>OX459028.1:153881494-155081494 GCA_949775025.1 Tricholauxania praeusta
TGAGTTGAGTGAGTTGAGTGAGTTGAGTGAGTTGAGTGAGTTGAGTGAGTTGAGTGAGTTGAGTGAGTTGAGTGAGTTGAGTGAGTTGAGTGAGTTGATTGGTTGAGTGCGTTGAGTGAGTTGAGTGAGTTGAGTGAGTTGAATGAGTTGAGTGAGTTGAGTGAGTTGAGTGAGTTGAGTGAGTTAAGTGAGTTGAGTGAGTTGAGTGAGTTGAGTGAGTTGTGTGAGTTGAGTGAGTTGAGTGAGTTGAGTGAGTTAAGTGAGTTGAGTGAGTTGAGTGAGTTGAGTGAGTTGATTGGTTGAGTGTGTTGAGTGAGTTGAGTGAGTTGAGTGAGTTGAGTGAGTTGAGTGAGTTGAAAGAGTTGAGTGAGTTGAGTGAGTTGAGTGAGTTGAGTGAGTTGAGTGAGTTGAGTGAGTTGAGTGAGTTGAGTGAGTTGAGTGAGTTGAGTGAGTTGAGTGAGTTGAGTGAGTTGAGTGAGTTGAGTGAGTTGAGTGAGTTGAGTGAGTTAAGTGAGTTGAGTGAGTTGATTGGTTGAGTGAGTTGATTGGTTGAGTGAGTTGATTGGTTGAGTGAGTTGAGTGAGTTTAGTGAGTTGCGTGAGTTGAGTGAGTTGAGTGAGTTGAGTGAGTTGAGTGAGTTGAGTGAGTTGATTGGTTGAGTGAGTTGATTGGTTGAGTGAGTTGATTGGTTGAGTGAGTTGAGTGAGTTGAGTGAGTTGAATGAGTTGAGTGAGTTGAGTGAGTTGAGTGAGTTGAGTGAGTTAAGTGAGTTGAGTGAGTTGAGTGAGTTGAGTGAGTTGTGTGAGTTGAGTGAGTTGAGTGAGTTGAGTGAGTTAAGTGATTTGAGTGAGTTGAGTGAGTTGAGTGAGTTGATTGGTTGAGTGTGTTGAGTGAGTTGAGTGAGTTGAGTGAGTTGAGTGAGTTGAGTGAGTTGAGTGAGTTGAGTGAGTTGATTGGTTGAGTGAGTTGATTGGTTGAGTGAGTTGAGTGAGTTTAGTGAGTTGAGTGAGTTGAGTGAATTGAGTGAGTTGAGTGAGTTGAGTGAGTTGAGTGAGTTAAGTGAGTTGAGTGAGTTGATTGGTTGAGTGAGTTGATTGGTTGAGTGAGTTGATTGGTTGAGTGAGTTGAGTGAGTTTAGTGAGTTGAATGAGTTTAGTGAGTTGAGTGAGTTGAGTGAGTTGAGTGGGTTGAGTGAGTTGATTGGTTGAGTGGTTGAGTGAGTTGATTGGTTGAGTGAGTTGAGTGAGTTGAGTGAGTTGAGTGAGTTGAGTGAGTTGAGTGAGTTGAGTGAGTTGAGTGAGTTGAGTGAGTTGAGTGAGTTGAGTGAGTTGAGTGAGTTGAGTGAGTTGATTGGTTGAGTGCGTTGAGTGAGTTGAGTGAGTTGAGTGAGTTGAGTGAGTTAAGTGAGTTGATAAGTTGAGTGAGTTGAGTGAGTTGAGTGAGTTGAGTGAGTTGAGTGAGCTGAGTGAGTTGAGTGAGTTGAGTGAGTTTAGTGAGTTGAGTGAGTTGAGTGAGTTGAGTGGGTTGAGTGAGTTGATTGGTTGAGTGAGTTGATTGGTTGAGTGAGTTGAGTGAGTTGAGTGAGTTGAGTGAGTTGAGTGAGTTGAGTGAGTTGAGTGAGTTGAGTGAGTTGAGTGAGTTGAGTGAGTTGAGTGAGTTGAGTGAGTTGAGTGAGTTAAGTGAGTTGAGTGAGTTGAGTGAGTTGAGTGAGTTGAGTGAGTTGAGTGAGTTGAGTGAGTTGAGTGGGTTGAGTGAGTTGATTGGTTGAGTGAGTTGATTGGTTGAGTGAGTTGAATGAGTTGAGTGAGTTGAGTGAGTTTAGTGAGTTGAGTGAGTTGAGTGAGTTAAGTGAGTTGATAAGTTGAGTGAGTTGAGTGAGTTGAGTGAGTTGAGTGAGTTGAGTGAGTTGAGTGAGTTGAGTGAATTGAGTGAGTTGAGTGAGTTGAGTGAGTTGAGTGAGTTGAGTGAGTTGAGTGAGTTGAGTGAGTTGAGTGAGTTGAGTGAGTTGAGTGAGTTGAGTGAGTTGAGTGAGTTGAGTGAGTTGAGTGAGTTGAGTGAGTTGAGTGAGTTGAGTGAGTTGAGTGAGTTGATTGGTTGAGTGAGTTGATTGGTTGAGTGAGTTGAGTGAGTTTAGTGAGTTGAGTGAGTTGAGTGAATTGAGTGAGTTGAGTGAGTTGAGTGAGTTGAGTGAGTTGAGTGAGTTGAGTGAGTTAAGTGAGTTGAGTGAGTTGATTGGTTGAGTGAGTTGATTGGTTGAGTGAGTTGATTGGTTGAGTGAGTTGAGTGAGTTTAGTGAGTTGAATGAGTTGAGTGAGTTGAGTGAGTTGAGTGAGTTGAGTGAGTTGAGTGGGTTGAGTGAGTTGATTGGTTGAGTGGTTGAGTGAGTTGATTGGTTGAGTGAGTTGAGTGAGTTGAGTGAGTTGAGTGAGTTGAGTGAGTTGAGTGAGTTGAGTGAGTTGAGTGAGTTGATTGGTTGAGTGAGTTGAGTGAGTTGAGTGAGTTGAGTGAGTTGAGTGAGTTGAGTGAGTTGAGTGAGTTGAGTGAGTTGATAAGTTGAGTGAGTTGAGTGAGTTGAGTGAGTTGAGTGAGCTGAGTGAGTTGAGTGAGTTGAGTGAGTTTAGTGAGTTGAGTGAGTTGAGTGGGTTGAGTGAGTTGATTGGTTGAGTGAGTTGAGTGAGTTGAGTGAGTTGAGTGCGTTGAGTGAGTTGAGTGAGTTTAGTGATTTGAGTGAGTTGAGTGAGTTAAGTGAGTTGATAAGTTGAGTGAGTTGAGTGAGTTGAGTGAGTTGAGTGAGCTGAGTGAGTTGAGTGAGCTGAGTGAGTTGAGTGAGTTGAGTGAGTTGAGTGGGTTGAGTGAGTTGATTGGTTGTGTGGTTGAGTGAGTTGATTGGTTGAGTGAGTTGAAAGAGTTAAGTGAGTTGATTGAGTTGAGTGAGTTAAGTGAGTTGAGTGAGTTGAGTGAGTTGAGTGAGTTGAGTGAGTTGAGTGAGTTGAGTGAGTTGAGTGAGTTGAGTGAGTTGAGTGAGTTAAGTGAGTTGAGTGAGTTGAGTGAGTTGAGTGAGTTGAGTGAGTTGAGTGAGTTGAGTGAGTTGAGTGAGTTGAGTGAGTTGAGTGAGTTGAGTGAGTTGAGTGAGTTGAGTGAGTTGAGTGAGTTGAGTGAGTTGAGTGAGTTGAGTGAGTTGAGTGAGTTGAGTGAGTTGAGTGAGTTGAGTGAGTTGAGTGAGTTGATTGGTTGAGTGAGTTGATTGGTTGAGTGAATTGAGTGAGTTTAGTGAGTTGAGTGAGTTGAGTGAATTGAGTGAGTTGAGTGAGTTGAGTGAGTTGAGTGAGTTGAGTGAGTTAAGTGAGTTGAGTGAGTTGATTGGTTGAGTGAGTTGATTGGTTGAGTGAGTTGATTGGTTGAGTGAGTTTAGTGAGTTGAATGAGTTTAGTGAGTTGAGTGAGTTGAGTGAGTTGATTGGTTAAGTGAGTTGATAAGTTGAGTGAGTTGAGTGAGTTGAGTGAGTTGAGTGAGTTGAGTGAGTTGAGTGAATTGAGTGAGTTGAGTGAGTTGAGTGAGTTGAGTGAGTTGAGTGAGTTGAGTGAGTTGAGTGAGTTGAGTGAGTTGAGTGAGTTGAGTGAGTTGAGTGAGTTGAGTGAGTTGAGTGAGTTGAGTGAGTTGAGTGAGTTGAGTGAGTTGAGTGAGTTGAGTGAGTTGAGTGAGTTGAGTGAGTTGAGTGAGTTGAGTGAGTTGATTGGTTGAGTGAGTTGATTGGTTGAGTGAGTTGAGTGAGTTTAGTGAGTTGAGTGAGTTGAGTGAATTGAGTGAGTTGAGTGAGTTGAGTGAGTTGAGTGAGTTGAGTGAGTTGAGTGAGTTAAGTGAGTTGAGTGAGTTGATTGGTTGAGTGAGTTGATTGGTTGAGTGAGTTGATTGGTTGAGTGAGTTGAGTGAGTTTAGTGAGTTGAATGAGTTGAGTGAGTTGAGTGAGTTGAGTGAGTTGAGTGAGTTGAGTGGGTTGAGTGAGTTGATTGGTTGAGTGGTTGAGTGAGTTGATTGGTTGAGTGAGTTGAGTGAGTTGAGTGAGTTGAGTGAGTTGAGTGAGTTGAGTGAGTTGATTGGTTGAGTGAGTTGAGTGAGTTGAGTGAGTTGAGTGAGTTGAGTGAGTTGAGTGAGTTGAGTGAGTTGAGTGAGTTGAGTGAGTTGATAAGTTGAGTGAGTTGAGTGAGTTGAGTGAGTTGAGTGAGCTGAGTGAGTTGAGTGAGTTGAGTGAGTTTAGTGAGTTGAGTGAGTTGAGTGGGTTGAGTGAGTTGATTGGTTGAGTGAGTTGAGTGAGTTGAGTGAGTTGAGTGCGTTGAGTGAGTTGAGTGAGTTTAGTGATTTGAGTGAGTTGAGTGAGTTAAGTGAGTTGATAAGTTGAGTGAGTTGAGTGAGTTGAGTGAGTTGAGTGAGTTGAGTGAGCTGAGTGAGTTGAGTGAGCTGAGTGAGTTGAGTGAGTTGAGTGAGTTGAGTGGGTTGAGTGAGTTGATTGGTTGTGTGGTTGAGTGAGTTGATTGGTTGAGTGAGTTGAAAGAGTTAAGTGAGTTGATTGAGTTGAGTGAGTTAAGTGAGTTGAGTGAGTTGAGTGAGTTGAGTGAGTTGAGTGAGTTGAGTGAGTTGAGTGAGTTGAGTGAGTTAAGTGAGTTGAGTGAGTTGAGTGAGTTGAGTGAGTTGAGTGAGTTGAGTGAGTTGAGTGAGTTGAGTGAGTTGAGTGAGTTGAGTGAGTTGAGTGAGTTGAGTGAGTTGAGTGAGTTGAGTGAGTTGAGTGAGTTGAGTGAGTTGAGTGAGTTGAGTGAGTTGATTGGTTGAGTGAGTTGATTGGTTGAGTGAATTGAGTGAGTTTAGTGAGTTGAGTGAGTTGAGTGAATTGAGTGAGTTGAGTGAGTTGAGTGAGTTGAGTGAGTTGAGTGAGTTAAGTGAGTTGAGTGAGTTGATTGGTTGAGTGAGTTGATTGGTTGAGTGAGTTGATTGGTTGAGTGAGTTGATTGGTTGAGTGAGTTTAGTGAGTTGAATGAGTTTAGTGAGTTGAGTGAGTTGAGTGAGTTGAGTGAGTTGATTGGTTAAGTGAGTTGATAAGTTGAGTGAGTTGAGTGAGTTGAGTGAGTTGAGTGAGTTGAGTGAGTTGAGTGAGCTGAGTGAGTTGAGTGAGTTGAGTGAGTTGAGTGGGTTGAGTGAGTTGATTGGTTGAGTGGTTGAGTGAGTTGATTGGTTGAGTGAGTTGAGTGAGTTGAAAGAGTTAAGTGAGTTGAGTGAGTTGAGTGAGTTAAGTGAGTTGAGTGAGTTGAGTGAGTTGAGTGAGTTGAGTGAGTTGAGTGAGTTGAGTGAGTTGAGTGAGTTGAGTGAGTTGAGTGAGTTGAGTGAGTTGAGTGAGCTGAGTGAGTTGAGTGAGTTGAGTAAGTTGAGTGAGTTAAGTGAGTTGATAAGTTGAGTGAGTTGAGTGAGTTGAGTGAGTTGAGTGAGTTGAGTGAGTTGAGTGAGTTGAGTGAGTTGAGTGAGTTGAGTGAGTTGAGTGAGCTGAGTGAGTTGAGTGAGTTGAGTGAGTTGAGTGAGTTGAGTGAGTTGAGTGAGTTGAGTGAGTTGAGTGAGTTGAGTGAGTTGAGTGAGTTGAATGAGTTGAGTGAGTTGAGTGAGTTGAGTGAGTTAAGTGAGTTGAGTGAGTTGAGTGAGTTGAGTGAGTTGAGTGAGTTGAGTGAGTTGAGTGAGTTGAGTGAGTTGAGTGAGTTGAGTGAGTTGAGTGAGCTGAGTGAGTTGAGTGGGTTGAGTGAGTTGATTGGTTGAGTGGTTGAGTGAGTTGATTGGTTGAGTGAGTTGAGTGAGTTGAGTGAGTTTAGTGAGTTGAGTGAGTTGAGTGAGTTAAGTGAGTTGATAAGTTGAGTGAGTTGAGTGAGTTGAGTGAGTTGAGTGAGTTGAGTGAGCTGAGTGAGTTGAGTGAGTTGAGTGAGTTGAGTGAGTTGAGTGAGTTGAGTGAGTTTAGTGAGTTGAGTGAGTTAAGTGAGTTGAGTGAGTTGAGTGAGTTGAGTGAGTTGAGTGAGTTGAGTGAGTTGAGTGAGTTGAGTGAGTTGAGTGAGTTGAGTGAGTTGAGTGAGTTGATTGGTTGAGTGAGTTGATTGGTTGAGTGAGTTTAGTGAGTTGAGTGAGTTGAGTGAATTGAGTGAGTTGAGTGAATTGAGTGAGTTGAGTGAGTTGAGTGAGTTGAGTGAGTTGAGTGAGTTAAGTGAGTTGAGTGAGTTGATTGGTTGAGTGAGTTGATTGGTTGAGTGAGTTGAGTGAGTTTAGTGAGTTGAATGAGTTTAGTGAGTTGAGTGAGTTGAGTGAGTTGAGTGAGTTGAGTGAGTTGAGTGAGTTGAGTGAGTTGAGTGGGTTGAGTGAGTTGATTGGTTGAGTGGTTGAGTGAGTTGATTGGTTGAGTGAGTTGAGTGAGTTGAGTGAGTTGAGTGAGTTGAGTGAGTTGAGTGAGTTGAGTGAGTTGAGTGAGTTGAGTGAGTTGAGTGAGTTGAGTGAGTTGAGTGAGTTGAGTGAGTTGATTGGTTGAGTGAGTTGAGTGAGTTGAGTGAGTTGAGTGAGTTGAGTGAGTTGAGTGAGTTGAGTGAGTTGAGTGAGTTGAGTGAGTTGAGTGAGTTGAGTGAGTTGAGTGAGTTGAGTGAGTTGAGTGAGTTGAGTGAGTTGAGTGAGTTGAGTGAGTTTAGTGAGTTGAGTGAGTTGAGTGAGTTGAGTGAGTTAAGTGAGTTGATAAGTTGAGTGAGTTGAGTGAGTTGAGTGAGTTGAGTGAGTTGAGTGAGTTGAGTGAGTTGAGTGAGTTGAGTGAGTTGAGTGAGTTGAGTGAGCTGAGTGAGTTGAGTGAGTTGAGTGAGTTTAGTGAGTTGAGTGAGTTGAGTGAGTTGAGTGGGTTGAGTGAGTTGATTGGTTGAGTGAGTTGAGTGCGTTGAGTGAGTTGAGTGAGTTTAGTGATTTGAGTGAGTTGAGTGAGTTAAGTGAGTTGATAAGTTGAGTGAGTTGAGTGAGTTGAGTGAGTTGAGTGAGTTGAGTGAGTTAAGTGAGTTGAGTGAGTTGAGTGAGTTGAGTGAGTTGAGTGAGTTGAGTGAGTTGAGTGAGTTTAGTGAGTTGAGTGAGTTGAGTGAGTTTAGTGTGTTGAGTGAGTTGAGTGAGTTAAGTGAGTTGAATGAGTTTAGTGAGTTGAGTGAGTTGAGTGAGTTGAGTGAGTTGAGAGAGTTGAGTGGGTTGAGTGAGTTGATTGGTTGAGTGGTTGAATGAGTTGATTGGTTGAGTGAGTTGAGTGAGTTTAGTGAGTTGAGTGAGTTAAGTGAGTTGATAAGTTGAGTGAGTTGAGTGAGTTAAGTGAGTTGATAAGTTGAGTGAGTTGAGTGAGTTGAGTGAGCTGAGTGAGTTGAGTGAGTTGAGTGAGTTAAGTGAGTTGATAAGTTGAGTGAGTTGAGTGAGTTGAGTGAGTTGAGTGAGTTGAGTGAGTTGAGTGAGTTGAGTGAGTTGAGTGAGTTGAGTGAGTTGAGTGAGTTGAGTGAGCTGAGTGAGTTGAGTGAGTTGAGTGAGTTTAGTGAGTTGAGTGAGTTGAGTGAGTTGAGTGAGTTGAGTGAGTTGAGTGAGTTGAGTGAGTTGAGTGAGTTGAGTGAGTTGAGTGAGTTGAGTGAGTTAAGTGAGTTGAATGAGTTTAGTGAGTTGAGTGAGTTGAGTGAGTTGATAAGTTGAGTGAGTTGAGTGAGTTGAGTGAGTTGAGTGAGTTGAGTGAGTTGAGTGAGTTGAGTGAGCTGAGTGAGTTGAGATAGTTGAGTGAGTTAAGTGAGTTGATAAGTTGAGTGAGTTGAGTGAGTTTAGTGAGTTGAGTGAGTTGAGTGAGTTGAGTGAGTTAAGTGAGTTGATAAGTTGAGTGAGTTGAGTGAGTTGAGTGAGCTGAGTGAGTTGAGTGAGTTGTGTGAGTTTAGTGAGTTGAGTGAGTTGAGTGAGTTGAGTGAGTTGAGTGAGTTGAGTGAGTTGAGTGAGTTGAGTGAGTTGAGTGAGTTGAGTGAGTTGAGTGAGTTGAGTGAGTTGAGTGAGTTGAGTGAGTTGAGTGAGTTAAGTGAGTTGAATGAGTTTAGTGAGTTGAGTGAGTTGAGTGAGTTGAGAGAGTTGAGTGGGTTGAGTGAGTTGATTGGTTGAGTGGTTGAGTGAGTTGATTGGTTGAGTGAGTTGAGTGAGTTTAGTGAGTTCAGTGAGTTGAGTGAGTTAAGTGAGTTGATAAGTTGAGTGAGTTGAATGAGTTGAGTGAGTTGAGTGAGTTGAGTGAGCTGAGTGAGTTGGGTGAGTTGAGTGAGTTGAGTGAGTTTAGTGAGTTGAGTGAGTTAAGTGAGTTGAGTGAGTTGAGTGAGTTGAGTGAGTTGAGTGAGCTGAGTGAGTTGAGTGAGTAGAGTGAGTTGAGTGAGTTGATTGGTTGAGTGTGTTGAGTGAGTTGAGTGAGTTGAGTGAGTTGAGTGAGTTGAGTGAGTTGAAAGAGTTAAGTGAGTTGAGTGAGTTGAGTGAGTTGAGTGAGTTGAGTGAGTTGAGTGAGCTGAGTGAGTTGAGTGAGTTGAGTGAGTTGAGTGAGTTGAGTGAGTTTTATTTATTTATTTATTTATATATATTTAGTCTATGAATACAGAATCCTTACAGACTAATGAGATGAATGAGTAAAATTAAAATTAGAATGTTGATTTATATTTAAATAATAACTAATTATATACAGAATTCATCAATTTCATAAATGAGATTTTTGAAGCAGAAAAATCGACTACAACTAAGTTAGAAATATTATTAAATTCAATTAATGCTCTCATAAACGGAGCATTTAGTGCGTAGTTCGTTCTAACACAGCCAACAAAAAATGTATCAAAATTTCGAAGAGCTCTTGCTGGAACATTGAACGGGATCTTTTCTAAAAGCGAAGGACAATCAACCCCACCTCGGATGATGTCAAAAACAAAAGCTAATGAAAGTATAGTTCTCCTGTTTTGTAATGTTTTCAAATTTATTAGCATGCAACGAGAGTGATATGAAGGAAATGGTTCATTAAAATTCAGAGACCGCAGTGCAAAGCGAATAAAAACTTTCTGAATGCGTTCTATACGATTCATATGGCAAGCGTGATAAGGCCTCCAAATGAAAGACGCATATTCCAGCTTAGAACGGACAAACGAAGTATAAAGGAGTTTAAGGGAGTATGGGTCAGAGAAATCACTACTGTTACGTCTGATAAAGGCAAGCATGGCATAAGCTTTTGATATTGTGTAATTAATATGGTTGTTAAAAGTAAACTTGGAGTCAAAAATTACACCCAAATCTTTAATTTCCTTGACTGATTTTAAGTAGGAGTTGGCAATGTGGTAGGAAGTTTGAAAGACAGTGTGCCCCTTAGAAAAAGTTATATAGAAGCATTTGTTAATATTTAAGGTTAGAAGATTGCTACAACACCAAATATGAACTTTATCAATTTCTAACTGAAGCTTTCGAGCATCTTGCTGATTTTTTATTACAGAATAAATTTTCAAATCGTCTGCGTACAGTAAAAATTTGGCAAAAGAAAAACAACTACTTATGTCATTTACAAATAAGACAAAAAATAAAGGCCCCAAAATACTACCTTGTGGTACACCCGAGGATGCAACAAAGGAATTAGACAGTACATTATCAACAACAACCACACACCTGCGATTGCTTAGATAGGATTTGATCCACTCCAAAAAAACGGAATGAAAGCCCAAGCAATTTAGTTTTTTTAATAGGATTCTATGAGAGACCGTATCAAAAGCTTTCGATAGGTCAGTGTAAACAGCATCAACTTGGAAACCTTTCTGAAACGCCGAAATACAATCTTCAGTGAAAACCGCAAGATTGGAAACTGTAGAACGCCCAGGTACAAATCCATGTTGATTGGGTATGATTAAATTTTTGACGGCATAGAACAGCTTGTCCTTGATGATACACTCAAAGAGTTTAGAGATTGTCGTTAATTTGGAAATGGGTCTATAATTACTCACATCATTTTTATTACCACTCTTAAAGATGGGAGTAATAAAAGCAATTTTCCAATCATTAATGAAGACTCCTGAAGACAAAGATTTATTAAAGATAGCTTTCAAAGGATAAACAAGAGAAGAACATTTTTTGAGCAAAATTGCCGAAAATCCATCAATGTCTGTTTGGGTAGACGATTTAAGTCGTTCAATACCACTGGTAACGTCATCAGAATCAATAGTTAAAGACCCAAAATTAAGGGATGATTCTATATCAAAGGAACCGCTTACGTAAGAAGCAGTTTCCAATGTAAAATTAGAGCTAAAGAAATCAGCAAAGAGGTTCGATACATCTTTTGCGGTATTCGCAATTTTATCATTAAAAAATAATGAAGCTGGAATACTTGAACTAGATTTTTTCAATTTGATAAAACGCCAAAAAGCTTTTGGATTTGATTTTATACTGGCTTCAAATTTTAAAACATGATTTCTGTATAAGAATTTATCTAAACAATTGAAATCTTTAGAATACTTTTTGTATATATCAAAATATGTTATTACATTAGTTTTTTTAAATTTGCGAAAAAATTTGTTTCTTAGATTCTTTAGTCGCTTTAGCCGTTTTGTGTGCCAAGGCAATTTATACTGTTTCTTAACAACAAGTGGAATGTTTTCTTGACATATTTTTGCAATTCTAGATCTAAAAATATCAAAACAAAGATTTAAGAGTAATCTTCACAAAATTTAGTGCATAGATGTCAGTTACCATAAGCTTTGAAAATAAATAAATTTTGATGGGATCGCACCAGTGGGCGTGGCACCTCCCATACAAATAAAATACGGTAAGTGGCATATTTACGGAAATATGTGAGCAATCATACTAAAATTTGGTGCACGGGGTTTGCTTATGGAAAGCTATTTCTGGATCAAAACCGGGCTTGATTGTACCAGTGGGTGTGTCACCGCCCTAAATGTTAAATTTAACTGCGGCATATATCGCAAACTATACAAGATATTGTGCTGAAATTTAATATGAGGATGTCGCTCACGAATATAATTTACTGAACCAAAAGTGGACGGAATAGGAGAAAAGGGCGTGGCATATTTCAAATTTTTGATTTCTATTCGATTTGTTTCAACATTTTCCATATTCTTTTGATTTTTTTCAACCCTTCAACTTTTTCCAATATATCCTATTTATAGTTATTTGTTCGACTTTTTCAACCTCTTTCAACTTTCTTCATAAGTTTCTTTATTTTTCGACTTTTTCATAAAATTTGAATTGTTTCAATTTTTTTCAGCCTCTTTCAACTTTTTTCAACATTTTGCATATATTTTCGTCCTTTTCAACATTTTTCAACCTCTGTCAACCTTTCTAACATTTCACATTTTTTTTCGACTTATTCAACTTCTTCAACCTCTTCAACGTCTTTTAACATTTATTTAAAAGCGACTTTCAGTGCAGTGTAGGGTATGTGGATTTCGGCCAGGCCGAAGGTACCACCTTAACTTGTTTTTTTTTCTATCAGAGAAAACTCAATGGAGCTGTTAAGGTTCCTTGAAGGTCTTTTTTGGCCAAAAAAAAAAAATGTTTTTAATTACCAAAATTTGCTAATAAAATAGAGATAAAACATTTTGGACCAAAAAAAAATTGTGGAAATATTTACTACAGTAATTAAAATTTCAAAAAGAATTCAATTTAAAGCTCGTTTTTTTAAGTATAACATTAGATACTATCGTCAAAATTATAAACCTCAAAACTACTTACTGCTAATCTCATGACTTCCACATATTTATTTTTTTTTCAAAGTCAAAACGTGCAGTCATTTTGAAGTCTGTCATGCCGGAAGATAAACGATTGTGTCAAACCCTTTTCATGTCTTCCAAACAAAGGCACACAAAATGCGATATGCACACGAATTCATTGCGATGTCTGCGATGCGTATTATTTGTTTGCTCTGGAAATGAAGTAGATAAATATGTGCATGTGTGTTTATTTTGCAAGAATACGAAGGACGAATGCAGCTCACTGGAATAATTTGAAAATTAAAGATGTTTGTACATAAAAATGCTGTCATGAGGTTTACTTACTTACTTGAATGCAATTTATTTTAAAAGAAAAATCACATGCGACTATTAACTTTGATTTATTATTAAGAATAATGCCAGCGATATGGTGGTCGATAACAAAAATATATTTTCTTTAAGTTTCCCTAATATTTTTCAGAATTCGGTTACACTACTTCATTTAACTCTTTCAATAAATCATATTTAAATGTTTTTCTCGTATGTTTGGGGGGCTTGTTTCATTTATGAACTTGTATGAAAGGACTTATTTAACTAAATCAAGGAAATTTTCTTAATGTGAAAAAGAAATTCCTTATATCAAGGAATATTTTTGTACAAAAACTAAGGCATTGATTTTCTTTAATTTACGTTTCTGTTTAAAAAAAAAAAAAATCTTTTATACCGCAAACAAATATCTACTGATGCTAAGTGAGCTTTAACTGATTATCCTTTGTCTGAAATACATCTTACTGCTCGTTACAATTTACTGCATAAAGCATTTACAAATAAATTGCGAGTAAGTTAAAACTACAGTAATTTACAATGAGGATTTTAAGTGGCACTGGTACAGCTGTTGAATATGAAATTGCCACACTTCTTAGACTAATCAATCGAAAGTCATCTCATTTATCAACTTGCGTTCATACTTGAAGACTTGAATTATTTCAACCGATTTACCGCATTTTCCAATGGTTGCAATTAGATTTCATGGGATTTCTCTTGATATTAATTAATTTAATGCCATTTTAGATTTGCAAACTATTGACCGTTGTTGCACTTACCAGCACGTACGTACCGCCAGAGAAGGATACAATCTCGCAAAAGGATGATCCAGTAAGAATGCATGAATTATTTACAAGATTTTGTCTCGCATGCATTCATTGCCATATCTGCAGGCAATCAGCTGGGAAAGCAAAAGAAGAATCTATGTATGACTGTGTGGATACTCCAGTGTGAATCTATGTGCCATAAAATTGTTATGACGCATTGCTGGCTTTAAATGAATATTATGCTGGAATGTATGCTATTGCCACAAACTTGAACCACACAATGGCTTTTATGTTGAAACTTTCTTGGAAGTTGTTTAGTTTTAAAAGTCCACCACGAATGGTACGTACATAGCTCATATCTCGGTCTGGCCTTGTAACTACAGATGCATTTATAGATATCAAAGCAGATACAATAGCTCGTATCTACTGTGTTGCAAAATGCAAATGCAGATAAGAAATGATGCAATTATTCTTCAGAATTTTACATTTTCTTGAGTTATGAGTGCCATCGCTGCTGCTACAACTACACTGCTAATGCTATAAAACTGAAAGAAGAAAGAAACCTCTTAAGGATTAAATTTCTGAATGAAAAACAAGTTGTTTTGTGAATGAAAATATAAAAAAAAAACAGGAAAACACAAATCGTCTCTGCTTACAGCATATTTTTATGGAATTTTTTAAGTTGCCATAAGTTTTTAAAGTACAATAAAAATAATTGTTTAGACATACAGGTCACATTTGATGCAATATTTGTGGGATTTTCATGTACTGAACAGAAACATATAGTAATATTTTAACATATCTCAGAGCTTTCAAATATTATTGCTTTAACAATTACGTGAACTTATCTCACATTGTGCAGTATTACTCTATACGTATATAGGTCGCGCCATAGTACTTACTAACTTACCTACATACATCTTACAGAGTTTATTGCCCAGTGACATTTCCCAATTCCAAACTATACTTTTGCGGATTTTTAAGGTCAACGATTTCATTGTACTTTCGGCTGATTTTCATTGCAACCAAAAACACTTTTTTTGATGTATGAAAATTAATGCTTTGTTCACTATTCAACATAATTCATAAGTTCAAAAAATTTCAACAGAACTTAACATAAATAGATAGAAACCTTTCGTCTGATCAAATACTTTAACTATACTTTCTGATCGTAAGTGAGCATTTTGCTCTTAAAAGCCCTGCAGAATACTGACAGCCAGGGTTGCCATGTTGAAAATAAGCGATTCCCAGCTAACTCAAAAAAAAACTCATTTTTTTCCAAGAACAAATTTTTAAAACTTTAAATGCGTTTTCTTAACAACTAATGATCATTAAAACAAAAACACCTTAACTGTAATATGAAATATTTGGGTGGGAAAATCTTTCAGACTTTTACTTGAGCTCTGATAAACCTGTCAGCATATAGTCGTATATTATAATTTTAAAAGCAACGTATTAAGCGTAGGTGTATGCAGAGCTTACAATATCATACATATGTTATCAGGGGCTAATATCCACGAAATAAACGTTTTTCATTACACATACACGAAATTGCAATATATATCGTATGCAGACAGATAAAAACCCCCAACAATTCACAACAACTCCAATAATAAAGAAAATGAAAAGTTTTATTTGCACATGTTGCCAATTTATAAAAGCAACCATAATACCAACAACAATAATAATAATAATACGAGCACCAACAATTGCCGGAACAACAGCAACAATTTATCAGCAGCATTGGTTTTATTTTAATCAATACAAAAGCATTTTACGCTCTCTCCAAATATAAAACAACACACGAAACAAAACAAAAATGAGCACACTAAAAGGAAAATATATTTTTTAAACGCCAACAAATATGCAATGAAATTTTTAACGATTTATCATACCCGCCGCTGCACTTATTGCTGCGAAAAGGTCGATCGCCTGTGAAGGGACTGCAGCAATAATGCTTGCACAAGCGAACGAGCGTTGGCATTTCGGTTTTGGCGTGAAAAAATGAAGCACCTAAATCTGCTGAAATTTCAAATGAATATTGAATTTTAAAAGTTTTTCCTGCAATTTATCAGAATGTTGATTTCGAACTCATTTTTATGTGACCTGCTTTTTTTAAGATGCCTCCTAACATATTTGGCAAAAATAACATTTGTAATTTAATTTCCTATTCAAAGCTACACACTTTCAAATGAAAATAACAAAATTTTATTTATTTACCAAATTTTTTGTTGTTTGTTAATTTTTATCTTCCTCTCATTTCTTTTTGTAATAAAAATAAAAATCATCAGTGAATTTTACTTTTTTATTGTTTTATTTTAAGGAACATAATGTATCGTTGTATTTTGTATTGTTTGCATAAATTCGATACTCGATATATTCGTTTATTTTGTTATTCCTTACTCGGACGGAATTGATCTTGGGAAACAGAAAATAAGTACTTAAGTAGTACTCACAAATACGAGCGCTCAGACATTGGAAACGTCATACCTTTGAAGCTAATCAGTCGAATTTCATGAAACTTTGACAGTGAAAAGCTTCGCCGTACACTTCCACAGAGATTTTTCCACAGAATTTATTTTTTTTAAGCACACCTTTTAATCATGGTTTTCTTGAAGTCAAGACTACCTAGAGTTAAAATTCACTATCGACAAATTTTGGCAGATATTTTGCCTTTAACTGGAAGTTAAAGAGCTGTTTATTCAGTCAAACATACCCAGTGGCAAATTTATAAAGTACTCTGATTTTTCACGTATGAAAAGCTATACCCTTTGTGTTGTACGTTTCGCAAATGATATTGTTACTGTGATATTTTGTTAATTTGCTTGCTGGATACCTGAATTGTATATGGAGCTGTAGGCAGTCTGCTTGCTGGCTACCTGCATTGTATATGGAGCTGTAGGCAGTCTGTCTGCTTGCTGTCTGATTTGTATATGGAGATGTAAGGGGTCTTGCCTCTTGGCTGCATACTTTGTATGTGGAGATGTAGGCAACTCGGTAAACTACACAGGGGCTTAGTAAGCGATATTTTAAAGCATTCTGCCTTTCTCTTGCTACACATTGTATACAAAGATGTAGGCAAGCTGCCTATAAAGCGGCTATCCCTTTGTAAAAAGAATTTACAGTTGTGGCTGAAGTTGTGAGCATTGCTGCCTACAACGAGTATAACTATTCATCGATGTTGTGTATAACAATTTGCCGCTGGGTAATATTTGTTTGAGTAATTTAAATAGATTTAATTTAATTTCACTTGACAATAGTATGAGTACTACGGTGTTTATTTTGAAAATTTTGTAGAAGTACTTTATTTTTTTTTTACTATATTTAGCTTGAGAGTTAAAAATTATTTTCCTAATATTTTAGCTTCCAAGCTCAAACCTGTAAACGGCACGCACAGAGTGTATGTCCGATTTCGTTAGGTGCCAGGATATAGCGTTTTAGGTATTTAGTTGTATGGGAGATTACACCCTTTTGTTGTCAAACCACGCCCACACTTTTCGTGTTACTAAAAATGCGGACAAAATTCAACCGAAGAGTTTGTTTTAAATTTCGGTCCTTTATGCCTATGTTATAGAATCCAATTTCAAGAAAATTCTCCCAAAATTTCAGCTTCAGTTTGTTTCCTACTACAATTCGCGCTGAAGCAAAGCCGTTTTTGCTAAAACGCACAAAAAAATCTGTAATTCGTTTTCCTGCTTTCAAGTAAGACAAACCATAGATAATATTCTGAGAATTTAGCGTTTTTGCACAGTTTTATGGATTAAATCGAATACTACAAGGTGGCTCTAGACCCAATTTTATTAATAAATCAAAAGCTGATACTGATACCTCAATTGATGTATCAAGTTTTTCTGCCACAAGAAAGTTTCAAATCGATACTTTTCATAAGTCCTAAGTATTTTTGATACGTTATCACTGTTTCTCATGCATACGAGTACTTTTTAATCATCATCCAACGCAGCCTTCATTTTATTACTTTCACGTTTATTTTTTTTGTTTTTTTTTTTTTTGCGTTATTGCGTCACGCTCATACACCGGATTGTTTTTCTTTTATTTTCTTGCAATTTATATTTGAAATTAAAATTTAGAAATTTTTTTATCTGCTCGTTTGCATCTGCGAATTGCTTTCATGCCACATCTCCTGTTGCCCGCTGCTGCCATCAAATGCACGGTTTTGTCCCACTCATCCATTTGCTCGCTTTCATTATTGCTTGTGTTAATATATTCACCATTTTCCATTTGCCATTTTCTCTCGTGCTTTTTTTTCACTTTTATTCCTTCATCTAAAATTAAAACGATTTTATTCGCTATTTTGCGTTGCGTTACGTTGCTGCGCATGAAGTTGAATTTTGCACTTTTTGTTTGGGTTTCACACCCATGCTATCAAATTGGAATCAAAAATTTTCCTCGCACAGTTAGTAAATAAAACTGAGCATTTTCCCATGCAAACATTAGCATTATGAGCTAAATTTGGCGAAACTGCAGTTGGTGTTACACATGAACGTTGTTTCATTATACCCTCAACACACAGGGTAAATCCATTTTGCTATTCTGTTTGTAACGCATATAAGAGGGCATGGCAGGCATGCAAACGTACATCTGGAATGTTATTTACCAAAATATAAAACATTTGTACTTATAGGTTCAAGATTTTTCTAGATTTTGTGTTGTGGGTTTTACCATAAATATCATACGGTATAAGTCGAATATTATTGCAAGAATAATTTTTCTCTAAATAAATCAAATCTTTTAAAAAATTTGAACATAAATTGTTAAAAATTAAATGTTTTTTTTGACTATTATAGTGTAAATGATATTTCCATTTAAACAATAAAATTTGCCCTATTTAAAATTTATTTTAATGTTATTTGCTTTTGGACTTACATACATCAAAACTGTTTTGGAATTTTCAACAGAAATTAAGTGGTAAAACTAAATGAATACGGTTAATTGTTACATCAAATACCCCAATTAGTGAAAGAAACAATTGGTTATTGCTTTTACAATAGGACATATCTACCACGCCCTATCAGGAAACCACGAAAAAAGTAATCTATTATGAAATGTAACACGGCTAATGAGGTGGGGTGTGAAAAACCTCAAAAGTTTTTTAATTATTTTTAATGAAATATTACTATAAATTTTTTTTCCAAATATATTTTATCGTAGAATATAATGTACAGAATTTATTTTAGTAAATTACTAACTAAAAAAATAAATTCATATAACAATTTTATTAAAAAATTCGAGGGGCACATTTTTAGTGAAATTAAAATTGACATTTTGGCAAACTTCATATTACTGATTACAATTTAACATTTATAATAAACTTTTAGTTCTAATACATAGAAAATATACTACAGTATAATATTTATACAAAAATAAAAACATAAAAGAAATTTAAATTACTACTAGTATTAATTACACGTGCTGAAATTGTAACGTGGACTATGAGGTGGGATGTGACATAGCCTAGCTGTGTTTGTCTGCTTGCTTATCCTTCAATGTGCTACGCACGATTCAGCGTGTCTGCTGTGCCAGTTGTCGGATGTGTTCTCTTCAGCTACTGAAAGCGCGAGAGCAGATATTGTTGTAAAGAGCAAATTGTCGTCATTTCAAATCGCGTGGGTCTTGTCCAACCCCACCACTTTGACCACGAGTTAATCAAACTTATATTGAAACATATTTATTTAAAATTTTTGCAATGAAATTTTCTATAAGATAGGAGGGCTAAAGTTTTGTAACCCATATAGTAAATTCCAGATAGAGATCTTCAAAGTTGAAATTTGTTAACAAAACGAAAAAAGATGGATTTTTTTACCAATTTTCGATCATAACAGCCATTACATTAATACTATTGGTACATTTTGTACCTTCCCAGTGTGCCAAACGGATTCATTTCAAATTCGAAACGGAGTCGTTTCTTCGTGCATTTTATTTGAAACGGACTCCGTTTCGGATCCGATTCGATCTCGTTTTCGTATGAAATTCCTCTCGAGAAATCGGAAGGATCGTCCGCTTTGGCGGATCCGTTTCGAACTCGGAACGCAATTCAAATGCGGATCCGTTTCGGATTCGTTTTTTGCAAATAAAACGGATCTGGAACTTTGTTATAAATAGTTTCATTTAATTATCAAATTATTTAATATGCAAATTGTAAATATAATTTTATTTATTTTAGCTATTCAAATTTAATTTTTACTTACGAATTACAAATTTCCAAAGTCAGCCTCGAACCCATGTCCCAGCGATTCATAGTGTTGCGCGCTACCTACTAAGCTACCTTTCATATATTATAATATTTGTCAAAGGCGAATGATATATTTCTCTCATTTGATCCGTTTTACTCACAAAAAGCGATTTCGAAACGTATGTGAGGTCTGTTCCTAATTTGAAGCGAATTCAACGAAACGGACCATCCTTCCGTTTTTCCGAGAAGAATTTTATACGAAAACGAGTTTGAATCGGATCCAAAATGGATCCGTTTTATTTAAAAAACTATTTTTTTATAAATAATAAATAAATTTTTTATATAAACTTTATTTCATATAAATTGTAAAACATTTCTTGTCCTATCACTAAAATTTCATTAACTTTTTCCCAATATTTACTGGAAAATCGCAATTTAAAAAAACACCCACATAAAAATTCACTTGTTCATAACTTTTTAAAAAATCGAAACTTTGCAAAAAAAGATATAAGGCGTTAATATTGATCAATAAATCTTCAAAGTTATGCAAAAAAAGTTTAAGTTTAATAAGTTGGTTTTTTCTGTGCCCACTTGTGTAAACTTTACTCTATGTAAGTGCGACTGAACATAAGTCATTCTTCATCTTATAGATATCTGCAGTTGTATTCATATTTTATATGATATTCTTTTTAATCATAATATGACTAAAATAACTTACTTATGTACAGAAACCAAATCTGGAGTAGGACTCCTGAGAACTCTATAATTTATAATTCCCTAAAATAATTTGAGAAAATTTTACAAATTTAAAATCATGCGAGGCAGTTGTGAAGCTAGAATTCAATCATTGGGGGTGGGGCTGAGGTTAGAAAAAGTGAAGAAGCTGGGTTAATAGAATATTCTGTGTAGTATTTTGCATAATATTACCATAAAATTACTAGTCATATGTAGAGTTTCGACCCCTAGTTTCTTCCTTCATCCGCTATTGATGGGAGGCAATATGGACTGAATTTTTTTTTTTTAGGTAAGCAATATTTTGAAACAGTGGCATAAGGCGTAACATGCTTGAGCTACAGAAAATTCTTACCATTATTGTTAAAGCCACTATCGAAAAAAATGAAGAAAAACCATTTTAAATTTTGAAGAAAATATACAATTTATTTAATATATCATCATAGGTAATACATTTTTCACCCTTATATTTTCATGTATGAATTTTCTTATACATATATCTTGCTATCGTTGTTATAACTGTTTTATACTAAATTAAATTTTCTTTTCTTTTCTATTAACTCTTAAATGACTTCTATGTATGTAATTATGCTGATCGTATTAAAAAAAACTAAAGTTCATATTTACTTTTAATTCGCTAGAAATGATATTTTGTTTATTACATAAACAAAGAGTCTCTTCGTTTTAAGTTACAAATGTTTTCTAATTTTTTCTTTAATTATATTATTAAATTAATTATATAATTAAATTATAGTTATCAATAATTATATGTATACAAGTATATGTAATTCTGTTATTATTTCAATTTTATAAAGAATTTTGCTATACGACATCTGAAACATTTAACATTTAAGTGGCTATCTTATAAATAAAATTATTAAATACTTCATCTTATAATCGTATGCATAAGTTCATAATGTATTTCTTAAGTTTGTAACTATATTATTAAGAAACTTATCGCTTTATTCAACATAGTTTATAAAAGGCTTCGAAACGTTTATTATATCTAACTTTTTATTATAAACCTTTTATAAATTATTATGAATAATGCTGTTGATGGTATTTGCAAAGTTGTATCATTTTGCGCAGTAAAATATCGCTTCAATTTTATGATGTCTGTATATCAACAAATTTGAATATTTTATGCTGATAAATAATTGCATTTACTACATTGATCTATTAATTTTTGAAGTATCTGTAGATTAGATTAGACTTTAGTCCTTATTGTTTGTTTTGACATTTATATAGGTTTTGTATGGAGTTTCTCCCTTTTATTTTAACTTTTTACTGTAGAGTCTGATAATCTAGTAATATGTTAAGTCAGTTACTAAATAATTTGTAGATTTTTTCTTGCTGCAGAAAAAATTAATATCCGTACATAAAGGTGGATCGACCGAGAGTTTTGATACTACCAAACCTAGAATATCATGGAATATATGCTAATAAAATCTTTCTTTTATATTAAATAGTTTTCGGTGTCAGAAAATTTCTGTATAATGAATGAAAAAAGAGCCAAATAAAATAAATATGAGAAACAAAGAAAAATGTCATAGCATACTTTTAGTTGTAAGAGAAGATTAGAATTAAGTTGTAAATTGAATGCAACTGTAAAAATGGTTCCTCACAAGAAAAAACAAAAAAATTATAAGAAGAACACGAAATTATATTTCATACTTTTAGTTGTCAAGTTTACAACATGTTGTTTAAAGGAGTATTAAGTAAACACTTACAAACTAAAGTGAATTGCATTATTTTTTTGCCTGTTTCTTATAGAAAAAGAAAACGTTAACAGAAAGGGCCAGAGCCCACGAAAGTAGTGAGAGGTTGGTGGTGATGGTTGGTTAATGGGCAATATAGTACATATAATGAACAATTATTTAAATAAATGGTTTAAATCAGTTCAACATGTTGATGCGGCGTTCGATTCTCCATAATAAATTGTTATCGATCACTATCCGCGACTGTCAAATGTTATTTGACAAACGTCATCCAAATTAAAATGGCGGCCAAAAATAATAATCCAGGAACACACCCTGCGTTAATACTTTTCTCCAAAATTTTGTGGTTTTCATAGTGACTTACTTATATGCATAAAAAAAAATCGTTAAAACAAGAAACTTCCAAGATAAGGTGCACTCTAACATATATATTTTATTTTTGGTTTTTTTTCAACATCATCATATTTTCGAGAATCCATTAGATTTTCCATTGTCTTCTATTGCATATCTGTAGTAAATATTTGCATATTGAAAGTCATTTGTTGTTCCAACTCTGTACGAATTCCAAAACAAAAATATTGATTGGTCACTTGTTTTTTTTTTTTAGTATTTATTATTGCATTGTTCTTTGCTTCGAATAGAGAAAAAAAGTAGAAAATTGGTTTTCAAATGCAAACAACTGTTACCAGAAAATAAACCAAACTCATAATTCCCCATTTTTACATACCAACGAACAGTGCAGTCTCTCTGATTTCTGTTTGTGTTAACTATCAGCGTTAGCCCATGTATGATATATGGGTTGTTAAATTTCCTTTATGCTTGAGAATGGTCTAGGATTCTTTATTTTTCCAAAATTAATAAAAAACCCAATGGGAATTCAGGCAAAATGAGATATGAATAACATGGCAAAACGTTTTTCTCTTGGGAGTGCATAACTTCTTTTTGACCCGATCTACTGTATGCAGATAAATGAACCCCATTGTATATCTGTGTAAATTTCGGGATTTGGTTTTTTGTCAAATAGTCGGTCACGTTAGATATGACACTTGAGGAACAATTTTACAATACAGGGTATAAGTTAGACCGATCTTGGTCAGATGTAACTGGATAAAAGAAAGTTGGAAAACGTTTTTATTTAAAATGGAGAAATGATTTGTAACGACCACGGTCGACATCAAATTTAAGCACTTGAATCAAAACAAAAATTGTTAAATAATTTTATAAAATAAAACTTTAAAGGACTAAGGTTTTTTTATTTATTTTTTTTTTTTTTTTTTGTGGCTAAGGATCGAGTGATTTCATAATTTTGTATTCCTATTGGGTACTTTAGTCATTTGCATGTGTGCTATCTGTGCATCTTTTTGCATTGTTCCACACTTGTGTGCCATTTCAGAAAATTTGCTTCAAGTGCATTGCCTTGCATTACATCAGCAATGCAAAGTGAATTTTTGCATCATTTTAATATCCATAGATGCAAGTATTGTAGGACTTCCTAAATTGGACATACTCGATTATTTGCAAAGCATACAAAGTTTTTCATAACAAATTTCATAAATTGAAAAAGTAAAATCGGAATATTAAATTTTCACTCCATAGCATGCAATTGATTTGATGTTTGATATCATATACCAGAATATGAATAAAATTCAAAAGTATTTTTCAATAAAAGCTAAATAACCACAAATACACAGATATTGTTAATATAAGATCGTATATGACTTAAGTGCAAAATGCAAGCTAAGACAAATAAGAAATATTACCTGCATGGAAAATAAAGTTTAATGTAATTTAATTTAATAGAAGAATAAAATTCAAAAAATCTAACCAATAAGAATGATAAATTCAATATGAAAGTGATTTAAATTGTTGGGGCGATATACAATATTCATTTATAAGAGATTGCACGAAATAGCCCCCAAAGGAACAAGCCCCAATGAAAAATCCTCTATTTACCAAAAAGTTCAAAATTCGTATCATCGGATTTAGTTTGAATTAACGAAATTCTAAAAGGTTTTTTTCTTTTCATTTGAAAACGAATAGAATTATATTTATTGTTTTTTATTTTTGAAATTCAGCGCACACTAATACTGTGCTCTACGCCTTCCGCAAATAAATAACAAAAAACTATTCTGCGTGATTTTGCATTTTCAAATCAGTTGATTTTCTGACAAAGATAATTTTTTCTGATCAAAAAAAAAAACTTGTAAATTATTCGTAATCAATTCAATTCTGAAAAAATCTCAACTAACAAAACTCAAGCAATTTATATATTAAAGAAAAAAAATCCTTGAAAAAATTAAGTTACGGCACCCCCAATGCGCTGGTTTATACTCTGTTTTTTTACTCTTATCCCATTTAACATCGTCAAGATTTCAATTTCCTAACAAAATTTTGAGTGAGTGAATTGTTGTTTTTGGCCTGTAAGTGGCATAACAAGAGAGAGAGTGACAGAGTTTGTGAAGAACAATGACATCAATAACTACGAGAAAATAGGAGCAGTGCACTTCATTGATTTCAATTTACTAAAGTAAAATGGGAGTGTTGGGATGCATAATTCAAATTTTCCATTGTGAAAATTACCTGTATTGAAAAATTACCTTTAAAAAAATAAAGTTGTTTGTGTAGGAAAAAAAAAACTATTTCTTTTTTTCTTAAGAAAATGTCTTAGTTGTGTGATAAATCTTTGCTGGTAGGGTATTTTTTGCTGAAGTTCCAAAAAAAAAATTAAATTAAAAAAAAAAAAAATCCATAGTAGCTTACGAATGCTAGGAAAAGAAATAAAGTATAGTAATGAAAGACAGAAAGAGACAGAATAAGTCAATAAAAATTTCGTAGTAAGTCAACATTGTCGAATGCTTTTCTTGACATTTACCGCAATATGTCAGCAGATACAAATGGTTAATCTAAGAATATTGCTTAAGTTTCTTAATTTAATTCTAAGTTTGCAAAATTTTTGTCAAAGGACTTGTGAATTACTTTGAACAGTGAACAAAGCATTTGTTGTGAAATATGATCAAACTCGTTATAAATGCGATCAAACTTCTGTTCATCTAAGAATGCTGATAGTTCATGGAGAGAAAAAAAATACCACAACAACAACAATTTATTCAAATACAGGGTGTTTTCTTAAGAATGTGGTACTTTCCAAAAATAATGAACCTTAAAATATTATCAAACCTGGCAACATTGGTGTCATTTATAAATAAATTGCAGAAACTTACTAAACTCGCTTTAATTTTCAACTAAGAATTCACTCAAAATTCACATGATTTCCTGCAATTATGAAAACAATTGATCACCAAGATCGCATGATTTGACACCATTTGATTACTTTTTGTGGCAACTTGTGAAATGTCTGGATTTTGCAATTAAGCCAAATAAAAATGACGCTTTACAAAATCACAAAGCTCATTTTATTTCATGAAAAGTGATAGAAAATTTAACCTCTAGCTGTGTTTTATTTCACATTCAAATGCTAAATGGCTTAAAATGTTTTGGAGCCAAAATTTAGATCATTGGGAAAATTTTTCATATTTTATGGCAATCTAAAAAAATTTTGTTTAATGGTTTTCAGTTTGAAAAAAAAAACCTATCTCTTCTTTTAAGTTCAGCTCTAATACAACTTAAGTTAAAATTATAAGTAACTGCCTTCAAAAATTAAAATCTTTGCGCAAATCAAAAACACAAGAAAAAAACTCCGTCTTGATAGCCAGAGGACAACAACCTCTTCTAAGTCTTTGAATGAGCAAAATCCATAAGATTTTTGCGTATATTTAATTTAAGAATTTAAGACAAATATAATTTACATATTTGACACAGTAGAGGGGGAAATTCACTATGAAATTTTTACAATAAAACAACGTTTTTATGATAAAAACTTTAGTTTAACTGCTGCAATATTAAAGTAATTAAAAATTAAAATTAAAAAATTTTTCGAAATTAAGTAAAAAAAAAAAAACGCTCACAAGTTATTTATATACAAGTGTGTAAAGTATACTTGTTGTTGTTATTGCGACGTGATAGCATTTATTTCTAGTGCTTAATATTCGTCAAACGACACACCGTTTGTAAATAAGGTGACCATGTTCTAGAAAAAAGTGTCGGGTATGCCAATAAGAGTATCAAACACAGGTTAATATCACTACAACCCTGTTTTTCGCAAAATATAAGCTTAACACAAGAGATTGTTGGACGTACCTAGTCCTACCTGCGTACATATGTTGAAAAAATGTTTCTTGTTGGCCTTTAATTTATCGGTTGAATGGTAATGAAGATATTCCTTGAAAACGAGAGGTACCGATGGTCACTGCATGAAACGTATAACAATTTGTGATATTGGGTATCAGATGGTAATACAAGGAACGAATCATATAATTTCGGAAAACTTCATTTTAGTGATGACATGCCAACTTTTAGTGAATGTACTTAATTTCGAGTTGGACTGTACTTTTTGAAGATCGAGCGTACTTTGAACTTAACATTTCTTAAAATTAGGGAAAATGGGTTACTCTCAGATCGAAGTTTCAAAAAATTGGCATTGAATATATCAAGTTTAAAGTCTTAGAACATGAGAAATTCTTATCGTTTCAAATTGAAGCTAATGCACCCTTTACTGCGAGTTTGGAACTTAAGCTGAGTGATTACTGTGTGGCAGGGAAATCAATAGTTTTGATACCGAGCAATATACATATATTGATATACTAGAGGGTTTTCTTGACCCTTCCCATACATTGGAAAGATTAGCCAAATTAAATGACTTTTGTAGAAATATATAACATAAAATTATGTTTCAAATGTGCTGAAAAGCCCTCGAACATCATAAAAATCAGGTTATTGTAATTTGCGTATTTTTCAAAACTCAAATGTGTTGAAAATGGTAAAAATTCACTGAAGATGCCATCATTGTCATACATACCTCTGCTCACTTTAATGTTGGCAATATTAATTTCCTAACTTCCCTTAACTGGCCCTTGTTTGTCTTGTGTCCATCGCCTCAAACCCACATGTTGTGGACGACTACTGGTGCTCTTACTACTACCGTCTGTCCATTCATTGCGCAATTGCTGCGTTGTCATGTCCACAGTGAGTGACAGTGGAATTTGTAAAATGCGTTCAGAGCCTTTCAATCTCGGCCAGGCTTAAGTGTAATTTGCAAAGAATAATAATACGACTACTACGAGTGCTACGCATAGATTGACGAAAATGTTACGAAAAAGAATTTGCACAAAAAAAAAACGAAAAAGAGGAATGGGAATACGAGAAGATACATAAGTTCAAAATGCTGCTGAATTTTTGTAACTTAGATCTTAAGAGTCTGGAGATGGGAGGCGATTGCTTGGGCACAATGCCATTTGGGTATTGGGTATTAATCACAAAGTGGACAACATGAAGGACATTGTGAAGTAGGAATATTTTGAGTCTCTTCACATACTCGAATACTCTACAAGCATTTCTTTTTTCTTTTTGTATTTTCTGTGATTTTTTTTATTTCTTCTTTTTTATTTATCCATAGAATTACAATTTATTTACTTCATTCAGGATCAACAACGGTGTTATAAGGTTCAATTACTATAATTAAACATGTAGTCAGTGGAGGAATGTAGATGGTTCTATTTCCATTTATCACTGTATTCGATAAGTCCCATGAATAAATATTGTTCATTGTTTTTTTTTTTTGTTTTTTGACTATTGAATAAAAAATTAAACAAATGGTATGCTAAGATATCACCAAATATGCTGGTGTAGCTTGAAAAGAATATATGTTGCTGGAGAAACTTATTCTTAAGCAAAACTATTTATGTATGTCTAAAACTAAGCAATGGAGGGTTCTTACTGTCTTACTTTGCTTGCGAAATTACTTCCTCATAAAAGGCGGGGTAAGTGGATGGCACTTAGCCGCAGCTTACATTTTCTAGTATTTCCAACAGCAGCTTCGCTAGTCAGTATACTTTTGCATTAAAGTTACATTATGTATCATTAAGCATGCAACTAGTTTTGCCGGTAATATAAATGTCAGTTCTCCCCAGGCGAAATTGGTTAACTTGTATGCTTGAAAGTATGGAATGAAATTTGAATGCATAAATTTTGTGGGAGCTAGCCAGATTTCATAATGAAATTATATAACTGACCCATAATAACCAGCATAAAGTCATCCAGGTCTTCAAATAAGAATAATCCTAGTGATTTTCGTCGTCTCTTTGCAATTTCGAAGCAGGAGCGAAGAAAGTGTTTGGTAAATGATTTCCTCCTCTACAACATTCCTACAATCTTTCTTCGTACTTCTACCGATAGAAAAATGGCCTGCTATCACTAGAACTTCTAACGAAACACCAAGGAACTGTTTTGTAATGTCCGGTAATGTCCGATATTTTATTTTTTAACAGATTTCGCTGCCTTTTGTGACATCTCTGATTAAAAATAATTATAAATTTTAGTTTAAAAAGTCCTGATACTGATAAGACTTTCAAACCCTATTCAGTTTTTGATTTAAGCTTACTATTTCATCTTCATTCGATTAAATTTTTTCAATGAAATCTGCAAAAAAAAAGCCAATTTTGTATGACATTAAATGGCAAATTTGAATTTTTAAATCTGATAATTTCTTAGTTAAACAAAGCAAAGCAAACACTTAACAAATTTGCTTTACCTCAAACTTAATTCCAAAACCTACGTATATTTAGAGTTTACCTTTAAGCAGATGATGACAGTTTTATGTTAAGAAGTGTATGCATTAACTGTAAGTACCCAGGTGGACATAAAGTCATCAGAAAGATAACTTTATTGAAATAAAACTGATAATGTACACACATTCAGGCGAACTTTTCTTGTAAAAATGAGGTGATGCCAATAAATAATCATTAAAAAAAACTTGACTTATACCAAAAGGTAGCAATCTTCTCAAACAGTTAGGCTATAATATACACTATGGCTCTGGTTTAACATTGCTTTCACATAGGCTACAGATCACTTAAGCATTGTTGTCAATAAAAAACTGAACTACTTAGTAAGACATGACTCCTATGTGAGCGTAATTGCTTTGTACACCGTATATGCCCCACTAAGTCTTTCGGGTCGGATAATAGCAACTGGAAGGTACTAAAAGCCTATAAGAGTTCTAGACCATATTATCGGTCCACATAAAACTGTACCTACAAGCACCACAGACTTGCGTTTGAAGAACTTTACTGATATCGTTTAATCCAATGTGACTTACACTTTACGCTGCGGCTTGCTTCGTAAGCACAAGTTGCTAAGATACTGGGTATAGTGTAAAAGGTCGATAAGCGACGATAAGGAGTTTTAGGAAAATTTTATAGTTTATTATAAAAACTCAATAAGTTTCAAATCAAAAAATGTTCTGTGATACAATCGAAGAAAAATGCATTGCCAAACTAATCAATCATTAATGCCTTACAATTCCAAAAACGTCAGAAAATTATGCAAAATTGTCAATTTGACAAAAATGTAGTTGAAACAACAATATTGCGTAGTTAAACTATCACATTTACTATGAGCGTATTAGCATGCAAGCAAAAGTGTTGACCACGCTGCATTGATTCGATTGACAACGCTTCTAAGTTAACACAAAGTTAAGTGTGGCTTATTGTTAATTTAACAAATGGCTTTAATGTCAGAAAATAGCAATTTTCAAACTCTCCACACAAGTCATGGTACCTAGATGTTTAAACTTTTTAAGTCTTTATATGTTCAATAAGTAGATATAAACATTCCGCAAGCAAGCACAGTGTCATCACATATATATTTCCTCTTGACCACAAACGTACCTATGTAAGAAAAATATCCTTACTACATATACTGTTAAAAACGTGGCAATGTAGTTTTATGTGACTCTGCATTTGTTCCTTTGTACAATAACAGCACAGATTTTTAACTCCCGATTTCATGCTGTCATTGTCATCTGATCTATTGTAAGCCGTATGAAGCTTCTCTTCTACTACTCTTTCTCAGCTCACCCTGAACCACCTTTAGTACACTGACACATCACAATCTACAGTTACATGTCATATGGGTTCCTATGGGAAATTTGATTTCCCTCTAATGTTACAAACGATTTGAATAGGCATTCATCAGCTAAGCTAAACGACACACCATTAAGCCGACAGATTCTACCCACCCACTCTATATTAGACGAGCAAAATCTTCAGTAGTTGCCTCTGACAGATCGTAAACCTCATGCTCCTTGTTTTTCGATTGCATGGCAGCCTCGGAGAGCTATCAAAGCAATTGCCTTCTCGGCGTGTAACCAGTCGTGGTGAGGAAATTCAGGGAGGGTGATGCTGTCACAATTGTCTGACGTGTCAACGTCGTTGACGCATGGGGCGAAGTTTCGTAAGCGCTCAAATCGCTCCTCTTTGCATTTTCGTCTCGATAGCCTAAGTCCTTACATTGCTCATCATCATCAGCAGCCTTGATGTTGGTGCTGCGTTGACGCGCAAGTAGGCTGCTGCTGCTGCCGCCGTCACTGCCGCTTAAGCTCACAGCATTTGTGGTGTTGTGTGCCGAGTAGTATGGTGGCGGTGGTGGTTGCCTGTATTCGTAACTGCTGTCGGTGGGTGTGGTATTACGATGCGTTAATGGCAGCGCTAAGGATTTCGAGTGTCGCTGCAGCGTCGTGGTAGCAACAAATGGGCTTTCGCACGACGCTGACGCTGCGGCGTTTGCGGCTGTTGACATCAGCAACGAAGCGGATGTTGTCAATGGAATGCTTGGCATTTCACGTTTACTTGACTTTTGCTTTATTGTTGTCGTCGCAGAGCCAAGAGCTACTTTGTTGCTCTGGCTTGCAGTAGCTCTGGATGTCAGGTATTCCTGAGTGTTGATGTTGTATTTGTTACTCTTCGAACCTGCTGCCATAGGATAGTTGGAGGAGGAAAATTGCTTAGATGCCTGTTGGTCCTCAGCATAATGTTGCTGTTGCAATTGGAATTCTGTATATTGTTGTTGTTGTTGATGCTGTTGCTGTTGCTGTTGCTGTTGCTGTTGCTGTTGCTGCTGATTTATTGTCCTTGTTGTCGCATTCGTTATCGTCGGACTATGCAGGTGTCCCTTTGGTATACTGTTGCTCTTGTTGTAAGACGGCAGTAGGTCAGGCTGAAATTCTCCCACACTGCTGTTTGCCATAAGACGGCACGTCTCGACCGGTGCCTTTCCATGTGGATATTTTATATGGAGTGTATCTGAAATGGTAGAATCAAAATGTGAGAGAGAACAAAGATCAGCTTAAGTTTGACATTGTTATATTTTTTTTTTTTTTTTGTTCAGAATACAAGTAAAAGTTATTTATCTGTGTGATTATGTCAACAATGGTTTGTGGGCACTAGCTTGGATGAATGCTGGTAACATGGTGATAGTTCAACACAGAGATTATGTGCGTTGTTTTGGTTTCCGTTTGATATTAAACACAAATATTGTTATTGGAGTTCATGAATTGGGGGCAATTTTAATTAAGCTATACCGTAAGGATTTATGACAGAATTATTCCCATCGTTGTTGGATTAAAGAACAAATTTTTGTGTTTATTTTATCTATAATACAGCATACAGAGCTAACAATGTAGAATGTTTTAGGCTTGCTCAAATGAATTGCAAATCATTTGTACAGTTGGCATCAATATAGGATTATCTAAGAACTACATATAAGAAATGTAAACTCAAAGTTTAAAGATTGACCTACTATAGATTGAAACGATAACGTAAGAAATTTAAATTCATATATGGGTGAGCATAACAGATAGCAGAGATTATAAAGATGGGTGATTATAAAAGAGTAGGAAGCTTGACCAATAATTAAATTACTTTCATCGCAATGTTGCAGAAAATGTGGCACATTTGATGCCTTAGTTCAGTGGTGGGCATAGAAATCTAAAAAAAGGGCTAAACAACAACATCAAGCAACATCAAGCAACAATGAACAAAATTTTAAAGTTTTTTTGCTGTCATTTCCAAATTCGCCAACAGCACAAAAAAAAACCAAATTGCGCTACAAACAAAAACAATTGCAACATTCGTCAAGACACAATGCGGTGCCATCGCTTATGCCTTTGTGTTTTGTTTTCATTTGAATTCAAGTCAATGATGTGCTTTGATAGGGTAGAGATTCCATGAATTCCATTTTTCACTTGCTTGTGCGTCGAATAACGTTGCGTGAAATGAGGGCGGATAGGGACACTACGTGCCCACCACTGCCTTAGTTCATCAAATTTTAATATTAATTGCTTAATCTCTAGCGGGTATTTAACGTCAACTACACCACTTTCAATTTTTTATTTAACATTTACACCACTGAATATGTTTCCTTAAAGCATTACAAAATGTATTAAGTACTTCAGCGCACCAGTGCACTGTGGGACATTATGTTCTATTTACTGGCCAAAATCAAAGTCTTATAATACTGAAAAAAAAAAAATTTTTTTCTTGGACCTTTACTAAGCAAATATTCACGACACGAAAAACATGTGCTTTATTTTAGTTCTTCAATGTTTTATCGTTTTTAAGTCAGCGGCCAAATTTGATACGTTTAAGGGTTTCAGTCACTCTAACCGTAAAAAATCGACGATTGTATTTATGGGGAATTTTTTTAAGGTATAAAGAAATTAAAAAAAAATAAGGAATCATTACGCAACAACTCAATTTTCAATTTAAGACATATTAGAAAACAAACTGTTTGTGGTGTTCGCAGGTTTGATCTAGGAAGCTGAAAACTTGGGAGAGTTTTTTTAAACCAAATTCTATAGTATAAGCCTATGGGACCGCCAAAAAAATGCAGATATCTTGGTTTTGAAATAAGCTAATGAAATGCGATTTCGGCATTCTTTTGAGCAAATAACAGTACAATAAAAATGATGTACCATAGGATCGGCGGTAAGATAATATTTGAGGTGTTGCAACTAGAAAGTGGAAAATCGGTACTTTTTTACTTTTTTCCGGTCAATTGTCAATTTTTTTACAAGAAAAAAAGAAGAAGAAGAAAAACAAATCATGAACTTGAATTCCCCGATCGATAGTTTCCCAAAAACCATACCAACTTTGTTGGAAAATTTTATAACCTTTGCAAATTGCACCATTTTTTACATCAATACTTTGGAAAATGGGTTGTCTGCTTATAACAGAGAGCGCTAATCCAGTTATCAATATTTACCTTAACCCAGCCATATAAGGCTACTGTAATCCTCTGACATATCGTGAAAAAATCAAAAAGTTTTTATTTTGAACCGCTCTAGTGTACATGCACAATCCAAAAATACTGGTCTTAATATGCCACTCAGAACTTTAACTTTGTATAGCATTTTTAAAAGCAATACATATAAATTTTATAGTGTTGTCTGCGATAACTTACACATATTCCAACAATTAATCCAAATATTTTCGTTCGAGTTCGTTCACTGCTTGAAATTCAACCATTATAGTAAAAATACAAAACAGTTCAGTTTCATTTTAACTGATTAAATGTCAACATTCCCATAGATTAAAATCATGATACTATGTTGCCCATCTTTCTTAAGGTTTAATCAATCTTCAACTCAAATTTCATCAAAATCGGTCAAATGGTTTAGCCATGAAAACATGTTTTCCTGTAAGAGGCGTGTCACTAAAAACAAATATCTTTATTCAGGAATCAATATATCTCTATACCAAACTTTATCAAAGTCGGTATAGCGGCTCAGTCGCATAAACATTTTTTTTCATTAGCTGTGGGGCCACGTCCACTAAAAGAAAACAGAGTTTTTAATACTCTTCCTTAAGTTTCAGTCTATTTCTAAACCAAATTTCATCAAAATCGGTCCATTAGCTTAGCAGTGGAAACTTATTTATCTGTTGGAGGTGTGACACCGCCTACTATTGGAGTAAAGATTACATTTTGATTGGATGTTTTGATCCAATCAACTTAGAATATTCTATAAAACTAAGTTTTTTGATCAACATAGAAGACAAATCTATTACAATATCAGGGTGGATCTTAAAAATTTTCGTTATTTATCAGTCGTATCTGCTGCTTTCTTAATTTCACTGATGATCAGTTGGAGCAGAATTACTTAAAATTTCAAGGCTTCGCAGAGTACTTTGTCTAAGGTTCGAAAATCAAAAATTTTATAAAAAAAGTAGTACAATAAAATATTTTTTTTGTGGATACTACTCCTCGTCAAATTCAACACTTTTTCATAATTTTTTTGCTGTGGAATTTTCGTTTCCAAATGTTTTTTAGCAAAATATTTCTGTAAAAAAGTAACATTCTTTTCCTATTCCAGTATACCTAGTCAGCCTAATACGAGTTTAAAAATCTTTCATTTAAGGATATCAAATATCACAGTTCGTAACTAGCAAATTTCTAAACAATTATTTGAGATAAAACCAAATAGTCCTTGCCTTAATCCTCTTGTACTAGCGCTTACACTGATTTCATTAAATGGACAACAACGAAAAATAAAGGAATCGATCCAGTGTTGTCTTTACGAGTTTCAGTATAATTTATAGCAATTGCTTTTATGTGCTTTTTTTACTTTTCTAGGAAATCAGTTGAGAGATAGCTGGCAATTGGGAAACCATTTTCGTTACAGCTGCACTTTATACAAATATTTGAAAATTAGCATAAACAATAAAGTTTAGGCATCGCGTTTTGTTCTTAAGCACAAATTATGGGTATACCGCGCCTTCGCGGTTCCCTGATTCATCAGACGCTGCGGCCAAAATAGAAGGCTTTTTGTTTTTCTTCATTTTATTTCTCAGAGTCAGGCATTCATTTATTATTCGCCTGCATAATTTATTGCCACAAATCCACACAAAAGTCGACGCTAGAACAATTTTTGCACAGAAACCAATGGCTTCTACACGTACGAGTACGTGGGGTTTTTTATGTTTTGCTTTTGCGCTTTTTTTTTTTTTTTTTTGTTTTGAATATGTTAAAAGCTTGTCTACGCCTATGTTGGAAATTTTGAGTTTAAATTCTATAACAGAAACAATGAAGGATCAGAAATACATTAGACGTTTACTTTGTGCTATGTAGCTTTTTTTGATTTTTGCATTTCGTTACAAAATTTCTACTTTTATGGCTCATTAAATTTTTGATTTATTAAAAGGCATGAACCAATGAAAGGCGATATATGCTAATCTTGAACATTATACATAATTTATGAATTTTTCAATTTCTAAGCAATTTTGATATTTGCAAAAAATCGCGAATTTCCTGACTAAAATATTTTGCTAAGAAGGCATAGGCTTCTTTGATCTTAGGAATTAATTTTCCATATAGCTGTTTTTATAACTGAGTTAGTGAGTTTATTTTAAGCACAGCAGCCTGTTTCACCGATATTTATTGCAAAAGCGCCAACAACTCTTATTTGAACAAATTCGCCGAATTCGACTTTTGGTCAGAATTCGTGTAGTTTGCAAAAATAAAATGACCGACATGATTTTAAATATCGTTAGAAGGAGGATTATTCAGACTTTGAACTCTAAAGTAGCGTGGTAATTCCTACCAATATGAATATCCCAGCGGCAAATATGTTATAAAGAACATCGATGAATAGTTATACTCATTGTAGGCAGTAATGCTGACAATTTCAGCCACAACTGTAAATCCTTTTTACATAGGAATGACCGCTTTGTAGGCAGCTTGCCTACATCTCTAAATACAATGTGAAACAAACGAAAGGCAGATTGCCTTAAAACATCGCTTACTAAGTGTCTGTATAGCTTAGCGAGTTGCCTACATCTCCACATGCAAAGCATGCAACCAAAAGTCAAGACCCCTTACATCTTCATATACAAAGCAGACAGCCAGCAAGCAAATACAGAAAATATCACAGTAACAATTTTATTTATGAAACATACAACACAAAGGGTGTAGCTTTTCATACATGAAAAATCAGAGTACTTCATCGATTTTCCGCTGGGATGTTCTAAAATAAATGAACAATACAAAAAATAATTAATTAAGATTGTTTTAAAGATTTTGCTTACAATTTGCAGTGGTATTGAAAAATATCCCTCATGTCAAAAAACAAAAACTACAAAATATTTGGATCTAAATTTTTTTCCACACTCCAAAATAATGAATGTACATATGTATCGTATAGTAAGACAAATTCATAAAAATAATAATTGGCTTACAAACTAGAGCAAAGTTTCCAAAAAGTGTTCCACTCTCCCCTACTTGGTTAAAACACAATGTTTTTTGATATCAAAACAGTTGTTTCAGTTAACAAAAACCGTAGAAAACTTTGAAAAATCCGTGAAATTCATTATCATTTGGTTGATTTAGTTCATCTTCACTGCATAATAATATTTAATTTTCAGAATATTTGTATTACACAAAAACAATAAACGATAAAAAACTGATGACGCCAAGTCTCAAATCGCCAACATTTGAAAACTCCTTGTATCCCCCCCCCCCCCGTTCTCATGACATGCACACATAAAATTGACTAAGTGGCGGTACATTAGCAAGCACATCGGGGTGTAGTTTATTACTGAGGAAATATTTTTTATATGCGTGAATATAACCATAAAAATTGATTACAATGTGAAAATGCGTCAAAGCAATTTGGGTACTGCGGATCATTAATTTCAATTTCTAAAATTCATTTTAAAAGAAATTTTGTAATAAAAATTTATGACTACTGTATTTGTAGTTGCGTTATGGAGCAAAGGTCATAGCCAAGTTACAGTAAATTGGAATAAAATGCTTGCGCAATTTTACTAACAACTTATTTCAAAATATATAATATTAAATTGACTTTCTTCTATGTGTATGTAGCACTGGTTGTATTGGTATGAAAATCTGACGCGATAGGATTTTTCCTTACGCACGCACATCTGTATCAAATGAAAAGTTTTTCATGACGCTTAAATTAATTAAATATTTTATTTATTTATTTGGTAGATGTGGGAAACTGCAAATTTTTATGCATTTACAAAGTTATAGCCCTATTACCGATGGCGAGTCGCCTGAATTTGGCGATTCGCCTTCCGTGGCGACTCGCCTATGCAACTGTATTATGGTTGGCGAATGTACACCTTCGCATGCGAAACAATGTTGCTAAATTAGAAAACAGAGATTGACGTCTAAAAATCTTAAAATTTTAAGTTTTAAAAATATTCGACATCTAATTTTTATTAGTGAAATAAATAGATAGGATTAGCAACGCAAACTTATTTTTCGAAGACGAATACGATGTTGTATTGTGCAATATTCAAAGATGCTGAGGCAGAGCTCGAGCCAACTCGAAAAATTATTTATCAAATATTTACAGGAAAAATATGAAAAAATTCTTTCTTCAGATTTGTGTTAATAAAGAAGCTAAAGTGTTTAAATGGCTCAATTACATCTTATCGTAGTGCATCGTAGATGCAGCATTTCTCTGCATACCTTATTCTAATCTCTCCAATTACGCGTGGTTGGTCCTAGCGAAATCAATTAAACTGCTAGTTGGTCCCACTTTTCTTTGTATCTCTTCTTGATCGACCCAAAACTACAAACCAAGTCCTTTGGCTATATCATGATTTTTCTCCAATAAATTAAGCATTTTCTAGAACTGCTCATTGGTTTTTTCATGCTATTAACTAGAAATATCCCAAATGCTTGAATCGAATTGATTTATTAATCATTTGTTTGTGTTTTCCGACATAATTGGCAGTTTCTTCACTTTTTGTAAAATTTTTAAAAAAATTCCAAATGTATGTCACACACAAATTTTATTCGCTCTATTTTGATATTTCTGGCGAACGAAAGTTAGGCGATTCGCTAATAGTAATATGAAAATTTTTGACATTTGCGCTGTTTTGATGTTTGAGGCGAAACAACAGGGCGAAACTATAGTTTCAATTTAGGCGAGTCGCCTAATTTTTCAGGCGACTCGCCATCAGTAATAGGGCTATTAGTTGAATTAACCTTTGGAAAAAGATGTTTCAATATGTGAACATCTTTACATGCGGACATTCAAGAGAATGTAGTGTTAATGTTAATTTTAAGATGTTTATTGACTTTTTCAACTTTTTGTTTTTTTTCTTAAATTTTTTTTTTTTTTTTTATAATTTTCGACATTTCTAAAATTTTTCGACTATTAAAAAACTTTTCAATTCTCGACTTCTTTACTATTTCACTTTCAATATTAACACCATTTAACTACTTATTCCACATTTTCGTTTTTTTCTTAAATTTCTTTGTCTTCTCCACAATTTTCCTTATATACGAGGGCGGATTGATAATGATGAGGTTTTCAACAGATGGCAACGCTGGGCATCATATGGTAATTTTTTTCCACGAGTGTAACCTGTCAATAGGCTTCATGTAAATTTTTGGCGCGATATGTCATTTAGTTTTTGCTTGGCAGCCGTATAAGTCGTATAACTTTTAACTTTTCTTGTAAAATGGATAAGACCGATTTTCGCTCATTGATTAAACATTATTTCTTGCGTGGAAAAACCGCGAAGGAAACAAAGGAAAAGCTTGATAAATATTATGGCTCATCTGTTCCAGCGAATTCAACCGTAATTTATTGGTTTGCTGAATTTAATCGTGGTCGTACGAGCACTGAAACAATGCCATCATCAGGTAGGCCAAATGAGGTGACTACTTTTTGAATGACCATCGAGTGAAGTTGAGAGAGATTGTTGACATTGTAAACATTTGCATATGAAGAAGCTATCAGCTAGATAGGTGCCGCGATTACTCACAAATGATCAAAAACGGCTAAAATTCCAAAATGGCTAAATTCCATGAATTACGTTACGAATTGTTGCCGCATCCACCTTACAGTCCAGATTTAGCAACAAGTGACTTTTTTCTATTTCCAAACTTTAAAAAATGGCTCGCGGGAAAGAGATTCACATCAAATGATGAAGTAATCAACGAAACAAACTCATATTTTGAGGAGTTCGACAAAACCTACTATTTGGATGGCATCAAAAAGTTAGAATATCGTTTGGCCAAGTGTATCGAGCTAAAAGGGGACTATGTTGAAAAATAAAACGAAATTTAAAAAATAAAGTGTGTTTTCATTGTTAAATCGGATCATTATCAATCCGCCTCGTACTACCATCACTAAGTGCAAAATTTAATAAAAATTTCAAATTGCTTCCGAGAAATAAAAATTTGAACCACTTCTAGGTCCAGAAATCCAATATGAAATCCGAACTGATAAGAGCTACGGAATTCTTCAAAATAAAAAATCTGAAAGAACAGAAAACTGTGGAAAGACGTTAAAACTAACTTTTGGCTACTATAAGACCAAAAGACTTAAGACGTGCAACGCTCACCCAAAAACTAATCTTAGCATAGTTGAAGTCGCACTGACAGGTCCATACACAATGGACGACCACTTGCATAGCATATGCAATGGGACAATGTATTTTTTTAAGGATGGAGAGAAATCCATACACATTTATAGTAACCGATACCTTGAGCATAGAAGTACTCAGTAATTGCAAGATTGTAGTTGTCGAGGTTTGATACTCGCAGAACGCAAGCTTAACATCAATAATACTGAAGACCAAAAGAATTATCAAAAATTTGGTTTGTAATTTCTGACATAGTCTATCGAGCTTTATAAGAATCAAAAGTTAATACTTTGCGTCACGGATACTAAAATAAGCCACGACAGAAATTATCTTGTCAGCTAAGCAAGATATTGAAGAATTTTCTGCATAGCTAATCGTATTCTAATAGGAATGAATTCAAATCTTAGTATTCCGGTGGAAAATCATTTTTTGATGTACTATGGATAACAGAGTCTTCATATACCAACATTTCCAGCGCTTCAGTCTTTCTAAAAATTTTTCAATTTAATTTAAGTTAAAAAAAACTTTACATATACCAAGTATTTCACAATGTTTCAATTAAGTTTTACCTTCCGACAAGTTGTTACTGCTAAATTATTAGCGCTCATAATTTCCACAACTTGAACAGCGATAATTAATGCCAACATATTTATCACAATGACAATGAAATGCCAAAATTCTTGGTTGGTCCTCTCGCTTGAGAGGTCAGACTAACTACACATAAAAATGAATATTTTTATGAGCGAACAATAAGAAATAACCACGAAATTACAATCATCATGTTACCAGCACTTTCCTGCCATGAGCATACCAACCTTCGTGCTTTTTCTCCAAATACGCTTTCTCCGCATGAACCAACTTTGAATCGGTCAACAGCAACTGGTGTCCACCCGTACCACCGCCACTGACGCCACCGCCAACCATTGTGCCATTGTCCATCACAGTGACACTATGTTTAATTGTTTCAGCAGCGTACTCGTATTTATCATGCACCCCAATGCCATTGCCACCATTCAGGTTCGTCTTCTGATGCACGTTATGATGATGAAAATTATTGTAGTGATGATGATGATGATTTGCATTGTCCGCTGTCACGCCAAGCACTACATCAGTACCACCGACTACGGGTGTCGTTGTGCTATCAACAGTCGTTGTCATGGCATCTGCCCCCGCATCCAAGTGATGATGTCGCAAGTGACGCATATGACCCGGACTGATAGTCTTGAATCGCTTGTAAATGCAGCAAGTCACCATCGCAAGAAACACAGAAGCACTCAACAAACCGAGCGCCATCAACCCTATCACAATAATTAGGTTACCTTGCAGCAGTAAGTCCTTGGGTCCAGGCTTCTGCACCAGCAAACTCATTTGTACAGCATCCTTGCCGCCGGCGTTTTCTGCCAAGCAGGTGTATATGCCCTCGTCACTCTTTTCCGCACCCAAAATGGTGAGACGTGAGATGAACACATCGCGCCCAAACTCTTTTTCCTTGGATTGCTCATCGCGCAGCAGTTGTATGTGCACGCGTTGCTGCTGACCACCATTCGCGACGTTGGCACGATACATTTGCTTGTTGTAGTCCCAAGCGATAAGCGTGTTGGGTGACGCATGCACGCGACATATCAGCGTCACGTTCTCCTTCGAGGTGTTAATGGAGGCACCACGTGTCGGGTAGATGATGCGTGGCTTGCAAGCAAATGCCTCGGGTTGGTCCTCAACCCATAGCATGCCACGCAAATGGGCGGGATAATAACAGGAAGTGGGAGGCGTGTACAGATTTCGTTTGAGCACGAAATCACGGAAGATTTGCAGTTCACACGTGCAGTTCCATGGATTCTGGTCCAACGAAAGCGCAGTCAGTCTTTTTAGCGTCTCAAAGCTCTCCTTGCGCAGAAAACTCAAACGGTTGCCGTCCATGTATATTTGCGTCAGCAATGGCACATTAACGAACACCTGTGTGCCGACACGCGATATGCGATTGTTTTTTAGCTCAATCTTATGCAGATACTTGAGATTCTGAAAGATGCCTTCGCCCAGTGATTCAAGCAGGTTGCCGTTGAGCACCAAGGCACGCACTTTCACCAGACGCGCAAATAGGTTGGGCTTCAACGCGCGCAGCAGATTATTTGATAGATCCAGTTCTATGAGTATCTCCAACGATGTGAAGCTACGCGGATCGATATTTTGCATCGTGCTATTGCGTATGTACAGCTTGTGTAGATTCTGTAGCTGTGCCGTAAGAAACGCATTTTGCTCTAGATACTGTATGCGATTGTGTGATAAGTCCAGCACTTGTATCTCTGAGCTGAGATTCTCTGGCACTGATGCGACGCTTAGATTGCGACAGTCAGCGGTCTTTTTGCCCGAATTCCACTTACAATGACAGTCACCGCAGTCCATCAGCCAATCGCTGTGTGACGGTTCCACTTGACTGAGCAGTAGTAGCATTTGGAAGAGGACTAGGTAGCCAGCAAATGAGAAACCAATGCGTAATGCGTGTGTGCGGATGAGATGCTGTTGTTGTTGTTGTTTTGTGGCTGCTGTGACAGTGGAAGACTTTGACGTGACTGATGGGCTAAAAATTCGCATGTTTTTCTCTTCTCTCTGCCGAATTCACATTCGCTGAACGACAACGATGCAGTTGATATAAGGTGACATCTAAATAGCCTCAGGGCAACACGTTGTTGTGTCAACTTTTTGATTGCAGCTACCGCAAAAAAGGCGTAAGACTTCCAGCATTAAGAAAACATCTGCAACAGCCTCATCCATTCGACAGGGCAGAGGAAGTGAGCGACTTGAGGGTATGGAAAATTCCAGTGCTGGTTGAGTATAGAAAATCCTTTTCAGGTTTACGCTTGGCTGAATTTTACTTTCGAAATCGTTGTTTGTTTTCTCAGTTATTTCCTGTCATTGTCGTTGTTTTTGTTGATGTTGCTGTTGCTGTTGTCTTACTTGCTTATGTTGCCAGGATATGCTAGCGGAAATAATTCAGTTCTTGTATTATTATTTTTTTTTTTTTTGTTTTTTTTGATAAAACGCCTCTCTATGAAAATGTTGGGGACGCTGGTATTTCTTGTTACATTTATTGTTGTTGTTGTCTTCGTAAGCTTAAAAGTAACTATGTCTTTTTACATTCTTTAAAGAAAATCCATACTTTTCTTCGTTTCTTTGCTTTAGTCCTCCACTTGAAGTCTGATTTTTTTTTTTTTTGTTCTTATCTTCTTCTTCGTTTTATAATAAAAATACTACAAAACAACAATAACATAAGTTTTGTTGGCGAACATGTAAAAGTTGTTTACACATGTGAATGCTTGCTGGAGGGGGCTCTTGGACGCTTCACTGATCCGTTGCCATTGTGTTTGGGAAATATATATCCTTAAGCTAATGTCATGATGTATAGAGTGTGCTGAGATATTTTATTCCAACTACAATCGTAGTCGTCGTTGAAGAAGAAATCCAGCTTGTCAAGCTCGATGTGTTGTCGTTTCAGCCGTTGGCTGACTGGATGCTTTTTTTAGCTACGCTGTATGTGTCCTCTCAGCATGTGGGCAGCATTCATCAGAGTTTTCTACGGAATGGTCTGAAAAGAAAGAAATGGGAAACCAAATTGTTAGTATGGTATTTGGAACCATTCAAACAATGAGAAGGAAATTCAATTTCTACATTAAATAACAATTTCGCAAAAGGGTTTTTACAGAAATTTATTTCCTTTCTTATGATGTCACACACATTGTCATTTTATTATTTATTTATTTTCTTTTGGTTTGACACATCACAGCTGTTGGTTTCGGGTGCCAGACAGCAGCAACACAAATATTATAGTACACTGTTCTTTGGATTAAATTAGCATTTGAAACACTTTTTTATGTTTCAAAATGGTGCATTGTTATCAAAATCTTAAGATTGAATTAAAATTAGATGAAGATAATTGGTTTGTTGATACTCGAAATGACGTTAAAGTACTCCATCGCTGTGCATTTTTATAGGTTTTTGACCTCGTTTAAGCAGTGGTACATTGAAAAAAGAGCATGTATTTGGTTGATAGATAGATTCTTTAAATATTTATTAATTATCAACAAATTATGGTAGATATTACTATGCCTTGAATTGAAAGTTGAATTGTTGTTTATTGGGCCAAACATAATATTTGTTTGAGTCGATACAAGAGATTTGCTTGAGTTGAATTCAGATTTGATAATCATATTTTTATATTATTTCACTTTTAATTGTCTGAAAACTATGCGATTCTCAAGATATTTAAGTAAAACACTACTTAAGTATATTTTGCTTGGTACTCATTTTTGTTAAAAACTGTTTTGTACGAATTGCTAAAACAATGAAATATTCTTTTCACCTAAAACACGGGCCATATAATTTAACAAAAAGGTTTTTTAAAAAAATTGATTTCTGTTCGTGCCTAAAGACTTGAATATTTAGTGAATTTGTTTTGTTTGATTTTATAATTCATAGAAATTAAACCAGGAAATTGAATGTGTTGATCCATTTCTGAATGAAATCGGTTCTTTTTTCCTACATTTTTGGTCCCAACTTACCTTTTCTAGAGGCAATTGTGTTTTCGGCACCATAAAAGAAGAAAATGTCAAATACAAAAGAAATCGAAAAGTCACCCTGAAAAAATATTTGACCAGTCGACAGGTCGTAAGAAATATACAAAACCGAATTAACTCATAAATAACTTTTTTTCTGAAATAAGGAGAAGGTACTGAGTCAAGTTAAGTTTTCCGGCAACTTTACTTACACCATTCGCCGAGTAAAAAAAACTCTACAGGTAGTTTTTGAACCTTGAGAAATTCCCTAGAAAAAGCTTGTAAGACTGAAATTTTAAGGATTTTAAATTGTCAATATGAGCCACTTGTCGTAGTTGATATTGCAGATCAATAAAATTAGAGAACATAAAGCATGCTTGTCAAAAACTTTCAAGATATTTTTGTGCTTAACGATTGGACATCAAATAGCACAGTAAAGATGAAATATTGATTTTGGTGATAAGAAAAATTGATTCTAAACATGCTTTCGAGGAAGTTTTTAAAAATGAGAACTGACACTTTTTTTTCTCCCTTTAAGCGAACCTTAAAGCAGCCCTATGTACAAATCTTAATCTATCAATAAAGAATGACTTCAGTGTAAATTTAAAGTTTGTGTCGAAAACCAACATTTAATCAAAAATATATGAAAATAGCTTACTCGAAAGTTAAACTGATTCAAAAAGTGAACATCTTCCCTTCATATATCTAAAGGATTATAATTTAAAATTGAAGCTCGTTCAAAATTTGCTTTTCCTGAAAATTTATTACTTAAATTCAAAGCAGCTTTAAGTTCGCTTAAGCTTTGCTGCTTGGACACCTTTTCCTTTTTTGAATTTAATAATTTACAATGACTTTATCTTTTAATCAATAATTTATTAAGACGAAAAATGCAATTAGTGGCAAAAGTTTACCCTTTTTGTACGCCACCATCACACAATAAAATAAATTGGTCATAAAAATCTCTCAGACAACGCCAATGTAAAGAATGACAACAACAACAAAAGCAACAGCAAAAAAAACAATCTTTTAGGTCACATATTGAACTTACAAACTGACAAGCTGACAAACTTCCACAAACTTTATATCCAAATGAATTGAGCTCTGCCACGTAAGCAGTTGCCCTCTGGGACAACATTTTCTGTCATGCAAAGACAAAAGTAAAGCAAAAGAGAAAGTACCCTAGCGTTGTGTCCCTATGGAAAAGTATGGCAACAACAACAACAACAACAATTCGATTTAATCGAAGAAACCTTTTTACGGCAACAAGTAAAACAATCCAATCCAATTGGATTAATTCATAACCACATACACAGGCGAAGCGTTGGAAATCATTTTTATGCTATGACTTTGTCGAAAGGTCAGCAAATTAAAGCATAAACAAGCTGGGAGGACGGAAAAATTCAGATTGTACTTTGTGGGTTACACCCCCGAAAGTTTAATACGAAATGAGACGTTCGACAAGTATTCAACGAGGCAGGTAGGTAGGTACCCACTGCATGCAGCAGCAGCAGTAGCTCTACACCAACGTACAATTATTGATTCAACCAAAAACAATGCTCCCCTGGCGACCTCTCTTATTGAACTCGCAACACTTTGGGCAAACTCGACCTCAACAAAAATATTCATAGATCAGGCTGGCAAAGAAGGCGTACAACAATTTAAGTTCGCTTGACGGGCAATGGACGATTTTACGCCTCAGGTCGAATGTTAATCGTTCTCATTTCGTTTGTTTGCATTTCTTGGCAGTATAGCTACAAAAATAACAATTCAGTGTTTATATGAATAAGTGATAGGGATGTCAGGATTTTGTTTAGCCAAATCGATATCAGTTATTTTGAAATTTAATAAAATAAATACATATGTTTAAATAGTTATAGGTCTGTGGGCTTTAATCTTAGGCATTCTTGCCTTAAGGATAATTTTTCGCGTAGGATAGTACAATGTACTAGGTGTACAAATATGAAACCGGTAATTTTTTATTCAAAAAAACACGTTCATTTTGCGAAAATAGTTCCAAATTTAGTCTTCAAAGTAATTCCCCTCGCTAGCTACACATCTTTTCCATCTTTCAGGCAATTTATGGATTCCTCGCCAAAAAAATTCTTCGTTTTTTGAGGCTATCCATTCATCGAGCCATTTTTGCACTTCCTCGTAAGAATTGAAGTGCGAATCGTTGAGTGCGTGTCCCATCGATGAAAACAAATAGTAATCGGATGGCGCCAGGTCCGGTGAGTACGGCGGGTGGGGCAGGGGCTCCCAGTTGTACGATTCTACCAAGTTTTTATTGACCGCTGCTAGATGTGGCGATGCGTTGTCATATTGGAATACAATTTTGTCATGGCGAAGTTAAAATTCGGGCCTCTTCTGACGTATAGCACGGTTCAAAGCGATCAATTGTTGATGGTAACGTGCACCAGTAACTGTTTCACCTGGTTTTAGTAGCTCATACCAAATAACACCACGCTGATCCCAGAAAATACACAGCATTGTCTTTCGGCCGAAGCGATTTGGTCTTGGCGTTGATTTGGGTCGTTGGCCGGGGCTCAAATATGATTTTTTTTCGTTTGGGATTGTTGAAATAAATCCACTTTTCATCGCCAGTGATGATTCGATGGAGAAAACCTTTTCTGTTTTGCCTGGCGAGCAGCAATTCACAAGTGGTTTTTCGGTTTTCTTGCTGCCTGTCGGTCAGTTCATGTGGCACCCATCTACCGACCTTTAAAATCTTTCCCATGGCCTTCAAATGCAAGGAAACGGTTTGTTGTGTCACATTAAGTTGTTCAGCGAGCTGTTGTTTCGTTTGACCATCATCTTCGTCCAATAATGTTTGCAATTCGGTGTCTTCAAACTATTTCGGTGGCCGGCCGCGCTCCTCATTTATCACATCAAAATCACCACTTTTAAATTTATGGAACCACTCATTGCACTGTGTACGACCAAGAGCATGCTCGCCGTAAGCTTCAACAAGCATTCGATGTGATTCAGAAGCGTTTTTCTTCAAATGGAAATAGAAAATCAATGCTTCCCGCAAATGAGAGTTTTCAGGCACAAAATTCGACATCTTTACGAGTGGAAAAAATGCGTTGTTGTATGAAACTTGACAAATTGTGAACTGAATATTGTTGACAGATGACAGAATGAACAATTAAGACATTTGGTGCGGTTCGGAAGCTCATACATCGACCGCTAGATGTCATTACCGGTTTAATATTTGTACACCTAGTATACGTCTTGACTGCTACCCTTATTAAGATTAGTGGTTTCGTAAAAATAGTTCAGCTTGTTTTGTGTCATCATATTGAAATGTTTTGGATATCCATTTTTACGTCATTTTGTACTATTCATGAAATTTTTGAGGGAACAAAGGCTTCAAATTCGATGTCTGCACTTTATACTTTCATCAAATAGTCTAGGAAATAATACGTATATTTTTTTAGATTTTGTTGTATTCTTGACAATAATTTATCTCAACAATGCTTTAACCCATCTTATCTACAAAATACTTATCAATATCGATTTTTTTCTGCTTCTCTAATTGCGAGTCAATAAACAGCAGCAGCAGCAACATTTCAGTATCATTTTTTCCATTTCAAAAGTTTGCAATGAATGCAGCTTTTTATCTCTGTTAACTTGGATGGTACGAGATGCACACTGCCAGCTACCTACCGACCGACGTTTATTCATTCGACCGACCTCAACTTGACGTGCGTTCGAGTTTCTGGGTCAGGTTAAGATTCTATTTATTGCATCACCACGTTTGGCTGAGATTTATTGAAAGCCACATCAAATACAGAACAGAGTAGAAGCAAAAAATCTTTATTTTTTTTACTGCAGTAGCAGCAGATTATGTTGCACTCGCGCAGCTATTGATGTTTTTTTTTAAAAAAATATGAAAAAATAAGAAGTACAAGTTACTTGGCAATTAGTCTGTTTTGATTTTGGCTCAACTCTTTTCAACAAATTGATGAATAAAAAGTAAATGATGAAAAAATCGCTAAGCGATTGCAAAATACGAGAAATACACAACTTTTAAATAAATAACATTTTTAATTAAAAATAGCTCATAGATGTGTAGTGAAGGAATAGAGCAAAAATTAAAGTTATTAAGAAACTATGTATGTTTTATATGCAGAAAATTATCTTTACCAGTTTTAGCATTACTCCATAATATCAATAAAATTAAGATTAGACCTGACTAACAAACAAGTTATTTTCTCTATTTTAAGGCAATTTCATCGAACAATAAAAAGTAAATTGGTTCGAAAATTAATTAACAAAAAGTAGTAAGGAAAATAGTCGAAAGTTTAAATAAAGCGACCGAAAAAATAATAATTAATAATTATTCAAAGTTAAAATCATTGATGAAAGTGAAATATTGCAAATTAAAAATAGACAAAAAATCACAAAAGAAAAACATTGCATACCTAAAATAGAACTCACTTAAAAATTACGTGTAAAAATTTTCCAAAAGTTGAAAAGTAAAAAATGGTCCAAAAATAACAAAAATGTACATACAAAAGTTAATAAAGGAAAAAAGTCCTAAAATTAAGAATCAAAAATGCTCCAGAGATTAATAATAAAAAAATTCCCAGCAAAGAACACCGTCTACACGATAAAAAAAGCACCAAATATTATTAGAAAAAGATGATCTGCTAAGAATTACTTTCCACTAGATATACATATTTAAATTATCAATTAAAGTTTATGAAAATTTATTCAACTGAGCTCTTGTTTGATTTCAATTCCACTGAAAAAAAGAAATATTTTCTAGTACCACTAAAAATGTTGTTGAAAATATTTTCAGTTTTCATAAAATTTAAAAACTGGAAATTCATTTATTTTCACATGAACACAAAAAATTTTTTTTTCAATATGCTATATACATTAGGGTGATTCAAAGCCACCAGTAAATATTAATATTATGATCTTTCCTTGAAACTTTTAGTTACGGACCTGCTCCGAACTTTGTGTTCATTTCAACTAAAATATCATATCAAATTTGAAAAAAAGGCAGACGTAAATCAGTCACTGACTTGTTTTGCCTAACACAATACACTGGTTCATTTCACGTCCACTAAATTGTTAAGGTAATTGATTATAAGAATTTTAAACTAAAAAGTTTGTGATATTTGAGTTATTTATTTTGCTTAATGGTAGTAAAAACGATAGTGTGTTGAAAATTCATGCCGTAAGTGCTCACTCCGATAATTACTCAGTAATTGCCGAAGTGCGGCGGCTTCTATTTTGAAATAGCTCAAACTTGATGGTTGGTGCACCTTCAATCAAGTTGTTTAACATTTTATAATTTTATGAAGCTTAAAGCTAATTCCCTGCTGCACCGAAGTCTAAAAATTCTTTGATTTTAATTTTTTTGTGATTTATGAACTTATGTACATAAACATATGTTACATACTTATACAGTGAAACCTGCATAACTGGGATCTCCAAGGGACCAACATTTTTGTCTCAATTAAAGAGGTTCCCATTTACACCGTTTCCCATATAACCAGGTTTAAAATTGGGTTGTCCCATTTAAAGAGGGTAACACTAAGAGAGGTCAAGATAAGCCTCTTTTATTTAGAGGGGAAAAAAACTTCAATAAAAAAGCATATTTTTATGTAAATGACAGCCTACTTAAGTCAATGGTTTTATGAAATTTTATCAAAACAGCCATTTCACAGCCTACTCAGACCAATAAAACCTGCATATTCAAATTCAAAATAACAAATTATACACACATAAATATTATTTCCCACTTATAGAGGTTATTTCTAAACGGTCCCAGTTATAGAGGGAAAACCCCATGTTATAGAGGCGAAAACGGATGAAAACTTCAAAAATCATATCCCAGATATAGAGGTTTAATAATCCCAGTAATAGGGGTATTTTGATGCAAAAGTGCTGGGACCTTGAAGTGAGTCTCACTAATGGAAGTTTCCCACTTATACAGGTATCGCTTAACCAGGTTTCACTGTACATCGTTATTTCTTTAAAAAAAAAACTGTCAAAAGTTATGCTGTTTTACAATTTTGGTGATTTTTACATTTCTTTTAAGTTTCGTGTTGTTTTGCTGAATTTTTTTTTGATAAATAAAGTTGACCGATTTTTCTTTTTATATATTGCTTAGCTGCAATCACCGATCCGAATTGTGGGTGATTGCTCTATGACCCCGATTAGCTTGAAAATAACAAAATTCCAATACAGTTCTTATCATGTTTTATCCCATAACATTTTGACTAATAAAGCGATACTCGACGACTGGAGTAGTCAAAGTTTACTAGATTTAAAGAGTATTTTCCCAAAATAGTTTGGGAATCAATGAAAAAATTAAATCTCTGAAAAACAGAGAAGAGCTTTTTCCCGAAATAAAATCGAAAAAATTTAGCAAATTTTCAAAAGTTTTAATGAACGGTCGTATTTTGAAATTTTTATAAGCTTTTAGGCAAGCACATTTGAAACTGTATGTAGAAATCCATAAGAAGGTAGTTAATTTTGGGCCGAAACTTTTTTAGTTAGCCAATTAAACTTAAAGATATTTTAGAAAAAAAAACTTTTATATTTGCGAAATCGAAAATTCGTCTAGCAGTAAATAATGCGCAAAATTTCAATATAAATTTAATGTGTTTTATGAAAATAAAAACGATTGAACGTTGATATATTGCTGAAAATTATTACTAAAAGGCTAAAACTTCTCATAGAAAACAATTTAAATCGCTTTATTGATGAGCATTTAAAATTTGATTTAACATTTATCCCACACTTTAAATTTAAAAGTGAAGTTACAATTTATTTTCTTTTTATTTCACACATCAACTCAGTGACTTCCGTATCCGGTCCCAAAGCATTTACACTGCCACTAATACTAATGCACACGACTTCAATGGGTGCCTTAGCAAACGGATAAAAACATCCATTTATAATAAATGGCCAACTATTAGTGAAAGGTTCCGATGCTCATTCATATTTTATGTGATCAATAACGTAGTTCTGATACGACCCACTATTTGGAAAGAAATGAATGCCAGAGGTTGGCAGCACAGGTGTACAAACACACACACACACACACTCTCAGAAAATTGACTTGTGTTCTGTCTGGCAGTTTATTGTGTACGTAGTACATGAAGAGAAAATTTCCATAGATTAAATTAAAGATTAATTTTTCAACTCTCTAGTGAACAGATGGTAAACTTAACTTTTTCGTGTCAAAAAGATAAAAAAATCTGAAGGCGAAACGTTGAATTTTCTTTTTAGAAGAATTTGGTTTAATATTTTACAGTGTAAACATACAATTTGAGTATATTTGTGTGTTCAAAAAAATAGTGTGCGTGTGTTTTTCAGTGTTAATGAAAGCCAAACCTAGGCGTTCATGCTGCTTTATATGTCCATTTAATTGAATGAATTTCTGAACAGTTTTGGTCAAGCCTCTTAAATGCCACCACAAATAGAAGCTGCACATATGAAACCACACATTATATATTAGCTAAGGTGGCAAGGTAAAATTGTATTAATATAGATTACGTTAAAGCATTTTTATAATTTTTTTTTTTTTTTTGATCAGATGAATCGTATATTTCTAATAGTTTTTTTTTAACTTTTTCAAGAAGATTTTCTTCATTTATCAAGAAGATTCTTCCTTCTTCTTACACAAAACAAAAATTTACTAATAATATAAAATTAACATTTAACACATGTTTTAAATATATGTACATGTGCGAAAATAAATTTGACGAGAATACTGAGACTCGGGTAACTTGCTGTTAGTATCAATTAAAGATTTTTCAATACTCAAAATATATAGCTACATTGCAAAACATATAATACTTTTACTTATGGTCACTTTAACATAAGGACATAGACATTAGATACGTAAAAAATGTAATTTATTGTTAAAAGTTATCAACACGCACATGTCAAATATAACAAATACGAGTTTTTTTACAACTACTACGGCTATTATGAATGATTATTAGAGAAAATAACTATTATTTGTTGCTTATATTATTATTATTATTATTAAGGTAAATGATGTTGTTTTTGCATATTAAAAATAAAAACAATGTATGTAGTTTTATAGTCAGTATATATCAATTAAGGTGGTTTTAAAAACAAAAAAGACAAAAAAAGTTACGTTCCCGAAATATGATTCTAGTAGTGAAACTAAAACGCAAATATATACATATGTAGGCGCTATGAAATGTTACATCTAAACACTTTTAACCAATGGGTTAAAATTCACATATCAGAAACAAAAAGAAATTATATGAAAAGACATGAGAAAATCTAGATTTAAGAAAAATCTTGCATTCAAGATTCTATAGTAAAATTTTTTTTAAATATTTCAATCCATCAACTCCTACGTATATGGTTTTTCTCGACTAACTTCTATTGATAAACTCCATAGTTGAAATGTTCCGAGAAAATGTTCACAAGGAGTCGTCAAAGTCAGTAAAAACCAATTGGTTGAGAAGAATGGCCAAAAAAACATACATGCATGTGATATGTTCTTTTTAACTGAGGAAGCTTCGAACGTCAGTAAGAGACACACCATTCGAGTAACAACGCAACATGCAACAGTACCACCTACAGAAGTAGCATTTGCAAAAACGACATTTTTGGACTGTAAGAACTGTGCCCTAATAAGATATGACAACAGATGCTTAGACGATCACTAACGCTTATGGCTCACCGAAAGCGGTTACATTGTGGTTGTTTTAGTGAATTAAAGTCACATACAGACGGCTACATTTCCAGGCTTTCAATGCATTTCATTCATAAAAAAATAAATTTTTTGAAAAATATTTAATTCGAGTATTTTAGTTCCTCAAAAAAAGATGTTAATGGTAATGAGTGAAATTCACTAAGAAAAAATTCCATAAAAAAATTATTTTATTAATACACTGTAAAAAAAATACTTAGATAGGTGTGACATTTTAACATGCCGATACACGTAGTTTCATTGTAGTCAAGGTCAGAACTGAGTTGTTATGCCAAATGTTTAGTAGTGTCGGAAGGTGTTGTGTTCAAAATGCCTAAAACGTGTCATATATATTTTTTATATATAAGGCATTTCAAGCTAATTTGGAAACCATTTTGCTTTTGCATCACTGATTTTTTTGAAATTCGCATTTTCTTTTAGAGCTGATTGAGACTAGCCTAATAATTTTTTTTAATTTTTTTATCAATCTTTTTAAGAAATCTACACTTTTAAATTAGCTACGTAATTTTGTTTAAGTGCTCATTGTTCCGCAAATAATCGACCAAATTGAATTTCGTGTTTCAATGTACTTCCATAAAATAATAAGAGAAACATTTTTTAAAACAATATTACGATAAATTTTCAATTTTCATCATTTTTAACAATATTTTTTGTTGTCATTATTCCAGGTTTTTTAAAAATACTGCTTGGCTTAATGGGGCTTTTTTAAATTATTAACCACATAAAACTCATAGCAAATTGTAATAATCGTTTTCAAATTTGATTTATTGAACTTTAAGAAATATTGCTGATATTTTTGTTTAAACATTTATGCTTCGTTTTCAAGAATTGATTTTCGTCCTAAAAGTTTTTTTTCCTTTATAATAAGAAGTTTCTTCAAAGTTATGAGTGAAATAAACTGAAAAAGTAAGGACAACATAATTGCATAAGTTGTTTACATAAAGATATTCATAACCGATCTTAATACAATTTTAGTATATTTAAGTCGTTTTCGTACTGATTAGTTTTAGACCTAAAGATGAGCTCTTATCAACATTATTGGCAGAGATATAGACAACAAAAGTTTACATAGAATCATCAAAAGTTTGGAACCCCTGAACTGATTTATTTACCATAGAATGGATATTTTATGAAATATAACTATTAAAGCCATAAAATTAATATTTGATATTTTCAAATCTCACATTTTCGACGATTTTCTTTTTATAAATGGTTACATTAGATAAGGATTTATGACTTAAAAACTATCAGATTCATTTCAAATATCTAAGTCCTTTTTTCTAAATGTTTCTGTGTAGTGTTCTCGAATATGTTTAAAGAATTCACATTGTTATTATATTCGAAAGTCCAAAATCAAACTTAGTGATGAGTTATATTCAAATTCACATAGACTTTAACTCCAACTATCCAGGTGAAGAAATTTGTCTTCCTTATTTTCTGTAAACTTTTGTTTTTCGGAAATAGGGCTTTCTATACTATGCGGGCAGTCTTATAGCTTATTAACTTATCTAACAAATTATTTTCATTCTATTGAAATATATCAAGAGTATGTGTTAAATGTCGCAAACAAAAATACATCAATATCGCTACATGAACAAATCAATGTTTCCTTGCAAGCCGTATGAATAATTCACAACAGTTTTGTCGAAATAAACCCAAATGAAACTGATTAGACCCTTAGAATGATTGAGTAAAATAGTATCCGAATCCAAACTTAATTATGGAAATAGCAAAAGTTTAGTGAAAAACTTGTGAGTAAATTTTAATTTATAAAATTCATACGATATTATATCATTAGTTTTCTGTAGTTAAGAAACCCTTTTTAAAAAAAGTTACATATTCAATGTCATAGTGTAATATGTCAGAGATGAATTTTGGTATGCAGTTACCTTGAGCATCTACGTTATGCCATTGTCTGACACAAGCAATGACGGTTCAAACAATTGCCCACGTCAATCAAATATTTTAGAACAACAAAAAGTTTGAATTGTTTAGATAATAAAAGTTCATAGCCGCCATGTCCGAAATCTACCCTTATCAAAAAAAAAGTAGATTAAAATAATACAAATAAATAAGTAATTAGAACACAAACCAGAAGTGAAACTTGATCTCTAGATTTATATTCACATACAAATAAAAATTAAAACATTACAGTGAATGAATCGAAAAGGCGTAAAGTATCGAAAACATGATTTACGTGACAATTAACCAGCAGTATTCGAAAACCTTAAAAAAATTCACGAAAAAATAACATTGCAAGTTTGAATAGAACTCGACTTGTAGGAAATTGTATCGAATAATATCAAATAAATCGTACGTTTTCAAATAAAAACGAAAAAGTCGATAAAGGACTAATAGCGTCGAACACTATCGAACTTTGTGCTTCAAAACAGTGGCGTTGGGGGGCGAGAGTTTAAATAAAATTTCGAATCGACGATATTTTGAATAGAATCGATGTAGTTAATAATAATATCAGATCCTTGGGGGGGGCCAATTCCCCCCCCCCCCCCCTAGTTTCGAGTTATTCATACTCTTTCAAATTTGTTCAAGTTATTCAACCTCTTTCAACTGTTTCAACAGTTTTCAACTTATTTCAACATTTTCCATATTTTTTCGACTTTTTTGACCTTATATACACTCTTTTCGAGTTATTCAAACTCTTTCAACTTTTTCAAAATCTTTCAACCTCTTTCAACTTTTTTCAACATTTTCCAAATTTTTTCGACTTCTTTAACCTCATTCAACTTTTTTCGAGTTTTTCAACCTCTTTACAAATTTTCTCAACATTTTCCATATTTTTTCAACTTTTTCAACCACATTCAACTTTTTTCGAGTTTTTCAGCCTCTTTCAACTGTTTCAACATTTTTTCAACCTCTCTCAAATTTTCTTAACATTTTTCATATTTTTTTGAATTTTTCATCCTTATTCAACTTTTTTCGAGTTATTCAACCTCTTACAACTTTTTCAACCCCAATCAACTTTTGTCGAGTTTTTCAGCCTCTTTCAACTGTTTCAACATTTTTCAACCTCTCTCAAATTCTCTTAACATTTTCCATATTTTTTTGAATTTTTCTTCCTTATTCAACTTTTTTCGAATTACTCAAACTCTTTCAACTTTTTTCAACACGTTCCATATTTTTTGAACTTTTTCAACCACATTCAACTTTTTTCGACTTTTCAACTTCATTCAACTTTTTCCGAGACTTTCAACTTCTTTCGAGTTTTTCAATCTCCTTCAACTTTTTCAACACTTTAGTCGAGTTTATCAAACTTTTTCACCTGCTTCAACCTCTTTCAACTTTTTTCAACATTTTTCATATATAATCAACTTCTTTCATATTTTTTTAACTTGTTTTCGGGTTTTCAATCCCGTTCAATTGCATTACATTTTTTTGACTTTTTCAACTTCAAAGCGAAAAACCGAGCTTGATCGGTCTCCTGGTACTATATGTTATAAGTTACATTTAAACTTTTTTTTTCACACACTTTTAATGACTTCATATTTTTTGCTGTTATAGACTTTTTCGATATTCCCCATTCTATTTGACACCTTTTGACCTCTATCGACTTTTTTAATTTTTGTGATACTTTCGACTATCTTTGGATACTTTTTTTGATATTTTTTTTATGATTACCTTTATTTGATTTTTAGTTTTTTAGCACAAATAATTAAATAATATGTCATTTCTGCTGTGGATATCAATTACACGTTTTCTTTGTTTTTGCTTTTTCAAACAATGTAAGTAAATTATGTACCTATGAACTACGTTTTGGTATTTCATTTAAAAAAAAAAAACAATATGTAAAACATTTAAGTTTTTCATTAATTTTTTATTTTAATTCTGTAATGCTAACTGTTTAATTTTTCAAATACCTGCAGGCACTGCAAAAGTAACTACGTTTAAAAACAAAACAAAAGCCACCTTAATATGTTGATGTACAAAATTTGACGTAAGTACATTCATTTTATTGTTGATAAAGTAAATATTGATGTTTTGAGGTAAAGCTGAAATTTAATTATTCAACAAAAACAATTCGACAACTGGCCAGGAAACCAATATAGCACAAACAACATTAATATCATTTTAAGCTCAATACAAATGCAATGTAATACATACAAGCAATTATTATTTTTAATTAATTTACTGATTATGATTTTGTACGAGTAGGGCAAAACAAAAACTTAAATCATTAACAAATAAAATGCTGGGGGTCTATTGATTCTTTGTTTAAATAAATCCATTGAATTCAATAATATGTATTTTTCTCTCGTACAATACTAATGTATTTTTAAGTAATTTTGCTTACAACTGAGCTTTATATAAAAGTCATCCGGTAGACAATTTATCGAGGCCTTACTCGGAGAAGACTTGATAGTATCATTACAAGCATTGTCAATACAAATGTCAATATTGCTGCATGTGTAAGCTTTTAGAAAAGGTCTTCTCGAAATCAGCTTTTCAAGCATACATGCCTTCAAAAGACTAGCGCCGCTGTGTAAAATGTATTATTTGCTTTCGAGCGCGTAATTTTTTTCGAGACCCGTAATATTTTTAAAGGTCCACATATTGAATAACATTTTTATTTACCAAGATCATGCAATTGAACACCATTGGATTTCTTCTTATGAGGATTCTTCAAGAGTAAAGCTTCAACACCTCCACGACAAAGCCATCGAGCAAATATTACTTAGAGAAAAAGTAATTCAAAACTTTGGCTAAATACGGACAGCCATCTGAGCTTGCAGAGGTGATCACTAGATCGACATTCTTTTTTATTATTATTCGGAACTGATGAACTTTAATTTCCAATAAAAAAAATAAAGATTTTATAGAACTAATGTATTTTATTTTATATTTTAAAAGATATTGGAATTTCGAACACCATTTAGAATAATGTGAATTTGTTTATATTTTTTCAATAGTAAATTATTAAATTAATCTATTCGGACCAGATGCTATTTACATTGGAATATTTGTGAGACTTGATACATAATTTTCATTTTAATATCTTTAAATTTTTGAACTGTTTTATTCAATTTTTTATATATTTTTGGAATCGTACATTTTCTTATACGTTATATGGAAAATTTCAACCAGGTGTATATATTTTTTTTTTTTGTCTTTGTAATAAATTTTCTGTGTTTAATGTAACGTAAAAAAAGCTTTGGCGTTTAAAAATACACAAACTCTTATGAATATCAAGTAATTTCTCAGATTTTGCAGAAATGTAAATCGTATTTACAAACCATTATGAGCGAAATAATTTATGGAATCTTATTGACATAAAGAATGCAATGTGGAGTGATATACCATTTGTTTTTTTTTCAGACTAAACCTCCTCTCTATCCCATTGAAGAGTTTTGAACTTGCTGTCTATAGCAAGTGGGCTCAAAAACTAAGCTTTTTCTATAAGCTTCAAGGCAAAATATTTACTTAGTTTTCTTTAAATAAAAATTGTTTTTTATGGTTTTTTCACTTGTTTGTTAAGGGATGGATTGTTCAATGACGGGTTTTTTCTTCAGTTTCAATTTATATTTTGCATCAAATGTATTGATTTGATTTTGGAAGAATTACAGCCTTCAAATTAAAATTAAATAAATTTAATATTGGATCATATATTTTAAATATGGATCATAATTGTTGCATCATATTAGAAAATTGTTTTCAACGTCTATGATATACATATAACTCATTTGGAAGGTATTTTTTAAGTATTTTCCCTGCTAAGGATAAAAGGTTATAGGCTCATAGGTTCCACAAGCCAAAATTTTTAAACTTCTATATCCAGCATATACAATCAGGTTGCTTTAATATTCATATCTTATATACATATCTTTCAAAAATCTTTTTTGAGTAAAAGAATAGTTGCAATGCACATACATATGTAAGAGTATTTTCATGGTACAGTCAATGAAGCCGAAAATTTTGCAAAACTTCGAAACCCTCAACGAATATATCGATTCTGATGGGACTTTCTTTATTTTTTATGATAATTTTTTATATATATACGTTTTTTGAAAAAAGAACCAATGTGCTTATCTTTAAAATTTCTCAATTCCAAATTTTGATTCCTGTAATGAAATTGATAAATTTTTCAAAGTACCATGAAAATCTCCAAGGAATGTGAATTTTTGGATTTGTTCGCTGTGTACGAAGCTATACATAATCTGATTATGAATTCATATTTTCTACTTGAATAAACTGTTTCTTAAATGAAGTCACCCACTTCAATACACCATAATATATCATTTTTATAAACTTAAAATGCTGAAGTGCTTTTGAGGAAATGCTTCCTACAAAGTCTAAGGCCTTAGAGAGTATTAATGTATGTGCACTAGGGTGATTCAAATTTTTATTTTTTTTTTTTGCTTGAAACAGGTTCAAAAGTTGCAGGTACACAAAAAAAAAATTCTGGTGAAATTATAGCTTATAATATTGATATTTACTGGTGGCTCATCGAGCTTTTTTGTTTTCCATACGATATGGGGAAAAATGCTTGACAAGACATTTGCCTCTATGTCTCGTGAAAAAAAAATGGTAAAAATACGGGACCTAGCCTATTGGAAAGATCATAAAATTTTTCTAAAAAAAGCTCCTTGCATTTTTTTTATGAAGCAAGCGCTTTGTTAGTTAATTAGCAACATAAATTCATTCAATAACACAGCACATGTACTCTTAAGCGATGCTTAAAATCAACATGGATTCCTATTTACTCGCCTTATTGTCGACTGCCGAGATTGAAACAAATTAACTAACGAAGTGCTTGCTTCACGAAAAAAATGCAAGGAGCTTTTTTGTAGAAAATTTTATGATCTTTCCAATAGGCTAGGTCCCGTATTTTTACCATGGTTGTTCTTAAGTTATATTGATTCGTGAAAGAGTTATATCCGCGATTTTAGATACATTATTTTATTTATTTGAGAATAGGTTACATAAAGTATTTTACAGAATATAACTTTTTGACCCTTTTACAATATACACTTTAAGTCTTTGAACAAATACGTTTTTCAAAAATAACTTTTACGACATTTTTTTTTTAGGACAAAAAGAACAATTTAATACAATATTTATAAAATTTTAAAACGGTAACTATGACCGAAAACTTTTTTAATTTTAATTATGGATTTACAATTGAGTTACTATGGCAAAACTTCATTGGAAGTCTTTACATTGTATGATAATTCAAATTAAAAAACTTTCTGATTATAAAACTAAAAATATCTGTCTAAATTTATTTTAATTCTGGCAACAGCATTATATTTTTTTTTTTTTTTTCGGTAAAAAGTTTTAATAGCGTCCACAAAAACTGCACATACACACATACAAAGTAGTGAAACGAGAGCAAGTTATTCCAGCAGATAAACAGACAAAGTGACAGGTAAATAGAACCAGAAACATATGTATACGTGCACGTGTGTGTGTACTCTACTCAAATGCAGACAAAGAACGTATAGATAAGAATTGTGCTGGCAGACAGAGCAAGATAGTGTAACAGGCTGACGTACAGCCATTTAAATAGCCATCTGTCATTTGGCTTTCTCTTTTAGGGTCAACAATAAAAAAATCCTCATGGTCATTGCAAAGGTGACCAGACGTTGATATATGGACCTTTTTGTGTTCTTTTTTAGTCGATTTCATTTTGACACAAAAAAGAATAATTTTTCGCAATGTTTCTAGCAATTGTGCTAAAGCTATAATACAATATTCCAGTCAAATAGGGGTTTAAACTCGGAACGAGAGATAATAAACTGTAAATTTGTTCAAAGCTTTGTTTTGACATTTTATACGTTGGTTCAAAAGCCTCATACAACATCGTGTTCGCGAGTCCATAGTCGACATGCCCAAATCTATACCATTTTTCAAGCGATGTTTCACAAGTTATGTTATCAGCATTATCTGTAACTTCACATATTGGCACAAGAAATAATTCAACTTAAAGTTCATATTTTTGTGAATTTAGTAAGTTTTCATTATTTCAATGCGTCTTAGAGGTTTGCTAAGCCTTACTGAATATAAATGTCAAAAAATAAGTCATTCTCCATCTATCAAATAATAGCTGCCTCATGCACATATAGTCTAGCAAAAGCCTCTCTGTAAAATTGTTTGAACATCACAACAACGTAATGCCTTGAAACCACAGCAGCTTAAATTAGTTTAATTAAAATGTAGGTACAACTAAAGTCTAAATTCTCAGAAAGTTACTAATATCCTTTACATTAAGAACTTTTCTAGTTCGCAATTTTTGCTTTCATATTAATTTTGCATGAAAAATTTCTGCGCATAAAATATATAAATTACGAAAGCTACAACAAATTATAAATTAAAAAATGAGAGATTTTCAAATACTTGAGTTAATTAAACATAAAAGGCATCTCTATATAAATATTTAATGTCGAACAAAATTGCGTAAACAAAACTATGAAAATTTGTTATTTGAATATTTAAAAGGAGCGCTAAAATGAAATTGCTTTGCTTTGGTCTAGGTGCCTTTTTAATCCTTAATAACTCGCCGTAGGTCAAATGAAACAAAACGGATGTAAAACTGTATATGAGTAATGAAGTTGAAAGGCCAATGTGCCACCCACTGACGCATTGCATATTCAGTCAGGCAAAGTTTATTTCCTTGGCGGCAGCAGAAAGAGCGGTATTCTTCCGCACACTTTTAAAAATGTACGTGATACAACTCAGAGATGCAAGTATGTGTACTATATTTTGCTTTAAATTCTGAACACACCCGACAGGATCGTAATAAATGTATGCGACATGAGCATCATACATTTACTAGGTTGTCCAACAATCAGGACACCAGGGCAACGACAACAGCTACACACATAGTTGGCGTTGGCAGTGCACAGTAGATTAAATCGAAGAAGTTTCGATAGCATTTGTATATTTTTTATTTTAATTTTCAATTTAGTTTTAAGCAAAAAGCCAGAGAGTTGGGAAAATTGTAAAACAAATATGGAAAGTCGCGCAATGAAATTGAGTTTGAATATTAATAAAAAAAATGTCAAAAAACAAAAGGGAATGAAAATCCCAGAGTTTATTGATCGAGGTGTGCTCAAAGCTACTATATTTTAAACTCTTAAAAACTTTTTGCAAAAAATGCGGCTGGCATCATCAAAAAAGGAACAACATAATTTTTGTAATAAAAATTTCGAATCTTACTTGTTACAAAGTTTGTTCGAGCCCAATCTAGATGACATAATTTTTGTTTCGTAAGCAACATGTAAACTTTTTATAAAGACATTTTCAAATATTTTAGGTATTTTTTTGTTCTTTGACCTGCAGAGTTACTCAAGCATATGATTTTCGTCTGTTTGACATTGGCTTGTAAAATCTTCCAAAAATGCTTTCAACTTCTTATGAAGGATACCTTCTAAGTTATAAGCATTATGTAGTTAACGTTCAAAGTAATCAAATTACTTAAATGAGCTATTTGAGGATTCTTCGATAAAATTTTGTAAAAATCATTTAATTAATCCCTGGCAATGAGCTACGACTTTGATCACAGTGCGTTCTATGGACAAGTTTTTGACACTTTCAAGTCAAAGGCAAAAATTGTGTACTTTGTCCAATTTATGTTGAGTTTTGATTGGTCTTTGAAAAATATTATGCGAGTCTATCCATTGTTATGTAAAAACAAAAATTGTTACTAAAGTTAACTAGATAAATTAAATCTAAATCAAAGAGTTCAAAATAAAAAACTTCTGAAAACAAGGATCAAACTTTCAAAGTGGACCACTTTTTACAATTTTAATAATGCATTTGAAACTTAAAACAGTTGAGAACAACCTGTATTTTCTGATACTATTCATGCCGCAGATCTCATTCATAGTGAAAAATTCACAAAAGGTTACAACGCGGATAAAAATCAAAAAAAAAATCCTAGAGGAAAACTTTTTCTGATAGGCACATTTCAGGAACTCTGAATTTCAAATTGTTAATGATTTGTAATGCATTAAACTTACGTGGCATATATTTAGTGGCGTAGATAGAGAAAATGGCAACGTTGGGGCCGTCGCCTTGAGAGGCAAAGGCCTGTGGCTGGCAAAATAGTACTCGGTTTTCATTTGAATTGATCAGGAATTTTATTCATCAGAATGACCATTTTTTTTGTTTTTAAAGTAAATTTTTTATGCGATTACACACTTTCATCAATATTTGAGGAAACATGTTTTAAGAAAATTAATATTCACTAAAAACCATCTACTATATGAAGAGATCAAAAAGTTTTGAATTTGTATACCATAAATTATGATTTTAATAACAACTAAATATGCTGTGCATTGAAATAATTTCTATATTGAAACAGGGCAACAGAACCATTAGCACATGAACTAAGTACTATCAAAATTAAATTGCTTATAGCTTTTCAAAAAAAAAATACCAATTGACAATTATTTTTAATTGAATATAAAATCATTAACAAAGACCGATATTCATGTAAATTTAAAATTTAATCAATGGTTTCTTCTTAACCAGACTTGACAACACATCCATGAGTTACACACAATATTTCAAGTGTTAGTGTGCTTATCTTAATATAAATTGACCGAGGTTAATAACCCACTTAGTAAAATTTAACTAAAAATTCGTAGACTTGTCATGTATTTTTTAATAAAAGTAGTGAGCAAATTGGAAATTTACATTAACATCGATCTTTGCCAATAACTGTATGTTCAATTAAAAATATTAAACAATTTTAATTAAGAACAAAATACACTCAAGAAAAATATTTGTGTATGTATTTTTGAAATTTTTTAATTAGGAATTTGGTTGACTAAATTGTAATTTCCTTTAGGAACGAAACTTAAAACTTACACGTAACATAAATTAAATTTCAGTTCAATTGAATTTATTTTAAAGATAAATTTACTATTCTATAACTATTACCACGACTAGCTGCATCGCATTGAATTTCGCTGGTATATCCACATATTACTAACTTCACATATTGTCATTGAAAATAATTCAATTATCAAAAGTTTCATTCAAAGCACCGAACCATTCTTCTGTAGATAAAGTTCTTCATCTTGTTATTGCAGTAGTATAGCCAGTTGAATTTGTTTCCGGTCCACAAAGAGTCACAATAAAAAATTCAGATCCTTAAATTTTTTCAAAATTTAATAATTTTTAATGAAAAGTTTTATTTTAGGCAAGTGAGAAACTCTGAGTAGCAAAGAAAAATGAATATTTATAAATGCAAAAAACATAAAAATAGAACTAATATTTGCTTAATTCAAAAATAACTGACACAGGAAGAAGTGGGTTATAATAAAAGTTATGGGAAACGCAAAATATAAATTTTAAACGCACAAAGACTTTTATTATAATTTACATCATTTAAAAAAAAACGTTGCAGCTAAAAGCAAAAGAATCCTCCATTTTGTTTATTTGAACCTTGATAAAATGCTAAAAACTGTTAATTAAAATTCCAAACAGATTTTTTTTAATGAAACAAAGATTTAATGCCTTTAATCACTCAAAGTGAATAACTTTTCGTGAGAATAAACTTTCCTTAGAATTGCAAATTTATACGTAATTCTTAGCAAATGTTTGCAGCTGAGGTACTTGGTTTTTTTTCTTTTGCATAATTTTAAAGGAAAGTTTGAGATAAAAAAAACAACAGTTGGGTTTTAATTGCCGAACTGAAAGAAAAAAAAGGCTAAACTCAAGTCAAGTTATTAACTTTTTTCTTCACATACATAAGTAGATTTTTCTGATATTAAGGATTTTTTGCGTTTATATTTCATTCATGTACCGCTGCACAGTGTTTTGTATTGCACATTATTTTGCTAAGCAGACAAATATTTAAATTTAATTATTTAGTACAGCTTGCCTAGCATTTGTTTAAAGAAATATTATACTACTGCTTGCCCAGCATTTGCTGAGTAAGCAATTATTCAAGTAGAGTATTTTTTGTCGGTAAAGTAAAGTAAGTCACTGACTTAGCAACTTATTGTAAGTAATAATTGTATAAAAAGCCAAGTAAAATTAATTAAAAGATTCACTATTATTTAAACCAAATATAGTGTTCCAATACAGTAAAACTTGCCCCCACCAGTGGTAAGCAGTTTTGTTTGCTAAGGATAAAATAGGTATAAGGGCTTCCCTCACAAGCGGTAAAGGGTCTTAAACCATTTTATTTCATGGTCCTGCAAGTCGGATATGAACCAGCGACGTATGAATTTTTATTTCATTTTATTTTACAAGAAAATATATAAATTTATTTATATATTAATGAAAAAAACATCTATGTTTGCCATTTTAAACAATCATTATATTAAAAATTCGATGTTTTCTGTAAAGACTAAGGTCTTCAAATCAATTATGCCACTTCTTGGATTTTTCTATTTCAATTTTACACATGTATATTTCAGCAAATTGACATAAACAAAAAAACATCATTTACCTCTAAACACATTTTTTCGAGACACGCGCTTTTCTTTTCTGAGGAAGTATAGTTCACTCAGAGTTACCTAGTGGTCGGGAGTTTCATGTCAAAGGCGGGAATTGGATGATTTCTGTGATATGAAGTTAAAATTCGTCAAGTTTCTCACACAAACTGTTATGTATTGTGTAATATTGCTGGCCAAAAAAAAAGGTTTCTAACTTTTTCCCAAAAAAAATTTTATTTTATACCATTTTAAGAAAAAATATTAATTTTTTTCTTTTTTTGAGAAGGTCAGGAATTGCTTCCGTACGACTTGGTAACCCTGAGTTCTTACTGTAGTACTGCAGCAGCTATTTGGAAACTTAATTTTTTGTTGGCTGTCGCAAAGATTCAAAATGTCCTTATGTGCTCGACGATTTTTTACTTGTGGCAAAATAAAAAAAAAAGCTTGATCAATGGCCCTCGTTTCGACGAGATCATCAAATTTGTATGCGTTCAAGCAGAAACGAAACCATGTTCAGTGTTGATTTCATTTGGCAATTTCTGAGCAATGCTTTCAGTACTGCTTTTGAATGGAACTAAACAATTTTGGAATAAATTTCGCAGCAACAAAAAAATATTCTAAAAAGATTGCTTGGTTCAATAATATGACAACATAGTAAGCAACATCTCTGTTATTTATAAAGCTAATTATCATAATAATTTTCAGCACTTTTTTGAAGTTAGTATTGATTTATGTGCTAAAGCGTCCATGGTGCCAATGTCTTCTCAGTCCCACAACCCTAAAACAAAGACCTCTTATTCGATAGTTTATACTTTCAAAAATATTTTGTGAAAGCGGCAAGGTAGTATCTTGAATAGTTTTTGAACGGCAGCGTTCTAAAGAGCGACCGCTTGCAGATACAAACCGATAGTTGAAACTTTAAACGCGTTTTTCTCGAATCAAAATTTTTCAAAATTACTGACATCATAACTCAAAGAGAAATTGACCGATCGACTTCAAATGGAAACTGAGTATTTTTGAATATATTTACTACACGATGACCTACGATGTTTTTAATTGGTTGAAAATTGTCAATTTGGCATTAAAAAAACGACAACTTTTTTACCCCCAAAAAACGACACTTTTTTTCAGGACTACGCCATTTTGTTAATTTTTGATATGTTTCAAAAATCGTAAGTCATTGTATGGGAAATACCTTCAACTTTAATAAACTTTTCGAATTTTTTTGTTGCGACCACTCATTCGGCCGGAATCATGTCAGCAGTTGGGGAACTTTTTTTTTTTGGCACCTCCAAAGACAGCAAATAACTCCGTTATTTTTTAAATTTTTTGTTAAAAATAAATAAAGCTGAAAATACCTCTTATTATATCTGAAAATTTCAAAACATTTTATAAAGTACTTTCTTTTAAAAAAATTCGCGAAAATCGCCTAATTTTTCATGGGTTACACTGGTATAGCCTCTTAAGTCTGCATTGAAATAGTGTAATGAAAATAAAAATCTTAACAAAAAAAACTTGCAGCAACTCTGCAAAATTTTGTTCTTATCGATTTTGGATAAAAAAATTTTTTTTGATCATTGTACATTTCGTAATAACTGATTTATGCAACACTAGCACTTTTTGCGCGGTCGTCAGTCAAGTGCTCGAAAGAGCAAAAGTGTCGGATAAAAAATATTTTCTTTTTTCTCCAATCAAAAAACAAACAAATAAATTTATTTTAGGAAAAACTGGCTGAGTAATGTGCAATTTTCAGTATAATATTTAGCTAATTTATAGAACATTTCATGTTTTTAAGTGATATTATGTCAATAGGGAGCAGTTGAGCTAGAATCAGTTTATATACCACAAGAAGTAAAAAACTTATGGCACATCTAATTAATATTGTCAATTTTTTCTCTCCACTGTGCGCTAAAACTAAGGTGTGCTCTAAATGTATAACATGTCTTTAAAAGTACAAGCTGCGAACTGTGTTCCTTCAGACATATATTCACACGTATAAAGATAAAGAAGTAAGGACTTATTTTATTAGTAGTAAAATAACAATAGCAAAATCAACCTACCTTTAATCGTAAGGCTACTCCCAAGACAAAATGTATCCAAAAATCACAGCAGCTAAAAACAGCAGTTAAGGACTGGTGCTTATTTGTTAAACACTGCAATTTCCGCAAAAGTTTAAAAAAATTTACGAAAAATTGTTAATTCATTCGCTGGCGTATATTCGCTTGCACACACACGCACTTATGAACGCTTGAGTAAGCAAAATAAATTTTATAATTTTTAATCTCTTTAGTATTTTGCTGCGTATTTCTGCCACAGCTGGTTAAAGTTGCTGTTGTTGTTGCTCGTAAATCCTTCCGTACATTTATTATTATTATTTTCACTCTGGGTAACAATTTTATTTTAATAAAAACGACATAAATTGAATGAAAACTTAAGCAAAAAAAAATACCGAAAAAATCGAATGAATCACACAAAACGCCAAAAAACGTATTCACTTTGCTGGCACGCTACGACATTGCATTACGTTATACTACGTGATTATGGGCGCTTACAGCTTTTTAGGAGCTACCTATCAACCCGCCATATACTGTCGCTACACGCAACAGGAAGTGAGAATTTTTCATGCGAATTAAATTTGCACAAATGCTGCGAAATTGTGATTCAAGTCGTCACTTTTTTATCTTTGTAACTTACGTTACTGTCGCAAGTGAATTATTATAGTTTCATTTCAGTTTTGCCATTTAAGGACACTAGTAAAACCGAAAACCAACAAATTTATAATGATGCGCTGCATACTTTAAGGCGCGCACTTCCGTTTTAGTGCGACACTGCAATAGAGTAGCGCGCGATTGCGAGTATCGCGCTTGAATGCAAAATTTATTTCACTTTTTTCTTCACATACGCTAACTATTTCTTTTTATTTTAATAATTGTTGGTTGTTGTCAAACCATTGCGGCAAACAGAGGCACAAATGCACATGTCATGGGCCGCGCACATTTACCGGAAGTGCACTAAGCGTACATCGCCTTGCACTTTGCAGTCTTCCGAAAAACGTGTTTGTATGTGTTTTTTTTATATATTTTTTTTTGTTTATATTTTCATTCACCGTTGCACTCACGTCTTCGTCGTCCACTTAATCGTGTGGCTCTTTGCTCGTTTTTTTTTTTTTTTTTTGTATTCGATTTCCGCTCACCTTCGTTCGTTTTTGTTTAAATTTATGGTTACTCATACGCTACCGTTCCCGTTTTTCGAAAAATTTTAGCTCGCATTTATTGTGACCACGTCGACGTCCTTTCGCAAACTGCTTTCGTGGTGGAAAACGGCACAATTTTTATAGTTTAATGTTGCGTTAAATGAAAAGGAAAGTATGACAGTGTCAACTGCTTTATCGACATGAGAAAATTTACTTAACATTCGATGTCACCTCTGTATCTCTTGCTCTCATCTCTCTCTCTCTTGGGCTGTGGTGAATTCAAGGCAATTTATTTACATATGGCGACAAAGTTTTCTTTTTTTCTCAACGATTTATTTTTAAAGTTCGTTAGGCCTATAACATACAAAGCACTGACATAATCACACATTTTTTTAAGGTCATGTCCACTTGTTGTTGTTGTTGCTGTTGTTTTAACGTCATAGGCAATTTGTTAACATGTTGAAGACATGTGAGATAGAATTTTTATTTTGCAACATTTAACAATTAAAATATATAATGTTGGTGTGTGTGCGTACGTTGCAAAGGAAATTACTGGTATTTCTGAAGAATTTGTAAATCACATCAAATATTTCGAGAATTTTTCGGCAAAATTTTTTGAAAATTTTTTATTATAAAAGAATGAGCATATGTTCATGTCAAAAACATTAAGAAACTATTTGGCAACAATGTTAGACATTAAAGTTGTAAAAGAAAGAAAATCATAATGTGCCCACTTGATACATATTAGCTCACGTAAACATATTGGTATCTATTTTCTATGTATGTAGTATTAAATGGTTTCATTTTTTGTCACAAGCTTCGGCATTTCCCTATGACGTACATCACAGCATTGCTTGAAATAGGAAAAAATTCACTAAATTTACAATAATTTCAACTTTAATTTTACTTAATATTCACCGTACATAATGGTCACCAAGTTTGTGTGCATAATATCTTGTAAAAATATGTGAAGTGTCTATTTTATGCAGATAAACTAGCAAGATAGATTTTTTGAAAATTATCGCTTGCCATATTATTACAGCAATACGGCCCCAGATGCTCGGAAACGTGATTGCGAAATTGAACCTCCAGACCTCGATATATTCGAGCAATTTGTGGCACTTATACGCTTGAAATCATACTCACTGTCCAAATGTCATAAGGTTATGTACCGAATAAAGGCAAAATTAAGGTCATTGGAACATTTTTTTTTATTCTCTTTCAATTCGAAACTACGACACTTTAAGTAAGTGACTTTTAAGCTTTTGTATTACCACGCATCACCAATTTTTTGGCTGAATATTAATAAAACAGGTAAAGACTTTTGAAACCAAACTATTTAGTATTTTTATATATAAAAATTATCAAGTGTTTATATATATTAATATGTAAAATTTTTGTGACTGCAAGCTATTGAATTCTTGGTTCGCTGTTGCTCAAAGCTGATCTCATGTCAGTACCTACGTTCGAAGGATTTGAATTTCTATTTTTAATATTCAAAAGCGTTGAAAATTAGGATTTATTTAGTTGCTTAAAAGAATTCATCCAATAAATCGAATGCATTTCGAATTCGGGCTAACATAACTCATGCAGTAAGCCTATTTTCTTCTTATTAGATTAGAACATCTTCTATCAGTTCGTGCAGCTTCATCAACATGTTTCCTTGAGTGCAGACTTTAATTAATGCAAGCTATATCGCCTTTAGTACCAAAGAGAATAGACAGATAGAAAGCAAAATTTTGACTGTTCAAGGAGTATATGGTTTGAACAACTTCGCGCACCACTGCGGGTGCTTTTGCCGTATTAGGAATCACTTCTCAAGAAAAATACCCGATACTGAATTAAATGTTACACATACGACATGGTGTCCATTTAGGCTATCAAATGCAAAAATTTGTATTAAATTGAAGATCTTGCATCTTCTACGTTTTAACTGACCATAACAAGACAAACCAATACTGGCGTTTATAAATCAATCAAATTCAGAATTAATTATAGATTATATATAAAATAAATACATTCAGAAGCTACCAAGCTCTCAAAAGTTTGTGTCTTAGATTGCCATGTAGCGGACGTAATATAGCAACTCAAAAGTGACTAACTTAAAATGCTTAAAAACTGATATTTCTCAGAAAAGTTACTCATTTGCAATATTTTATACTACCTAAATCAATTTAAGCTAACGTACTCATTTCAAAAGCTAAAATTTTTCAACAAAAAAAAAGTATCTGTATAAAAGAATAAGTTTTCAATACGAAAATGAACTTACAATTGAAATAAAAGTATAAATATTAAAAATTTCATTTAACTGAACTTTGATGTATTCTTATCTGCAAGAGCACACCAATCAGTGACCAACACTCAAACATAATTATAGCATGTCACATCAATAGAACCGGCGCTGATCGTAAAAGAACTAAAGACAAACAAAAGATCCAACAATGGTAGAAAATTGCACTCATGTGGAATGAACAGCTAATCTGCCACCCTGACAGCACCACCTCTTTAAGCCTATTAAATAAATTTCCAACCAGGATCAATGAATGCAAGAGAATTGTAAGAAAAATTGAAATGGAAAATTATTGTCAACTTGGGCCAAAACAAACGGAACAAACTCTCAGATTCAGCCGGCACCGCAAAATGCAAAAATATGAATTATCGCGCGGATGCAGGCTGCTGCGACAAAGCAGATTGCTTTGTTGCTTCCGGGGAAAAAGTTATTGTTCACCCTTCTTCTCTAGCAAATACTAGTAAGTTGGCGAAAAATAAAAAAAACGAAACTAAGCAGGAAAATAAGAAAAGTTCAAAAATTTGTTGACTTATCACAAACTTACACCATTGCAACTGAAAGGGACTTGCTGCAATTCCCCAAAATAAAAGTATACGAATCAGCACAGACAAAATACGGCAATAGACAAAGGGAACTAACAGTACCTATTAAAATAAGTTAAAATTTTTCTCTTTTATTTGCAAATTTTGTTTAATCTGCAACTTTCGATGATACACAGACAAAAATTATTTATTTTTTTTTTTTTTTGAAGATTTAGTTGGAAAGGCGAAGAAATTTAGTTGTAAATATTTTCCAGTTTTTAATGGAAACTTACAATGTAGTTTTAGGAATATTTTTTATTTAAAAGAAATACTTTTGAGTCTGTAGTAGGAATATACAAAGGATATCTACAAAGATTACAACGGCATCAAACAAAACATAACTATGGTATGGATTGATAAATTAGAGGTGTTGGGGTCACTCCTATTAATGTTTAAATTTTATATTCCGATTTTTCTCATTCTCATTCTCATTCAGTTCCGATCTTACGGGTCTTCCGAGGACTTATGATGTCCACTACTGCATTTCCCCATCGAATGGTGCAAAAACAAATGTTCTCATATATTAATCCGAAACGAGTCTTTCCGGGTTTCGAAACCGCCCATGGATATATAAAGGACCATGTGTAGCTTTACCCATCAATTCATATAAGAAAAAACTTATATATAATTGGGCCCAAAAAAGGCATATCCAATTGATTACAAAAGTGGACCTTGAACCCACAGCCACACCGTAAATTAATCAATATCCATTTTCGAACTTTTCCTATTGAATGATGTGAAATAATTTACACAAATTGCCCAAAAATGGGAACTTCCGCTGTCAGGGATGCGTCCAGCAAGGCAGTTCGAGCTTTTCGATCGAATTTGTTTTTCTCAAAAATGGGCTTCATATTGACCGCAGCTGCACCAGTTGGATATGCAAAACTCATTTTCAAACTATCCTATCGACTGAAGTTACAAAATGTACTCAATATGTGTCTCTTGGTCAAACGAAGCCAAGTCAGTTGACGTCCGAAGATAAGACACATGTTTGCCTAACTATGAATTAGTGTTTCACCGAGGCTACGAGGCAGCCTCGTTTTTGACTACGAGAACGAGGCGAGACCGAGGCGAGAACGAGGCGAGATGGAAAAATAAATTTTCCTCGCTTGACCGAGGCGAGGCGAGATCACACGGCACCTCGCATCGTCCTCGCCTCGGCCTCGCCTCGTCCTAGCCTCGTTTTCGAAACCAAGGTCGAGGCGCGTTTTGACCAAATCTGAACTCGTAAGACCCATATGCAGATTCAAAATATGAATGTAATTTTTATATTAAAATCTATATTTAACTAATATTTTAGTATTTTATTTTGAGTAAACTACATTGTTTTATTTTTAACCCGCATGTGCTTCTTACGAGTTCAGATTTGGTCCAAGCGCTAATGCACAGAAGTGCTTGGATCGCATCAGCCTCTATGCGACTACGCCTCAAATGATCGATTAGGGAAGCATGTAGGGCTATGTAAGGCTATAAGCAAAACTGCATGATTGACAACACTGCATTGAAATTTATTTATTCTAATAGTCTTTCTAAGAACCGGTAAGGTGAAGCGAAACGTATAGCGTAATGCTAGTATATAAATAAAGATCAATATATGTATGTTCGTTGCTAATGGACTCCTAAACCGTTCAACCGACCGACGAAAGACTTGACATACATTTATGTTTCTTATGACTTGGGATGCTCCGTAACATAGTTTACGATAAATGGGTGATGCCACCCCCACATAAGAGAAAAGCAGAATTCATCATATATTTATTATCAACTACGTGGTGCAGATTAATAAAACTTGGTATATTTATAAAAGGTAGAGGCATAACTAAGATTCAATTAATAAAATGGGCGGTACCATGCCTTCAATATAAGAAAAAAATTAACTTTATCATATCTCAATATCTATTTGACGTAGATAAATAAGATTTGGTACATATCTTTCTTATAGTTTGTAAAAGGTTCATAGCTTAGTTTGGTTTGGAAAAATAGGCAATGCCTCTCCTTCCCATATAAGAAAAGATTTAAAGTCATCATATCTCATCCAATTCACCAAAAATAACAGATATTTTATTTTATTTCTTGAGGCTTAATCAGCCTACAGCCCGGATACATGTATAATTTTTTATTTATTTTAATAAAAACCTCGCTTTTTTACCGAGGTGCCTCGGCCGAGAACGAGGCGAAGCGAGGCGAGGCGAGGCATGTGATGGCAAGATCTCGTCCGAGGCCGAGGCGAGGCGAGACTTAAATTTATAAAACGAGGCGAGACCGAGATCAACTAGAACCTCGCCTCGCCTCGGCCTCGGTGAAACACTACTATGAATACCACTAGTTCCAGTTCTAAAGCACTTAAGTATCGATATGAAATCGTTTACTGCATCCATCGACAGCTAGTGAGCACTTACATACATTGTTGGAAAAAAAAGTTCTCATGGTCAACTCTATGCTTCATTTCTGAACTTTCTAAACCGATTGTTGCCAACAAAAATTTCATAAAAATGTTCAAGCCGAACCTTTCCGAAAGCCGGAACGCTCAAATAATTTTCAAATAAACAAAGCTTCATTACACCTTCCTTCGTTACAGCATTTCTGTTCTAATTTGCTCCTTAAATCATAATCCCAATTAAATTTAAAAAACGATTTTCTCACTGTGTATTTTCCATGGCGTTGCAAAAATAGCACCATCAAAATAAAAGCTGCATGCAAATAATAAAGAGCAACTAAATTCCAACTTATCTTTAGTGTCAACCAACAGTGCGGAATAAGGCTAAAAATGCTGTAGGATTAGCACATGGCATAAAATACGAGAGAACACGCCATTGTGAAGCAAAATGTACGATGCCCAGTCATTTGGTCCACCCACAAAAATCCAGCTGGCTGGTTTGTTGTTTTGGCCTCATCGTTGATGAAGCTCATTAGCTAAATCGAATTAACTCTTCGACGTCACGAAAAGACATACCAACACCGGCACAATATCTAAAACAGCAGCGTTACGAAACGTAAAACGCCCTTAAGTATGCTACAAAACAATGACACTTTAATTGGCGCGAAAAACACAAACAACGCGCCATAAAATGAGAACCATAAGAGAGTGGTGCTTCCCCTACAACCCGCCACGCCCAACCTATGCCCACGTTCATGTTTTTACTACGTTACCGTCGCATAGTCAGTAGTCGTGAATTAATTTTACACCTAAAGATAGCATCGCGCTTCGACCGCAAAAACTAAACCGCAAACGATGGCATAAATTTAACCAATATTTTGCCAGAAATAGCAACCTACCAACCTGCTAACAACAAAAATTGGGCATCAAAAAACAAATACGTACAAAATGTCTGATATGCGGCGTGCAAAAAAACCCTACCAAACCAAAAAAAAAAAAATGCTCAAAACATTATTAACCCAGTGCCAAAAACAAAACAGACCAAATTGAACCTAAAAGCCCAACCTAACTTGAGCGAGCTAAGCCATAACAGAGCAATACACGTTCTCTTTGGTATTTCTGTGTTGTTGCTGCTTTTGGTCTCAATTGTTTTGCGGCAGCAATGCGAAAATTGGCAATGTTTTGCTTAGTTCAGGGTTGTCGAGAAACAACATTTTTTGTTTTTTTGATGTTAGACTGGATCAAAAATTAAAATTGTTTTTGTTGATTCTTATGATTACTAACTCATAGTTGGTTTAATTTTGGATAGAAAATGTCAGCAAACAGAAATAGTTTTCGTCGTGGATCAAGGCACAAAATGGTAAAATTAAAATTGGTGTTTCATCATCTATTAGTTGAATTGAGCATCGAGTTGGTTGCTCATGGTTGGTTGATGAGCCTTGCAATTTCTTCGGAAATTTTCTAATACAAAATACTTTGATTAAGCACTCTATTTTTTAATATTTGTTATATTAATTCAATCCATTAAAGCATATTTTGGTTGGCAAATAGGAAAAATGAGCCACTTTTAGAAAAATAAGGAAAACAACAAAAACAAGCAATACCCTGCTAGGCACATTTTTATTGTTGTGTTTTTTTATATACGCTATATTAAATTTGCATTGCGATTTCTATTGTTGTTGCATCATTCAAAATAAAGAAGCAAACAACAATGCACACATTGACGACAGCCTCTTTCGTTTCGTTTGATCAGTGTACTTTAATTTCCGCACTCATGTTATTCTTGTTTTATTTTTGGAATTGGCTGTTGGTTTATGACTGAATTTTTAGGGTTTTTTCTGCTGTTGTAGTTGTTGTTTTTGTTGGCTTTGTTGCAAATAGCTCTTGCTTCCAAAATGTTGCCCACCTATGTGCTACATTACTCAAAGCTAAGCGTGTACTGACCAGCTCATCTTTCAAAAAAGTTCTCTATTCATTTTATTTCCCTTTAAGTAAATGTAAATTTAGTTTCTTATTGATTGAGTTCAAAAACATACTTAAAATACTACAAAACCTACAGCGCTTTAAGTTTTAAAAGTTATATAGAAATTTTAACTTTGTCATTTTGCGTATCGTGCCATCTATTGAAAAATTCTCTTTTGTAGATAAATTTACGAAATTCTATTTTGCATACAAAATGTGCCGAACTTGGCAGTAGCATTCATAAAAATCTAAAATAAACATTTTTTTTTCGCTCAGTCTAATGTAGAACATATAAAACTTTTGGGTATATTAGGCTTTATCATTTCGAAGATGGAATGGATAATTACAACTTCATTAAGGTTTCCTTAAAAACTAAAATAACTTCCGAATTGTGTAAGGTAATTAAAGTTCAAGGTAGATTAACGGTTTAAGTGTAAAGGATTTTATTAAATATTATTAGCTGACTACCATTGTTAACATAATAGAATTAAATTTTCGTATACTCGATGAAGATTTGATGAAAATATTCATTCATAGTTAAATGAAGAAATTTTATTAATATAAAAATAATATATCTGTGACATTTCTGCCACACGTAATAATTACGGATAAAGGGTGATATGAGTAATATCTACTCAGGATTGCCGAGTTGAAAAAAAGCAATTCCCGGCTTAACTATTCAAAAAAATTGTTTTTTTTTTCATCAAATATGACTGAAATGCTAAATGGTTTTTTATGGGAAATCAGAAATTTCTAAATTCCTAAGCTCAAATGGCTTGTAACAATTGACTAAGCAAGATTTTTACCTCAGCAAAAGCATTTCAGTTAAATTATGTTAAACTATATCAAAACGAAATGGTTAAATAAATTGATAAATTAAATTTTTGAAAAAAACTTAAAGTGATGATAAACAGACGCAAATAACCATAGAGAATGTACATAGAAATACTTCTGTGCACACAACTTTATCAACATTTTCACACAGTTTGACTACAACAAAATCTCTAAATCATATTTTGTTTTAATGAAAATGTTCTGGATCTGTTAATGGTTCCTATTTCCGACAAAATGTTGGCATTTCCGCAATATCGAGATTGAAATTTACATTTCGCATTAAGCACACAACTGGGAACGGCAAACAGCAGTAGACTGCCACCAGTAGCAAATATCAGCAATGTACCAGCAGCAACAGTCACCAGTAGCCAGCAACTCCTGATGTTAAACTTGGGTGCGGTTACTGGTACCACCGCGTGACATGCGGTAGCACAACAAGTCAAGAAAATTTCGTTATGCGAAAAAATCATTTTGTGTAGATTAAAATCGACCAAAAGTGAGAAAAAGCATAGATACATAGCGATAGACATAATCAAGAACGCCTGCCTATTGCCGCCCAAAAGAAGAAGCCCAAAACAACAAAAAAAACTGTGCTCGCCCTTGGAATCCTTAGAATATTATTATGTTAATAAGCACGCATAGATGGCGCGCGCTTTATGCTGAGCAATGCCACTCATGCTCCACTCTAATGTTCTTCAACGTATTGAAATTTATTTGCATTTTTCAATTTAACCCATTCGTTACTGCTCACCCATTCGACCGCTCCCTGGAATCTAACTCCGTCTAAACAATTAAATCCAATGCGTTGATGCGCTGTAGCGTTGTTGTGGTTTTTTCGGTTGGATTTTGCTAACCATATTGGTTAGGTTGTTGTTGCTGTTTTCACTGATGAAGGTCTTACTGTTGCTTTTGTTCACGAGTATTATACACTTTCGCTGGAATTGGAGCATGAGATTGAAACAAATTTTTTAATTAAAACTTTGAATATTTTTGCGTATAGAAACGCTTGTTTTTTTTTTCTTCGCAGCACGCATATTCATTCAATTTATGTTTTTGACATTATCTCATTTCGGCTGCTCTCATTCGCATCTTTGAGTTTTGGTTTTTTCTTTGTCTTGTTATCTACATCTCTTTTGTTTTCTAAACCATCAGAAGCATTTTCAGTTCAGATTTCTCATACGGTGTTAACTTGTGGTTTATTTTCACCTTTTTTCAATGGAATTTTTTGATTGCAAAATTGAAAGACTCTACTGTGGAATAAGTCAAATAAATTCCCAAAAGAATGAAACTCTTTTGTCTTAGCTCTGTACGCGAGAAAAATATATTACCCACTTAACTTTCAGTGATCTATCTGTGAGACCTTTATTGAAATTGAATAAAGGGCTTGCTAGCGTTCGTGTCACATTTTTCTTTCGTGAGATATAACCAAAACTGTCGCAACGAACAAAGCATTCTCTCTCATGTAAATCCAATGGGAAACTATTTCAGTCAAAACATCTCTTTCGATTTATATGTATGTTTTTTTGTGGTGGAAGTGTTTGATAGTCGCCAAAGAAACGTCTTTCCATCGAATAAACAGCCCATTTGGGGTGGTTCATAGTTTTCCGCAAAAATTCTTCTAAATAATTCAGTTATAAATTTCATAAATGTCAATATTTTTTGACATTACTTGATATCCTTATTACTTACTTTTCGACTTTGTCGATATTTTACAATACCATTCGATACTACTTATGTATTTGATACATCTTGACTTTTTTCAATGGCAGTGATTGAACATTTTTCGAAATGAGAAATCATGTATCATGCAATAATTTTTACATCCTTAAAACAATCTATGTTGTTGATTCCTTAACAGTTCCACTGTACAGTCACTTAAGAATGTGCCCTCTTTGCCATACAACTTCTTTAACATACTTTTTCTTCGACATTCAACGAACCTCAAATTCGAGATTGGTGCCAAAGTGCAAATACAAAAGCGTTTGGAGCATCACGGTTCAGTTCGTTACACTTTTTTGTCTGTCCCAAGCATTGCTATTTTGTTGTTGTTGTTGTTGTTGTTCAATTCTGCCTTGTTAATTACAACAGATTGAATCTTATTCAGATGTCTTTTCTTCGTCTCACTGTAGGTTTGTTTGTTTTTCTGTTTGTTAAGGATAAACAACATCCAGAAAACCTGAGACATAACCAAGTAACCAACCTTTTGGTATTTTTTTTTTTTTTTGCTTTTCTCTTGACTTAATTTTTGGCGTAATTTTCGTTAAAATACTTTTACACCTTTACAGCTCTTGGCTTAAAAGGCATAAATTTAGTAATTAATGAGTTCATCTAGACATTTTAACACAGTCTTGAAGCAGATGATGAAGGTATTTTAATTTCTTTTTTTTTTTCATAAGATGAAGAAATTAATTTAAGATTGTTTTAACCTTTTTGTTAGAATTTTAACATCTGTATTTGCACAAGTATTTATATTAAATTACTCAATTTCTGGAGAGGGAACTTAGTGAGAAATTTTTTTTTGCAAATGTCTTACCATGAGCAATAAATTTAAATAATTTTTCGTATTAGAATTTAATTTTTTTTTTGTGCAGAAAGATTTAATTTTTGCTAAGAAAACTTAATTTCAATTAAAGCAAAAATGATGATGATGATGATGTCTGCAAAATTTTAAACTGAATATTTTCAGTAATTTACAAACGCGTCGCTCTGATATTTAATTATATTCATTTAATTAAAGTGTGAAATTGATACGAGGATTTGAGAAAGTTGAGTCAGTAACTGATGATAAACGTCCAGTGCGTTGTAAGTTGTAAGTTGTAAAAAAATTCTTTCAGTTTCTATTCTAAGTTATTCTGTGAATAAAGTTTTGGCTCACTGCAACATAACTGGGTAGATTTCGCCCGGTTGCAATGGTTTGGAGGGTTTGAAAGACTGGATGGACTTTAATGGATTGGGACCACTCAAAAGCGTTTGATTCCGTCAATCATGACATTCTATTTTCAAAACTTGAAAACAACTTTGAGTTCTCTAAGGGTGCAATTTCCTTGCTGAAATCATATCTTTCAAACAGATTCCAGGCAGTAAGTATGAATGGTCTTATTTCTGCGTTACTATCGGTGCCTAAAGGTGTTCCTCAAGGGTCAGTGCTAGGCCCATTAATTTTCATCATGTATGTTAATGACCTACCTAAAGTTCTTCAGCATTGTAAAGTTCACATATATGCGGACGATGTTCAACTATACACAAGTAGTGACCTCCGCTGCATCGATTCTTGTGTTGCAAATCTTAATGGAGACTTGGATCGAATTCGGACCTGGGCTGAAACTAATGATCTCTGCTTGAATCCCTCAAAATCTAAATGTTTGTTAATCTACAAAAAATTTCTAAATCTCGAAATTTTACCAAAAATAATCCTAAATGGCTCTGAACTCGAAGTGGTTAAAACAGCTAAAAGTCTAGGTGTAACTTTCAGTAGCATCTTAACTTGGAATGACCACATCTTTAAAACTATCGGCAAGGTTTATGGGATGCTGCGAACTCTGTGGGTCACGCAGTATTATACTCCGCAAAAGATACGTTTATTGTTAGCTAAAAGTTATCTTATTCCGACGTTGCTTTATGGATGTGAACTATTTGCCAACTGTGATAGCTTTTGTGCACAAAAACTAAATGTTCTTTTCAACAACATAGCCAGATACATCTATGGTATAAGCCGCTACGATCATATCTCTGCCTACTCGAAAAAAATTTTTGGTGTTTCTTTTACAAACTTCCTGAAAATGCGTACACTGTTTCAACTACACAAAATTATCTACACCAAAGAACCAGAATATCTGTATGTACGGCTCAAATTTCTCCGCTCTGCTCGAGCGAAACAAATCGCACAATTCAAACATAAAATATTAACGTCGGACCGTCAGTTCTATATCTATTCAATTCGCCTTTGGAATGCTTTACCAACACGTTTCCATAATTTAAGTAACGCACAGCAATTTAAGTTTCAACTCCTGAATTATTTTTCTACTCAGTAGTTCTTTTAGTTTATTTTGTTTAGCCCCAGCTTCCCCCAAAAAAAATTTCCTTATCCTACTTTGTATTTGTAAGTTGACTTACTGACAACTCATATTATATTTTTTAACATAGCTTTAAGTTTTATATCATTAAAAATTATTAAATTATTTATTCTTTTATACTCAATTAAATGACATCCAATCTGTGACTTTAAACTTTTTGTAACTTAAGCTTGTCAAATTTAAGATGCTTTGTATCTCGTAGCTTAAGGATTCCTCAATGTACTCAAATAAATAAAAATAAAATAAATAGATGTGCGTGTCTTCAAAGCTGAAGCTAAAGAAGGCGTTTCGAGGTGGCCAAAAATAAAAATTTTCTTATGGAATGCGGTGGTATTTACTTTGAAGTTGACAAAATAAATTTTAATGAACTAGGTAGTGAACGGCACAATATCGCACACTTAATTTCTCAATCATTCAAAGCCTATTTTTACCTACTGAAAACCTCAAGCTTTTAATCAAGTTGCTAATAGATATTGAGTTAATGAAGATGAAATAAAGGGTGTTCACATTTGAGATATCTTTTTAAATCTAGCATCACCGATGTTTTTCAGGTATAAAGTAAATATATTCCGGTTAGGTAAAATGGTTCCCTACACGATTGAATAATGGGCCATAGAAAAACAATAAATGACAAATTTTTCAAAAAAACTTATTGGAATTGGTCACCAAGATGGCCATTCCATTTCTTCTTATGGGGTTTCTTAACGAGTAAAGTTTATGCGGAAAATCCTCACATTTTCCAATAACTAAAATATTTCAGTAATTTCTTATTTGATCTTAAAAATTCTGTCATTACTAAACATTCTGTTAAAATTGTTTCCAAAGCTATAATGCAGAACTTTTTTGTGGCTCTATCTTAATCAGAACCAGAATTGTTAGTGCAAAAAATTAAGTTGGATTGCAAACTGTCATTCAATTTGTGCACTAGTTAAAAAACAATTGGAAAACTAAAGTTCAACTGAACTGGAATAACTGCGCAATATTCATTCTTATTCTTCCTTCACCCATTGCTTTGGAACGTAATTCAATAAACGTACATATATATGTCAGGACATTTAATGCTTACATGGATTATAACATACATGTATGTAAGTGCATATGTTCAGTATTTACATTACATTAATTGTTGATGAGGTGAAGGAAAACCAATTATAGGACATGAGTAAGCCGCATGCTGCAAACTGAGAGAAAGGACGAATTCACATTGAAATTAACGATTTAATTATGTTGAAAAAACACAAACAAAGAGTGAAAAAACTGACGAAAACCTTATCATCGAATACTCGACTCGTATTTTTGCAACTGGTGGGCTATATGAATTCCATACAAATGTCTGGTCAGTGCGTCAATTACGTTTGTAAAAAGGATCGTCCATGTGTCGTATAAAGTTGTTTTCAGCAACTTCATGTAATTGTCAGCGTAATTAATTATAGGTAATTTAATGGGTTTATTGCGATGATGTTGTTGCTTTTGTTGTTCATTGCAGTTGAAGGTGCGCATAATATATGTCATCATTATTATTTCTTTTACTCCTGCGTATAATCAAAATTAATTATAATAAAACGGCAATGACAAAATTTTTTGAAATACCATAATTGTCTGCTTCATATCAAACTTGTCATCGAAATGCTGTTATAATGATAAATGACATACATTAATGGGTTAGTTATGCCCCAGACAAGCTTTGTTATGGAAAAAATAAATTTTGAAAAATTGCACATTTATCTGCTTATTGTAAATAAAAAAGTAAATGGATTATTTACGGTCATTCAACTCATTTAACTTGCATTGAAGAGTGAATAACTTATTTATGTGATAAATCAGCTCTTATCACTTTTTTCTCCTAATCGCAATGTGAGTGAAAAGATCTTAGAGTTAGTCAAAATATTCAAGAAAATATAATTTTTTTATTGTAACAATTTTATTTTTTTAATACGTCATACATTTTTTTCATCTAAAAATTATGTTTATAAAAAATTGCTTAGAGTAAAAAGTTCTTAAAATGGGTCGAAAAATACAAAATATTTTTTTTGTTATTTCATCGTGATTTTGTTTATTTTAAGACTTATTGTTACAATAGGAAAAAAGTTATTGTTTTGAATGCTTTGACTAAATTTAAGAACTTTTTACACAGTGCAATTTTCACTGAAAGTTGATAGCTTAGGAGAAAAAAGTGATAAACGATGGAATTTTTCGTATTTGGTTACTCGTATGTCATTTGCCAAACTTTGAAAAAGAAAATTAAATTAAGTTTTGATTTTCAAATTGGACCTCAACTTCTTATTTAATTTTTTTTTTTATTTTCAAATAGATATAACTCACTGAAACTTTGTAGAAAACTCAATTGAAAAAAAATGTTTATATATCTTGAAAAAAGTTACAATCGTTTTAAGTAAAGGCTTTGTAAGAAAAGTTCAAAAATTGTACTCCCTCCACCTCGAATATATATTTGTCCAAATTATAAGTTTTTGTTATGCAAAGTACCATCTAATTGGACAACAATTAGCCTGATTTCTTTCCTGAGACGCTTACAAAATAATGCACCATATAAACTATGCTAAGCAGAACATGTCTGGAACAGTTTTAACCGATAAAATAAACAAAAACTCTTCCAGTATTATTACCACACCGATAATTTTTAAATACAATACATAAATTGAAACAAAATTCAGGAGTTTCAGAAACAAAATTTTCTCAATAAAAAATTTCATAGGTATCGGAACAATGAAAGTTCGAACCTTCAAAGTCACTAGAAAACTGCAGAGAGTGGCAAACGAATCAAATCAAGGAGACTCAATATCGTTCAACTCGTATGAAAAATTTTTGTTACTTGACTTACCGGAAAATGGAGTAGAAGTCAGCCAGTCTCCAAGCAAAAATGTCGCAAAATCACTAATAAATTCGCAAGCTGTTAGTGAAAAAATAATGAGAGCTTGCTTAAAATTCACTCTAGGAACGTGACGATCAGCAAGAAACTGAAGCCATTTGTCTGAAAACAACAAGCAGATTTGCATCCCCAACAGATCACCTTAGTATTATCGTAGACCAGTAGACTGGCGCACAGTGGATGGATTTGTATGGAACGGCGGCCATAAATAGTAATATTGCGCTAGACTCTTGAAATTTGGTGCAGATGTTTTCAAGGTAAAGAGAACAAAAATTGGTGATTTTTAAAAAAATCGGTTCAAGAACACGCCTACCTCCCATACAAAGGTGGGATGAAGTTGTGACTTATTTTCAAAATTGGTATCAATTTTCATTAATTTGGCAATGTTGATTTCAAAAATGTTATTAATTTTTCATTATCTATTATAGTTTTAAAGTTATTACAGAAAAACCAAAAAACGGTGGCCATAAACAGTAAGCATAGCGCCATAGTCTAGAAATTTGGCACAGACGTTTTTTAGGTTAAATCAACAAAAACTTATGAATATGAAAAAAATCGGCCAACGTACACGCCTACCGCCCATACAAAGATGGGATGTGATTGAGACTTGTTCTTTTAAATGCGTATCGATTTCCAATAATTTGGTAATGCTGATTTAAAAAATGTTACAAATTGTGCGATATCTTTTATAGTTTTCAAGTTATTATAGAAAAACTGAAAATTCAATAAAAAAACCTAATTTGGAAAATAGATTAAAAACAGCAGTTTTTTTTAAATTTATTTTAATTATATTCATCATAGACTTCAAGCATTTCTTGTGCCTCTGGTGATAACTCTTTATATTTTTTATCTCGCTTTATTCGAATTTGGCTGGTAAGAGGATCAGAAGAAATCAGCAAATGATGAAAAACATCTTCGTTGTTTGCTACTCTAGAGCAACACCTGCTATTGTGCAGCCTCGCGTTTTTAAAAACTTTATTTGATGCTTCTGGAGCTTCTTCAGAAAGATGTCCAATTGGAACTTCTAGTTCTTGCATAATTTGACTTCAATGTATTAGAACTTTGTGCACGGAAGGAGGCATGTTGTACCAATTGTAGTCCTTTTTAAAAAGTTACACAGTTTTTTGGGTATATTTGTGAAAGCTTTCGAGATTTATAACTTCTCTGGAAGCCAGAACTTGTAAAATATTCTACTATATTTGTTTTGATAAAATAACTGTAAAATATTAATAGTAAAAGCAATATTCGGCCGCAATGACTTTTGAAACACTGTACGTTAATTTCTAATAAAAACATAAGTTTTTTCTGAAAGACATTAAAAACATAAAATAAATTTATTGGAAAATATAAAATATAGAATGATAACTATCATAATTAAGGACATAAGAATTTAAAGTAAATTTTTTTGGAAATATATTACGATAATAATAATAACAAAAATGTTTATCGGACCCCCCATGCTGCACCATCCATATCTGCACTACGCTATGTTTAGTTCTAAAAAAGCGAAAGCAAAGAGGGATGAAAAAAGAGAAAACAGCCTTAACCAGTTCCCCTCTATTTGAGGAAACTACTACCTAATTTCAAGCAACTTCCTTCACAATGTAAGCTTTTACAATTTATAAAATTGTTGTAAAGCATTGCAAAATGCGAAGATACACAAATATTTTTTTCTTCAAATATTGCAATAGAAAAAAATTCATTAAAAAAAAGTTATGAATATGCGCAGCTTTTTTTTTTGTTTTTGCTTACCATACCTTTGCACATAATGTATAAAAAAAAATTTTAAATCTAGAGATATATCCTTTTTTTTACTGTTAAATATTGCAAAATTTTTGAATTATGACTTTTTCAGCCCTAATTTTTAAAAAATCAGCATAATTCACACATAGAATAAAAGATTTCAAGCAAACAATTTTTGAATAGTACAATTAATTAACTTTATGCCAGTATGCAATTTTGGTAAATTTCGACACAAAAAAATTAGTGAAAGCATTTAATAAAAGTCGATATATTTTGTTTCAGCTAAAACTACATTAGGAGAAACCTGATAAAAAAAAAAGTTATGAATATGCGCAGCTTTTTTTTATTTTGTTAACCATACCTTCACACATAATATATAAAATAACTTTTTAAATCTGGAAATTTATAGAAAATTTTTGGAGTACAAAGTTCAACTTTGAGCCCACTGTGTCGCTAAGCCCAAAACAAATTTAAAACTTTTATAGTTTTTTTTCATCCCCTAAGTATTATCTGACGATTGTACTACAAAATTTTTCGATTCCAACTACTTTCAAATTCTTCCAATTTCAATTTGGATGTGCCTCAATTTTGTCTGCTAATACCAATCTAGTTTTTCATAGCACTGAACGATGTATTCCGTAGAGCTCAAGACTCATGGCAGAAATAGTGTCATGATAGGTAGGCGAATCAGCATAGAAGAGATAGATATCTTCAGTTATTTACGCAGTGGTATAGCACTTGTTGTTGGAACCAACAAATATATTCCATCTTCGCTTAGCTTCATAACATCTGGCAATCTGCACTCCTGTCTATGTCAATGAAGCTCAAAATCTTTGAGTGGATGTAAAGCTTGCGAAACGTTGTTTGACGCCAGGGCGCTCTATAATACAAGTTTTCATCAAAAATTTTCTTTGATGAATTCTGAAAATTTTGTGGCCCAGGACCATCTTTCAACATCGAATTCCTATCAAATGTCATAAAATCCGTTTTCAATACGAATCAAATGACGCACGCTGCACAATCCTGTCGACAAGTATTATACTAAGTGAATTATGCAGAATGGTAGAGTTTTGTGATGGCCCTATTAGTTTCACGAAGGCACTTTAAAATCTATTAAGACAAAAATAGACAAAAATAATTTTCTTTTAGATCCCCACAATAAATTGCAGCAGCTAAACTCATGCTATGCCTTATATTTATTATAAATATTTTTAAGGAAAGTTAAAAACTTTAAGTTACAAAGTATAATTATAAATTATTAACTTCCAAAGTGCTTTGAAATTACATCAAAATAATATAAGACTAAAAATGCTGATTTTATTAAAGCCCACTTGTTTATTCTGAAAAAGTCATAAAATATTAAAAAATTAATTTGCTGCACTTGCAGCCGCCTTATTGAATTTACAAACGCTGATTACTGATATTAAAGCGAAAAGTTAATTATTTTATTGATTGGCAATAATTAAAAATACTACGTCACTTTTGTTACAATCGCATTAACGAAAATATGAAATTTCGCCTCACACAATGAAATATTCACGTCAAAATGCAATAACTCAAAAATTAATTATTAAATGTATGAAATATTTATGTATATTCCTTGATGTGTGATGTAGTAAAACTACATGTTAAGTATGTTTAATATAATGTTTATATGTATATGTGTAGGCTTTTATTTATTGCGTATATAACAAGGATACTCGTAACGCCAAAAATTTTGTTTTTGCAACAACTTATTAAATTATGGAATTAATTATTATGGAAAATTACCGAGTATTTTTTAAAATTATAACGTTATTTTTAATTATGAAGTCTACTCCATCAACACTATTTCAACATGCTCGACACCAATCCGGCCACAGGCCTTTTGCTCTGTTAGCGTTGGGATTAAGTGACTGTCAATTATTTGTTCGACTGAGTGTAACCCCAGCTTCCATAGCACTTAGCAATACAGAGCGACAGGCACTTGTGGCGAATAATGAGTTGCGTTTTCAGCTTCTGGGAATAAAATAAAAAAAGTTTATTTGTTTTTTTTTTAATTTATGTATGTACTTATATATTCACTTTGGCATTAAATGTGACCTAGCGTTACAATATTCCGTTGACATTAAAAAACGCTTAAAATCGTTTGTCATTCATTGTTGCATAATGGTTGCTGTTGTTGTTGCCGCTTACGCTAAATTAATTTTGCAAATTATATTATCGTAAGCGCAATTGTTTAAACTTGAGCATGAGTCGAAGCGACGCCATGGTCGCCGCAGCCCCACACTCAAGCTCACATCAAAGAAGCCTCGATTTAGCAGCGAGTGAAGGGAGCGAGTTAAAAAAATAAAGCAAAACAAAAATCAATTCCTCTTATTGCAGCTTATGGCACTTTGACCGGCCACCTTGCCGCACTTGCTGCATTGTACCATACACACCGCATAGACTTGATTTAGTGAATGCCAAGAAATGATTTAAATCACATGCACATTTTAATAATAAAGAAAACCTTAAGGCAAAATTTGTTGCATTAATTAACAACGCTATTACACTGAGGGAAAAATCACAAAGAACTGGTTAATGACAGCTAATTTAAAACAACAAAATGGAACTCGTTTAATTGAAGCCGTTATCCTGTTGCGAACAAAATGAAAGTTAAAAGGATATCTCTTCCACCTAGTTGCGTGCTGAATGGTTTGACTAATTGTACCCACATTGAATTAGGCATTATTTATTGAAATTGCTTTTTATGCAGCGTTTTTAAGATTATTCTTGTGTGGGAAGTGCCACGCCCACTTTTTAAAATTCACAAACTTCTCATTTAATGCTATGTAAACCAAACTATTTCTTATATTTGAGTGTAATTTGGTTTCATTACCTTAAATGGCTTTACCCTCAGTACGGCGTTTTAAAACTTTTGTTTCTATGGCACGCCTACTTCTAGAAATATTCTTAGTTGTTGTCTAGAGCTCTTCTGAATCATTCCTACTTTTTGTGTCATGTTGGGTTCCATTGCCTTAAGTTATTCTCTCAGTATAGCGTCTTGAAGCGTTTACTTGTATAATATTTGTCACACCCTTCTGTCAAAATTCGTCAAATTTTTGTCTGATACCAGACCGTATTTGTGTGAAATTTGGTTTCATTACCGTAAGTAATTCTTTCTCGACAACTCGTCAACTCGCAAAATTTTTGTTGGCAAGGCACTGCGCAACAGAGCGCACTACAGATCCCGATATTTTTACTATGTATTTTTAAACTCAAAATACGAACTTGATATTTTTGATATTGGAATGTTAAGATAAAACGATTTTTTTTTTTTTTGTTTTTTATAAAAAAGATCTCCAATTACCTTAAAAATTTCTGTTTTTATTTTATTGTCTCGTCCTGAAAAGGTTTGTGGAAACAGAATGCTTTTTTATTTTTCTCAGTGTATAAGTATTATTCTTAATAGCAGTAAATCAATTAAGTACAGTCCTTGAAATTATGTACATAACTAATTGAATCATATTTTTTATTGCATAAACTCCTTAATGTACATAAAACATGGGCACAAATCAAATTCACATATCTTTGAGTGACCTTTTCGTGAGTTGTGAATTTTCAAAGTAGGAACTTTTTAATTAAAAAAAAACTAATGCAAACGTTGCTCTATTTGAGAATATATCAATAAACTTGTTTAAGAGTGCGGATTAGTGCACTAAATTTCATACTGAATTGTTTCTAGTGTTAGAGGAATATAAATCCATAGTTGAAATTATACCCCACTGCCACTTCTAAACAAGGGGGTGTCAAACCCCTTTGACATTTAAAGTGAGGCTAGTGAGGTCGACACTTCACTACTCCTCATCCAATTTGTGCTTCGGATATTGAAGTTAAGAAATTAAAATTTGAATAGAGGTGAACTCAGCTGCAGCGAATCGGAGAGAGACAAGAAAAAACTTCGCTATAGAGATAATATGTATTGCAGAATACAGATTAAGGAAAGAAATTTTTATTCTTATAATTTTATTTCTAATAATGTAAAAGTTTATTATTCTAATATTTTTTTTATTTGTCATTGAAATAATCAGTGAATGGAAACATCTTCACTTTTAGTGATAAAGTTGAACATTAATTTTTTTAATTGGGAATGGCATTTGAATTAAACAAACGAGAATCGATTTTCAGCTCAAAGCTTTCAAGGCAATCCAAATATGATTATTTTATCTAAGAGAGAGTGTTATCATCATCTCTCGCCAAAAATTTAAGCTCTAAAGTTCCTACTAAATAACATAGTTTCTTACAGTCTTTTGGTACATCAAGCCTTTGTGCTGACGCGAATTTTTTCCTTCAACCAAGTCGCTATTGTGACTTGACTTTGTTGATACTCGAGAACAAAAAATTAAGAAAAATTAAAGAATTTTTTTTGGGATGTAAATCAGAATCCTTTTTTTTTTTGTCCTTTAACAACAATTTTAAGGATTACTTGCAGATAAGACCTTAAATAGCCCCAATTTATTTTTTTTTTTTTTTTTGATAGGCATTAGCCAAATTTATTTGGCAAGTTTGGGTGCTTCCAAGTTTTGGATATTTCAATCGGAAAGGATTTCAAAGATGTTTTCATTTATTGTTACTAAGTTTTTGATATTTCTCCTGGAAAAAAACTCTTAGGTCATCGAAATTCGAAATCTTATCATATTAAGAAAACAAATGAATTTTCTGGAATTTAAAGCAGACATTAAGCGATTGACAATAAAATAGAATAAAATTAAAAGCCAAAAAATGTCGCAGAATGGCAGAGATATAAACTCAAACAGCATCACAATCAACTGTCAAAGTTCAGGCGTACCAGTTGAAACACCCTTTATGTGCATTACAAAAAATGTCAAGTTAAAAGATAAATGCAGAAATATAATGTTTTTTTCTATTTGCAAGAATACTAAAATTTCTTTAAATTTATTTATTGCAGATAAAACATTGGCAATAAAGTACATGTTTCAAAATTTATGCAGAATACGAGTATCATAATTCAATGGTTTAAGTAGGCACTCATACAGAGTATGAAATTTTATGAGTGAAGCCTTAAAAAATGTACCTACATCTTAATAATAATGTTTATTTCTATTTTTATGTTTCTATTTTTATACATGTGAGTTGCGTAGATGCACAACGTGCTATTTCACCAAAAATGTAAATACGACATTTTGACATCTCTGGATTCTTCTCACTTCAGGCTATAAGAACTTGTTGAAATCGGTTTTTTAGATTTTTGCTGATAGTAAAAAAGACATAAGAATATTATTTCATGTAGCCATAGAAGTAGCTCATGCAATCTATTTCTTATATAATGCATTTAGCTGGTTTTTCAACTGACATACCAGCGTTTTACATTATACATTCATTTCTTATAGATAATTTCCAAATTTTATTAACAAAAATAAAAGAAATCATTAAGTATAAATATTTATGTGTAAAACGTTGAAAAATTGGTAACAACGACAGTAACCCTAAAATCGTTCAGCGATAAAAAACAGCATAAGTTACTCGTATCTTCCTATAATCATTACGACTTTTTGCACTCGCAGATATGCATCATAGCATGCATTATAATTTGATTTCTAGGCTTTCAAAAGTGAAGAGCCATATCTTGATGTAGTAAAAATTTATAGTATATTGAATCAACTTTAAAATATAGACTGTCATATAAAACTCATAGCATATCAAGAAACTTTTCCATTCTGATTTTTATTAAAGAAATTATCTTCTAAAATACAGTATAATTATATTATAAAAATCTATAACTTACCAACAAAATCCATTACATTTTTCACAATATTAATGCTATCTGCCTAGCTCACTTTACTGTCTGACAGACGATAGAACAAAATGGACTACGACAAAAAGTTCATTACAAATGAATTTTAAGTTTCAAAAATTTCTTTAATTTCAATAAATAAATTTCTCTTAAGTTAAATTCACTAAAATAAAGCAACGTTGCTTGAAATTAGCAGGTCATTCATTGACTGATTATCTTTCAATTGCTATAACAAAAATAAGATTTTGTGCTATTGTCAGAGCATCAATTAATCATTGAACACCCGCAGGATATCGAGAGGACAGCTTACTGTCACTTGCGCAAACATGCTAAGATGGTACTCAATGACATTTGCAATAACAGCAACATTCGGATTAGCGGCAAAACAAGATTGCCAATTTTGATCTTTAAAATACCCAAAAACATTCTCATTAGTTGCATAATTTGGAAAAATCAAAATTGAAATTCCCTGCAATTGGCCTACATATAAATTGAAAAGTTGGCGAAATATTTTCATTTTGTAAATTTTTTAATTATTTCCGCATTACTCACCATTACACTTTTAAGACCCAAAATAAAGTAACATTAACCATAAGAGATCACTTTTGAAATTTTTGAGTTCCATATTTTCACAGCATTTTTATCAAAACAGAATATTTCTATCAAAACAAAACAGTTCTATTTTATAAAATTTCTTTAAAAAAAATGTATTAAAATGAAATATTGTCCAAGCAAATTGCATGAAAAAGGCATTTATTTCCAATTAAGTCCAGCAAAACGATATATTTCAATTTACAATCTCTAATAACTTGAATATTATAAAGAAAATACGAATTTCGCCAGTGGACGTAGAAAAAGAAAAATACATAAAGATTATCTACATTTAAAACTCCCATAAATAAGGGAATTTCCCACAAACTAGCAACCGCTGCAGCACAAACAAAACAAATTTAACAGATTTCAGATTATTGATTATCACAAAGACATCATGAATGATACTTCAAGCTGATTGTGAATTTCAAGTTTATTAGTCGTTTGCGAATAGCAATATAAAACAGTGCAAAGTATCCTTCGTGCTCTTAGTTGATAACAAAGGAAAATAACCATGAAAAGAAACATAGAGGATGCTACAAATCTAATGAATATCCTTATAGATTTCGTTTTATTTATTGATTACTTTTAATAACGTTACTGTACAAATTTTCAAAAACTTACTCCCAACGAATGGCGATAACATTTTTTATAGTGAAATTTTTCATATAATCTGAATATTCTAATGATTTGTTTCGATGGACCCCAATTTTTCGTATAAATGGCAAAACTCAAAAAAATGCACTGTTGAGAGTACTTACTTCATATAAATGCTTGTAAGGACTTACATTGTCAGCAAACCTATTTAAAATTTTTAATAATGTAGAGAAAAGTCTTACCAAATTTTTAAGGTACAAAATGTACCAATAGTACTCGTATTAACGTTATGGCTGTTATGATCGAAAATAAGTAAAAAAATCTCTTTTCTTCGTTTTTTTTAACAAAATCCAACTTTGAAGCTCTATGTCTGGAATTAGTTGTGTGGGTTACAAAAAGTTAGCCTTCCTATCTTATAAAGAATTTTAAATATAAATATTTTTATAGCAAAACCAAAACTAGATCAATTTATTAACATCAATGCAAAAAATATTTTTTCATATAAATGCACATTATTTTTCAAATCAAAAAATTGTAAAATTTATTAAAAAATCACCCTAAATTATCATACCCGATATTAAAAACGCAAAAAAAAAAATCGTACCAATCGAGTGTCCATTACTTTGAAGTCGAATATTTTGACGGTTTTAAAAGCAAGAATTTTAAAATTAAATTTATAATTTGCGTGGCATGAATTATTGAAAACCAGTAATCTCTTACGTAACTTACAAAATGTATGTTTCATTCGATATTGTAACGTTCAAACAAAGGTTCTCATGGGCAACACGTGTTAATACCAACATTTTTATCTATGATTTTTGTGGGTTTCATCAGTGACCTTTAAGCACAAAATATGAGGGTGCAATCTTTCAAATAACGAGTTTTTACTATATACGAACGTATGTATGTTAAGCTTGTTATGTTATCCCTCATAGCTTTAAGTATCTATTCGTCCTTATTATGGTAGTTAACATATGTGCGTATGTAAGATAGATATCATTTTTATTTGCACAACTTTGTGAACTATCACTGGAATCAATATAAATTACATTATTGGAGCTTTTCCTTTGCTTACTTGTTGGTTGGGTTCATCAATTGCGATTGTGCGTGATAACTCATAATTAATTAGTGCCACATGAATTATGCTTTCGCTCTTCAATACCTGCTTTGTTATGTTTCATTGATAGATTCCTGGAAATAATAAAACAAAAAATAGCCATCAACAAATTGTTTCATTCACAATATGTACCTACTTACATTAGGGTGTGTTTTTTGAAAATTTTGTAGATGGATTATGCTTCTTTGTTTTTGCCTATATTTTAGCTTGAGTTTTAAAAATAATTATCCAAAAATTTCAGCTTCTTAGCCGCTTACAGGTTTGAGCTAGAAAGTTCAAGTTTTGGGACAGTTATTTTTAAAACTCAAGCTAAAATATAGGGAGAAAAAAAACCATCTACAAAATTTCAAAAATCGCACCCTAATGTACATGCAACATGTTTTGATTTGCATCAAATAAGCAAAATCGGATCTAGTTTAAAAATAGAAATCTCAATTCAGATAGATTTTTACCAAAGCGGTTCTTATTTATTACATAAAACTAAAAACATTTTCTAGGTCGACGAAGCGCACACATTTCCTTGTGAAAACCAACAAGTAAATATCATAACAGTGTAAGTCTATCGGAAGATTCCGGCATGTTATATAATTTAGATTTTTCTGATTTAAAGGGATATAAAAAATGTGAAATAAAAATGAATACTTCATTCTCCCACGAGTTTTTAAACTTTTTATGTTCTTCGACACTGTATAATTTTTGAAAATGATAAAGAGGTCCTGCTACTTTTGCATAGATTAAAGCTGCACCTCGAAAAACTGATGACTTTGACTTCGGTTGCAGACATCGAAATTTCTCCAAATGCCACATTGTGACATTATTACTTCTTTCGACCTTTGTATTTTGATATACATAACAATCAAGATTAATTTTACTATATAGATCTATATGTTTACTGAAAAATCGTTTCAAGCAATTGACATATCGTTATTCAATCTTACAAGCTATACACAACGAGAAGTCGTTCGTTGAACTGTATTGCAATACAAAACACACATTTAAAAATAACAGCTTTATTAATCGTTCACAATAATTCACAAATCTTAACATAAAAGTTAATTTCACAAAAAAATTAATAATAAAATTGGTAACACACTTTCTTTTTGGAAAATGTATTGAATCATGCCTAGAATGAGGATTAATAGAACTTAGAAATCCAACCCTGGCATTTAAAAAAAATTTTTTCGTAAAAATAAAAATATGCTTGATATATAAATTTCAAAAAAAGCTTAAAATTTTTTCTCAAAATTTATTAAAATTTTCTCTTGTTTTCAAAACTATCCAACTTCTCTTTTCCTTTCTCTCAACAAATTGCATATGTAGTGGAGTACTTCCATTTCATTTTAGCCTTTCGCAGGCTATCAAAATGTAATTTACACGATAAAGACCATATATATATCAGCGATTTGTTTTCAATATAATAAGTCATTGTTGACAAGATTCATTGAAGTCTTACATATATTTAACGTAGAAACAACACCAATTTAATCATGTCATGATGTCAGTCAGAATTATCATAACAAGAGTGATAAGATTTGCTGAAAATCATGAACTTTTTGTCTACTTATTAATCAATTCATTCAGTGTCTGCTTTCGAGTACATACATGTACTTACATAGTTTATATCCAATCAAAATTGACATTTAAAAATTTTTTCCTATAACCCACTACCGCTTGCTATAAAAACATTTTTCTATTCAAGTATATAAACGTCATGCAAGCACAACTTTCAACAAGTCAAACGATAGAGTGATGAAATACTTTCCAAATGCTTAGATATTTTTCACAACTTTGTGCTTAAAAAATTCCTCATATAAAAAATATGAGCAGGAGAATTTCCTTGGAGCGTTATGTGAAAAAAAAGGAAAAAAAGGATTTTTTAAAATCCCTTTCTTGTCACAATTCATGCTACATCGACGATTTCTGCTGTGCGACAAGACTTTAACGCAGCGGCATTTACCTTCCAACTTAAGATGTTTACATTTTTAATTTAAGTTAAGAGAACGATTTTTTATTCCTCAACTTTTTTTCATTTTCATTTTCCAAAAAAAAAAAAAGTTTTCCAAACACCGCCGTGTTGCACACAACACTTTGGCCCAGTTATGAGCTCTGGCAGCATAAGCAAGTAGCTGCTGTTGCTGCTACGATGGCATTTTGCAGTTATTCGCTAAAAAGCACAAAATTTTTAATTTGCTTATAACCAACAAAGTCGTATCATAAAATCAACGCGACAGCAACTGTGACGTAAGCTGGTGCCGCATTCATTTCTTGACAATCCTTGAAATCCTTGAGAAAAGTGCAAAATACCATGTGAAACTACAGTGTATTTAATATTTAGTGAAAGCGTTGCCAGACGAAACTTCAAAAAAAAAAATAATTAACTATGAGAGGTTTCTTGCATCCGATTCCAAAAACTAAAATAAATTAATCGTATTATGGTTAAGACATAATTCAAATCAATTCAAACACCTTTTTTTTAGTAAATCAAAATAGTAAATTCGAATCTGTAGGGGCCACCATGAGGTTTGATAATGTGAAAATATATGAATATAAAATCAAATTTCACAACACAAAATTTTCTCTTCGCAAAAAAAGCACAAATCTGGCAACACTCTTAAATCTACTGTATGGCATCCACAAGCACCAGACTGCGGATAATTTATGAGTAGAAAAAGTTTCAGTTTCCTTCAAATAATTAAGTAGAAGCCCAAGTATCTGTGTATCTGGCAGATCGTGTAACGTGTGCACGCTTTAAGGGTACTCATGTTTCGCTTAATGCTGAAAGTGAAAAGTTCTACATTTTTATACCCAAATACCAAAAGCAACACACAAACAACAGCAAAGACGCGGCCAGCAAGAAAAGGAGAACACAAAAAGGACGCTTTCTGATGAATTCTCGTAAATCGGTTTGTTTGCTTCATTTAAGTTAATTTTGATTAAATTAGGAAAGTTTCTTCTTTTTTTTTTGGGTGTTGATGCCGTTGCGCTACTTTACCGACTTCTGTTTAGTTATGATGGGCGCAACATGACAACCTGACACCGTGAGCTGGCTGGTTGGCTGACACGTGGTCTTGCGCTATTTTACAAGGGATGCCATATTTTGGACGCTAATGTTCTACTGCTGTTGTCGTTGTTTTTGTTGTCACTTTCAAAGTTGTTGTCATTTATTATAATGTGAAATTAATTGAAAACTTTCCCAATGAAGACAATCTAAGATACGAAACTGTCTTTCGACTATCGTTTAAATTGACTTTGGGAGCTTTAATTAAAACGCGATTATACCACAAAGAGTTGTCGTTAGTGATTTCGGAATTTACGTTAGGTAATCGGTTCTTCATTTTTTTGAGTAACTATTATTAAACTTAGTACTTTACAGCATAGTAAAATTGCGAAACTAGGGGAATGCTTTTTAACTTTCCAAGCAGAACTATGGCTATTAAAGCCCACTGTGCCAATGATTCGGTATCACATCATTTTGTGACACAAACTTTTTAGTACTAAAAAGATTTGGAAATATGGGCGTGCTAATTTGTATAAAAGTAACATTTTAATATTTTAGTGATGATAAACATTTTTAAAATGTGGCTTATTGCTTTGAGTTAATAACGAAATTACACTACTATTGAAACTATGAATTTTCTTATTCAAAAATTAACAACGAAAATTTTCAAAAAGTTTCTAGATGCAATAACCGAATATACACATAAACGAAAAATTTCTTACATCAATTTAATCAGCCACTCGATCAAAGCAGGTAAGTAAGTACTTTAAGTAGCGGTAGCAATTTCCTTTGTTTTCTTCGTTGGCCAACTCCTCGCTTCTCGTTAAGTTTTAATTTGAATGAGCCAAATGTTGCCAAAAAGCCAAATTAAAATTAAATTTGCTAACAAGAACCCATCTAATGAAGCTAATTGAAAACGTGTCTCACAGCAGTCTGGACTTCAAAGTTTGTTTAAGCATAGTGAGAATGTTTCAGTAGTTACAAAATAACAATAAGTTGGATGTTTTTTTAAAGTGTCGCTGCATTGAATTTAAATAAAACACAAAAAAACTGTAAGTGACATGAATTTTAGCTTTAATCGGTATTTAATTTTATGTCATTTATGATATGGATGTGATTTTGTCATATGAGGCAAAGTTACATCGAAAGGCAACAATTTCTTACAAAACCATTAATGTGGTCCAGAAGAACTACTCTTTTTCTTTTAATGCACATTTTGAGCTATATCGATATCTTTGTTTTTCACCGAAATATCGTCAATTCAAATTTATTGTGCATTTCCCCATACAAATCTTTATAAGTTTTAGTGGGTCAAATTTGTAATAAACTTCAATTTACGATATTTCAGAGAAATAAAAATGATATCAATAAAATTTAAAAAGGATATTGTAGAGAAAGAGTTGTTTTGTTGAACCCCGTTAATGGTCTAACAAAAACAAATTGCCTTTGAATGTAACATAGCCTCAAAAATCTCGAAAAATTTTGATTTTTGCACTTATAGCTCAGAATATCTTGAAAACCAGAATGATCAGAGAAATTCTGATATTGGATTCGAACTCAGCGCTTCAAAAACATTCGGAAAAGTATATTCAGGTTTCAAAGCTAAAGATTTGACTAAATTTTGTCGCCATGTATAGCCAGCCAAATTAAATTTTTTTGTTTCTTATACGTAGTTTTCAGAAAAAATATTAAACCTTTTTGTTTAAAAAATTACTATGATATTTTGAAGCTTGAAAAATAAATCGATATTTTGAAAATGAACTAGACTGGTTCCAAATCGTATAGAAAATTTAAACACTGTCGAAATTCTATTGCTCAGACCTAAAAATATATTATATTGTACCGAAATTCCAACCGAATCGGACCATGGAAAGACGTGTCAGTGGATCGATTTGCACGTTGTGTGTGCATTTTCGATCCGGTTTTATAGCATAATTGCTTTTATTTAGAAAAAATATCAGCATTGTATGTTCGTAGTTATCATTATTAACGGACTCAGTATTATATGAAATATTTGTGAAAATTATAAATCAGAAAATCGCCACAAATCTGACACACCTTCACTTTGCTCGCCCGCTACCTTACCAATTTTTTCCTTTTTTGACCGCAACACTTTAAGCAATCGATCGATGGGAAAATGCGTTTTAAGCAAATAAAGATTTTAATTCATTTTTGTTCAAGAAATTTGCATTTGCTCATTTTGGAGATTTTTTCGGTTTTCGGTAATTTTTGAAACTGAACTTCGTCCTTCGATATCTTTTTATTGAAGTGTCGTCTGTCCCAGTGTCGTTTATACATATTTAATTTGTGGGGCCCAAGCTTCGAATACAGTAGGTCAACTAAAAAAACCTAAAAGTTTGCCAACGTAGAAAAAATTTTATATTCGGGAGAACCTCAGCCGAAGATGGACTGTACGATATCGATGAGATTATGACAAAATATCCAGATGCGGCATTTTGAATAACAAAGGCATGATTTTCATATAAAATAAAATAAAGTAATTATTAATAAAATATAGGAAAATAATACCTTAGTTATTCAAAATCAAAAATTAGATCCCATCGTTTTGCGGAGTTATGAGCATTTCAAAAAGAAAAAGCCTTAAAAAACATCAGTTTTCAAAAATTTATTTCTTTTAAATGGCTTGATAAAAAAAAAATAAAAATTAATTTTGTAGAATAGTTTCAATCATAGATGCAAGAGCAAGATGGTGTCCGATTAACGTCTATATTCATCACGCAATGCCAAATAAGTATCTACTTTTGGTCGTAATTTTTGTTTGATATCCATCTTTTTCGCTTCCAACTTTTTAGCAATTACAGTCCCCTTCAAAGCTCGCACCAAAGTAAAGTGTTTAGCCAAAAGCGCGAATTTTCTCACATTAAAGCAACCAGTTGTATGCAACCAATCTCCGTATCTTCTTCAAAACGAATTTACACTGAACTTAAACAGCATTAAAATATTCATTAAATAATCGAAGCATAGCAACTATTCCCCCTCGCACACAATTACTTTTCAGCTGATTATCGTTTAACTTCTACGCATAGTTGAAATGCTCGTAAAACTGTTTTCAAATAATCTCCACACTTGAATAGATAATACCCCTAATGCTTTCATGAGAGAAATTCGAAGACACAATAGAAATTCGACCACTAATTGAATGAAAACTCTGCATAGCACAAATTCAGAGTGCTTATGCAGAACATTCATCATTTAAGCAACTCTTTACTGTGAATCATCTTTTGATTCACTACTCGTACTCGTAGTTTTAACATGACTTTAATCAGTGCTCTAAATTTTTTACATATTGCCGCCTCGTAGCTCAACACGTAATCCCCTAAATTGAAGCAGCATGAGCATTTTTATGGCTTATTTATTTGCTTCCGAGACCGGGGATTGGTTAGCCAAATAAAAACGTGTGAAAAAAGAAATAGAACAAGAAACTAGTAAGGATTTGTTGGCCTCGCTAAAAAGTTATATACCCTACACTGAACTACTACACTACACTAAAACTTTTATCTAAGCTTTTTTCAGTCACGTGGTGGCTGGGTTCATCAAAATTTATCTGATTGAATTTAGCAACATTTATTTTATGGCTTATATCTTGAAGGTGCTACGCCATATTGTCAAAATCTGTTTGTCCGAACATTTTCTTTTTTTATACAATTTCTTACCATAGTCATAAGAAACCATATATCTTATTATTGCCTTATAAACTTTTATTTATATGGCAGGTGCCACACCCTCTTTCTCAAGGAGGTTGTGCCACTGCCTTTTGGAAAAAATTTTAATATTCGTGTGAAATTTGGGAACATTATTTTCATGAGCTCCTAGCCTTTTGAAATTTTTCTTTAAGTTAGAAGCATTACTCTTTTAAAAATCTTCCTATGCGTTAAGATCCGCATGAAAGAATTAATACCTATTCTCTATGTGTAGGGTATAAAGATGCTATACTGGCCCTCCTACATAATTTAACAATATATTGTTTCTTTGGGATAAACATTAAATCGCATCACCCGCTACTGTAGCCCTTTGGCGTAGCAGAGCATAATGTGTTAAGTCCAGGGTCGTTTTACCAGTGCATTTTTTCTGGCATGGATTCAAAACGTATAGAAATTATAAATAGATAAGCATAAATTAAAAAATTTAACCATAGCCACGCCGATTTTTCATATTGCCTCTACAGCAAAAGTACTGTTAGCTCAAAACAACTTGAGGTATCATTTGGAAAATTTGTAAAATAATATTTTTAAATTAAAGGGTTTCAAAGTTCTAAGAAATAATGGGAATAAGAAACTTAAGTTTTCCTCAAAGGTATATTTTGTTAAGTCTGCTACAAATGCATGCGAATGGTATTAATTTCAATTAAATTAGGGTAAACAAATTTAGATCAAAGTTTGAATGTAGTATACTATTCGGCGGGTATAAGCAGTTCTTCATAATAACGCTTACTTGCAAGAATGACCCTTAGCTCCCAAGTTCCCTTTTCGTGAGTCCGCCACTATAAGCGAATCATAATTTATACATTGTAAATTCAATTCAAAGAAACCTCAGGTAATATTTGAATAGATTTTGCACCACGTCGCGTAAACATGTCATTCTACAAGAGCTTACAGCGAAAAAATTCATCGAATGTTATCGATCATGTATAATTTACATACACTTCACATGGCCTCATCTGACATTTTCCTGTTCCCGAAACTTAAATTATCACTTCCAGGAAGGTACTTAAAGTCGGTTGAGGCAATAAAAGCATATTCACTGAAGAAGCTGAGAACATTGCAGGCGCTGGAGCAGTTGTATAATAAGCGGTGGAGTCTATTTCGAGTGCGATATAGTAATATAAAATATTTTCTTCTACTCGAAGTGTATTTTAAGCTTAAATTTACTGGGGTGCCACACTCAATGATCTAAGCTCAACCAGCCTTTCGTTTCAAAACTTCTTCAGTCATATAGTATAGTACTTAAGTCTCGAATTTAGTTATGGTGTGATAATTTATAGTTTTTATCGGAGATGTCATGTCACTAGCCCACCAACTTTTTCGTCATCATTTACGTCACATGTTGTCCATGAACCAAGTTTATCCAGAAAAAAGTAAATAGTTTTTGATAAAATATGAATAAAAATGTTGTGATGGATATTAACATTGTATGTCAAATCTCAAGTTTCTGGAGCACAAGAATTTTCTGGTATCGATTTCAAGTGAGTCAGAAAAAATATTTGTATTGAGAGAGTGAATTTTTACTATTCTGTTAGATGCCATTTCACATATGACTTCGATTTACAAAAACTTGGCAATGTAAAAAGTTAATTTTATATATCTTGGATATGTTGTTTGATATGAGCTTGTCAATCAAGAAAAAAACATTTCTGAATGGAATAAGTAAATTGTTCCTTTTATGAGTGATGATGACACCCCTTAAGAGTATCAATTTCGAGAAAATTGCATATTGAGATTGTATAAGGACTTATTTGCTTATCGAATTTCATATCTCTAAGCTACCCAGCCGTTGTTTCAAGATCAACTAGTCGGGAAAAAACTTTGCGTATGAAAAAAAAAGTCACAATTTGATTTTATGGGAGTTGTCATACACCTTAAGGATTTTAATTTCAAAAAATCATTTACAAATGTATATTAACATTGTATGAAGATCTCATAACCCAGATATTATGTTCCCCGTGGAAGCAGTTTGGCTTTAGTATTCAGCTAGTCATGAAAAAATGGCATTGTTAATGGAAAAGAAAAGTTTTTATCGGAGATAAGACACACCTGAACCCCATTGGCTTGGCTCTTCAAAAAACCTTCACAATATTTTTTTATTGAAAACTTGTATTCTTTGGTAAAAAAAAAAACGACTTAAATTTATTAACAGTAACATCTTTAAAAAGATCTCAGTTGACCTCGAATTTACCTTAAAAATTGGTATCAAGATCAAAGGCAAGATCATTTTTTTAAGACAGTAATCACTATTTTTACCCTTTATCACTAAGGGTATTCCTGAAAACGCGAAAAAGCCCCGAAAACTGCGAAAACTGAGCACATTTTCGAGCCTCGAAAATGATTTCTATGATGAAAAGTTTGCTCAACTAATTTGCCTCGAAAGTTTTCGAGGGTCGAGCTCAAAAAGTCGGAGAGTGAATCAGTGTTGCAGTTTGTCGAAACGGCATAAGTAAATTGTATTTTCCTCAATAAATAAAATCAGCTAATTTTTATCACAATTTTGCGGCATTTTAAAAATTATATTTAATTGACAAAGAATTTGATAAAAAAATTTGATTATTTTTCAACAAAATCAGCCTTAACTGAAATAGTAGAAATTTTGACTAAAACACTGCAGCACGGTAGCACTGATCGAACTGTCAAATTGCCATTCATTCGCTCAATCATTTACGCGTTTACATTGATAGGGGTGTTCCCGAAAACAAGCTCGAAAACTTTCGCTCTTTTCGAGTTTAGAGGAATACAGTTACTATGTTTCCGAGATATTGGCTTCGAAAACTAAAATTCCAAGCTGAAATTAACTAAGCAGTCTTTTTTTTTGTGTTTCTAAATTATAAAGAAGAGGCTTTAAGGTGGACCAAAGGCAGAGATCTTTACAACCTACTTTTGAAAAGTTTTTCGTAATATACATTACACTACAAATGAGGGCCGCTCACTTTCAATTTTCCCTTAAATGCATTCCTTTTTCAATATCCGACTCTGTGCCGTACATCATCCATACTCACACACATACTTACATACATGTATGTATGTACATAAATATGTTTAGTAGTTTTCCGCTCTTCATTGATGTGAATGAAATTTCGCTCGAATAACTTTTATTTCTTTGGGATAGGATTTTATTAAGCTTTTGCTTCTTTTTTTCATTTATTCCTTTATTTAATGCATTTATGGTACGTATATTGTTAGTGTTGCCAATGTTGTTATATTGTGATTGTTGTTGTTGCTGTTGCTGTTGCTGTTTGGGGGCAGCGGTGTTACCACATTTATTACGATGATTTAACGCTTTGGTCTAAGCGTATGAATCAATGAAAAGGTCACCAAATTTTTGCAAGGAAGACGATTTTTTTTTCCTTACTGTGCTGTGTTTATAGGCGAGTCCTGAACACAAAACCATCTAAAATCCTATACGTACTCTCATACACACATATAACGCAAGGTATATTGGTATGTTTGCCCTATACAGAAGATGAAAGCAAATCTTCACATGATTGCTTACAGTTCGGAGGATATAAAAACGCATGAAATGGATTTGCGTCGATAGAGTCGTAAAAAAGACGCAGCAGATTCATTAAAAATGCAGATAATGAACCTTTTGGGCAGCCCTGGGCTATAGCTGCTGCTGCGGCTTCTGGTGCTTCACAATGCGCGATAATGTCATTCGTATGGAATTAGTGTCTTATTGTTGAAGCTCCTTTGATTTGCTTTGACAGTTTCGATTTTTTTATGTTTTTTTTATACATTCAATCCCTACAAAGTCTCTTAGGAATTCACTTTATTTTTCGATTTATTTATTTAGTTATTGACGAATATTTGACTGGACTTTTTGCCATTGTAAACACAAATGTAAGCATTCAATCTTTTTCAAATTAAAAGATACATTGTTCTAATCTTGATTTGAGTTCGAGTAAATGGGAAGTGGAAATACTTATCAGAAATGTTTGTTTTAACTTTAATAAAATAATATATGTGGTAATTTTTTTATTTCATAATATCTATTGTATTTAGTGCAAAAATGAGTTGCTCATTGAAACGTGTTAAAATGATAATTAATAAAAAAATTACATGGATTATCACACTTTTACTCGTATAAAAAGTCTTGTACGTTCAGTTTTAAATTCAAGATAGTTATAATTTTATAATTGAATTATATGGCTCCTTAGATATAATATATATATAAGTAAATAAGTGCAACTTATCACCAACTTAGCCTTCAATGATGATGATGGCGTTGTGCTTTCAGTGAAAATTAAAATATAATGAGGATTAATAAAAAATATATAGATACTACAAAATACTGTTAAGATCTGCACAAATTCAGCTAAGAGTTTGTAAATGTTTGTATCATCTATAGGTCAACAAGGTCACCTTCGCTTAAAAAAATAACGTTGGGAAGCACTGAGTTTTATTAATATCTATACTTTTCAAAGAAATATGACCTTTTGAACATTTAGTGTTTGAAACTAAGTAACTAAGCAGGCTTAAAGCTGTATTAGCTTTATCATTTATTATCATATATTATGGTAAGCTTAATATGGCACTTTGCAATTCGTCAAATTCAATAATAAAGTTCATATTTATTTTGTGAGATTATGATATGATTAGAAACTTTACTTCGAAAAAGCTACCAACATTTATATACAGAGTAAGCTTTAAACTGATTCCCGGCTTCTTATGTTTTGTTCTATTTCGTAGCCACATATTTTCTAAATTTAAATTAATGTTCTAATAAATAAAAATAAAATAAAAACATGAAAAGGCTAACATTTTCGCATGGTTGTTTTTTCGGTGACTTTAAAAGTGGAAAACTCAACTGTCGAAGCGGTACTTTCAAATTATACCTATGTATGGCAATACTGAGTCTATTTTATTTTTAAATAAGACCCATGTTTTTCAAATTTTATGGAGTACTAGCTGTTCCAGCGACTTTGTACCAGTGCTGTCGTTTGTACTACAATAGTGCTTTTGTACTACCCTTTAGCCACGCGTACTACTCTAGTACCCAACCCTCAATTTGTACTACCCAAAATTTCCGCAATTTGCACTACCCCACCATTCTTTGATCTCTCATTTTTCAATTGTAATGGCATGCAAGTGCCTGAAACTGAAATATTTAATTCTTGAAGTGTCAAAATCATCGCTCATTATTTTGGTTTACTAATTTTGACATTAGTCGCTCAAAAATTTATGAGAAAGGAGAAAAATTTTAGCATCGCATCAACCCTTACAATTTAACTATGAACGATCATAATTTATTACTACGTTTTTACGACAGCTTAGTTCGTTTTGAATGAGTTTCCCATGACTCCATTCGCTTTTTTGAATAACGTTTATACTTGCGACTTTATTGTGTGCTGACTCAAAACGTTTGTAAACGTAAAAATTAAAAATATCACATAAAATTATTAAAGAAAATCAAAATGGATGCGGAAAAAAACAATTCAAATATTTTTCTGTTTTTTTTAATGAAATCAATTCAAAGAAAAAGAATTAAAATAATGAATTCAATTTCTAAACTATTTAACATTAATTTTCAACTCGCTTTGAAATTGTGTGGTGTTTATGCACACTTTCAAAACGGTTGGAACAATTAAGTACCGATCTGAAATCGTGAACGAGTCAAAACACTTCGTGCGTTCAAAACGCTTTGAAATTTGGTTTATGAATATGCTCTCAATCAGGGCGAACTCAGTCAAAACGAACTAAGCTGTCGTATAAACGTAGTACATATGATTCATAAAAGATTCATATCTTTAGAACGCGACTAATTTCGCTTGAATTAATTTTTCTTGTGCGCGTCTTTAAATATACATAATTAATAATTAAATGATTATTGAACTTTAGCCATTTTTCGCAGCGATCAACATTCTTATGTAAAATTTTACAAGTTGATACAATGCTTTATGTATTAAACAAACTTTGATAACAAAGGAAAAAACAACAACAACTCTTGAATATAGACAGGTTCTTGCAGGTAACGTACAACTATATTAGTGTAGTACTACCCATTTTCACAAAGTACTACCCAAAAATATTAAATTGAGCACTTAAATTTTTTTCGAAACGACAGCACTGCTTTGTACGCGTAGCCTATGTCCTTCTGCTCTCTAACTTTTCATTCTGCTTTCATGGCTCTCCCTAATAATAGGGTGAAGTGAAATTGTTCGAATAATGGCGATTTTTTAAAAATCATTATTCCTGTGTGATAAAAAGTTGTACATTGATGGTCAAAATGGGTCTTCAAAATATATACGGTTTTCAATAATATCTTGAGGTGCCGAGACCCAGATAAAAAAAAGAGAAAGATAATTTTATAAAAATTGATTGCTTAAAAAATTTTGCTTTATTTCACAATATGATAATACTTTTCGCGACGATATCCTGTTTTGGATGAATCCATCTCTTGATTCTGGTCCACATACTGTAGCTGAAGCTTCAGTAACTAATTTGATGCATCTTTCTATTGGTTACTTCGAAAACGATTCTTAAGAAAAGAAAATGGTTGCCATTTTTGGAATCTACGCCTCAAAATACATAGGAAAAAGTCTATGAGAAACCAGATCTTGTTTTTTGTAAACTAGTGTAATAAATGCTCGGCACCTGATGATCAAGTCCAACAGGACCTATCTTTCACCTAATTACAATACATTATATATGGCAACTCTTCCCCGCACAGGCTAATGCAATTAATAAAAAAAAATTCGCTCCACCCTATTGTATAATTATACAATGGAAAAAACAAAAACAAAACGGACACACCTCTCTCTATTTGCTCAAGAAATTTTTTTTTTGCAATTTTAGAACTTTAATAATTTAATAATAAAATAGGAATATTTCTTGTAATTTTTATTAAAGATGAAGGCCAAATGTCTTAGAAATAAAATTAAACAAATCTTATCAAAATCGATTCAGTAGTTTTACAGTGATGAGCGGATATCAATGGACATAGCTATTTTATTTATATATTTACAAGTTTTTTATTTTATTTTCATGGACTTTATACATAGAATGGCAAAGGATTGATTCTTCTAAATTTCACTCCTATAACTTTTTTAAATTGGTAAATCACTTAAACCTTACATGTGATGTATTTTGCACTTTTATTTTGACGCCATACAACGCAACACATTTTTCTTTTTATGTGTCAATTTTATATGTTGTTTACCGCATTTAATGAAAAATAATTGGCTTTTCTTATGCGATTTTCATGGCACATACACGCGTCCGTACAAGCTTGTGCGTATGGGTGTGTGTGTGTGTGTGTGAATCCTTTAAAAATATTTTATTCACGCCTAGCGCTTAATTGAAAAATTAACAAATTTGCGACGTTTACGATAAAAGTGGTAAGCGGGTAACACCCATGCACACATACGCAGGACCGCCCTATTTAACAGTTGCAGTTATGGCTACACTTACAGTTACGTGTTGTCGTTACGTTACGTGGTAATTACCGAAGCATTAAGGATACGCTCAGCGGCCGTTACTGCCTGTAAATGCCTCGTTAAATTTGTTGTTTACTGAGATGGATTTTCATCTGAAAAATGGTTAACGAGTATAAACGTACATAAGTATACAAGAGTACGTCAAAAATAAAAAAAAAGTTATGCTTTTAAATTCTAAGTGAACGCTTCAAATTCGAAAAAAGAATATTTCTTACAAAAAAAAAATCAAGTTGATTCTCAAACATTTTAACCACTTTTATCTTTTGTAACTTCGTAAGTTTCAATATTACTTTTTTAAAAAGGAATAAGCTTCGACTTTGAAATTTTTAAATGTTCTCCAAGTTTTCCCTAGGCACTACTTCACCCTTTTTTTATCAAGCTTGTGACGAACCTTCCGGCCGGGGTCTTGGCTCGCCGGTGTCCAAGGTTCGGCTACAGAAAATTTGTATTCGCAGGTTGGCTAATCTTTCTTCCTTTTATTATTATTTTAAACGCGAGCGGAGTTTTTTCAATTTTTAAATAATTTTATTTCTTATAAATTCAATTTAATTAAAGTTTACTCTTAATTAGCTAAAAAAAGAAACGGATTAAATTTTCAGTAAATAATAAAAATACTTATTGCTATTCTAGCGCTGCGAAATGTTCCTGTTACGCCTCTGGCATCAACCGGGGATTCTCCTTTCTCCTCACTCATGCGCCTGACTTGACTTCTGCTGGCATCTAGTCTCTGTTCTCACTACGTTCATGAACACCTCGGGAAAACCCAAAAACATACTCATGCGTTTGAATCTAACTTTACCCCTTACGCGAACTCCTAGCCTTGAAAATAACACTTCGGTAGGGCGATGATGCCGAGCTCTCGCAATCAAATACCTCGGGGAGACCCGAAAGCGTATTTGTTTGGTTGAACGCGTCAACAACCGCCAGACTACAAAAACTAAACTCTGCCGCTGTGACTGATGCTGAGCTCGCGCAAGCAAATACCTCGGGGAAACCCGAAAGCGTATTTTTTTGGTTGAACACGCCACCAATCGTCTGATAAAAACTAATCGCTGCCGCTGTGATTGATGCTGAGATCTCGCAATCAAGTACCTCGGGAAAACCCGAAAGCGTACTTGTTTGGTTGAACACGTCACCAATCGCCTGATAAAAACTAATCGCTGCCGCTGTGATTGCTGCTGAGCTCTCGCAATCAAGTACCTCGGGAAAACCCGAAAGCGTACTTGTTTGGTTGAACACGTCACCAATCGCCTGATAAAACTAATCCCTGCCTGTGTACGTGTGCTGATTTTTCTATCTGTCGCGTTCTAGCGCATGAGCACCTCGGGGAAACCCGAAAACACACTCATGCGTTTGAATCCAACAGCAACCCCCCTTCACGCAATTCCTACGCTATGTTACCAGTTTGACGATTGCACCGAGTTCTTACTCACAAGTACCTCGGGAAAACCCGAAAGCGCACTTGCGTGATCGAATGTACAACGACCGTCAAGCTAGCTCACTGCTGAAAAGAAGAATTTGGTTAGTTATGTATAATTTACCACTGTAGGCTGCAAACTGCGACTGCTGGCTCTGGTGGTCCCCGGTTGAATGAATAAAATTGTGATCGGCATCCAACACCCAACCTCTTGCTGGTGTCGATTACATCAGCTGGTTCTTTTTATCTGTCACAACAGCTGTTTTGGTTGGTGGTGCCAGATAGTTTGATACTTAACCTAGTGTCTTAACTACTAATTTACGCCCCTATGCCAACTTCAATAACGAGTTGTTCACATGCGCGTTTGCTTATGATTACTTAAAATATATTGTATAAAATTCATTTAGTTAAATTCACTTGTAACTTACAATAATTGAAAATAAATAGGGATTTTCATCAATAAGTAATAAAAATAAGAAAAATGTAACGTGAGTCTGAATATAATGTGATGCGGCGACGCGTCAGTCACCCGCCTTGATGCCTATGTTTGGAGGAAGAAAACGAGTGCCGACTTTCTTCCTCACACTCCCCTCTTACTTTCCGGGTGGTAGTATTATTTTCGTGGATCCGTTGTGGAACACCCTTATTTTAATTCTGCGACCCTCGATGGTTCGTGCTAGCTTTAGATATTTTCCCGTGGGCAGTGTATTCACGAATGCTCGAAGTTTACTGATGATGGCGGTGTCAAGCTGACCCAAGTTGTTTCCCGCCAGTTTATCTGGGGCGTATTCTGTCGTTGGGGTGGAATTGGTGAAATTCGTCAAAGCTCGGAAGTTTCTTACTGCGGTGTTTCTCTTAGTTGTTTTCCTTGAGACTGTTGAAGAAAAGTTACAGATTAGTCTTGTTCTAACTATTATTTCAAAAGAGAGGGAAATAGGTCAATGTAATGAAAGCAAACATGAATTTGAGAAAATGACTATGAGTAGAAAGATTTTATTTCGCTCAGGTGAGCCGTTCGAATGATTTTGTCACCGCTTTTCTTTAATTTCAGTATAACCGGCGAGACAAAACTCAACACTGTGTAGGGCCCGGCGTATTTAGGGGCGAGCTTAGCCGCAAAGCTGTCGACGGCCTTAGAGAGAGGGTGTTGTCTGACCAACACTGACTCCCCGACTTTTGGTTTCCATTGTCGTCTTCTGAGATTATAGTGTCTCGCTTGATCCTGAGCCGCTTTCGCCAAGTTGTGCCTCACGATATCGAATATTTCTTGTAATTGTATTGCTCGAGACTCTGGAGTTTGTTGGGTTCTTCCTGTACCTGGTGTGACCTCATCATAAAGTGCCTGAGGTAATCGTGGCTCGCGTCCTTGTGTAAGGAATGCTGCGCTGTAACCCGTTGTTTCCGATGTGCTAGTGTTTATGGCTAACGTTAATTCTGGTAAGTGCTCGTCCCAAGTTTTCTGTTCATTGTTGGCCAATTGGGCTATCATCGTCTTTATAGTCCGATTCATCCTTTCTGTGGGGTTTTCTTGCGGCGTATAGGGAGCGGTAAAGCGATGCTGAACTCCGATCTGCTGTAAGTATCCTTTGACGATTCGGCTAGTGAACTGTGTACCATTATCCGTGATGAGACACTTTGGAATTCCGTATCTAGCGAGGATTCTTTCGCGGAAACCTTTCACTACGCTGTCTGCGGTGGCTTTTCTTAGCGGCACTAATTCAGTCCATTTTGAAAACCGATCGAAAAACACCAGCAGCATCGTATGTCCATGTTTTGACCGCGGAAGTGGCCCAATAAAATCGGCGCACACTGTGGACCAGGGTTCGTCTGGGATCGTAATCAACATTTCGCCTGCGGGTGCTTGCTGGCTAACCTTATACTGTTGACAGGACTCGCAACGCCTCACATAGCGACTTATGTCACGAAACATGCCTGGCCAATAATAGCGGTTGGCTATTCGGGCTATGGTTTTGCGGATGCCGAGATGGCCTGCACTGGGGCTGTCGTGATTTTCCGTCATGACTCGCTGCCGGAGGGGTGTTGCAACACATAATTTCCATTGATCGCAATCTTCGTCGCCTGGGATGCTTGGTAAATGACGATATAATTGACCGCCGACCTCCGCAAAATCTGGAAACTTCTCTGGTTGGTTCCGAATCTCCGCCTTTTTCTTCTGTAGCCAAGCGCATTCTGTGCTAACGTTGTTGCTTACTGTTGCTATCTGACAGATCTCCTGAGGCTGTCGTGACAGTGCGTCAGCCACCACATTACTTTTCCCCTTTCGATATTGAATGGTAAATTGGTATTGCTGGAGCTCCAAAGCCCAACGGGCTATTCGTCCTGCGGGGCTTTCTATGGAGTTCAACCATTTTAAGGAGAGATGGTCGGTGATAACAATGAATCGATAACCCTCTAGGTACGGCCTCATTTTACGGATGCCCCAAACAATGGCTAAACATTCCTTTTCGGTTGGGGAATAGTTTCTCTCGGCGTTATTCAAGCTTCGACTGGCGTAAGCGATCACCCGCTCCCCCTCATCGGTGGCTTGGGTGAGCACAGCTCCAAGGCCCGCGTCGCTGGCGTCAGTTTGCAATGTGAAGGTCTGATTGAAATCCGGACATGCTAATACTGGGGCCTCGGTCAGTTTCTGTTTCAATACCTCGAATGCCTTTTGCTGGTCCTCTCCCCATTTCCAATGTTTGCCCTTTCGCAATAGTGATGTCAGCGGTTGGACTATCGCAGCGAACTCAGGCACAAAGCGACGATACCAAGAGGCTATTCCTAAAAACCGCCTTACCCCACGAATATTTTGTGGAGGCTCTAAGTCACGGATGGCAGCAACCTTCTCCGGGTCTGTGTGGATTCCTTCTCCACTGACAACGTGGCCCAAGTATTTGATGCTGGTTTTGAAAAATTCGCATTTCTCGGGATTAATCCTGAGATTCGCTGCCCTTAATCGTCTCAATACTTCTCGCAAATTTTCTAAATGTTCCTCTAATGTTGATCCTGTTACCACAATATCGTCTAGGTAGGCGAACGCAAATGGCTCCATTTCTGCCCCAATAACTCGGTCGAGGGCACGCTGGAAAGTAGCGGGAGCTGAGTGTAGCCCAAATGGCATGACCCGCCATTGAAACAGGCCTCGGCCGGGGACTGTAAATGCCGTAAATTCTTTGCTGGCAGCTTCCATCGGTATTTGCCAGTAGCCGTCCTTCAAATCCAGGCTACTAACGTATTTTGCGTTCCTTAGCCTATCTAGAATATGTGTGATCCGGGGTAGCGGATACGCATCCGGGACGGATCTGCTGTTCAGTTGGCGATAGTCTATGCAAAGACGCCAGGTGCCTGTTTTCTTGCGCACTAGTACGATGGGTGCGCTGTATGGGCTATGCGACGGCTCAATGCATCCTTTGGCTAGTAACTTATTTATTTCTTCGTCGATGAGCGCTTGCATAGCAGGATTTCGCGGTATGTATCTCTGCTTAACGGGGCGGTCGTCCCTCATAACTATGCGGTGCGCCGTTATTTGTGTTACCCCTTGTAATCCGTCGAATTTTGGAAGTTCCTCAGCTAAAAAATTGTTAATTACCTGTTGGGTGTTACTACTCTGTGGCTCTGCTGGGTTTTCTGCTGATGACACTGTGGACTCTGCTGTTACTGCGGTGGTGGGCTCTGCCGTTCGTGAGGTGGTGGGCTCTGCCGTTGGTACGGTGGGGGGCTCTGCCGTTGGTGCGGTGGTGGGCTCTGGTGTTAGTAAGACCGGAAACTCTGCGGTGGTGGGCTCTGTCGTTCGTGAGGTGGTGGGCTCTGCCGTTGGTACGGTGGTGGGCTCTGCCGTTGGTGCGGTGGTGGGCTCTGTTGTTGGTAAAACCGGAAGCTCTGCCGATGGTGGTGATTTTACTTCTCGTAGTGGACTCCATTGTTGGCTCTGCTGTTGTGTTTTATTATGACTCTGATGTGATCTCTGTAGACCACTTTGGTACTTTTGATGAATTTTTCGCTGGCGGTACCGCCGCGGCTTCAGTTGGTGTGATGGTGGGTCTGGGAGCGAATTCTTTTGTAACTTTTTGTGGGCTTCTTGTGCTTGCTGTGGAAAATGGTTTGTCAATCGACTTGTGGTAGGGTGCACGTTGCTGACCATGTTTCTTTCGGGTTGAGCTGGTGCGGTTTTTCCCAAGGTGATTAATTCTTCTCCCATTGTGATCGTGAAACCACTTTGAGTTAGAAAATCGAGTCCTAGAACCACGTCATCCGTAGCGTCAGGCATGATGATAAATTGGAAATTATCATTGCGGTTACCATATTGAACTCTTGTTTGTATCGCATAGTTCAATTGTCGGGCCGACCCATCCGCCAATATGACCTCGCCTTCATATGCCACTCGCGTTGCTCTGCTACCGATTAAGTTTACAAATGCTTCTCGGATGAAACTCGCCGTTGCTCCCGTGTCGATTGTTGCTGACACCTCCTTTCCGCCAACAATAATGTTGGCGTAAACTCGCCTGCAGTAAAGTTTGGTGTGATCTACAGTTGCTGGGGGGGATCTCCTGGAGCGCTGCCTCCCCCTAGCTCTGGGCGGCCTCCTTCTTCGTTTCCCGGTGGACGACAGCAACCTATGGTGCGGACCCCTACTTTGCCACAAATCCAGCAGAACAGTCTTTGTAGGCCCCGACACTCCCTCGCGATGTGACCATCTTGGCCGCAGCGCCGGCAAGCCGTTTGGACGTTGATTCGCTCGACTCTGGTTGGTTCCATCAGGCGATGCTGCTCAGAGCGGTTTCTCGCTGCTGTTGGACGTACAGGCTCTCTCTCCTGAATGCACTCAAGCTCTTCCGTCAAAGTGATTAGTTCTGTTAGGGTAGAAAATTCTCTGCGCTTGATGTACCACTGATAATCTGGTAACGAATTACGGAAAATACGCTCGAGTTGCTGGGTTTCCGTATAGCGCGCGTGACGCATCATTGTTTGCAGAACCAGGATATAGTCTTTAAATTTTTCTCGTGGCTGCTGGCATCTTTTCCTGATTTCGTCGTCAAGTGTCTCAAAATATCGTGGCGGCAAGAAGAAATTCAGGAAACTCGACTTAAATGCTGTCCAGGTGGTCCATTGCTGATTATTATTACGGAACCAAGTTAGGGCTTTATCCCGTAATAATTCTGGCATCGTTCGTGGTAGGTGATCTATGTCTAATCCATAGACTTGGGTCAGCTCTTCTACCCGCTCAATAAACATCAGCGGATCTCTGCCCCCGTCGTATTTAACGGCCCATTTCCGAACCTGCTCCATGATCATTGGGTTATAGCTCAAATGCCCGTGGGACGTAGCATATGGCCCACGTTGTTGTATTATGATCGGGTCATGGCCGACGGCTCCCTGTAGAACTTGCATCGTGTCGGCATGAGTTTCTGACTTGTTCTCGGCCGCTTGAAATTCTTCAGTGGACGTATTTTTAATTTTTGCCAGCCCTGGGCCTGGTGATGGCGCTCGCTTGTGTCGGGTCTGCAGTTCTAACAACCGCTGTTTTCTTTCTTCGGGGTGCTCTTCTTCCGCCAGATATGCCCGGAACCGTTTCCGTAAATCATCAAGGGTACCCTGTGACTCGAGGCCAAATTCGTCACAATAGGCCACCAACTCCTCCTTTTTAAGAGCATGTGCCCACGAGACGCTTAACATTTTGGTACGCGGGTTTTTTATTTTCTACACACACACTGTATAGGATTAGAATAAATTTATTAAATTAGTTCTGTTCGCGGAGTAATAAATTTTCCCGTTAATCTGTGTAATTATTTCTTTACTAAAAACCCCGCTGCGCTGTGGATTCGAGCGATATTTAATTATTTATGTTCAAAAGAAAAACGGTTCACTGTCCGAGCACTATTTACTATATTATTTTTTTCCTTTTTTAAAAAAAAATAGTTCACTGTCTGTTTCCGCGATATTGAAATTTGTTTTTGTTTTTTTTTCTATCCGTTATTTTATTTCGGAACCGTTTGCGCAGAATCACTTGCGGCGTTATTCGTCTTTACTTATTCTATTTCAAAAAAAAACCGTTTACTGTCTGTCCGAGCGTTATTTATTTTTCCTTCAAGTTATGTTCAAATGTTTTTTTTTTATATATAACGAGTCCGCTTGCTAAATAATTTTCTACCGGTGCACGGGGCTACGTTTGCTTATGATCACTTGAGTATTGGTTGGTATAATTTTTTTATTTTGAATTTTATACACAAAAATTTATATATTATTTTTTTTTTTATCCGCTTTACAGAAAAAACCCGTTCCGCCGCGTTTTATTGGTATTTAAATGTTTCTCATATAGCCAAGGTCCCTGCTCGAGCGCCACTGTGACGAACCTTCCGGCCGGGGTCTTGGCTCGCCGGTGTCCAAGGTTCGGCTACAGAAAATTTGTATTCGCAGGTTGGCTAATCTTTCTTCCTTTTATTATTATTTTAAACGCGAGCGGAGTTTTTTCAATTTTTAAATAATTTTATTTCTTATAAATTCAATTTAATTAAAGTTTACTCTTAATTAGCTAAAAAAAGAAACGGATTAAATTTTCAGTAAATAATAAAAATACTTATTGCTATTCTAGCGCTGCGAAATGTTCCTGTTACGCCTCTGGCATCAACCGGGGATTCTCCTTTCTCCTCACTCATGCGCCTGACTTGACTTCTGCTGGCATCTAGTCTCTGTTCTCACTACGTTCATGAACACCTCGGGAAAACCCAAAAACATACTCATGCGTTTGAATCTAACTTTACCCCTTACGCGAACTCCTAGCCTTGAAAATAACACTTCGGTAGGGCGATGATGCCGAGCTCTCGCAATCAAATACCTCGGGGAGACCCGAAAGCGTATTTGTTTGGTTGAACGCGTCAACAACCGCCAGACTACAAAAACTAAACTCTGCCGCTGTGACTGATGCTGAGCTCGCGCAAGCAAATACCTCGGGGAAACCCGAAAGCGTATTTTTTTGGTTGAACACGCCACCAATCGTCTGATAAAAACTAATCGCTGCCGCTGTGATTGATGCTGAGATCTCGCAATCAAGTACCTCGGGAAAACCCGAAAGCGTACTTGTTTGGTTGAACACGTCACCAATCGCCTGATAAAAACTAATCGCTGCCGCTGTGATTGCTGCTGAGCTCTCGCAATCAAGTACCTCGGGAAAACCCGAAAGCGTACTTGTTTGGTTGAACACGTCACCAATCGCCTGATAAAACTAATCCCTGCCTGTGTACGTGTGCTGATTTTTCTATCTGTCGCGTTCTAGCGCATGAGCACCTCGGGGAAACCCGAAAACACACTCATGCGTTTGAATCCAACAGCAACCCCCCTTCACGCAATTCCTACGCTATGTTACCAGTTTGACGATTGCACCGAGTTCTTACTCACAAGTACCTCGGGAAAACCCGAAAGCGCACTTGCGTGATCGAATGTACAACGACCGTCAAGCTAGCTCACTGCTGAAAAGAAGAATTTGGTTAGTTATGTATAATTTACCACTGTAGGCTGCAAACTGCGACTGCTGGCTCTGGTGGTCCCCGGTTGAATGAATAAAATTGTGATCGGCATCCAACACCCAACCTCTTGCTGGTGTCGATTACATCAGCTGGTTCTTTTTATCTGTCACAACAGCTGTTTTGGTTGGTGGTGCCAGATAGTTTGATACTTAACCTAGTGTCTTAACTACTAATTTACGCCCCTATGCCAACTTCAATAACGAGTTGTTCACATGCGCGTTTGCTTATGATTACTTAAAATATATTGTATAAAATTCATTTAGTTAAATTCACTTGTAACTTACAATAATTGAAAATAAATAGGGATTTTCATCAATAAGTAATAAAAATAAGAAAAATGTAACGTGAGTCTGAATATAATGTGATGCGGCGACGCGTCAGTCACCCGCCTTGATGCCTATGTTTGGAGGAAGAAAACGAGTGCCGACTTTCTTCCTCACAAGCTAAATTTTTTTTTTTTTTTAAAGCATAAGCCAACGCTCAGGGGATGCCTCCTATAAATGCAATGCACCGTGTTGGTTTTAAGAAAAGCAGAAAGGTTAGAGGGAAGGGGGATAGATGGAGTAGTGTCGGTGAACATTAGTCTTGAATCTATGGATGTCACAACTGCCGGGGAAGACAGACGCAGGTAAGCATTTCCACAACTTGATGGTTCGGCCAAAGAAAGAATTATCACGAAAGTGTGATGTCCTGCTGAACACCGGCGTGACGCAAAAAGGATGGGCCTGATGGGATGCCCGAGTGCTGCGAGAAAAAATCCTGGCTGATGGGATCAGTTCCCGTATTTCTCTAGAGCACATCCCGTTATAATATCTATAAAAAAAGGGTTAAACACCCTACGTTGCGCCGGTGGTGAAGGGAATCGATAGAGGCGATGATAGATTCATCACCTATCACCTAGTTTCAACACACGTCGCTGGACACCATCTAGCAGCTCCAAGGTGGTTTTAGGAGCCCCGGCCCAAATGTGTGAGTTGTACTTTAGTTTGGGTCTAATATAAGTGAAATAAACAGTACGAAGATCAACAGGAGTGAAGTATTTCTTACACCGTTTGAAAAAACCAATACACTTGGCCGCATCTTTCGACACATCGAATACATGATCAGACCACCTCAGGTCCGATTGAACCGATATGCCCAGAACGTCAAGAGTTGTTGACCTCGCAATATCTAAGCCAGCCATATTAAGGGAACAGACAGCACTGAGTTTTTGAAGCATTAAAATTGACTCGGTTAATACGACCCCACTCGGTGATTGTGTTGAGTAGTGTTTCACCGAGGCTACGAGGCAGCCTCGTTTTTGACTACGAGAACGAGGCGAGACCGAGGCGAGAACGAGGCGAGATGGAAAAATAAATTTTCCTCGCTTGACCGAGGCGAGGCGAGATCACATGGCACCTCGCCTCGTACTCGCCTCGGCCTCGCCTCGTCCTAGCCTCGTTTTCGAAACCAAGAGCGAGGCGCGTTTTGACGAAATCTGAACTCGTAAGAATCATATGCAGATTCAAAATATGAATGTAATTTTTATAATAAAATCTATATTTAACTAATATTTTAGTATTTTATTTTGAGTAAACTACTTTGTTTTATTTTTAATCCGCATGTGCTTCTTACGAGTTCAGATTTGGTCCAAGCGCTAATGCACAGAAGTGCTTGGATCGCATCAGCTTCTATGTGACTTCGGCTCGTTTGATCAGTTAGGGAAGCACGGCTATGTAAGGCTATAAGCAAAACTGCATGATTGACAACACTGCATTGAAATTGATTTATTCTAATAGTCTTTCTAAGAACATGTAAGGTGAAGCGAAACGCACAGGGTAATGCTAGTATATAAATAAAGATCAATATATGGTATGTTCGTTGCTAATGGACTCCTAAACCGTTCAACCGACCGACGAAAGATTTGACATACATATATGTTTCTTATGATTTGGGATGCTCCGTAATATAGCTTACGATAAATGGGTCATGCCACCCCCACATAAGAGAAAAACAGAATTCATCATATATTATCAACAACTTGATGCAGATTAATAAAACTTGATATATTTATAAAAGGTAGAGGCATAACTAAGATTCAATTAATAAAATGGGCGGTACCATGCCTTCAATATAAGAAAAAAATTAACTTTATCATATCTCAATATCTATTTGACGTAGATAAATAAGATTTGATACATATCTTTCTTATAGTTTGTAAAAGGTTCATAGCTTAGTTTGGCTTGGAAAAATAGGCAATGCGTCTCCTTCCCATATAAGAAAAGAATTAAATTCGTCATATCTCATCCAATTCACCAAAAATAAAAACAGATATTTTATTTTATTTCTTGAGGCTTGATCAGCCTATCAGCCCTGATACATATATAATTTTTTATTTATTTTAATAAAAACCTCGCTTTTTTACCGAGGTGCCTCGGCCGAGAACGAGGCGAAGCGAGGCGAAGCGAGGCGAGGCGAGGCATGTGATGGCAAGATCTCGTCCGAGGCCGAGGCGAGGCGAGACTTAAATTTATAAAACGAGGCGAGACCGAGATCAACTAGAACCTCGCCTCGCCACGGCCTCGGTGAAACACTAGTGTTGAGGTTGAAAACGAGTGAGTCATTCATATGCCGCCTTTTACTCTCAACCTCCACAGAGCTCGGGCGCTTTTTGAAGCAATAAGAATGACTTATGTTGCTGTCGTCCGCAAAGGAATGGATTGGGTTGGTGGTCGATGACAGAAGGTCATCGATAAAGACCAGGAAAAGGGTAGGAGATAGGACAGAACCCTGGGGAACTCCAGCATTGATGAAGTGTTCGTTAGAGGTGAAACCGTCTACCACAACACTGATAGAGCGATCACTGCAGAAGCTCGTAACCCAACGAGCAAAGGAATTACCAACACCAAAGGCAATTAGTTTTGAAACGAGGGCGCGATGCCACACTCGATCAAACGCCTTAGAAATATCCAGAGCGACAACCATACTTTCACCGAAAAGGTAAACGCAATGGTTCCATTTTTCAGTGAGGAACGACATAAGATCACCGGTAGAACGAGACCTACGGAAACCATATTGGCGATCGCTAAGTAATTCGTTGCGCTCCAGATAGTTCACTAGGTGAAAGTTTATTACACTCTCCATAAATTTGGAGAGCGCAGAGCATAAACATTTTCTGATGTGAAATTTAATACTCATAGTGCGGAAGTTGCAGCTATATCGTACTTAAAGTTATTATGAGGTAAAAGCTTATAAATCAATTTGAGAAATATTAGTATCATATGAAAGATATCTTAGTAAGCTAGTGATAATTGTGGAAAAATGGAAAATATTGAAGAAAATTTTCATTTAATCTATTGATGAAAATATCAAATTTTGAAAAGCACTTTTTTAAAGAAATATTTGAACTGATCGAAGTGTTCGATATTAACCATTCCCTGTGAATTTAAAGTTTTTTGACAAACTCTAATATACGACAATATATTATCACACAAAAAAGTCTACATATAAAAAAAATGGGGCATAATAAACACAAATGTACAGTGTATTATAAACCAAAAAAAAAGCATATGCCAAGGCATACTTCGGCCCAGTAACATCGAAAAGTTCAGCATTAAAAGAGTTTTCGCCTTATGCTCTCAACAACCAATATAATGTCGTGACCATATTTATGTTCATTACTAATTGCCACACCCTGTAAAGTAAAACGTATAAATCTATCGCCATATACATTGTTAAACAAATATATGCACTTAAATACGCCCACACATTGTCACATGCATTCAACAGTCATTTTCAATTTATGACGTTTTCCTTTGACGGTTTTATTGTAAAATATTTAAAATTCATTCCGTCGAATGTCGCACTGACACTACGTTACAAACATAGTTGCTTAAGTGGGTGTGAGTATTTGTGTTGTGCTTGTGTTTGCGATCCGCCGTTGGCCAAGTTAATGTATTTGTATTATTTATTCTCATACTATAATCTTTTTATGCACCCAGCAAGAATAATCTACAATTTGAAGAAGATTCCCACATAATAACAATTATGGAAATTTTTTGACAGAAACTGTATCATTTATAAATTTAAATCACTGCCTAATCCTTGCTGGTTAATCTATCTTGAACTCATGACCAAAAATTGCTATAATTGACGTTAAATGGTCGAAACCATATATTGGTATCTCTGAGGGATACAAAGGTAACAGTCAACCCAGAAGTATGTTCCCATTTAAAAATAAATTATAAATTTTTTTGAGTTCCCTCATTGCAAATAGGTCGAAAATAAATTATGGACAATAGAAATGGTATACTCGGTTACAACATGATAAAAAATTCTTTTATCAAAAATGGGAAGAAATTGTTGAACTTTAAGCGCAACATTGATTTTTTACAGTTCCTAGCTTGGCACTCACATAATAAATTTTGGAAAATTTAAAATACTTAAACTTCCCTATTACTATCAAAAATCTTTTTTCCTAGTAGGCAATGAGTATGCCTTTGCATTCTTTTAAGCCTTATACTATGAGCTACCATTAGGCTTGCCAACCATTCAATTTCCAGATTAAATGTTTCTTCAATTTTAAAAAATAAAAACTTGGCTACACTTCGGAGTCCGTGATGTAACATAACATAACTAAAGACCGAAAAATAATGAACTATATGTTAATCTTCTACGATCTTTCATGTTGGCTATCCGGTTGTAAAAAACTGAATACTTGGCAAGCCTGATTCGTATATTCACATACATATTTATTTAATTTATATTTTAATGAATTATATTCTTTTGTTATTTAACAAAATTTCCTTTGCACTGATTTCGTTCTTTTTTATTTTAATCTTTTCATTCAACTCTCAACCAAACCACCACAAATAGTTGATTTCGTGCAAAATAATATGACGCATATACCTTCTTAATTGTGTCATATTGTTTGGTCGTGACACGCAAAGTTAAGTGCAATATTTAATAATCCCAATGTAATTATGACATAAAATGTCATCAATTAGCTGTGGTTTTTCGAATTTTTCGCATGGATTTTTATGGATTTTTTTTAAGTCAATAACAATATATTGAAATAAAAAATATAAATTTATTTTTTTTTATTTTAGTTTTCTCTAAATCATCAATTTGTACATTGTGCCTATTGTACAATAAATCATTATACTAAGCTGATATTTTGTTAACTTGAAATTTAAACTGCACATTAATATAAAAAAAATTCTGTTGTGAATTCAGTGGAAAAAATTTTGATTGTAACTACATAATTTTATTTAAAAATATGTGTATGGGATATTTCATGTCAACCGGATCAGTTTTTCGTGCAAATTTTGGATCAACTTATTCAAATTTCAGCTGCAAAATGACAAAAAATAAAAAAGATAGTCAAAATTCATTGATTTCTTATTTTCTGTACTATGTCTTTATCACTATTATCTGTTTAAATTTATAAAGCATATATTTTGATAAGCTTCAATAAAACGTCTTAAATGGTTCTACAAAAAATTAAAATATCATAATTTTTTGCAGAAGTTAGCTGTTTAAAAACTATCACCCATATATTTCATTAAGGTATCACATGACGTATAAGTAATGTTGTTCGTTGAATCCATTAATTAAATGTTACGTATACGACATGTGTATTTTTATCATTAAAGTATATAAAATTAAAGTATTCGACAAGTATTTAGAGCGGGCCATTGAGCCGGTAGACATGGATTTTGCCACATGTATTTTGCAACTGGAAATTAAATAACTATTTACACCATAATGGTGAACACTTTTAAATTAATTATGCGTAAAATTAAATTGACTTTTTTAATGCTACTGGTGTAAATTAAGTTTGTAATTGACAATGAATTCATAATTCTTTGCTGAAAATATAAATTAAAAAATAAAGTGAAATACTACATGTTCTACTCATGCTCGATATAATGGTAATGCATGAATACTCGGTAGCACAGAGTGTTATATTATCGAAGCCTCTTACATGATGTTTATAATCGACCAACTGCGCGTATATTTTTTAATATAGTGCCCAGAATCCAAGAAACTGGAAATACCACATTACGTCGAATTTCAACACAAGATTTGAGAATGCACGCTTACAAAATTAACGCAGAAATTAAAGTCTCCAGACGATTTCAAGTGTCGTTCATTCGCCGATTGGATGCACGAACAAACAGAACCTGGTGACCATTTTTCAAAGAAATTCATCTTCCATTGGGGGTTCTTAAGCTGGAGGAATTGTTGGACCGTTTTTTTTTCATGCTGTAATTTTGAATGGTAAACGCTATAGTACCGTGATAACTAAAATTTAATAGCTTAAATTCTATTATATGAATGTGGACGAAATCTGGTTCCAAGACAAGATGCTGCCACATGCCCAATGCAACAATAAATTTGTTCGACACATTTGGCCCAATGTATACTGGCACTCGTAATGTGTTGTTACGTATGTATATTTAAAAAAACAAAATATGCGTTTCTCAACCAACTTCACTGCTATTGCACAACACGTGGCGTATCTTTAAAATAATTAACAACAAATCTTGTTATATATTATTTTTCTCAGTTTTTCATAATACCACATTAACACTTAAAGCGAGGCTAAAAATCTAAAATCTTTATTAAAATGTAAATTTTCTACGTCACATCTTGGCTGGTTTCACTAAACGTTCCCCCATTGAATTTAGTAACATTTACTTAAACATTTTGAGATCTGCCGATAAAAATACACAGTGTGGGAATGTTGAGGAATACTTCTAGAGTAGACTTTTTTCATGGCACCAGTGATCATATTATAAGCTAAGCACTGTAGTGTTATAAGTTCAATCTGTACGGTTTCTACATATAGTTTAGCATTTACAGTAAGCGAAATAATGGGTCTGGCAGTGGTTCAGTTTTCTTCCAATCCATAGACTGTGCCTTACTTTTTTGATCACATTGTCAAAATGCATGTATCAAATATGTGTATCAGCAAGGAAAGCAAAAAATACTTTTATCAAAGAGTGAAATTTCTGTTTTTGGAGTCCCCGGTTCTTTTATTTGTTAAAATGTAATGTGTGGAATTTAAGGCTTGACTTATAAAATTAGTTATGATAGAGTTAAGATAAACGGGCTAGGATTAATGTAAAGAATTCGAAAATATATCAACATTGTATAATTTTATATTTGAATTAAAATATCCATTGTTGAAATTTCCTTTATTTTTATTCAATTTTTCTGTCAAAACTTAGAAGCTTAATTCTTTCCAATTTCTTAAATCGTAACTGCAGCGATGACTTTGAGATTTTGTTGCTTTATTTTTGTAAGTCGATTATAGTTATTCTTAATACTGCAGAGATAGCAACTTTTCATGGAGTAAGAAAATATAACTCTGAAGTGAATTTAACAATGTTTCCTTACATCATCTGCCTGCAAATGGAAGGGATATCTAAAGGCTACATGATAGCGTGTTTGCATACATACTCTTAATAATGACGTTCATATCATCTCCACAGCCTTGTACCTAGAAGACATTAGTAACCATCAGTTATTAGAATACACCACCCAACGTCAAATTGTGCTATAAATTATCTCACCACAACAGAGATTATTATCACCAAGCCGCTATATTTGTGGTTTATTTTTAGCAACTAAATTAAGTGACATTTTCTTAATATTCCCATAGTTAACATTATTCAATGTCACAAATAATAATTAAGTTATCAAATATATAGATATAATAAAATTTGGCATTTCGTCCTTTAGTTTTTCATCTTGTCAGCCCATATAAAAAACTTTTGCAATTAAGGCCCTGCCGCATTACAATAAAGTTCTCCATTATGTGTTTTGTCTGGTTATTAAAAGTTTCGACTTGTTTGTTTGTTTATTTAATAAAACCCTCACAAAACATTAAAATACGCACAAACGGAGGCATACTACATACATATCCAATCAAAAGCTCAAAAAACAACATTCAAAGTCAAATTTGAAATAAAGTTTTGTACTAAAATTGCTTCCTTTTCAACATATCATAGACGCAAACAGTAAACTATTCGTAAAAACAAAATTTTCATAAAGAACGAGCCTTTGAGTGATGAAACTCAACAGTTGAATCACATGATGGCAGTTTATCATGGTAGCTGTTGATTTCTTTCATCAGACACTGTTAAAGCACATGAGTATTTAATGCAATGCAACTATGTACCAGAAAATAAAGTTTGTAAGGGTACTGTCTTCGGTCTTGCCAATAAATTTAATACCCTACACTGCATTAAGCAAAAGAGTGCGCAAAAAATCATAGATTTTATTAAAATGATATTTTCCTTTGGCTTTTTATGTGAAATTTGAATGGATTGCCTTAAATAATACTGTTATCAAAGCTTTCCGAAGTTTTTATCTTATGGAAGACACGACGCCTTCATTTCGAAATTAGCTGAATTTTATCCTGAGCATTTTGAATTAATTCCTTGTAATTCTAGTGTTTATTGTTAATTTGGTTGCATAACCTAAATAATTCTCGACGTGTAGCTAATGGGTGGTGGGCGTGTCCATTAACCGATTTCACACATTTTCAGTGTACCAAGTCATAAGTGAGGGCCCAGCCATCAGCTATCCCGTGTTTGTGATTTCCACAAACAGAAAAACAGTCGGGCACACAGACTCTCATCCCGAATATGGCTCCTCCAGTTAGGAGGAGATGTTGATCAAGAACATACATTATATTTTATATCTTTCACGATTTCTCCTATATGTTATATAAAGTGATTTCAATCTGTGTGTAGGGTATAAAAAAGTGCACACAGCTTGTGACCTATACTGTTCAGTCTTAAAGTTTTAAACTTCAGGATGAACTCATACTGGCAGAACTATTCATATGGCTAATTAAATCAAAATTACCAAAATTAGTTTTCAACGGAAGAAGGAATACATAAAATTATTAATGCAAAATTTTTCATCAAGTGATAGGACGTGTTGAAGTGGTAATCAACGAAGATAATAGTACAGCTGCATAGACTTGACTCAAGAGAAAATTTTAGAAGGAGTGTATAGATTTGAGATTTTTAATTTCAGATATTATCTCAGATTTTTGAGAAACCGATAAAATCAAGTTTTTTGTCATACAATTTTTCATTAGCAGTAGATATCTAAAACTAAAAAAAAAAATGCAAATCCCGGAAGCATGCTTTTCTTTGCTTAATTTTTCTCCAAAATCTATTGAATTTGAGTCATTTTTTCAAAGATATTTTTAAAGAACAATGAAGTATCTAAATAATGATTTCAACAGCAGTCTAACACACTTAAGTATAACTATAAGTTTGAATAAATTATTTTCATTTTGGGCAAATATGATGATGTTCCCGTACATTTGTACATGAAAATGCTCCATCGGGCTTTGTCAACCTCTAAATATTCGAATTTGAAAATTTCCTTGGGATAAATCCTATTAAAATATATTTAAATTTAAAACTTACATTTTAAAAAACTATATTTTTACAAACTTTTTTTAATTTTCTTGAATATTTAACAATTGCAACACAACAGTAGTACGACTGAAGGCTAAATCATTCATACTACATCATTAGGTAGTCAAGTATTATTTACGCTTAGCAAAATCGGAGAACTAAAGTACTATTAGCTCCTTGCATTTTGTTAACAAAATTTTCAATACATTACTCTCTATTTCACTTTTGCTTTACGTAATTAAAAGCGCTAATGCAGTATTGTCCACCTCTTTTTCATTAGTTAGTCGAAAACAAAAACGCACGGATGTTTTCCATGTCAAGGTTTCATGTTGCGGTATGTTCAGAATGCCAAGCTCTGCATTCGCTTGTCCCCTGTGCTGCCGTAAACACAATTTCTTCGTTCCCATTTTTTTTTTTTGCCACTTAAGCTCTGTTATGATGCACGTCAGCTAGTGGATTCTTGGTTCTGACACTTTTCGCGCATATGTCCAACTCGTGTTGCTGATGTTCGTTTTGGTTATGTTAGTCATATGTTTGCATAGATGAATGTGTTACGTTATGCGCCACATTTGAGACACTTTAGAAGTCTTCTGGAAATGCTACCGTCTTTCTAGTTTTTAGTCGAGCAAGCGTAAGTTTGTTTATGTGGTTAAGCATTTATGTGTACATATGTATATTAGGGTGTTGTTTTTTAAAAATTCTTCTTTTCCTGAAACTTTTTTTTGATATATGACACCATAATAACAAAAAATATCGACGCCAATGATATTTGCCAAACTCAAGTGTTTAGAGGTCGTCCAATATCAATTAATACCTTCCGTATCAATATATATGTGGTATATTAAAACACAAAAACATATATTCGTATCAAATTCTACAGCTGGTATCATTATTAAATAGTTTATTGCTCTATCAATATGTCATGGAACAAATTACACTTATTCAAATACTATCAAAATTACAGCACTTCAAAATCCATTTGCTCACTAATCAGCATCAGAAACTTAAATGACAAATTTTAAATATGACGACTTTTTTTAAGAATTTAATTTTATTTAAAAATTTTGTTTCTGAGAATATGATCGACAAACAGCTGTTAATGCTGCATTGTGACCAAAAATTGACTTTGAAAGCCTGTTACTTTGATAGTAATTAAGTGAAAGGAATCTGTTCCGCAACATTTTAGAAGCACAAAAAGTTATCCAACATATCAAAGACTTTGCTCTGGTTTTATTTTAAGCAAAATCGAGGTTGATTCTATAGTTTTTTAAATAAAAGACACTTTTATCGACCATGGGCGACTTTAATTCTTAGAATTTGAAAATTTTGAAAAATCAAAAAATTATCATATGAATTTCAAAAAGTAAATCCACCCTAATGTACATTTCAGTAACATGCAAAACATTGCACTCACTCACCGTTCCCGCGTTTTGTACACATTTGTCTTGTCTGGCAGCACTGATTGTGTGTTGCCAGCCGGCACGTGTTCTATATACCGTGTGCTGAATATCGAGTATCTTATTACTATTATAATGTGCAGTGATTTTGTACATCAAAGATATACACACACGCAGATATACGCCAATGCACAGTGCAATGGAAGTGGAGCACCAATGTGCACTGCTATTACCAATGTGTAATATCAAAAAATGTACAGAAACAAATGCATACAATATAAAAATGTATAATTTCGTTGCACTGGCCTTAAATAAAACTTTTTTCAGACAACCCCATGCCCTATGCGTGCATATAAAATTAATAATTTTTAAGAAAACAAAACTAATCTATATAAATAAAATGATAGCTGTTTTCGATGTTCGCATATCACACAAAAACTGCTTGATCATTTTAAATCAAATTTATTCAGGGTTATTCTTTAGATGCTTGGTCTCAATCTCCAATTAAAATTATCAGTAAATATAAAAATATTTAAGTTTTAAAATTGCTAAAAAAAATTAATTTCACACTTAGAAACAAGCATGTAAACATAACAAATCGTTGAATGGGAATTGAATGTGTTAGTTAGTATGTGTGCTTTGTTTTTTTGTCGTTCCCATGGCAATTTAAAAAAAAATAAATTGTTTACCAAAAATTTTGAAATGTCTGAAAATAAAAGCTGTTTGTTCAAGAAGAAAATATTTGAAAAATTATTAAAGTTGTGTTCGAAAATTTGTCAAATAAATTTAGAAGCAACTTAGAGCTAATGGTTTATATATTTCATACTAATATGCACCATATCATTATGACCTGGTGCGTTAACGTCCTTTTGGATGTAAATAAGGTAATGACACACTAAATTTTATTGCCCGGTACTTTTATGTTCATATAACTTCGATTATAACTTAATTAAAAACAAAGTCGTGGGGATTAGCTAGTTCATTAAATAAAAACTTTTTAAATTTTGTTGCAAAAACAAACTACTGTGCTAAACAGTGTAGGTACCCATGTGCAATTTTGAGGTGCTTGTGGCAAATGTTGCACAAGTAGCGGCGTAGGACTTAAAAAAGGTTTAGAAGTAGAAAGAGTTACAGTTTTAATGCATATGATATGCAGCATGTCATATGTAGTCCTCGTGCTACAACTTCTATTTTCAAACTTAGCATTTCACTCAAGATATGAAACGTTTGGTACAACAAGGGATTAACTAACATTTGGCTGATTTCAAGAGAACAAAGATTTTATTTTATTTATTTTATACACATAAATTCTCAGAAAATTACTTTTTACTCCTGAATTATGACGCATTTTTGTCTACTTTTGAGGAATAAACCAAACTATAGAATTAAGCTCCTATTTTTTGGGTTGTTTGATCTCATTTTTATAAAAGTTGCAATCAACCCTGGCTGCACCAAAGTCTCCATAAGAATTTTTCAAAATTTTTTATTTGTTCCCAACATACCAGCGGTACATCAAAGTATTTTTACCTTATTTCGCAGGTGTGGAAATATTAAAAAGACCCGCCCAAAAACATAGTGTTACCCAGATTCCCTCCCACTGCTGCCATTTGCGTGCGCTTCATTGCTTTACGTAAAATTTGTACCTTACGTTCCTTCATACGTCTGTCTGTTCCCCAGTTGTTTTGTTCTCATTCTTTTGTGCCAGTTTAGTCAGCCTTGAAACGACAGGACGCAACATGCTACCAGCTGCCAAGGATTAATAAAATGTTGCGGTTGGCTTGGAATCCTTCATACACATTGTGTTTTTTCTTTTTTTTTCTACTTTTAATGATGTGTGAGTTGTTCTATTTTTCCGTTGAAAAATGCAAATATTTTGTGCCATAAACAAAAATAAAACAAAAAGAATACATAACATGACAGCAATATTTTGTTTTTGATTTACATTTTTAACCTCTTGAAGGCTCTCGCAGTTCCTATAAACCATACAATTACAATCAAGGTTACTTCTTTACGCTGGATGCACATAAATTTGAATGAAGTACGCACACGTGTGCAAGTGATTCATTATACATGTAGCTTAACGCTTTATTTTATTTGATTTTCTTATAAAAAAAAACAAAAAAACTAAAGAATCTCTGCATTAAACTGAAAAATGCTTGGAATCATAATGTGTTTTTTAAGCGACCAGAATAACTCTTATAAGAGGTGATTCAAAGGGTTTGAATATCCTCTATAAAATGGAAGCCATCTTGTTTTCCAAAATGTGGTCAAGTTCAAATCATAATTCTTATAGAAAATACTACGGCAACGATTTAATTCAATGCTCACAAATTAAATAAAGTATCGATAAAGCCACAATTTTCAAGCTAAGTAATTATCAGTTTTGCCGTCTTATGTTGTCTGAAATGGAACTTATTAAAAGCTTTCTTTCACTTTAGGTTTTTTTTCATCAAATTAGTATATTTTCCTCTGTATTGCTAAGGCTTTCAGGAAAACAATAACACGAAGAATTAAATTGAGTACTCTTGCGTTTGTTTTTAACTAAGGTTCTCAAATAAAATAATTCATTTATTGTTTTTGAAACGCTAATTTTCTTCCTTAGCTGTTGCCATTTTGAATCCTCCCAGTATTGCAGAATTCTTTAAAAGACTCGAGTGCGTTGAGCTAGGGAATGCATCAATGTTTCTCGAAATCTTTTCTGGTGGTACTGTAACTCCATGTCTCAGATGAGTAATCAAACTAAGACTACCAAAAAAATACAAATTGAGAGAGTCTTTTATGCATAAGATTTCTTATGTAGTGCTTTGCTCACAAATTTGTTGGTGATTCCCTAACGCATTACATGCGCCTATTTTCGAGCTTAGATCAGCTGAGCATTTCGCAAACTATCTGCGCAAAGTTAAGTTTCAACTGGAAAAACTTATAGCAGCCTTCCAAAGATAATGCTAGGAAATAAAAACTTTTAGGCGCCATATCCAAAGCAGCATTATTTTTGAACGCCCTTAATATGATTAATCTCCTTCCTCCAGAAAATTAAAACTTTTTTTTTTCATCACACTGTCAGTATACACAAATCATACAATCCCACAGCGGAATCCAATCCAATGCAATGATTAATGTGATTTGAAAAAGCAAAAACGTATTTATTGTATGAATACCTTTTTTAAACCTCTTACCGTCCGTTCACATTGTATAACCCCAGGCTCTTCAAAGTCTTAATCCGGTGCTGGTGCAAGGTCGTTTCATTCGTGGACTTTGTGCCAGTTGCATTTCCATTTCCTACTGCATATCCAGAAAGTTTGGTTAAAACTTGTTACGCGCGGCATGTATACTGAAAGAAAAAACTCGCGAGTCTTTCGTGCCAAGCACTCAGACTTCCCGGCTAGGGTCGCGGTTTCCCAAAGCCGCATCTAGGCGTATGCATAGAGAAAAAAAAATCGTAGTTTAAAAAAAAACTAACTGACTAAACGGGGAGCAGAAAAACCCCAGGTGCTAATCCTAACCCTAAATTTCCTTACGCGTTACGGCTCCGCCCACTCCGACATCTCCCCAAGTATCCCGCCTAGTAGCTCTTCATGTTAAGGAAAAGAAATATTTAATTTTTCTTTAATTTAATTAATTTTAATTTTAACTTCATTTCATTTTCTGCTTTTCTTTTTTCTTTTGCTTTTATAATTTTAATTTAAACTATAGTAACTTTGTTTGTATACAAATTTATAAACCTTATTTAACTATTCTTTTTTTAATTTTAATTTACGAAAAAAAATGTTGTTTTTTTTTAAATTTTAAAATTTTTCCTTTTTTTACGAATTTCAACGAATATTCATTTTTGTTTTTAAAAAGATAATATAGCTTAAATAATAATAAAAAAAAATGTATACTTATAATTTTGGGGTACCCCGCTGCTTGCTGCTGCTGATGTCTCGCCAATGCTGGTTGTAGCTGGTGTTGATGCTGGCTGCTGCAGCGGCTATTTGATGTTGTTGTTTATTTATTTATTTTATTTACGTAAAATTGTTGTTTTTTTTTTTGTTGATATTTTAATTTCATTTAAATTGATTTATGCTTAATATTTAAGTCCAAAATCATGTTTGGTTTTCATTTTTGCCTTGAAAACGATTATCGTTAAATTTAATTCTGTATTTTTCTTAAATATTTTAACCGCGAATATTTTTTTGTATTCATATTCTTTTAAATAGTTTCTTTTTTTATTTAAATAAAACTGGTTTCAAAATTCTGTAAATTTTTCATTAATTTTATTGATGGTAGCTTATATGGTTTAATTATTTCTATTTTTTTTTTTAATCTACATCATTGCAATTTGTTTTGTCTTTTTTTTTTTGCAAGTTTTTGATTGCGAATTTTTAAGAGACTTTTCATTGTTGTTGAAATAAAACTTGAGCTCGAATATCGCACACACTTTTGTTAAATTTTATTGGAATTATTTTTAACGGAAGCCGCCTCTATGGTTTCTTCAAGTCTTTAAAGAACAAATATTAAACTTTTTTTTCTGATTCGCCCGTAAGAAAACTTTATAGCTCAAAACTCGACGACTGCTATCCAGCAACTCATAATTTTTCTTTTCGCGTCTTAATTCACTTTTTGTTCATGCACTTTGACAATTAAAATTTTAAAGCTTCGAATTTCTTTTACAATCACTAGTATGATATTTTTATTGAACACCGCAATCCTTATTTTTGCAAATTAAAAATCGTCACACACACGTACATGCAATAAATTGGTGAATTTCACTTATGTGCTAAAACTGCAACATTTTACGCAGAGGCTTTAAGTTTTTTATTTTTTTGTCTACGAGGCAATTAATTTAGCATTTGCGAGTTCTCTTTTTTTTCGGAAGTTTTGCTTGATGTTAAATTCGAATTTTTAATAAAATTTAAACGCTTTTGATCCCGGTTTAATTAAAAACTGTCCGCTCGTTGCTGCTGCAGCAATTTATCTTTTTTTTTCTTGTGCTTACGCACCCGCACGCTGTGAAATTTTTCGGCAACCATACGACCCGCACGTTATCAAATTTTCCGGCAACTATACGACCCGCACGTTATCAAATTTTTCGGCAACTGACGCTACGATGCGTTTTTGGCCACCTGTTGCCACTCAACGGTCGACTTGCTGCTGGTTCCCGTTCTACCGTCGCTCACGCCATATATTTACAGTTTTTTTGTTTCGCTTAGCATACCTACTTATATACATACATACATTTTATTGTCTTGTAACAACAAAAAAAAATAGCTTAGCAAAACAACAAAGAAAAGAAAAGCGTTTGAGTGGCGTGCTTTTACCGCTTTGCAAGAACAGTAGAGCATATATATTTTTTTTTTATGCCATAGCAAACAGGGTGCTTTGATAAATTCGTTACAAACCTGCTTTGTTATATATTTTCTTTCATTTCAAAAGGAAATAAAACAAAGAACAAACAGGAACCGAATTTATATTTTCACCATCACGAGCGAGATTGAATTCCAAACTGTACTCACATTTAACGTGGGGCTCGACTCACAACCCTAAGATTAAGAGTCTCATGCTTTACCATTAGCAAGCCGGGCAAGACAAAACCCAAAATTAAAGCATTATGGTTGAATTTTATCTGCATGGAATGTTCCAATGAAATTTCCATTTAAATCCTCCAATTCATACAACGCACTTCCAATTTTCTTTTTAATTCGACACTTCAAAAATTTCCGGTTGAATTTGGAATTAATGCCTTTCGCAAAATTGCTCTGGCTAATATTTTCTCTAAAAACCTCCTGGCTTACGCGATAATTGACAGGCTTGGATCGAGTATTGTAGGTTTTGGTAGCCTTTTCATGTGCGATTGCCAAGTTTTTGCAAATTTTCTCTCGCACTCGGTTGAGACGATCGGAATTATTTTCAATTTCAACATCGCCGGTTTTTAAGCAATTTAACTTTTGCAGCAAATCATAAGACGAAGCATGTTGACACATATTCTGTCCAAAAACAGCAAAGTATGGGGAGCATTTTATAGATGAATGGTAGTCACTGCGCAAGATTGAAAGAATTTGGGGAATATATCGATCCCAACTACAATGATCAGATTGGCTCTCAAGAAAAATCCTCAGTTTCGTAATAATTTCGCGGTTCACACGCTCGGAGGCGTTTGCCTGAGGCGAATAAAGGCCAGTTTTAATATGGCTTATGCCATAGTCAGATAAAAATTGCTGCATATCTTTTGATATGAACTGTCTGCCATTATCACTATGGATAAACTGAGGCACACCAAATGATGGAAAAACATCCGTTTGAAAAAAATCAATTATATTCGTAGTGGTTGCAGCACGCATTGGCTTCAGGAAAATATATTTTGTTAAATGGTCAAGTGCAATAAAAAGAGAAGTGTTTTTGGTGGTTTTATTCATGGGATAAGGACCCAAAAAATCACAATAAAGCCTTTGGAAAGGCCGCTCGGTCACAAAAGATTGGCCCATGGGTGGTCGTAAAATTTTATTTGTTGGTTTGGCACCTTTGCAAATGTCACAGTTTTCGACATAAGTTTTTACATCTTTCACCATGGAAGGCCAAAAGTATTTTTGACGAACCCTCGCAAGTGTTTTGACATATCCGCCGTGACAACTTAAAATTGAGTCGTGAGCAAATTTTATAGCCTCTGCGGCCAAAGTTTTTGGTAACCACAATCTCCACAAATCATTCTCTTCGTTTTCAATTCCTCGTCTGAACTTAACCCGCTTGTATACAAGTTTTCCATTTTCATCCATATACAAGTCAGGCAAAGAGGATTTATTTTCAGTGATGATTTTGCGTAGATTTTGGTACTCAGTGGAATTAAACTCTGGTGAAGAAAGGTCGATATCTGACGTAAGGTTTTGCGTCGAAATTTCGTCTACATCGAAACGAGACAAGGCGTCTGGGACTACATTTAAAGAACCTTTACGGTGTTCGATTTTAAAATCGAAGCACTGCAATGCTAAACTCCACCGCGCCAGTCGATTGTTTAAATCCTTCTGAGTCATAAGCCACTTAAGGCTCGAATGGTCTGTTATGACTCGAAAGGGTAATCCCTCGATGTAAGGACGGAATTTCTTAATGCACACCACTGCTGCCATGCATTCAAGCTCTGTAACTGTATAGTTACGTTGAGCTTTATTAAGCTTTTGAGAAACAAAAGCGATAGGGTGTTCCTTACCGTCATCATCCAATTGAAAAAGCAGACCGCCTACACCAATGCGAGATGCATCACATTGAATAGCAAATTCACGAGTAAAATCCGGTTGAGCCAGTACAGGGGCTGAAGAAAGTGCAATTTTAATTTTTTCAAAAGAGTCAATCGCCTCTTTAGTCAATTGGAAACGACCTGGTTTCTTTTTAAGACAATCTGTCAGTGGACCAGCCAAGTTAGAAAAGTTACTTATAAAGGATCGATACCAATTTGCCATGCCGATGAAGCGTCTTACTTGACGTGGGGATTTAGGCGCCGGGAACTCTCCGATGGCTTTCACCTTTTCAGGGTCCACCTTCAGGCAACCATGACCTATGCGGTATCCTAGGTACTTAATTTCCCTTTGGCAAAATTTGCTTTTGGCTACATTTATGGTCAATTTGGCGTTCCTCAAACATTTTGCAACTTCACTCAACAATTTTATATGGGTGTCAAAATCTGCACTACAAACCAGCAAATCGTCTAAATAGACAAATACATTTTCGCGCAATATGGATGGAATGACCTTATCCATCAGACGGCTCATTGTCTGTGGACCATTACACAGCCCAAAGGGCATGACTTTATAATGGTATAAGGGTCTTCCAGGAATAACAAACGCGGTTTTCTCTTTAGAAGAATCGGACAATTTTATTTGAAGAAACGCATCTTTCAAATCGATTCCGCTTATAAAAAATGTGTCTTTTAGCCTACTTAGTAATCCATTGATATGGGGTAACGGATATGAATCCTTTTTTGTCAAATCATTGAGCTTGCGCGAGTCGATACAGAGCCTTACTTTTCCCGGTTTGCGCACTAAAACAGCCGGACTACACCATGGCGAATTCGATTCCTCGATTACTCCCATACTCAGTAGCCTATCAACTTCTTGATATGCTTCTTCTTGCCTTGGAGGTGACAGAGGAAAATGTCGCGATTTGACTGGCACAGCGTCTCCAGTGTCTATATGATCGAGTAAATTCGTGCAACCAAGACCGAGTTTTTCAAAAGACGGGAACTGCAAAATAACTTTGTCAAGTTCAAGTTGTTCTTCTGGTGAAAGAATATGAAAATCAAGTGTTGCTGTTGGGTCTTCACTAATACTAAGTGAGTTTATTTGTGGAAAAATTTCTGGAGCTATAGCAAATGCTTGCCAAAAATCTACTCCAAAATACGCCTCTTGGCTGAGCGATGGTGCAATATAAAAACTGATGGTTCTTGTAACATTTTTATAGGTGAGAGCAAGGTCACAATAACCAATAACATTTTGCTTTTTTCCATCAGCCGTAGATAAGAACGTTTTTAGAGGCTTTATAAAAATTTTGTGTTTTTCCACAAATGTTAGACAATTTTTCCCTAAGACCGAAACACTAGCTCCTGAGTCCAGCAAGCCAATTAAACATTCATCAAAAACTTTGACTTTGGCAAATGGACGGTCATCACCATTAATGGAAAGTTTGGTAGATTCAATTATTTTTCTGTAACTTTTGCGCTTTTTATGTCTCAATCTGCACTTTTTTAGTTTACTCAATTTTTTTACTGAGCAGACTTTATTATCAAAAATTCGATTTTTAGCTGCTTCGTAGCGAATCTCTCGGTTTCGAAAACTTTGAAAAATCGGAATCGGTTTGACACGCAAAGTCACGGAAAACTGGTTTTAAAATTTGAAATTCGTTATGGTTTGGTGAAGATAAATTTACAAAATTTTGTAAATTATCTAAGTTTAATTTGAACTCGGGGTCGGGCGGGAAGAACGTGTGTCCCCGGTGGCCATCACGCTCTGTCGGTGGTTTCCCTGATGGTTGTTAGGACATCTTGGAGTAAGTACTCCTTTTAGTCCACACTTAAAGCAAAAAATATTGGTTATTGCTTCAGAGCAATAAATATAAGAATGTCCGAGGTTCATACAATTCCAGCATTGTATTTTGGAATAGTCAGGTTTAGAAAAGCGACGAGAAACTTGCAACGCTTCCACCTGTGGGTCAAACTCAAAATTACTATCATCCTCGTTTGAGACAATATCAATTTCGTGTACCTGCCTTTGCGGGTTAAAAGTGGGTGTTTGATTTTTTGTTTCCAAGAGCAATTGTTCAGCTTTTCGGGCAACATCACGAAATCCCTCCAGACTTATTGACTCACTGTTAAAAAGCATATATTTGAGATTGGTGGTGAGATTTTTCTTCATGATCTCAGACAACACACTATCTGTCATTGGCTGGCTCATGCGAGAATTCATTGAAACCACATCATCATAGAAATTGTCAAAAGATTCTCTATGTTGTTGCTTTCTCAATGATATTCTATGAATGATTTCATGATCGCTTTCAAATTTGCCAAATTGCTTTTTAATGGAGTAGCAAAGAAATGGGTAACTAGCATTAGGATTTTGCCTAATAAATTGCCAAAACCACTCATCAGCTTTTCCTGTTAAAAGGACATGAAAATTGGTTGAGAGATGGTCCAGTGAGCATCTGGTTCGTTGACAAAGCGTTTCCGCTTTAAAAAGAAAATCTGCAACGTTACCAGATCCGTCATAGGAAATTTTCCAGTCCTGTAATTTTGGGAAATTTTCAACCCTTTGTCTATAATCTTGTGGTGGTTGCAGCTGAGGATTGCTTCCAGAAGGTTGTGGTACTTGACCAGACATCCTGCTGTTCAGGTTGTCAACTGTGGATCTTATATCCCGCATTTCCCCTTTTAGCTCCTCCTGACTGGTTACTATGGCCTGACGCAGAAGTGCAACCAGGTCATCCACTGAAGTGACACTTGCTCTTGCGCCTACCCCTTGATTATCGTGATTGGGAACATTTTCCGGAAAAACATCGGCCTCTGAATCAGCCATATTAAAATTTGGGTTTGGCTCAAAAGGCGTTTGATTTTGAACAGTATCAAAATTAGAAATATCGATTAAATTAAATTTTGACCCGTCAGGATCAGTATCAATTGGTTCTGGGTGACCTGTAAAGGATTCTGGTTGACCTGTCAAAGATTCTGGTTGACCTGTCAAAGATTCTGGTTGACCTGCCAAAGAAAATCCTACAATGGCAGGGTCCTGGAGCGCACGCTCAATACTGACAATGGAAGCTGCAGAAAATCTAGGGGGTGAGTGAACAACTCGAGGTTTGGTTGCTCTAGCAAAGGACCGATTAAAACTTGAGGTACTTGCGTCGTTAGTAGTAGGTCTACCTCGACCTCTATTTGGAGTTCCTTTGCTGCTGGTTCCTCGACTAGATCGAGTATTCATAATATTTAAAAAAAAAGGAAATATTGAGTATTGTGCCGCAAAAAAAAAAGACAATTAAAAAAAATTGTTGTAAAGGAGGCTGCAGGAAAGAAAATTTATCAATATATAATAATAAAAATATGCAAATATAAGTAAGTACAGTTCTGAAATAATACGAGAATATGAATAGCTAACTAGGGGAGATGCCAGAGCGGGAAAAAAAAACAAAACCGCACCGCCGAAAAAAAACAGATAAAGATGAAGCGATAACCCGGTTTAGTCCTACTCCTGCCAATCCACCAGAACCATCCTTCTTGGCCATTGGTACAGTGCCAATGGCTCAAAGTTTTTCGCCACTGCACAGCCCATCACCTCTTGGGGACTGATAGTGGCGAACCGAGAATCACATGATGATTCCAGCGTTATTGCTGCCTTTGCTTCAAAATCGAGCCGAGTCCTGTACCGCACGCAGCACCGGGCGTAAGACCACAAAGTCCAGTGGCTGGGACTTGTACAGAACTCCACTCGCTCTCAAAGCAAAATCACCATATGATATGGTTAAGGTGAAAGTGGCAGGAGTGGAGGTACCGCTACTCCCGTTGATCACCGACCGTTATGGCAGGACTACCCATGCCGGACGTAATGCCCCCCCCCCTAAACAAAAACGGAGCCTCGAATCGCATGCAGCATTAAATTTGAAAAAAAAACACATCTGTTTAATAGCTGGGACTGATACGAGACTCCGCCCGCGGCGAAAAAGCGTTCCGACAGGGTGTGGTCACAACCATGAGGGTCGGTGTAAAATTCCAGCCGCCCACTGTGGGTACAGACGCTGACCAAGGAGCCGCCCAATCTGGGAACAGACGCTCCTTGGATTTGCTAGAATACGCGGGGTCGCTAATCCCGTCATCTTAAAATTAAGATGTCCCTGCGGTCAAAAAAAATGTTTAAAAAAAATTACTAAAAATCAAAATATAAAGTCGAAACTTTATTTCTTGACTTCCGTTGGGCGCCATCTATGTTACGCGCGGCATGTATACTGAAAGAAAAAACTCGCGAGTCTTTCGTGCCAAGCACTCAGACTTCCCGGCTAGGGTCGCGGTTTCCCAAAGCCGCATCTAGGCGTATGCATAGAGAAAAAAAAATCGTAGTTTAAAAAAAAACTAACTGACTAAACGGGGAGCAGAAAAACCCCAGGTGCTAATCCTAACCCTAAATTTCCTTACGCGTTACGGCTCCGCCCACTCCGACATCTCCCCAAGTATCCCGCCTAGTAGCTCTTCATGTTAAGGAAAAGAAATTTTTAATTTTTCTTTAATTTAATTAATTTTAATTTTAACTTCATTTCATTTTCTGCTTTTCTTTTTTCTTTTGCTTTTATAATTTTAATTTAAACTATAGTAACTTTGTTTGTATACAAATTTATAAACCTTATTTAACTATTCTTTTTTTAATTTTAATTTACGAAAAAAAATTTTGTTTTTTTTTAAATTTTAAAATTTTTCCTTTTTTTACGAATTTCAACGAATATTCATTTTTGTTTTTAAAAAGATAATATAGCTTAAATAATAATAAAAAAAAATGTATACTTATAATTTTGGGGTACCCCGCTGCTTGCTGCTGCTGATGTCTCGCCAATGCTGGTTGTAGCTGGTGTTGATGCTGGCTGCTGCAGCGGCTATTTGATGTTGTTGTTTATTTATTTATTTTATTTACGTAAAATTGTTGTTTTTTTTTTTGTTGATATTTTAATTTCATTTAAATTGATTTATGCTTAATATTTAAGTCCAAAATCATGTTTGGTTTTCATTTTTGCCTTGAAAACGATTATCGTTAAATTTAATTCTGTATTTTTCTTAAATATTTTAACCGCGAATATTTTTTTGTATTCATATTCTTTTAAATAGTTTCTTTTTTTATTTAAATAAAACTGGTTTCAAAATTCTGTAAATTTTTCATTAATTTTATTGATGGTAGCTTATATGGTTTAATTATTTCTATTTTTTTTTTTAATCTACATCATTGCAATTTGTTTTGTCTTTTTTTTTTTGCAAGTTTTTGATTGCGAATTTTTAAGAGACTTTTCATTGTTGTTGAAATAAAACTTGAGCTCGAATATCGCACACACTTTTGTTAAATTTTATTGGAATTATTTTTAACGGAAGCCGCCTCTATGGTTTCTTCAAGTCTTTAAAGAACAAATATTAAACTTTTTTTTCTGATTCGCCCGTAAGAAAACTTTATAGCTCAAAACTCGACGACTGCTATCCAGCAACTCATAATTTTTCTTTTCGCGTCTTAATTCACTTTTTGTTCATGCACTTGACAATTAAAATTTTAAAGCTTCGAATTTCTTTTACAATCACTAGTATGATATTTTTATTGAACACCGCAATCCTTATTTTTGCAAATTAAAAATCGTCACACACACGTACATGCAATAAATTGGTGAATTTCACTTATGTGCTAAAACTGCAACATTTTACGCAGAGGCTTTAAGTTTTTTATTTTTTTGTCTACGAGGCAATTAATTTAGCATTTGCGAGTTCTCTTTTTTTTCGGAAGTTTTGCTTGATGTTAAATTCGAATTTTTAATAAAATTTAAACGCTTTTGATCCCGGTTTAATTAAAAACTGTCCGCTCGTTGCTGCTGCAGCAATTTATCTTTTTTTTTCTTGTGCTTACGCACCCGCACGCTGTGAAATTTTTCGGCAACCATACGACCCGCACGTTATCAAATTTTCCGGCAACTATACGACCCGCACGTTATCAAATTTTTCGGCAACTGACGCTACGATGCGTTTTTGGCCACCTGTTGCCACTCAACGGTCGACTTGCTGCTGGTTCCCGTTCTACCGTCGCTCACGCCATATATTTACAGTTTTTTTGTTTCGCTTAGCATACCTACTTATATACATACATACATTTTATTGTCTTGTAACAACAAAAAAAAATAGCTTAGCAAAACAACAAAGAAAAGAAAAGCGTTTGAGTGGCGTGCTTTTACCGCTTTGCAAGAACAGTAGAGCATATATATTTTTTTTTTATGCCATAGCAAACAGGGTGCTTTGATAAGTTCGTTACAAACTGGTGCACCTTTTCGCAAACCTTTCGCTAATCGTTCATCCTGGCGCAAATTGCGAATCGTATTATTTTGGTTGTGTTGTATATTGGGTTCACACAGAAAAAAAAATTGAAACGTACGTCGAATGATGGAAAATTGTTTCAAAAGCAACCCAAGCGTATAACTTTTTATTTTTATAACGTAACGTCAAATGTTTCATTAATTTCGCAGATGCGTTATAAAACGTTGTTCGCTTTGTGAGGGTCTTTGCGTATATATATTTTTTATATATGAAATGGAGTATTAACGCTGTGCGGTAAGAAATAATTCGAAACTTTTCAAGAATATCTCACCTTATAAAAAGTTTAAATACGAGCCATAATGCTGGAGTACGATAAGTTCTAATCCAGCGAACCAATTTACATAAATGAGTTTCTCAGCAAGACAAATTATGAATGCTTTTTCAAAAACCCTTTTCTCATGATTAAAAGAACCATATAAAAGTGATTTTCATACAAAAATCAACTCTTTTTAGGTGTAGAGTTCAAATACTTTATTTACAATCAATTTTCTATTCAACAACCAAAAACCTATTTGCAGTTTATAAATTTTTACATTCTTCTGTAATAAGTACCTATGTATATAAGAATATAAACAGCTTTACCAAGTAATGTCAGTTTTTTTTTTTTTGCTATGGAAGGAAATGCCAGCAAACGCTTTGTTTATCTCCCCAATGATATATGAAAAAGGGATCCGCTGGAAACCAGAAGGTGAAATATAAGCGTGTTCATGTATTTCGCCACATGTCTGTGGTCAACTAACTCATTTGCGATATATTCGCCATAATTCATACAACATTCCGTCGAGCTGCATAAATTTACAATCCGGGTAATATACGGGCGTATGTAAATGTTGTATAGCACGCACGCACCTATCCGTTCGTTTGGTCGTTCATTCGTCCGTCCGTCCAACAATATGTTTGGTAATACGAGCGCGCTCACACAACCTTAACTTGCAACATGTGCTGTACTGCATTGATATTAGGTTATTTACTTGAAAGTATAGTACACAAGGAGTGCATGCATGACACTTTGTAAATGCAAAAATGCGAGCTTAGAATTTCCATGATTTCAGTGGAATTTTAAATAACAAAATGTTCAAAATAATAAAATACTTGACCTGCTTTAAGTAACTATTTGGAATGACACATTTGTGTCATAAGATTTTGTTTTTTAAATTCATGTAAGGATTACATTTTAAATTTATCATGCAATAGTGTACATATAAGTACCTACAGTATCTATCAAAAGTTTGGGACCACTGAAGATATATCTTGATCAGGAAGGCTGAGAGCTACTTTTGTTGACAATATACTTAGTAAAATGTGTTTCAGTAAAACTTAACTTAATGTACATGTTGCAGTCGAAAAATATTGAAAAGTCCTTAAATATCGAATGTCGAAAAAACAAAAAGTCGTATCAGTCGATAAAATTGAAAATTGAAAATTTAAGATTGATATCAAAAAGGTCATGTCGACTGGAAGATACTTTGCCGTATATGACAAGTAAGCAATTATGGGAAATCGAACTAAAATTATAATTTAAAACTACTCAATAACATTTTTTATGATACTCATTTTATAATTTTGGCTATAAGCACATATTTATTAAGATTAAGCATAATCGTTATTTTGGATACATTTTTTTTTTCCTTGAAAATTATCTTTCAGACATGCTTCTTCTACGTTTGTCAATAATTTCTAACTTTTTATCGACTAATTCGAATAGTTTTTCAATAGTTTTCGACTTACTTACATATCGATTTTTCCGATAGTTTCAAATTAATATAGATGTTCCTCGAAGAATTTTGATTTTTTCGATGCTTCAACTTCATCAATGTTTGTAGAAAAGTTTTGAGTTTTTCGATAATTATCAGCATTTTCTTCGATAAGTTGTGACTTGATCGATATTTGTCATTCATTTTCGATATTCTTTCGAAACTTTCAATATTTTTCGAGAAGTTCTAACTTTATCGTTGTTTTTCATTAAATTCGATATTTCTGATAAGTTTTTACTTTTAAAAAGTTTTTTAACAAGCTTCTTAAACTGAAAATATTACGTTCTTTATGTAAGCAATAAAAACAAAAATTACTCTTATCACTTTTCAAACAAATATCGAAAATTCCCTTCAGGACTAATTAGCTTCCATAAATGGCTTTGCAGTTTTGCGTACGTGCGTCTGAAAAACTGCAGTTACTTGCCAATGTTGTAGTTAAATAATTTATAAACAGTTGTTTTTGCTGCTTGAAAGTGAGTTAACGTATGTCGTAAACTGCATGTTTCAGCATAATAACAACAACAAATGTTACTGGCATCCGGTGCAGCCTGAAGGTGCAATTGCGAGAGCGAGTAATTAAAGTGTTTGTTAAATCTCAAGAAAATCAGCTATAGCTTCTTATTCAACTACAACAACAGCTGTCAATGAATTGCATGTAATATAGCCATTTCTGAAGTTGTTACTTAATGTACCGTTAACTGTTGCCTTTGATTAAACAATGTACTTGGTACGCGTTTTTTTTTTTTTGATGAAAACTAGTCAATTAAAATATAAGCAATTTATTTAATAAACACAAATCAAGACCGCGAGATTGCAGTTTTTTTTTAAGGACTTTTTTTGCGGTTAGTTTGCAAATTCTAACCGCTTAGTTAGTTTTTTCTCGATAAATCAAAAAGTAACCAATTCCTGGTCTTCTTAAAAAAAACTTTTTTCTCTCAAATGGTAAAATGTGCAATTTTTAATTGGGGAAAAGTTGGTGAATTTTTTTGGTCTGCTATTCATAAAATTGTAAAAACTTAAATTTTGGTTTAGGAGACCTTTTTTTTGCTCGTTCAACAAATTTTTGAAGTCACAAAAATTCTAATCTCTAATTCTTTTGACATGAAATTCTGGGCTTTGCTGGGTCAATCTCGGTCACACGATATTTTGCTCAAAAGCCTAACTTACGACGTTTTGATATTTCCAATGAAAACTGCTTTTTTCGTACAAAAATACAAATAGAGTTCATTTGGTACAAAATGCAGTTTATATTGAAGAATATAATACGAAGTAACTAGGGACAACCTGCTATCCCTAAAACAATTAGACTAGAACTTGTTCGAAAAATTTGGTTTTTATCGAAGGTTTTCACAAAATACATACCGGATGAAGTCTTATGCAAAGAAAACTTTTCGTACAAAATCAATATGCCTTCATTCATCTACTATGTATTTCTGAACTAAGTATATTTTTCATTTGAGGCTTACTTTTCGAGTTAGTGAGTCAAAAGAGATTATTTTTGTTTTTTTTTCGGCCCCTTTAAGCGGTCTTATCTTATAAACTAACCGAAAACCGTATGAATGACAGGCTTTTGAAACCGTAATTAGGTAGGAGAGAAATAACATAAAACAATTTCTGGCCTATTACAACACTTTCAAAGTAGAATAACTTCGGGTAATGTGATACCAGCTTGATCAAAAAGTTTTAGGACTCGTCACCGTGTGGCGCTCTCGTTCGTCCGATTTCAATTCTCTTTTTTTTGTTGTGTTGGTAGAAGTGTCATGGACGTTATGTCAAATTTTCAGCTTGACAGCTTGACATTTCTTGAAGTGACGCCGTATTGTGTGCATCTACTTTTGTGTGTGGTTTCGATTTTTTACAATTTCATGCAAAAAAGGGACCGCGTTGATGTCGCAAAAGACATGCTTTCCAAGGCTGAATCCGACCCAACATTCATCAAACGAATCATTACTGGTGACGAGACGTGGATTTACGAGTACGACACGCAATCCAGACATCAAGCGAGTGAATGGCGTTCACCCAATGAGCCGCGACCGAAAAAACCACGTCGTTTTCAATCGAAAAAGAAGGCGATGCTCACGGTTTTCATGGACTACAGAGGTGTTGTGCATCATGAATTCCTCCCAGAAGGTCAGACCGTCAACAAAGAATATTATTTGGGCGTTTTGAGACGTTTGCGTGAAGCAGTTCGCCAAAAAAGACCGGATTTGTGGGCAAACAACTCGTGGATTTTGCATCACGACAACGCGCCGTCGCACAATGCGATCATTATTCGTGAGTTTTTGGCCAAAAACTCCATGAATACCGTCCAACATCCACCGAATTCGCCTGATTTGGCTCCCTGCGACTTTTTCCTGTTCGGCCACCTGAAGAAACCGCTCCGCGGATCGCGTTACAGCAGCCGAGAAGAGGTCATCGAAAAATCGAAGATGGCCCTGATGGCCATACCGACGGTCGAGTATAAAAAGGCTTTTGAGGACTGGGTCAAGCGTTGGCGTAAGTGCATTGCAGTCGATGGGGAGTACTTTGAAGGAGACAATATCGATTTTGATGAATAAACTTGTATTTTTCATTTTAAAAATAAAGTCCTAAAACTTTTTGATCAAGGTAGTATGCCAACATATTTCCTTAAATAAACCACTCTCGACAAAATTTTTTTTGTCAACATAGCAGTAACGAAAAAAGATACGTGCTGGAAGGTTTTGGGCGTTCGCATTCACAGTTTTTGGTCTCAGTGTGGTGAAATTGATTTAGCCACAAGGCGACATTTTATTTGTGTGCATTTCATGTGTGAATTAAGCCCAAAAATAAAGTAAGTATTGTAGCCGAAGTACTTAAATTTGTTAGTGGGTGAATATAATTTGTCATAAATAATGTGAGTTCTGTACATGCTGAAGTGTGTATTAATAAAAATAGCCTGAGTTTATTAAATTTGAAATTTGGTTAATGTGATATAGTCCAATTGGCTTTACCCAGTAAGGACATTACCTGTGCTTTTTGCAACAAATTCTTCCAGAGTGATACAAATAATAAAGCCTGAGTTCAATGCCTGCAATGCGATGTAATTTGGGCTCACAATGATTGTCTACCAAGACGACAAGCACTTTTTGTATGTGAGTCATCTATCTGACTTTAATATGTTCTGCTTTTCGCTTATTGAGTCTGTTTAAATCTAGTTTCCTTTTTATGGAAATTCTATTGAAAGATGTAATGGTATTGTATTTTTAATTCCTACTGTTTTATGCTTGTTATACTTTTCATGATGGTATATCACATTATCCGAACACTATATATCACATTACCCGCCAACTTCATTAAGAAGTGTCACTTGACTTTTTTCCATTTTGCTGAAATGGCTTCAGATTGGCTTACGCCCTAGAGCTCCAAAGTCGTAATATATTGCACAATGCATCAACAAACCATAATACATAAAGAAGTAGAAGCTATGCTCTAAAAGTTACGGGTAATTTAAAATACAAAAATACCCATATCACAATACCCGAAGTTACTCTAACATTCGTGACTTGAAATTTACTTTAATTCTTCATATTTCCAATCTACTCTCAACTTCTGAAAAAAACACTATCAGTATATAAGGAAGATTCAATGAAACATTTAAAAATTACAACAACAAAATATAAAAAAGGTTGCGATAATAATCGTTTTTCGACTTAACACCGATAACGCTTAGAAGTTGGCATATGTAACCGAACTTCAATTGTAATTCAAGAGTTCTTTTTTTGAATATGGAAATTTTCTTGTGCCATTCATTGGGAAAAGATCGAAAATGGGTGTTGTACACCAACAGATAGTTTTTAAAAAAAAAACGAAATTATTCGATCAATGGAGATGGGCTCATAATAAATTTCGGATATTATTAAAGGCGGATCAAAAATCCTTTTATAGAACTTCAAAAATCGATTCACAGTAAAGTTTTTTAGCTCTTAATGTTGACCCCTTGAATATGAGAAAATTTTGTTCTGAATTCCAATTTCTTCGAATTAAAATAGTTGAGGAATTTGATTCCTGCCCAGTTCTGTCTAATTTTCTTTGTGAAAATTAAAGAATTGTGATGCACTCAAAAACAAACTTTATTCATTTGCAAGAATAATTTCAATTTCATTTCAAGCTTTGAAGTAATTTTATGCCTTAACAGAACTTTACACTTACTATAGAACACTTCAATTCATAAGACAATGTTTACTCTCACTATAGAAAAGAGTATTTATTATCTTTAGTCGAGACTTCAGTATCCGTAGTGAAGTTTTAAAGTTGTAATAATCTGGTAGCTTCCGGTATGTGCATAAGTTCTCAGTTTTTCTTGAAAAATCTACATACATTCTTGTTTCTGGAATGCAAATTTGCTTTTTCATTCAGCGATGCACTAAAATCTTTGCAGCGCTATTGTTTTTAGAACATTTTATTTTACTTTGATTGCTGCATTCTAATACATACCTAACTTGCGCAGACTTCACTTTAGCATCAGTCATATTGCATTTTAATCAACACGGTATTATACGCGAAGTTGGCTTTAATTTTTGTGGGCGGTAAGCGTGAACTTAGGTTGTTTTCGCCGATTTTCACCTATTTTCAATGCAATCTTGTGCAGCTAAATAAGTTGCCCCTGTCCCAAATTTTATTAATTTATTTTACTTCGGTTTCATGCGACTAAATAAACCCTATATTTATAAAAAAAAAATAATGATAATAATCACAAATATGTATGACAAAAATAGTTTCTATTTAGTACCTACTGTGAAAATTTTGCTAAGCCACTTGCGTAAATTTCACTTAATGTCGACAGCTTCTTAAAGCATAAACATGACTAATAAATAATAAAAGTACTAAAGTTTTAAAATTCGTTTTCGCACAAAAACCAAACACTTATTGTTCGCACAATTTAACCTCATACAAAAAAGTCAAGAGTTTGTTCAAAGAAGATAAATAAAAATGTTGCTGGTGAGGATAAGAAACTTTTTCTTACGCTTCCAAAGTTGTTGACTCAGCATCATTGACAGTGGAGCCACTAAAAACGAAAACGCAAAAAAGCTGCAGTCAATTGCTGCCTGAATCGCTGGAATGAAGTTGAAAAACCAAATAATTTATGCATGAACAATAGCTAAGAAACTTTGCTAGAAAATAAGCATAAAAATATGCGCTGAAAACTGCAGTTAGTTATAAGCTAAAATGCATCCAAATATGTGGAAACCTCATTCTTCTGCTTATGCGCACGAAATGAGGACAATAAGTTCATAGCAAAACACTGTGGGCTGTTACATGCACTTGAGTACAACCCGGAAAATAGAGTCGTTAAGTCATCGCTTCTTCGTAACTGCAGCGTAGCACAGCACTTGACGCACCACCGTTAGCTTGAAGATGAAGATGCAAAAAAAAATGCTTAAAGATTTACCGGTATCTACCCACAACAACAATATAGCGCGCCAACATTGTTATATTTTAGAATTCACTAAGGATTATTTAATCGTTGTTAATAACAATCCGGAAGTATAGTTCCAACAGGAACAGAGCTACTGCACATACCACCTGGGCGACAATGGAGTTGCTGTTTACCCTGTATTATATTTAGTAATCAATTACTTATATGTACGTATTACTGCATATTATTAGTTTAAGAAGGAAACCTAATTTATCAATTCGATTTTTCTTTGTACGAATTTCGAAAGTATACCACTTCAAAAATATCGTGTTAAAATTTCATAAAGACCTCTCTAAGTTTATTTTTTAATTTTTATTTGAGCGAGCTCATCGGCTCAATAAAAAAAAAGCATTAAACGCATTTCTCTCGAAATTCATGTACTATATCTTTTATCTTTATATATAGTGCCAGTCTTTTCTCCGCGAAACTACTGATCCGCTCCTTATGCAATTTTAACCACATATTTGTCACATGTATGGGGAACTGCACGAACCAAAATCAAGCTAAAGCTTTTTTTTTTTAAACCAACATAAATAGCCGTCAGTTTGGCATTTTACTTTTTTTTCTGCATACAATTTAATTACTCTTGTTCAAACGATAACTATGCATGACGGTGACGTAGAAAGATCAAACACAACTAGAAAACTACTCCGAAGTGTTGCTCCTGCAGGCATGCGCATACATAACGATGTCAACACTGGACCGGCAAAAAGCAGTACATTTACCCGTGAAATAAAAAAAAAGGTATTCACGATATGAAATACAAACATGCTACTAATCTTATGTATATTATCTTATTTTAAATCAGACCAAAACAAATTAATCAAAGCATCTAGCATTCCATGTGACATATGTACATAAGTATTTTCCTGAGTGCCGTTTGTGCTTTCTATTTGTTTTGTTTCCGATTTGTTTGAACACAAAAAACAGTAAAATGAGCAGTACAAATTTTCTAGCAGTACAGGCAGCTGCAAAGCTGTAGTTGGCAGCATTACGCATAAATCATATTAAATAGTTAAGCGATTTTTTTTTAAAGACGTTGATTCCTATATTGCTCTTAAACATAGGTGGGCACAAGTTCTTCTGCAAGTTCTAACGAGAGCGTAATTGAGAGCAACGGGAGAGCATTTGTGTATACGTATACAAATGTGAGCGCACAACAACGATTCAATTCTACTTCAGCGGAGTAGAACTTCATATGGTTGTTGTACCACTACATGGAAACAAAATGTGCATGCATGTTAGTGCCCACCATTGCTCTTAAACAATGTGACTTTTCATACTACCGGTCGTATGATACCAAAATATTTTAATTTCTTCTTACTACTTTTACACGACTTGTCCTACAAAAAGACGTATTGTCTGAGGGTGTGCATACTTCCAATTACACAGTTGACTGATTTTTTATTGAAAAAAATTGCATAGATTGCCAACTAAGAGTTGTACGACAGTCGACCATCTGATTATTTCGAAAATAATTTATAACTTGTGTTTGGACGGGCATAAAGTAACTTTTTTATTTTCCTCGTCTTCTCTTTCGCAATAATTGCACAAAATATTTTCTTTTCGGAACTACATATACATATTAAATTCAAAAAACAACACAAAATTATTCCAGCCTGTGCTCAACTATTTAATTGAGAACCAACTCTTTAATTGAGAACCAACCATTTAATTGGTTGTTAGCGTTTTTAAAACGCGCGTTAGCTAACGCACGTTTCAGCACTCAACAAAATTATTTACAATTGGCCACACAGTTATCGCGCGTTTTTTCAACGTTAGTTTTATTAACGCTGAAGTTATGATAAGACGCGAGTTGCGGACAATGCGCGTTGAAAAAATTCCCATATGATCTTAGCCTTAGAAGTAGATAGCTAATTTCGTACCATAGTACAATTATACATGGTAGAACTATTTTGTCAAACTCAAATAATGCAACCGTGAAATTGCCTATCATATATGTCAAGAATAAACAAAACAAAAATAGACAAGAAATCTGACAACGCGCACTTTAAGCTATGAGTGTTTGATTTGATAATGTCGGTGCCTTAAGGCCCAACTAAACCATGCATCGCCTAGCGTAACCTACTGTCAAATTTGAACGAAAAGCCTGTCAAATGCTTAAGAAACTCAGAGAAGACTTTTTAGTGGCTATGTTGTACTTCGTTGAACTTAAGAAGCGATGTAGCCATAGTTGCAAGTGTGTGAAATATTCCCACAATTGCATAAATTTTATTTCTTATATTTCCTAAATAAATTGAATTCATTCACAAAATGTTATTCAATGGCATTTATTTAAATACTTAAAGCAATAAATATGTAATCCAGATATTGTTTTTACTAATTTTAAGAAAAAAAATAAGAAAACAAAATTGCTCATTTTGTACTATGCGTGTATATTGTGGGGAAAAGTATTGGCAAATGCAGCGCGTGGCATTACTGAATTGTCAATCAAATTGTTGTATGTATTGTGTGTGTACATTAAAATGCATATTTCTGCAACTTCACTCCAAGCCCTTTCCTTTACATTTTGATTTCAATAAAATGCGTCTATTTTACTGTTTAATTATCTTCTTTTTAACATTTTCTATTAATTTCAAAACAAAAGTATTTTCCACTTCAAGTTCCATTGCAAAAATTTTTTCTTATGTATACAATGCATAAACAGCTGATTCCGTACAGAAAGTGCGTTCAGTTTCGCTCTTTCCTTAAGCAAATGACATTTGTGGAAATTGAACGAAACTTTTTGTTAAGTACGTTGTAGCTTTGATATACGATTTGTGTGTATTCGCACACTTGCAGAAGTTGACTGCAGTCAAAGCGTGCATGGTTTAGTTGGCCCTTTATCTTAGCTGATTTTGACAGAAAATGTAGGCACAAAAAAAAAGAAGAAGAACTGTCACTTAGATTGCTGCTACCTTGAAAATCATACATTACCCTTCATCATGATGATCGTAGGAACACGAATGTCGACTTCGCACTATGCAGCCCTGTTTGGTGCTGATCAGTGTAAGCAAAAACATTTCACTGCTGCCAACTGTGCCAACGTAAAAAAGAAAACAATATTTAAAATAAACGCCAATTCAGGCGCTTTGCAGATAGTTTATATTTTGAATTGTTATGAATCGTACTTTAAATGCATAATTGGATAATCAAGAATGGATAAAAAGAAACGTAGAAGTTCGGTAAGTAAACAAAGCAAAACAAATATTCGATGTTATGTATGTAAAGCCTTGACTGTCCAGAAGTGGAGTTATGCTTAAACCGAAATTACTTTTTTTAATGAACCCGTAACTAATGTGCTTTGGTGTAAACTAAAATAGTCACTCGAAACTTACTTCGATTATATATGTAGTTGCTGATATATCAGTTGAACAAATTTGTAAAAAATGTTTATTCAGCTTAATCCCATAATTTGCAACCTCAATTATGTTCGAAAAGATGTCTACTACATAACCATTTTGTGGAAATTGAATCTTTGAATAATTTAGAAAAATGTCTTTTTTTTGAGGTTCCAGATATAGTACTCCGGAGTTGCAGTCTGTCGAGTAATTGTTTGCAAAATAAATTTTCACTTCAAAATTGCATTAAAACAAGAAATGCATATATTTTTTGTAAAAATTATTTTTATTCAATTCTTCATCCTTCATTAGAAAACAACAAAAAAATTATTTAATAAAAACAAAATCAAAAGTTTATGTATGGAACATAAATAAACACAATATCCATTTCATGCTGTCAAATAAATCTTTGCAAAATGCAAGGTACATTTGGAGAAACTAAAAATCTAATAAGAAAAAACCCAATACTTGCTGTGTCCACCACGAATGCCATTCTTGAAATAGACGCAATTAGTTTTTGTAAATCATGTCCTTCCGGTATCTTTTTGTCCACTCCTTAATAACTCTTATTATAGCGTTTTTATTTTTTGGAGCCCGTTTTGCAACTTTATTTTAAATGCGCCCATTAATTTTCAATTGCGTTCATATCTGGACTGATATGCCCATTACCTTACTGCAATTATACAGCATTCAGCTCCTGCACAAGAGAGTTCAGTTTTTTTTTATTAAAGCAATGAAACTTTTATGTTTTTTTTAAGATACTAAAAAAATCTAATGAAGAGGAAATCACAGCTGTAAGTTCCACATCAAAGTTAAAGCGACGCATTAGTTTTAGTGGAAAGAAATCAGTGCGGTGAGTGCAATGTAATGTGAAGGAAATCATTTATTTGGAGTGTATAACGTTTTATTCATTTTAGTGTTTTTCGAGGTGACGATGAGACAAAAACGTATGACAATTCTTACGAAGAATCTGATCATGCTGGAAATTTATCTGGCGAAATTGATCACATTGGGCACAACATTGTGAATGTACATCAAAAGAGAATCGCGTTACGCAATCGTGTGGTTGTAGCTCCAGAAAATAACAACGTCAGTAGTAATAGCCGTAAGCAACAGCCGAAAATCGCAACAATAACAAATATAGCTGAAGAAGTGGATAAAGAAAATCGTATACCAGTTTGTACCTCTGCTGTGCAGCAGATGCAAATAAAAATTGCGCAGGCGCAACCAAATTCTATCTCAGAGCCAACAGCATTGGTAACAGTTATTGAAAAAACAAAATCCAGCTTTGGAACATCCTGGAATAAAACCATGGACTTCATAAATAACACACACGATAATGATACACCTCTACATGTGGAGAACAGTGTTGATGTAACACTCAATGATCACGAATTGCGTCATGGTGTTGTTGCTTCCAAAAAAAAATGCGATAGACCTTCACTTATTAGAGATGATCCACGACCTTCGATTAGCTTTTCAATGGAGGAAGAGGAACCAAATCTTTTGCAGCATGGGAAGCAGTCGGCACAGCGAAATTTACATCCTCTATTTATTTTTTCGCATCAAGAAAATAAATCACAACTTTTCCAAAATAAAAAAATTACTCACTCTAATGATCGCACCCACGTGGAAAATTGTATGTTGCAACAATCGGAAACAGAATTTCAAAGGGAACATTTTTCACATAAGATAAAACCCCATGTTATCGCTGAAAATCCGATGTGTATACTGGGCAATAAAACAAATGCTGCCAGTATGTCTATTGATTTATCATATAATAATTCTCAAGAGGTTGATCAAATAGAAAAATGCAGCCGTAAAACAATTCATGAAGCAGAAAATATGAAAGAGGTAAATATGTTAGAAAATCACGTTTAAAGTAAAATTTGTGGGAAGCCATTGGGTCGGGTGCTGCTAGCATTTTTTCGAGTCTACTTTTAAATTCAACCAAATAATAATTTAGACTCGATAACAGAAATAATTGAAGATTTGCAAAATGTTTTTTTGCCAGAAATTTTATTTGCTGTGAACAATTGGGGCATTAGTGGGATCGAATTGAGCTTAGTACTTCATTTTTAAATGATTTTGAATCATTTTAAAACCGTTGTTCCTATAAGTTATGTAATAATTCCGGATCAGTTATTAAAACAGCTCCCATCCCCAATTTTACTGGGTTTGATGCAGTGATGCAATTTTCAGTACATTTGTATTTTATTCCAAAACACTTGCGTTGTTAAAAATATAACTTAGTATTTACATTGGACAGATTTATAGTGCATTTTTAGTACATTTGGCGTATTTTGAGCCTCTTTTTTTTTTCTTAGTAAAATTTGATGAAAAATGCTTGAGGAAAATCCGAATGACTTGTTTTTAATTGATTTGATAAAGTAGGAAATGTTTTTAGGAAATATTATATAAAATTTTGATTACTTTAATGCTTTAAACTGGCAGTTCATATAAAATATTACAAACTTGTTAACTGAATAATTAAAATTTTATCTTTATTTTATTTAAATAACAGTCATTTTCAATGAACGGAATTCCGAATAGAAAAACGGAGATTCTATCAATTTACATGGATGAAAGTATCAAAAATAACATTGCAAACTCTAATTATTTAAGAAGAAAAACAGTAAAAAATGATATGGAAATATCTGGAATTTATGAAACTCAAAACAAAGAAAATAAACCTGAAAATTTAAGAAAAACAATAAATGATCATACTATGGATATGTCCGGAATATATCATATTCAAAATAATGACAGTATACATACTGATGTTAGGCGAAAAACAGTCAACTGTGTACAGAACATGGATTTTACTGCTATTGAACCAATGCAAAGTAAGGAAAATATACCACTTCAATTGAATGCAAGAAATACAACAAATCATGCAAATTATAGCGATGAAATAAATTTGTCTAAATTTGACATGTCATATGAGATACAGGAAGAACTCTTAGATGTAGTTGAAAATGCTGCATCGAATTTTAATGATAAATTAAATAAAATATCATTAAGAACTATACAAGATGATGCTAAAAGAAACGAGGAACACTTTGAAGAGTTTTTCAAGTCGACAATATTACCACAATCTAAACAATTACAAAACGAAGATCAAGATTCTTGTGAAATGGATATTTCAATGGACATGCAAGATATTGAAAAATCGAGCTCTAACGATTTTCCAAAAAAATTGGATCAAGATATTGAAACTTTCTCAACTTCTCCTGTTACAACTTTGGAAGTTGTTGCAAAAAACAAGCGTCAGACTATTGTATTCAATAATGAGGAAACACTTGAATTGGATGTTTCGAAATCTAATACCTTGCATAATACTGGTCCAGTACAGCTAAATCTCATAAATAATATTAAGGATAACATTGTACACAATGGCGATAGCATAGTGGAAAATTCTTATGAAGAAAGAGGTAAGTAGTCGCAAACAATTTTATGCCTAAAAAAATCAAGGAAAGTCAGTAATAGCAATAGGGTAGCTCTAACGTAAGATGCTTGGGAAATAACATCGATACATGAATGTAACCTTTTAATATTTTTTGTTCAGATTTAAATTGACCACATGCCTTATTAGACCTATTTTCGTGCATCTAAGCGTAAGCCTAAGCTTGATTTTTAAAAATGTTTGCAATAAATAATTGCTGTTGATCAATTAGTAAAAGTATTTCGACCTGTTGTCTTATGTTGTGGCGTTCGTACGCGATTTTTGACTTATCACTTTCTACCATTAATGGGCAAGACTTCTAGGCCTTCCTCTACATATGATGTCAACCCGGGAGATTTCACCAAAGCGCTGAAAGGAAAAAAAAAAGAAAACGATTTTTCTCTCCTAAGAAAATTTTCTGATCTTAAAATTTAAATCACCCAAAATATTGTCTTATAAAAAAGTTAACAAAATTTAAGAAATTTTTTACGTCATTTATGATGTTCACTAACCCATTTCTTCACTTAATTTTGTGGGAGTAAGACTTCTGTCGATCATTAGATTAGATCATATGTATTTTAAAATGTTTACTTTGAAATGCTTACTTTTAGGACCAGAGCCCAGCAAACAATTAATAGTATCGGATAAAAAAGGTGCCATACCAAAAGTTGTAGTTGTACATAAAACTTGTGTAACAAAAACAAATCTAGAAACTACCGCTGACTTGCAATTTCAACGATTTCAACGCTATCAAAATAAACTAAAAGAAAATATTTTAAGTGAACCAAAAGAAAAACTAAGCACAGATACAATTGAAAATCATAATAAACGCGGGTCATTAAGTGCAGAACAAAGTTTTATGTCTCCTGAATCTCAATCAATATTTCCACCACAGTATCAGCAATATGGTAGTCGTAGTAAGTTCAATTTGCGACAGTTAAACGAAGAAATTGAAAGTGGGAAACTACAACTGTTTCCAGATACTAAAAAAAAGCACAACAACAAACCTCAAGACTCCAAAATTACCACGGAAACGCCGCATGATAATAACTTATTAAAAGGCAAAATACAATTTGAAGATCAGATGGAAATTGAACAATCACCATTTACTATTTACACTCAATCGAACAACAAACAATCTGTCGCAAAGCGACAAACGATACTTGTTCCAAGCGATATGGAAGTAGAAGAACCTCTAGTAAATCAAGCTCTAGTAGAACACGAAGCAGAAAATATATACCGAGCAACAAAAACTGAGTCAATTATTCCTTTTAGTTTAGCACAGCATCTTTTACATAAAAAGTCTCTTGTCAGTAGTGTAAATTCTCATTCACAAGAAGATTCATTCGATATTAAGTTAAAAGAAGCTCGCGAAGCAACAATTTATGGTGGTAATAATAATTTAAATCAAAGTCCGTTACCAAACAGCGCCGACCAGAAAGAACACATGCTACGTTTATATGAAGGAACACCACATCGTTCTGTACTAGAATTTGAACATCATGAAGAAGAGACAAAGAATGAATGCAATGAAGATATCAATTTAAGCGGTAACGTAGGTACTCCGGGATCAATTGATATGGAAATAGATGAGACACTCTCAAACCAAATAGAAGGTATACAAATAAATAAAGACTGCATGAAGCCAATATTACATTCTAAAATTGAAACCGAAAACCAAGGTTACAATGCAAAAGAAAGACAGGCTCAGTTTCTTAAAGATTGTGAACTTGATGAATCTTTCAAAGAAATAAACATAGAAGAAAACGATAGTCAAAAAGAAATAAAAGCTCGTGAACAACTTACAAATTATCAAATTGCAAATTCATCTGCAATGAATGTTGCAGCACGCAGAGAAACTTTATGTCAACCAATAGCGATAGAACTTGATGAAACTTGTATCAATTATATAAAAAATAAGAACATTCCATCAGAAATGGAGGATGCTATCGAGCAAAAAATTATCTTCTCGCACAAGAATGCAGATTCTGACTTGAACTGTAACGTACAAATAGACGAAAATTATCCATATGAAACAAATAAAGTAGTCAAAACAAAAAATCAAAACTCCCAAAAAAATTTGGTTTTAAGAAATCCTGAGGTTAAAAAAAGACAGACTCAAATTTTTATCGATTGCGATCTTGATGAATCCTACACAAATAAAAATTTATTAACAAATCAAAAAAAAACTATTGACTATGAACAGCCAACAAATCAAAAAACCTTAAAATCAACTTCTGCTAGAAATACCATTTGCGAACCTTTAAGTATTGAGCTTGATGTTACCAATATAAAGCGGTTAGGAAATGACGCAGATATAACACAAAACAAAGAACCGGCGGAACAAATCAAAACAGTAATCAATAATAAGTGTAAGAGCCCAAAACTGAATATGAATTATGTAAAAAGAGAAATTCGTAATATCGTTGGTTCAAATATACCGCTAGCTTCAATCCAATCTAAAAATCAAAAAATGTCAATAAATGTTAAAAGGCAGACGCAATTTAATGGTGATTGTGATATTGAAGAATCTTTCATACCCACGCTTAGACAAGAAGATGTTGACGGTATCAAAGATTGTCAAGAGATCACAAACCATAACGTTAAGAAATGTTCTAATGGTATAATTACGGAGCGAAGAGATACGATTTCCAAACCATTAAGAATTGATCTCAATGAAACGAATTGTAATCTGTTGAAAACAAGCGAGGAGCCATACAAAATTATGGAAAATAAAAAAAATCCAGAAAGTACTAAGTTTGATGCAGCAATTGAGATTGTTTCAGAAAAATCCAGCAAGCGCTCAGCAACTCCAAAGTCTTTAATGATTCATGTTGATTCTCAAAAGCGCACCACAATAAATTTCACCCCAAATCTCCCAGAAGCGAAGAAACGACAGACATTTGATATAAATGATAGAGAAGAGCAGCTTCCTCAGCACAGTGGTATAATAAATCAAACTAAAAATACTAACTTAAACGAGCTATTTACTAAACGTAAGACTTTATTATATCCCGAAGCTATCGAGGCGGAAAATGCTATCAGTGCAAAAGGTAAAAGTATTTTATTGCCAGAAGCAATGGAAATGCAAGGTAACTCTTTTGTTTTTGATGAAGCTTGCAAAACATATGATGGTAATACTAATATGGACATGTTAATGGAATGCAGTACTTCGCACTCTCAAATCAATACGGTTCCGGTCTTTCAATTTACTCCGGTACATAAAAGCCAGTCTGTTCAAGATGTTAAAACCTCACGTATACCGATTTTGATTGAAAGTGCAAAGAAGAATAAATCAAATCTATCACGGTTACAATCGCCTCAAAATGCAAGTGTAGCACAAATTAATCAAACAATTCAAACACCACGTCGCACGATTTCAACACCTATGGATCAAAGCTTATATGTTGTGGAACAATTCATTGCCTGTGATGAAAAATCACAATGTATTCAACAAACATTTGAAGATAATCCTATTACTATATCTGATGTGTCTGTTCATTACTTAGCTCAGAAACAAAAACAAAACCATACAAAAAAAGATGATGCAAAAGAGGACACTCAGACTAAAGCGAAAATTTTAAGAAAACTCGTCGACATGACTTTCGAAAGTCCTATTTTCTGTTCAGAAACGGATGACATTGATGATACACGTATAAGTTTAGTAGGAACACTGTTGGATGAGGAGGAGGACGACGATGACTGTGAGGCGAATAAAAGTATTGAAATTTTGCTTATAGCAGACAATACTAACCAGAATATTACAAAGCCAATTAATGACATACAATCTGTATGTCATAAGTGCAAACGCTGCCAGAATACAATAAATAATGAAGATACTTTAAATACAACAGACTCCTTTGTGTTGCCAGAAATGCCACCTCTTCCTGATTTGGGCATTGAACGTTTAAATCGTTTGCGTGCAAAACCAACAATTGATGAAACAATTGAATATTGGCGACGTGTGCATTTAGCTGAAGATACATACCAAAGTTCTGATGATGATGATGAAGAAGATGAAACAGAGGAAGAAGATGAAGTAGATATTATGATAAAACAGTTCGAAGAAAAATTGGAAAGGTAAATTTGGTATAAAAAATTTTAAATTTAATAAAATTAGCAAATTTGTTGAAGTTTTTTTTTTTTCTTCTAACAATTATGCTATTTTATAACAAATCATTTGTGGAAACAAAATAATTACGCTTAAAATTATTTTAGAAATGAAAAAGCGCTTCAAGAAGAAATGCGCCTTTTGAAAAAAAATGAAGCACGCAAACTATTCCATGAACGTTTAGATCTGCGCGTTTGGTAAGAGTATAAATGTTGCCATTATTCCAAAAAACATTAACACATATTATTTTTTAATTCATATAGCAAACATTTACCAAACTGGATATTCAACTATCAAATGCTTATACGCAACTTTTTTCAATTTGATCACAGAAAGATTATGACATTTTCTTTAATTATCATGTTTGAGCCAAAGGATCCGTTGAGAAGAGATGTAACTTTGAAATGCATCAAGCTGCAACCAAGTCGTGTGCCGCCTACACGCTGGAAGGCGATCGATTTTATACTAGACTTTCAGTTAAAACTTGAACTGCCATTTAATTTAAATCAACTTTATCGTAATAAGAGCAACGATGATGATGCTTTATACGAAGCATTAGAAGAAGTTGATAAAATTTGTGTGTGTGTTCAGGAGCTAGGCATGCTTTTTTGGAAAACTATATGCCTAGAAAGAGCTGTGCTCGTAAGGTATTTTTGTTTAACTGATTGACTGTCTAATTTTTGTTTATTTTGATAATTTTATAATTTTAGGGGGCCGCATGCTACATATGTTCGAAAAATTGTGCGAAAATTAATACCTCCGAATGGTAATATTAAATATTCTCAAATTCAATGTACAGAATTTAAAATTGAAGTTACAAATATTCGTAAAACTTGTTTTAAAGATATTGTTTCGCCGCCTTTGCATTTGTTCCGTGAAGACTTAGAGTATTTGCCAATTGGTTTAGAATTTTTAAGTGTATTTTTGAGAGACCCTGTGAGTTATTTAAAAGATTGAACTGTTTATTGTTTTAAGCATTCTACATTGCTCACAAAAATCGGCTCATTTAATTTACGTATTTTAAATTGTTTTTCTGTTGTAAGTTTCTAATAATTTTATTTTGCAATAAACCGGATTAATATTAATTCATCGTTTTTATTATGTTCCAGGCAAAATGTGTTTTGAGTCCAAGTTGACATTTCTTTGAAGAAATGCAAAGTTAAAAGTATGTAGCGTACTCATATTTGAAAGTTTAGCATAATGTGAGTTTTGATACTTTTTGAAATTGTAGCTGAAATCATACACGTAGTACGTACTCCTACAACATTAAAAATATAATTATGTACACTTGTTTATTTCCTTTTATTAGTATGTCCATCCCAATGAACAACAAAGTTTTTAACATAAAAAAAATCATGAAAGTGCATTTTATAGTTTTACAACGTAAAACTACACCCAACAAAAACAATTTTATAACATTTTCTTTGGTTGCAGCGATCTACCTACCTATCTCTTTTAATAAGAACACAAAAGTTGTCATACTGTCCCGAAAAAAAACATACTTTCGAACAAGAAATAGTTTTGTGCAAAATATTTTCACAACAAATTTTTGCCGGACACACAGTGCAGGTTTGGGCCAACTTAACATTCCAGTAGATTTTGTTTTAGTTTCTTGCAAACTGCAAGGAAAAATTGTTGGAATTTTCTTGTTCCCCATTAAATGAACTTTGTTTGTAAGTAGTTTTTTTTTTGTTGAAATCTCTTGTAGAATTTTGTGTCTCTTGTTTTGTAAATTGTTTAAGTCTTATTAAAAATGTCATAGAAAGCAAGGATCGAAATATTATTTGAAAAATAACTAAATTGCTACTTACAGTATGTTTATTAAGGTTTATATGGCTTTGATTGTTTTTAGAGCCTTAACTCTTTGCACGCCGATTTTTCAACTAAGGGATACTACAAGTACAAAGGAATGAAAGATATCACTTTGATTTAGGGACCTTAACGGCTGTGATTTTGAAAATGAAATAAAAATCATTCAGATCGTTACATATTTTCAATAATAACAGTCATTTTGAATTTTTTGATAATTTATAATCCACGTTCCACACATTGCGGTCTGGAAGCAAGTTTAAATTCGACGAAAATGAAATTCGCCAACCCTCAGATAAATTTTCAAGTCCAGATAGTAAATACCATTTTGCGTATTGCTTACACATTTACCTCTTTATTGAGTAGTTACCCAATGTGCAATGCACAAAAATGGATGCGGATCCGTTCGAACCCGTTACAGATCCTTCAGTGCGGATTCCGTTTTCTTATGCTTCGACGGATCCGTCTCGAACTCGGAACGGACTTCCTATATGAATCCGTTTCGAATTCGTTTTTGTAAATGAAACCGATTCGAGACGGACTTGCTTTTTAAATAATACGGATTATAATCCGTTTAATTCCCAGTTTCAACAGGGATACAAAATACAGCTCTGAACTTATTTTTAGTTTAAGTACCTTTGTTATATTACTAGCTACGTGCTCCAGAAGCTCATCTTCAAACCGAATATAATTCCGTTCAAATAATTCTGATGAATGAACAAGTTACGTGTGACTATGGGATAGCCGTATGCAATATATTTTCCACAAACTTTTTTAATTGCGTTTATTTTGCACGCGGGCGATCCTTCCGCTTTTTCGAGAGGAATTTCAACGAGTTCGAAACGTATCCCAAACGGAATCGGTTTCCGTTGTATTTTTCATTGTATATATGTTACCGCCCAAACTAGTTTATAGGAAAACCTTTCTTACTGAATTTCACTCCGTCCTACTCCAGTAAAGTGTAAAGTAGGACCTATATTCCCTTGAGCATTTTTTAAATTTTAAAAATTAATGACAATGAAATATGTATGCCGAACAGACACAAAGAAACAACATATAAACCAAGTAAATTCAAGTTATCACCTAAAATTTTGCCAACGTTTTTGAGCCATAGCTCGCGTAGAAAACTTTTCGGCGTAATACTTTGCATCCCAGCGGCAAATATGTTATACACAACATCGATGAATAGCTATACTCATTGTAGGCAGTAATGCTCACAACCCCAGCCACAACTGTAAATGCTTTTTACAAAGCTTGCCTACAATTCTATATGCAATGTGTAGCAAGGGAAAGACAGATTGCCTTAAAACATCGCTCACCAAGTGCTTGTATAGTTTACCGAGTTTCCTACATCTCCACATACAAAGTATGCAGCCAACAGGCAAGACGCCTTACATCTCCATATACAAATCAGACAGCAAACAGACAGACTGCCTACAACTCCATATACAATGCAGGCAGCCAACAAACAGACTGCCTACAACTCTATATACAAAGGAGGCAGCCAGCAAGTGGACTGCCTACAGCTCCATATACAAAGCAGGCAGCCACCAAACAAATAAACAAAATATCACAGTAACAATTTCATTTGTGAAACATACAACACAAAGTGTATAGCTTTTCATATATGAAAATTCTGAGTACTTCATCGATTTGCCGCTGGGATGTTGTTATCAAAGCGAACCTCTGTAAGAAAATCTGAAGTTTGTCACATAATTTAATTAATATTTATATAAAATTAGTTTTTCGGATAAATCGTCCCACTTTCTCAGAAAAATTCATTTTTGCACATTTCAGACTTACAAATTGAGTCTCTCGTTTAAGACGCTATTGTCATAAAAATCATCACAAGTTTAAGTTTCATAAAAATCAGAGAATATCTACAGAATAAAGTTTACACTTTTATCTAAATTACTATTTGCTAACCATCAACGTCAACGTCAGAAGAAAAGTGAAAGAAAATGAGAAAATAGCTTTGCAATCTTTCAGATAGGACAAGGACCAATATTGCTTCATTTCTGCCAAACGCTGGCAGGAAGAACGTATAGTTGATAAAGTGCGGCAAAAGTTTGCCGCCAAAAATGAAAGTGTTTCCGGTTTCCTGTGGGAGGCAGAATGCAGTACCAAGCAATAACTGAATGGCGGCTCAAATTGCTACAGCTGGGCAGAGTAAGGTGCGCTAGTTGTAGCGGATGTCACCCGCGTTTTCGCCATATTTTATTAAATTTAGAAAAAAAAGAAGCAAAACGACGACGTTCGCTGCACTATAAAATTTAAAATGATGTCTTGATAGAAAAAGTAAGAAAGGAGAAATAAGTAAAAAAGCAAAAATTATGATTTCCAAAGTGAATATAAATGGAACTCAACACTTTTTGGTGCTTTGAGCCAAACAACCAGTAGCATGCAGCATTATGGCTGCCGTGTTGCAACATTATTTTTATGTTGTTGTAGTTTTGTAACTGCCGTTTTTCTTTCTTTTTTTTTTTTTCTTAACAATATCAAAAAATTTGGCTTCAAAACGCTGAAGCATCAAGAATTCATCTTATTTTTAATGAAGCGTTGACGCGTGGCAACGTTAGCATCGACAAAGTTTATTCCCACGAGCATTTGTAAAGTAATAAAATTAAATACATTAAAAAAATAAAATATTTGTGGCTCATAAATTGTGAAAATTCAACATCCTTTTCATTCTGTACACTCCGACTACATATTGTGCCTTTACATTTTGCAAATTTAACTGCTGCATGACATGTTCGTAAATATGATGTTTGCCAATTTCGAATTTAGCGCGATTTTATTTTGACGACATTTTTAAATTACGACGCGATACCACCTATGCAAATTTAACTTACTTCAAAATTCCCACAGGTTGACTGCCAGTATTTTATGATGGAATATAAAAATAAATTGCATACTGTACAGGGTATCTTTTAACGCATAACACGTGTATTCTCGTACATTGCAAATTTATTCATTTTGGCTAATTGAAAGTAAAATATTATTTCAACATCGTACAAAGAAATTACGAAAGGGAAATTTATATCAAATTCAGTTAAAACTGAATAAAATTAATGATGTCCAAATACCATGGACGGCAAAAATATTAAAATTTACATTTTAATCAATTTAAAACATTTTTTCGATTTCTGACATCCCAATAAACACTGAAAATTTGTCAAAGCGCTAAAAAATTTCGCTTGCAAATGTGCAGAAAATTCGCATCTGGGGGAAATCACACTTTGTTATTAAATGGGTATAGCGCTTTGTTAACAATTTGGTTGGCCATTCTCGAGTGCTTCACATACGACTATTTTCGAATGCAATTTATCGCACAGATGAGCATGTTGAAAACTGTTTGCAAATGCGCAATCATCATACAGGCGGATGTTTTGCGCACTGCTTACTTTAGGAATCATTTTCACAGTGAAAAAAATATTTTTCTCAATCGTTTTTATTAATACTCGTATTAAAAAAAATTATAATATCGGTATTTGCCTCCCTAAAAAGTTGTATGAGTTACAAAATGTTAAGAAAATCATTGTATATTTATAAAAGAAGTTATTGGTTAATAGTATTATTATCAACCAACATAAGGATGATTCTCCTTCCTTGGGTAGAACCTCTCAACTGCTTTTAAACATACTTCCTATTTTATGTAAAATGATCAGCGAAAGCAGGTCTAATAAAAATACTCTTCGAGCAGGTTATCGTACATCGCTTTCGTCAAGAAAACCGCTTCCCGTAAAAGGATTCACAAAGGGATGTACTTGGAAAAAGGCCATGGGAAAAAAAACAAAAATTTTATTAGGTTATCGGGCACTCTGAATCAATTGTTTTTTTTATCACCGTCCTCTCTTGCGTTGATATTTTTAATGTTTATTTTATGTGACGTCTTAATTGACAAAACTATACAAAACTCTACCTTAACATAACATGAAGCAGAGAGCATGAAGCAGCCTGGCAACATGCACACAGTTCTTTACATTTAATCATTTATCTACATTTCATGTCGTAAGAAGCATTAATATAATTGGGGTCCTTCCTTGTCTTCTAATATCAGGCATAATATCACGCCTGCTGTTGGAAGGCATGATAGTACGTCTGCTGTTGGAGGTTTTTATTTGCACGAAATCTACCCAGTAGGCAAGGGCAGGAGCTAACAGTGCTTCTATAAGGACTTCCTTGGTAAGTATAAAGCCTTCCACCCTCCTTTCAAACATACTTTCTTTTTTATATGAAATGGCCGAAGAAAACAGGCCATCTAAGACCGCTTACCGCAGTAGGACTCTCAGAAGTACTAGGCAAAAATTAAATTTTAACATCGTAAAAGACTAAATATTAATTATTTTTTTTTTTATCCACGCCATCTCACTTGCGTTGATATTTTTTTTATGATGTTTCTTAATTTACAATTTGACAAAGAATACACAAAACTCTACCTCCTTAACATAACATGAAAGAATAAAAGACTAGTCTGGCAATATGCACACCTCTCTTAATTTCTAACCATGTGTCTACTTTTCATGCCGTATATGTACAATGCTTATGACAAAAAAGTAATGCCGAATCATAAAACAATGCAATACATGAAATAAAAAAAGAAACAGAAATGCTTTAAAGTAAATGGGGTCCTTCTTCTTTGCCTTCTAATATCAGGCCTGATAGCGCGTCTGTTGTGGGAAGGCATATTATGCCTTCTGTGATTGTATTTTTATTTGCATGAAAATCTAGTTTTGAGAAGTCCTTATATAATCGCAGCAGTGCTAGCAGGCCTTCTCCGAGTCAGGCCTTGCTCATTTGCCTGTTGGGTAATTTTGAGAAGACTCTATATATGTATGTATGTTCGCTTACAAATGCAGTAATGCTGGCAAATATATTGACGCTGTCGCAGCAGTTCTAGCGGTCTTCTCCGAGACAGGCAAATTTGTTGAAATCTTAACTAAACATTGCGAGAAAACTTGCATCGGTTTCACCACACCGAGCTAGACAAGTACTGAAAGTATTGAGGATAAATTTATTGAGAAGGTTGACAAAGAGATCGGATGAAAACCTATTGATAGCAACCTTCGAAAAATTTTCGCAAACATTTCACAATCGGACATAATTGACAAAGAAACTACAATCTATGCTTATTGTCTCTTGTCACTCACTCTTGACCATCGTTCAAAACTTGCTTTGACTTTTTAGTCTCCGTATTAGTGAAAAGTCCTTCATTTTGTTTGGTTAGCTTTTGTGAGAGTTTCACTTGTTTTTTTTTTTCCTCTAGCGTAAAATTTTCAGCAACAGCATACCATATGTTGTCGAACAGTAGCAGTTCCAACCAAACAAATCCATTGCAGTAAAGTTCGTTGTTCCTTGAGCTTGACACGTGATGCTCCAACACCTGTTATTTTTTTGAGTTGAGGGGGTTTTATTTTTGAACATGTGTTCATACATTATGTACGTAAATGACACTAATACCATTGCATGATTTGTTATCCTCTTTATAGCAACGATTTAAACAGCTACTTACCTACAATTTATTTTTTTTTTTTTTGTTTTTACTGCATATATTCACATTCAAAAACTTTTTTAAGAAGATTTGAAAAGCTTGGGCATATGCAGTGGCTGATTTCTACATACAGGTCGACAGGGCAAATTTTCGATCGCTAGACTTCCTTTTTTGTTCTTTGTGAATTACTTATTAGTTTTTAGTTTATCATTATTATTTTAAAAAGGTTGGGAAATGATCCCTTACAAAATAGGTTGCGTGTTTTTCATAGACCTAGAGCGACAATACTTAAAATCCACCGTAACCATTTGCACCATATGCTTGAAAAATGTTTATTGAGTGTGCCACCTTTTCAATTTTGCTAATCATGCCGCATCATGCTGCCTGAATTAAAGTCAAAAAAATTTCTGAACAATAAATGTTGGAACAATTTTTTCGCTAAACTTCAACCGGCAAAACTATGACAGCTATAGTAATTTATTGAAATCCCGAAAACTAAGACTGATATTGAGCAACTTCATAAAATCTCTTTTGTTGGGTCCATCGAAATTTACAAAGTTCAATTGTCAATTTTTAAAGTTATTCGTTACATTATGTTTTGCCAAAACAAAAAGTTTTATGCCTTAATGTTTCGAAAACCAAGCGAAATACATAAAAAATTTCTTCGAGGACATTTTCAGTCCATTAAAATTTATGAACTTTAATGGTCAAATTGTGGTAAATATGGTAAAGCTTTTTCGTTTTTCATACGATTTTGAACCAATCTAATGTACATGTCAATACGAAAAGAACAAGATAGTTTCAGCGATGCTGACAACTAAAAAAAAGCAGAAACAGGCAGTTGGTTAACTTTAAAATTGATGTAATTAACATCGTGCCGAAAGGTAAACGTTAAAATTGTCTTTAAAAGTTAAATATTATTACTATATATTGTCGATGCAATCACAATGTTTTGCGAGTGGGGGAGCCGTAATGAAATACGTTGTTCGCATGTCAACCACCTTTTAGGTGGACACGCTAACTACCAAGCTACCCAAGAGTTACGTGTGGTAAAGTGTGTGAATTTTTTTTCAAAAGATTTGTGAATTATTTTAAACATTAAATAAACTTGGCATTTATATAGTCAATTAAAAATTTGTTTCTGACTACAGCAATATTCAGCAGCTGAACTCATTAAACTCATATGAACAATTTTGTTTTTAGAATAAGATTTCGATTCAATCGGGATTTAATTACATATTACATGTTGTATGGTCTTAGGAGCATGTGGAAAGAATTGTTAATTACATATGTACTAATTGTTCTATACTGCAAGTTTAGTAGACTGAACTAGGATAACAACAAAAAGCTTTTACGTATTTGAGATAAAATATTATTTGTAGTTGATATTGTGTTACTAACAAAATATCAAAATTAAGTGTCGAACTAAGGGCAAAGTGGAACATAGTCATGATAAAAAGAAAGGTAAGGTGACATTAATTTCATCCAATACAATCCAATCGTTTTTACCAAACAGTTTCAAATTCATGTCACCTTAAAATGGCGATAACTTAGTGAGGAAACATCATAGATGACCATTTAAAAGATGACCATTTAAAAGCTCGTTGTAAAGACAAAGTATAGAACTAAATTATGTTTTTATTAGAAATAAGCTGAACAATTTTTTCTATCCAATACTTATGTAATCTCAAAAATAGACAAAATGGTGATGTGATTGGTCGATTCTGAGGCCAGATTCGGACTGAACTCAAAAATTACTTCAGAAATGACCCGCATTATGTATGCATATGGTTTTAAAAAAGTGACGAAATAAAGTAAATGAATGTGGAATGCATTGCGATTTCGAAGCAGGGAATCGAAGAAAAATTTATAGGAAATGTTTATTTATGATAGAGGTGATTTTAAAAGTTTCTCGAGCACAATCTGAAGGACATGGGTTAAAGCTCCTAAATTACATACATACATACTTAGCTATTTTTTAATAAACTTTGGATTGGATTGTATTGCATTCTAAAACTCAGTTTCTATTGTTTATGAAATAAGTTCTGTATTTAATGCTGAAAATAGTTCACAAATCTTTACAAAATTGTTCACAAAAATTTCGTTTCTCAACATTTTTTTTTGATTTGCTGTCCTATACGCCTATATTATTGAACCGGGCTAGAAGAAAATTCTCCCAAAACTTCAGCTTCCTAGATTAAACCTGCGAACGGCACAATCAGTTTGTTTTCTACGACCTCAAATTTAAAAAAAGCCCCTTCGGGTGTATTTTTTAACTCGCTCTAAATATGGTCATCAATCTACTATGACATTTTTTTGTTAAACTCTCACGAATAAAGTATGCACTTATTCAAATTATTTGAATTTTCCAAGTCATATCAATCATCTTACAAATTGGATGCACTTGGTTTCGTTCCATTTATACTCAATAGATTTTGTATTTCACAAAACTCCTCTGGACGTGTTTAAGTATTCGTTTTTCGTATTGAGATAGCGCACAATTCACCCAATTGAAGAATGAAAAAATAACTTCTAAGCAAAGACTAAGATTTATTTTTATTGTTAGTTACGTAAAGAATTAAGGCATTGTGATAACTTTGCATGTGATGTCGTGTTGGTGCATTACTTCAAGTAAATCAGAATTAATGTGTAGTTTTATTCGTTTGCAAAATTTGTTTTTACATCCTGCACAATCTCTATTAGATTACATAAAAAGTAGGATACAATTAGATTAAAAGCTTACAAAGTTGGCAAATAGGTGGTCGGTCTTAGCTTATTTGAATATTTGCTTAATTGTATTAAGAAATAATCTCAAACAAAGACACATGTTCTTATATTTTAGAAAAAACGTTTTTAAAATGTACTTTCTCACGTGTACTAAAGCTAAAAAGTGCTGACTTTAATGAATAGAAACAGGGCATAGGCGGAAGTACACCATTTACGTAAGATATGTGTTTGTGTGTGCCAAAAGTCACCATGGGGTTTAAAAATTTAATGAATTTTCCGTTTATATATTTTTTTTTTCAGATTATATAAATAACACCTGGGGAATAAATAATTGAGAGATTCACAACTGAACAGAGAACTAGGGTAATAGAATTTTATTATTTAAATCAGCGATCAATTATTTTAACGCAAAGAAAATCTGTTGAAAACCTGATTATGAGTGATGAAGCTCATTTTCATTTGAATGGCTTTGTTAATAAGCAGAACTGCAAGTTCTGGGGTTTTGAAAATCCAAGAGTCATTCATGAACGCCAATTGCACCGCATTAGGTGTACAGTATAGTGTAGCATTACATCTGAAAACATCATTGGGCCTTACTTCTTCGAAAATGAAGATGGAAGTGCTGTATCCGTAAATGGAGAGCGATATCGGTATATGATTGAAAATTTTCTACGCCCTGCTCTTCAAAACAGACCTGAGATGTGGTTTCAGTAGGATGGAGCCACTGCCCACACTGCCCGAGACACAATGACACTTTTCAGGCACATTTTTGGAGAGAATAATTTCCAGAAATTCGGAAATTAATTGGCCAGCGCATTCGCCAGATTTTACAGCACCCGACTATTTTCTATGAGGTTATTTGAAGGAGAGAGTGTATGTTAACAAGCCTGAAACCATTTTTGAACTCAAGGCCGACATTGTTGCCGAAATTCTAACACTACAGCCACAAATTTTGACAGCTGTTATGGAAAATGCTCTAAAACGAGCCCATCATTGCGAAGCTGAAAACGGGGGTCATTTAAAAGACATTATTTTTCATACATAGTGTAAAAAAATTTCCATCTTATTATCTAAAAAAATAAAATAAATATAAAAACGAAAAAGTTATTAAATTTTTAGCCCCCATTGTGACTTTTTGTCCACGCTGTATGTATGTATACAATACGTATTAGTGGCACTCTACATGAAAATGTATGTTGGCTAACAGTTTATAAATTATGGTCGAAATCTTAAAATAATAATGGCTTAGGCTTTGCAGGAAAATTTAGATTTCCAAGATTGAAGAAATTTTTCTTGAGCAACCTCAACATGTTAAGCAAATGAGCTAAGGTGCAGATGAGCATATGTATTTTTGATCAGCGTCATCGTCTGAGTCTGTTTGTCTGTGAAAATCACGTTCACCTGAAAATGAAGGTAACCGATATTAATGATACTTAATACACATGTAACTTCTTTAATTGCACCTCATGTGAGCGAAGGCGTTACCTGGACACACCTATCGCCCAAACAAATCTTAACATACCTGTACTCTACATTTTTCTTATGGTGTTGAAAATTACCTTAGGCATTGCTGACGCGAATTTCAAAAACTTAATATGTACTATGAAACGTGCATACATTGTAGTAATACTGATATGGTACATATTCGCTACATGCAACATCTTAAAAAGCTATACCGGATACACTTATCAAGAAAATGTAAGCAAACATAAGTACTATAAATGTTTTAGAGTGGTACGTTAAAAAAAGTGAGAAAGTTTGAAAATCCATACTCTTCTATAAGATTATTTTATTCCAGGCGATGTAGTTATAGCTCTTCGAGAAAAGTTACATTGACATTATAGGCATTATTTTAATTTCATATGCTTCAATGCATTAGGGTTCGATATTACTTTGTTTTTTTTTTCGCACGAAATGTAGATATATTAATAGAAGCAAAGAACGGTGTCCAAGTTATCAGGCTTGGACCTCTGTTTTCATGTTAAATTACGTGTGGTTAAGTTATAATTTTCAATTCTATATTTTAAACGTCCCAAAATAACAGATTACTATTAAATATACGCGCAAGTAGTAACGTAGATAAAATAATTTTTAAAAAATTCCGAAGTTTGATGACGTATTAAAATTGTTGTTAAACCCAGTGATGCTATATTCGGTACGATTGTATCATACTTTTTTCAGTACATTTATATCGTGAAAAATAGTAGTCAGTACATTCGACAAGTTTTCAGTGCATTCGGTACATTAAGCCCATTTTCAGTACATTTTCGGTACATTTCGACAATTTCTAAAAATTAACATTTTTTTTAGTAAATTTATCGCGAGTAATGCGTGGAGTAAACTTTACTGATCTTTTTTTGTTTTAGTAAAATAGTTAAAATTTTGCTGACTTTTTGTAATTAAGGAACTTTTTCATGGTTATGTCGAAAAAAGTACATTCAACATCTAAAAAGTACATTTCAATTCTCCATTCAGTATATTTCCACAAAATCCAAATGACATCACTGATTAAGCCTTTAAAAAAATTGTCTGAAACTCCTACTTATGATTCATACGCGCATCACTGTGGCGATCACTACCCCCGGACAGTTTCTCCCAAACAAACTTTCCTCTGGCATCAAAGTATTAGTTTACGCGCGTTCGAAACCATCGTCTCGGCGATTGAGATATGACGCTGTGCGACTAAAAATTTTTGCTGGGAAGATGAATGTTTCATCAAGTAAATGTATTGCATTTGGCTTGTATTAATTTAATTTTATGTAAAGTAATAACTCATGTTTCCTCTTAACATTTTTATTGGGTTTTCATGGGGATCTGTTTCAGTACTTATCTGCAGATAATGTAAAATTTTGCAATGTTACATTATTTCGCTTAAATAACGAGTACAACATATAAAGGAGTGTTTAAGCTCAAAGAAAAATATTTGTACATCATGAGAAGTTTTCGTCTACAAAAAAAAAACCATTGTCGTTTTTATAATATACGAATATATGAAAGTGCATAATTAGTCCTATGTGTCACTCATTATACAGAAGAACAAACAAATTTAAAAAAAGATATCCAAATAATATATACGATTACATAACTTTATCAGGTCACATTATTTTTAAAATTCACTTAAGTTGTAGGATTTCACACACTTTGTATTAAATTATTTGGTTGTCATCGGTCTGAAATTACATTTTTATAAACATAAGAAACTTAAAAAAAAAATATTTGACCTAAACCACTTTCATAATAACCGTACATATGTATATCGTCAACACTAGAATAAAATTTTCGAATATCTTTAGGACGATATTATTACTTTTTTTTGCACTAGTTGATATTAGCCGATTCAGCCTAAAGTAACACGCATAATTTGTGTGGTAAACAGCTTTCGGCCAAATTTTCTAAAATGTTAGTATTATAAATTTTAGCATATCCTGGTCAGAAGTCCATATAGACATAAGTGACAAGTGAATGCAAATTGCGTATCGAATTGTTCAAAGCAAGCTTAAGGGTTTTGGAACAAATCCGTAACTTTACATATATTAATTTCATTTTATAAATCTTCTGATTTTGCTTTCCTTTATAGTGAAATTTTTACAAAGATTTTCTCTGTGGTTTTAATACGACCAACCAAGAAGATGAAAACTATTAATAGATCTTATAGTTTTTGTTCTATTTTATACGGTCGTTTTTGCTCTGTACGAAGATATCTCATTGGTTTTAAGAAGAAATCCTTATGTTGTTTCCGTATATTTCAAAATTGAGGGAAAGTGTTCTTACTGGTTTGGCTTCAGTTTTTGCAGTGTATGTATAATACGTAGTCCAACAGTGCCTGCATAATCGCTCAGATTGCATATTGGAACGTGTTGACAACAGGGCGATATCCTAAGCATAAGCCAGTTTTTTCAGATTATCCCAAAAGTCCCGTTAAGTTCCTTGATTCCCAGACCTTATGTTTAGCACATCGAAGTCTGTGCTTCCTATTGTGCGAAATTTTAGCTGCTGAGGATAACCTTTTTTCTTCAGCGCGCTGAAACCGCTAGCGGCTTTATAAGCCCCTGCCAATTTTTTGAGAATATTGTTTCTTACGAAAAAAGTTTTAGGCACGTCATCCAAATCTGACAAAAATATATGGCTTACAACTCACAATCTGAGCGCTGATGGAAAAATAATTTTAACGATTTATATAACAGCCATAGGTTACTCGCTGTTTCGTTTGACTTTATGTAAATAATTCCACCCACGAATACTTATACACGCAATAAATTAGCGAATTCAGATGCTGAGCAGTGTAGCTGCAGCTGCAGTTAATGTTGTGCAATTGAAGGACACTTTATGTCACTACCGAATACAGCCGCATATCTTAAACACACACATGCAAACATAAAGAGCAATACTGCATCAAGTGGGTACATATGCGTGTAAATGTGAACATAAATTAACTGCAAGAGCAAGTTTAGCGAAATCATTCAAATGCAATTTCAATTGTAATCTTCAATAAACGCTGAATATTGTTAAACTGCAGCCTAACCACTTAAAATGAAATAAGTGAATGTTGTAACTTTTATTAGCCTCGAAACAGAGGTCTTAACTTGAGTTGAGATATGATTCATTTGGAAATTATTTTTCATATGCTGTTCAAAAACGACCTTCTTATACAAACATACCTATGTAGCTTGGGTTAAGTATGAGTCTATAAATCGATTTACTTAGATTACATAGTGGTCCATTGTTAAGCCATGAAATAATTCATCTGATTCTCGCAGAAATAACCAAACTCCGAAATGTACGTAAGTAAATGGCCTCTGCTTTTGTGCCTAAGGCCATTCAGGTCATAACGTACCAAGTCTTTTTAGTTGACTCCTAGCAAGTAGAGGACAGAAGCAAATACTTATTCCTCAACTCCTCACATCTTTTACAGAAGTCTAAAGAAGAAACTCAAAATGTGTCCATATGCTTAGAGATGTGACCAGTTGACCGCACTCTGAGTGAACTGGTATCTGGAACTACGGTTCGTATTGAACTACATGGATGACATCTTTGCATATGGGACCAAATATAAGACGAGATGGAGTTCAATATCGTGTAGGATGATCGGCGACTAATGATGTGCTAGACAGCTGAGGCCATAAGTATATCAAAAGAAAAGCTTACGTTTGATATCAAAAATAAAACATGAGAAAGTTTTGTGTAAAGTTTATTTGTTGAATTCTGAATTAAGTAATACAACTACTAAGCAGTGGAAATAAAATAAATGTTAAAAAGCCCGAGTTGGGCAAGCATACGACGCATACCCTCAACATGGTAGAATCCTTAGATTTTTCATAACGGTATCAATTTAGGTGATATGTATAAATATCGACCTTATTCCGCCCTTTGCCTCTGACAACTGGATTATTAGTTATAGTTCTAATGAAAAAACGCGAGGTTGAAAATACTCGTATTAGCTTAAGTCGCTACGAACAATATTTCTTATCAAATTAAGTACCTTTATCTAAAATCAAAAGTACTATTTTATTTTTTTTCGTCTATCAATTTTTAAATCCAAAGTTTTGTGCTTTTAACTTTTTTCAATCTCACGTTATTCATACCACATGGAAACCCAATATTTGAGAGCAAGTTTTATCCGAACGCCAACGTGCCTTCGTCTGGCCCTGATGTTTTGAATAAAAACATAAATATAAAAAGGGTATTCGTATAAAAAATAGACCTAACTATATTAATTTCGAATCATAATGCATGACACACAAATACATGACTCTTTTGAAAGAGTTATAAATTCTTCGTCAGGAAAATGGAAGACTCAATAATCTTTCAAGTATTGGGATTAAAGAAATTTGAAATTTGGTGTCTTGTCTATCTGTTCTGTATAAGCAATTTTGAGCCGAAGGACTTGTACCCCCATTCGGTCTGGATAAATGCAAACAAGAGCACCACATAAAAGCAAAGGAGAAGACAAATAGACCATGTAATAAATAATGTTGCAATGTAAGAAATTTTTGTGTCGCACGTTTTCAAGTGATGCAGGGTCTCCTGGTCCACCTGCTTAGTATGGTTGTGAATTCCATTCACTCATTTTTTATTGGTCAGAATTCAACAAATAAACTTATATAACAATCCGGCACTTTGGGGTCTTTCACGACCCCTCGTTGAAAAAAATTATAAGAAAGCGAATTTTTAATTCCAGGCTTCATAGCTGTGAACGAATGCTGAGATGACTCTACTTTATGAAATTTAATGATTACTATGGATATTTTTCAAATAGGTATTTTTTAGTTCGAAAAATGATGGCGCCGTTAAGAGTTAATAAGACCTCCAGTAATAATAGATGAATTCACAATATTAATATTTGCCTTTTGGTATAGATAACGAGATTTATTCTTTACTTTAGTTGAAGAATGGGTAAACAGAACGGCACATGTCTATGGTCGGTCCTATTAAGTTTTTTGATGGAATTGTGATCATTACACTAAACTTCATGTAATTTATGTATATCTCAGACACTTCAAAAAGGCAATATATGCCATACTTTTTTGATAGCAAAGTGATCATTTCAAAGACAAACAGTTTCTTGTAACTTATAAAAATTTTTATCAACTGACTATGTGCCGTTTCGGTTGCCCACTTGTCAGTTATTTAATTCCCGATTATATGCTCACGATGTGATATGACGTATTTTTGTCAACTTTCAATTGGAAATATGTGGTATGGAAATGTATGTGATTGCTCAAAACGTGAATTTGACGTGCTGTGGCATGAAATTCTATTCTCTACAGAACTTTACGATACATCTCCATTCCGAATGAGATGTTTCAGAAAAACTAAGCAAAACAAAAATATATTCAGAGCGATAACTTCGTAATGAAAAATAAATTGAAATTATGTTTTGGCAAATGGTTTTTACGATACGCTATGTGCAGTGTAATTGCAACGAAGTTTGTTACGGTACGCCATTATCCATTACTATACATCAGTCACACTACACTACGAACGCATAATCAGGCCTTTTATTCTAAATCTCTACTACACTGACAGATATTTAAGTGCGAACTTAATCAGTTAGAGTTTGTGTCTACTATTTGTTGTTTTTTGTCTTACTTCCCTACAATATAAGTGCTATTTTATTTATACATTCATAAATATCTGCAGGATATTTCTTATCACGGTGCAATACCTCCAAACTGTTATCCTTTTTCATGACAATTTCTGAACTTTATTGAATTGCGCTGTGATTTAGGAGTGCCGCCGCCCACAGCACTGACATGTGTTTGTTGTTTTACGCCGAAATAACAACAGCAAACGTTAGAACTCTATTCCATTATGTTAACAAGGATTTTGCATATGTAGTGGTGTTAAATTTATTGTAGTTGTTGCTTTTGTCTTGAAGGCTTACAAATATTTATGGAAAATTTACAATGCCTTCGGCTTCTTGTTTGTGGTTAATCCATGTATGTTTTGTGTCTACGGCAGAAGGAGTGTAGATTGTTCATATTTGTAGTATTGGAACAAAACTAATTATTATCTACTTAAGAGTAACAAACATTTGTTATCCAATTTTTTTCCAGTTCATAAAGCTTACCTCAAAACATTTTCAATTCTTTTATTTTTGATAAAGTGGTTATTTCTGAAAATTCATTAACCGAGAAACTTTATTCATCTCTGCTTATGTTAAAACCAATAATTTTTTAACACTTTTAAACTTACGGATGCTAGGGATGTACAAACTTAAGTCGATCTTGCTCAGAAATCGAATTGTTGCTGAAATCAGCGACACTTTTCTTTGTGCTCTCGTTTCTTTCAAAGTTAAGGAGTAGTTCAAACATAACAAATAAGGAGGCATGTTGCATTTGGATTTTGTGGAGGTGTACTGAATGGAGATTTGAAATGTTCTTTTTCGACATGAACATGAAAAAGTTTCTAAAATTCAGCAAAATTTTAACTTTTATACTAAAAACAATATAAAAAAAAGGTCAGCAAACTTACTCCAGGCATATTTCCTCGTAAATTTACTAATACAAATGGTAAATTTTTAGAAAGAGTCGAAATGTACTAAAAATATACCGAAAATGTACTGAAAATCCACCGAATGTTCTGAAAATTAACCAAATGTACTAAAAACTTGTCAAATGTACTGACGATGATTTTTTACGACGCTAATGTACTGAAAAAAGTGCAAGTGTACTGAAAATGCCATCGGTGGTCTTCATTGAATGCCAGGTGGCACTTAACATACAACTAATTAGTTGAATGTATGCGTGGGACCTTACAGTACGTTGAAAAATAATAATGCGCTTCTTTTTCTAATGAAATTCAACTGGCAATGCCATGATTCAACTAACAAAAATTATATATGGGCAATACTAAATATACTTCGGAGTAGTTTTGTGGTTGTGTGAATGCGAAATACGTCGGAGTAGTAGTTCGGTATTTCTACTTTGGTATGGTTCGTCGATGCACAAATTCGCTGTCGTGTAAATGAGGACTTGTAAGTCGGTGTTCAAATGTCAAAAATGGGTAAAATAATAAATTAATATTTAAGTTAAATAAATGTTTACAATAGCACTAAGATAAGGCTAATTTTAAAATTTAACATAAATTTTAGAATAAAAATAAGGGAAAACATCGACTATTATTTAAGTTGCTTCTTAATTTTAGACTAGGTCGTAACAAACCTTTTTTTTTTTTTTTTGTTTTGACAACAACTTTTTAGCTCCGGCGTATGTGAATTTGTGAGTCGGTGTTACAAGCCGACGCTGCGTGTGAACAGCATAATAGCAAAATTGAAATTCAAGATTTGACACAACACGTTCAATGCAAACATGACATTAGCTGTTTTCAATAAAATTGTTGTTTTTTTTATAAATCAAAATTCCCGAAAGCATACACATATGTCAAAATTTACGGCGAAATCGATTTTTTACTGACGCAAACAAATTGTACAAGATAATCAAAGTTTACTTTTTTCTATACTTTTAATCAAATAAAATGGATTACACCGTAAGTAAAATGTCAATTTTACTTTTGCAAAATTCAATTTTGTCTTTGTAGCAAGTGCCAACTGTTGTACCTGCAAATCCCTTTGATGTTGAGGCAGACAGTGCAGCTCTACGCGCTGCCATGAAAGGATTTGGAACTGATGAACAGGCCATTATTGATATATTAACTGCACGTTCCAATAATCAACGTCAACTGATTAGAGAACAATTTTTGCGCGAGTACGGTAGGGATCTTATTGATGATCTAAAGAGTGAGTTGGGAGGGAAATTCGAAGATGTCATCAAGGCATTGATGCTGCCACCGGTAGAGTACTTATGTAAACAACTTAACAACGCAATGTCTGGCATGGGTACTAATGAAAGTGCGCTAGTGGAAATACTCTGCACTAAAACCAATGAAGAAATGGCCAAAATTGTGGAAGCATATGAAAACAAATATGATCGTCCACTGGCAGAGCATATGTGTAGTGAAACATCAGGACATTTTCGTCGTCTGCTTACATTAATTGTCACAGGTGTACGTGATCCGGTAGGAATCGTCGATCCCGGGAAGGCAAGAGAACAAGCGGAGGCATTGTACGCTGCTGGCGAGGCAAAGCTTGGCACTGATGAGGAAGTTTTCAATCGTATTCTCGCGCATGGTAGTTTTGCACATCTGCGGTTAGTTTTTGAAGAATATAAACAGTTAACGGGCCAAACTATTGAGCAAGCTATCAAACATGAGATGAGTGGAGAAATGCAGGTTGCCATGATGGCTATAGGTACCTATTTGTTAAACACTTCATTATATCGTTCAAAGTGTGCTAGAGACATTTTTTAACTTAACTAGTAAATTTATTAACTTATATTTTCATTGATTGATGATAATTATACGAGCAGCTTTAGGAAGTTATGGGCATATTTTCATCTTAAAGTCGCTTAAGGTCTGAAAACCTGGAATCAATTTTCTATTCGACTTAAAAAAAGTATTACTTATTTAGTAGGTCTCTAGCTTTTGAATGAAAAAACATGCATTTTTAATGTCAATAATACTAACTTTATGTAAATATTGCAGTTGAGTGCGTTCAATCCCCGCCAGCGTTTTTTGCCAATTGTTTATTTAAGGCAATGGACGGAATGGGCACTGATGACACCACGCTAATAAGAATCATTGTCAGTCGCTCAGAAATCGATTTAGGCAACATAAAACAAGAGTTTGAGCGTTTGTATAATCGAACTCTTGTCAGTGCTGTAAAGGTATTGACGTTTTGTGTATTTTTGTTACTTGTGTTTTATTGTAATATTGAAACTTTTATTTTATAGTCTGAAACATCAGGAGACTACAAACGTGCATTATGTGCTCTTATTGGCGGAGCCTAAATTTAAAAAAAAAAGTTCTAAAATTTGAATCTCACACAGCTTTTTTATTTGTTGTTTTACGAAATCAATGCATCCTGCAGTTTTAAATAGCTATAAATAGTTCATTGCTTCCTAACGTTATATTTTTAATTCGAAATAAAGCATAATCAGTATTTATTTATTAGAATGTTTTGGTTAAGCGTATTAAAAAATGTTTTGAAATGTTTTAGAGTTAAAGTGTTACATTTATGTATAAGCATTTTAAAAATAAATGTGGTTTCTAACATATAAAATGTTAAACGATTTCGGATTTAGAACGTTTGAAACCGTTTAGCGGCGCATTATCTTCATTAGCGAACGCGCTAGCATATACTTAATGTATATATTTTTTTACTAATTTTCAAGTGCAGCTTGCGATGCAGATCCGGAATAGTTTTTAATCATCAACACTTGGTGCCATGCCCGCATCAACTTCAGCAAGAACGATTTTCTAAAAATTAAAGCACACGAAAACATCTGAATAACCCAACATTATCATCAAAAGGAAATCTTATGGGAATTTTTTTTTTCCACAATTATTGTCCACTAGTGTTAATATTGATTTTCAATATGAACGTAAATTCCATAAATTCGCAACCGTTTGTCTCTGAGGCAAAACAGCCAACGTTTCAAAAAGATTTAAGCAACGAACTTCTGTTCATTTTTTTGTAGGCACAAGAACGAATGTTGCTTAGATTTTATCATATGGAATGTCGCATAGAGTAAATCATACTTCCCGTAAAAGTATGCAAGATAAAATATTTTAAAAGTACACATTGATTACAGCAGTTATAAAATCATTTAAATTGGTGAGTATACCTACTAAAGTAGTGTGTAGCATTAAAAGTTATAATCGGCTTTCAGTTTAATGTTTTTGTACTTTAAATAACTTATTTGTAATATGTATTATTATTTCGCTCAGTTTGTTTTTAAAATGAAAATTTAAAATATTTATCCCACTGTTTCGGAAAGAGCAAATAATTTGTACGTTTATTTGCTAGAACAAAACAAGAGAAGATATTTCTCACTCAATTTGAACTGCTTAAAATATGAGCATGACAAAATAATTGAAATACCAGCCAACTCTGATAAGAATTGAGTTGAATATAAAGTGGTTTTGTGGAGCAAAAGTCAAATATAAAACTAAAAGCGGTATAGAAAGTAAAGGTCGAATATGAAATCGATCTTTATTTTCAAATGATTTTTCACTTCTGTTTTTCAATTTTTTTAAGTTTTTAATGAGACTTGTAATAAATTTCGAAATACATATTTGGATACTTCTACGAAGCTGCTAACTTTGCAGCTGAATTTGACACACATTACTTATGTATGTATGTATATCTTTTATACATACTTCCTTATAGTATTTTTGATGAACAGCGTATATTTAAACAAAAATTAGGGTGAAATTAATGTTAACCAATTATACCACTCACCCTTAGCCTCCTAAGTGAAACAACAAATATGATTTTCCATTTGTCAAAATCGATTCATTAGCTTAGAAGTTGGGACAGTTTTATGTATAAGATAACACTGCTCTACAAAAAAAATAGCCTGTAGATTATGTATGACGCCCTGTTCCACCGTGGTTGAGTTGATTAACAAAAAACAATTGAATTGGAATCAACTGAGGTATCCTCCAACATCTTCTCAGTTTACATATTTGAATAAAAGTTGAAATGGAACACCCTATGCATTGCACATTTTTGTCTTTTATTAAAAGAAATTGTGTCACTGTGCCAACGGATGGGGTTGACACTCGACAAAAAGTATATGTAAGGCACTATGTTGCCCTACCCTCCTCCTTGCCATGTGTGCTATATGGAAATAGCTATTCGTTTCTGTTGTGTATTCGCGTCAGCTCGGCAACGGGAGTTTAGGAAAAAAATCACTTACGAAAACAATTGTCAACAACATATGTAGATACACACATACATAGTAAAAAAACTTATAATAAAAAATAGCTAACGAATGAGTTTTTTTTTTCACTGTTCTTGAAGATACGCTTTGAATTTAAATTGTAATCGAACAGAAATTAAACAAAAAAATATTCATTCGGATTGCAGAAGCAGCGAGAATTATTTTTGTTAAACGCATTTTCAGTTTGTCAGCAACTCATGCCGGAAAACGAGCAAAAAAAAAAAAAACGGAGAAAAGTCCGGCAAACCAACGGATAGAACGCCAACTAAATATTAAAAAGGAAATTTCGTTGATTTTTTGGATACCTCGGCAATTCTGCAATTTGTAAAATGGATTTAAATTCGAAACAATTCAAAATTTTGGGAAGCATCGCAATATCAATAGTCGGCTTTCAAATTGTACGAAGGGTGCTGCCATGGCTGTATTTGAATTTTATATGCCCCAAATTATTCGGTCCCAAAATCGATTTGCACCGCATGGGCTCGTGGGCTGGTGAGTTGTCTCGTTCAACATTTGCACTTTGAGGTGCAGGTCAAAAATCAATTTTTCATTGTTTTTTTGTGAAAGATAAAAAGTGTAATTTGTGCTGTATTGATAAGCGCGTTGATAAACAATTAAGTGTGTCTGATAAGTTTTTTTTTCTTCCATATAACAGTCGTAACTGGAGCAACCGATGGAATTGGATTGTCCTATGCAAAAGCGGTAAGCGGCTAGAAACTGCATTAGTTATGTATATCGATTTATCCAAAAAGTCAGCTTTGTGTTACTGGTCACCTTTAAGAGCTCAATTATGTACATCCAATGTATGTACAAAATTTTGGACTATATATTTGAGTACATATTTAATTGAGCAGTAAATAAATGATTGTGCGGCGACCAGAAGCGATTACAATAATTTGAGCGGTAAAAAATAGTTTGAATGGATTATTAATTTTATTTGAGCGACAAAAGAACCTATTAAGCGAAAACAAGTAAAATATGCGTTGAAAAAATTATTTCAAGTGCTGAAAAAGTGAAATGAGCAGCATAATATTATTTAAGAGTAGGTGCAAAAGCAAGTTACTTGAACAAATTAATAAGTCTGCAAAAACTCGCCTAACGGAGAACTACAGTGGATAAAAAAATAACTTTGCCTAGCTTGGTTATTAGCGATCCATTTGTAAGTTATAAAATTTAGTCAGTGGTAAATGATCAGTAATTGCACCGATTTGTACAAATTCCTTAAATTTAACACGTCCTGTTTGAAAGCTTCATTCTTTATTGTAATTAAGAGATTAAATTGACTTAAATTGCATACTCTTTGATCTCAAGTTTTTGTTTTTGCAGACTGGCAGGTTCAAAAAATTGTTAAAATAGTTTATGACTAATACACATTAACCTTAAGTTCAAAACTGAAGGACATTTGAGATCAAGCCTCTTGCTTCGGTGTCAATTTTCCCAATTGCGGCTAACCGTTGTGGATCTACATCGCCAAACGCCAAACGCCAAACTAAATGTACGAAATTAAATTGAAGTCCTATTTTTTTAACTTTAATGGCGGTTTTTCTTATTTAGTAGCTAGATTATTAATTTGAAAGTACACCTTATGTTAATTTGATTGAATTTGCTCTAAAAATAAAAATAATTTTATGCCTTGGCTTATGTTTCTGATTAAAATTTTTTTTTTTTTAAGTAAAATTTTACTAGGCTTTGTCAATTCAACGAAATTAACTCAGTAATATAATAAAATATGTAAGTTAACATAATGTGGCTATTGGAAGTCATAGACTTTAATACAGTTGAAGAATTTGTGTGGAAAATTTCGATTTATCGCTAAGGATTATTCAGTAAATTTAAAAAAAAAAATTCAAATTAAAAAGATACCTGGACAGTACCGCCCACCCTGTATGTTGCTGTGCTAATATACTTGTACTATACCTTTATTATGTAGGTACTATGTGCACTTCCATAACAAACTATTTAGTCGCAAAATAATTTTGCCCGTCAAAAAACAGACAAAAGAAAAAAAACGTGCATAGAATTAAGCTTCAACCTCGAGTGAAGTCAATGAATATTTATTACAAAGAGAGGTAAAAAATCAATAAAAGAATGAATCGGTTCTCCCATTTTTGAGATACTTAAAGTTAACTACATGTGTCAAAATTATGTCTGTGAAGTTAGTCCAGAATTTCTTTTAAGTCTGGTGAAGTTAACTCATTGTTTTGTGGTTTTTCAAAAAATTAATGCGACGTGCCGCTTCGTAAAACATAAAATTTTCATTCCATTTTGATGTAAAAAGTTTACAGAAATGTATATATAGTGTTGTGCCGTATCGCAAAAAAAATTCTTTACTTTTAATGTGGAATTTTATGTAAAAAAAGGTTGGGCTAATTTCACGCACGTTTTTTGTAATTTTTTTTAAATAACAATTTTTTTATTGCGCTACAGCACATCATTGCAAACTTCGGTCCTAATTTCAATTTGCCTCGATGCGATTTTTTTACCAAATAAGTATATGATCATTTATAAATAGCCTGCTAAAGTCATATAGGTATACTTCAATTACTGAGCTCATCTGAGGAGCTGTCCATATATTAGGTAACGCCTGTGGTCATTTGGAGCCCAGAGCGAATAGTTAATTTACCGCCCTTTACCTAGCAATTTTTTTTCGTTTTTCCAGGAAAAATATTTTACTTACATATAGAAAAAAAAGTCATCACTTTTGACACATCAAAATATTTCAATCAGATTTCAAACACCATGCACATTGTATTTTTATTATTTACATACAACTTTCGTTCACTGAAAACAAGTTCACAAAGTTCAATTAAATTTGCTACTTGTGGTAAAACTAAAATTCGAATTACATAATCCATGGACCATTTTGCCGCCCCCTTAACGTCTTCTTCGCCTCCCTAGTTGCACTTATGGTAACGTCCTTAGGAAGACGGGGGTACGGGAAATGTGACAGGTTTAGACACGAGGTAGAGGATTGTGTAAAAATTGCCGAAAATTCTCGAATGGTTGCAAAATAGCTACCATCCCAAATAAATTAATTCATCTGCGCACCTCTGAAAGTACTACGCGCCTCTGCACAGTGGTCCCAAATCGTTACTGAGACTGATTTCGTTGCTATTGCATCTGATTACGAAATAGAAAATCAGCGTTCATAGTTCAATTTAAAATTTTGTATTGCTGATTGTGAATAAGAATAAACGAGATATTAATATATATTTTTCGAAGGTGTAGGCTTAATAAGAAATATAAGGTCTTGCACATACATATTACCATGTCACATTTTCTTCGTCCCCACAGTGTTCATACTAAATTTTATTTAAAAAAAAACTTCTAAAATGTGAAAGTTCGAGGTGATCACAATTTCGGTATTTAGGTTTTGTAAAACTATCCTAAGTATTTTTAAATTAACTTTTTATTTTCTAAGCCAGTGCATCATACAAATAAAAGGTAAATCATATGTAAATATGTAAAGTTAGTGATCAAAGTACGAGTAATTAACGCTATAATGTTTATTTTAAAAATTGTTTGATTTTGTTTTCTAAGTAAATTATCTAATAATGCATAATGATGCGAAAATATTTCTTTTTTTAAAAATCATAGGGTATTTTTAAAGTGCAAAAACAAATTTACTTATCCAGCGCTTAGTAAACATTTGAAAAATGAATGCAGCGATGACTTGTGTTTTTATTCAACTAATGTTAACTAAAAACAATTTTCCCCTTATCGTAGGCAATGAATATTCAAAACTCACAAATAACATTAAACTTTGCACTGTTAACTTCCTGCGGTAATAGAAAATTGTGTCATCAACACACTTGACCCTTACTTTTCAAAGTAAAGCTTTCATTAAAAAAAAAAACATAGAAATTGAAATCGTTTAAATTGAATCTTCGGTACTTTAATGTAAAATTTGTATTTATCTAACCAAATTGAAGTATTTTAATTTCCTTTTGGGCTAAATGGTTAGCTGTTAATTAAAACTTTTTTTTCCGTTTAGGTAACCAACGTTTCGTGGGTTGTTTCCCACTTCGTCAGGGTTATTTATTTTAAATACTGCGAGACAATAAAATTTTTACTACAATTTTGGCTGTTAAATTTAACCCTTTCACTACCGACTTTTTGTTAGAAGACGAATAATTTTTTTGACTTCTGATTCTTATTTAAAACACTTAATATTAGTGTTAAAAAAAAAAAAAAAAATTTGTTTACGCCTCCTCCACCATCAGAAATTTTGTACACTACAGTGCACATTGGTAGTCACGGGTTGTAGAAATTAATAATAATTTTTATCATAATTAGTTTAAATTTTTTTATTGTTTATTGATAGGAAAATATAATATGTATTTAGAAAAATGCAAAAGAAACTGAAGTACATTAATTATGTTGTATGATAAGAGAGGAAACAATTGCTTTCACGTTGAACACATAAGTGTGCATTACATTTCACGCTCTTTATGTAAGATCTTTTTGCACAATTTGGCAACTTGCAACGTCCAGATACAGTTGTATTATCGAAGAATGGAAAATGTCCAATTGCATCCAAACGAATGTCTTTGATTGGAGCCACATAGCGTCGTTTGTCATTTTTAGGATTTTCTGGAAAAGAGCTGCTTGAAGGACGTCCAACTCTTTTAAGGGAAGGTTTCCCCATTAGAACTAAGGCATTACATACCTGCATTCGAAAATGCATAAGATCAAGCTGTTCTTTGAATACGATGTGAGCTTGTCCTGCGTCTCTACGGTATTCTAGCCAAGCGGAAGATACAGCGATGTCAAAAAAATGCATGATTACTCGAAGCGTCCATTTCTTTAATTTGAGAAAGATTCGATAATATGCAACAAGTTGATCGAGAATATCAACACCACCCATTCCATCGTTGTATCTTTTGATGACTTCTGGTCTTGGAATGTTTAGGTACGTGCGAGTTACTTTGTCGTAACGCTTAGCTTCGTCTTCAACACCTATGCCAAGAAAATTCGAAGCCATATGAACTGGTTTATTATCAAACCATTTAGTGACAATAACACTGCCGTCCTTGCTTATTAATTGATCTGATGAACCTCGGCCATTTTTCTTTAGATCCTTATCACTTGGTAAAGGTGGTGCATTGAATCTATTAATTTGAGCAGTTCCGGCGGCTTGTATGTTGATCGATTTAAGGTAATGTAAAATGTGGTATGAATTAAAAAAGTTGTCAAAGTACAATTTGTGTCCAACAGCATCTTTGGGGATTCTTTTTATAAGGCTAACTACAATAGCTGCGCCAAATCCCATGGTCTTCACTACATCGTTACTAATCTCGGTAGAGGCACCTTGATAGGCAACGAAATCAAATGGAATCCCACTTTTTCCACAGAGGAAGAAAAATTTTATTCCCCACGGATATGGTTTATTTTTTATGTACTGTTTTATTGATAACTGTCCCTTAAACGGTATTAACTGCTCATCAATGCTTAGAACTTCTTCTAATGGAAGTTGTAACAGTCGCTTGCGAACATAGTCCAAGATAGGTCTCACTTTATACAACTTATCCGTGTTATTTGGATCTTTTGCATTATTATCAACTAAATGCAATGCCGTTCGTAATTGATAAAAGCGATTTCTCGTCATATGTTCAGTGAACAATGGCAATCCCAAACCTCTTTCCCAAAACATTTCAATCCGTGGGAATTTCAAAATGCCCATATAGCCATGTAATCCAAAGAAAACTTCCATTTCTTTGGCTGTGCATGGACTGAACCGCATTTCTTTTTGAACTGCATACAAATTCGTAAATTCTGCTGCTTTCTCGAAGAAATCTGGCGGTAAATATTTTTGAAAATAGGCAAATGGGCTTTTAACATTCTCATTCCCTAATTCATTGTTAAAATCAATGGGTTGAGGCAAAGTATGTCGGACACGTCTCCATTCCATATTTTTCTTTTCAACAGGCACATATTCCTCAAGGGGTGATGATGATGGTTGTTCTTCTACTTCTGTGGACTCATCTGATCTCATTGCTAGCGCTTGGCGACGAGAAGTTCTTTTTGATGTTTCCACATTTTCTAAGTTTAAATTTTCACTTAAAGTAGCCTGGTACACGCCGGCACCGGTTGCATCAACAGAAATTTCAAGAGTTGGTCCCTGAGCAATAGCTTCTGTGATTTTCTGGCTAAAAAAGGCTTTTACAGGTACATATTTATCTGCCAAGGCACCATCTAACGCAGCAAAATTATAATATTCTTCAGGATCTATATCATCGGGCTCTTCGCCACCATCCTCATGTTTATTTACGACATCTTTAATAACAACCGCTTCTTCATCGGTGTCGCCGCCGTCATCCACATCTGAGCAACCTCTAGACATTCCACAATTTGTTCGTTCGTCAATCTCCAACGAAGCATTTTTTCTTCTACACTATAAAAAAAAACTGCAAAATAACTGCCACTACTATTTAAAAAAAGTAAACTTACGGTGGCGAAAAAGGGTTCCGTTCCAACTTAAAATTTACTTTTAAAATGTTGATAGAGTAACAAGAAACCCTATGCAAAAAAACAAAGAAAAAATATTCCTTAATACCTTTTGACTACCCATGTACACTACAGTGTCATTGACTTCAAATGATTGCCTAGAACTTACCGATTATCGAATCTTCCGGGTAAAAGCACAAAAACACTCTTTGAAACTTCAGCAAATAAATAAAAATTATTTTCGATGCCTAAATAAACTTTTTGATGTTCTAATTATAATTCAAAGTAAATGAAACACAAACGAAACAAAATTCACGCACAAAGTCACAAAATATTGATACTTGAATAAACTGCTTTGTAAAAATATACAAAAAAATAGCTGCTGTCGCATGGCTTACTCTTTAACAAACACGATGGTGCAAAAAAAAAATTGATAAAGTACTTGCAATCATATTTTAATTATTTTTGAAAGATGTGTACACTGTAGTGTACAATGGTAGTGAAAGGGTTAACTCTGTCATATATTTATTTCAACATTAAAAAACAGTTGACACCACTTTTTTAAACTAATCTATTTTAAACATTAAGCAAATATAACTCAAAATATAAAAATTAATACATTAAATTATTAATATATAATTAAATTAAATTAAAACATTAAATTTTTATATTTTGTGTAACATTTGTTTAATGTTTAAAATAGATTAGTTTAAAAAAGTGGTGTCAACTGCTTTTTAATGTTGAAATAAACATATGAATGAGTTAAATTAAACAGGGACATAAACTAATTTTAATTTCGAATTTTCAATTCATATGTACATATATGGTACGTTTTACGACAACCATATAACCCCTATGCTCAAAATTAATTGTAATCAATGATAACGTTACGGATCTCCTTAAAGATTCCCAAATAGGTATACTTTCGAAAGAAACATATTGTTTTGAAAAATTTAGTATGGCTGCTAACTAATATTTCTGGTTCACTTTTTATTTTATATTTATTCCTCGAATGTAATATAGTTTCTAAATTTGAATTTATTTTCTACAAATTCAAAGCGTCATCTCTATTTTTGCAGAGTATAGCTTTTTAAAATTATATTCTATATAATTTAAGTATCTGCTGCCATATACGTAACATCTGATTCATGTTGTTAATTATAACATACATATATGTTTTAAGCAGCTTTAATTTCTGCAAAAATTATGATAAATTCATTGCTAAAGCAACATTTTTAAGAAGAATTTTGAAATTCAACCATATTAATTTGTATGTTGCTCATCTGTGTTACAGCTTGCCAAGAAGGGACTAAATTTGGTGCTTATAAGTCGATCATTGACTAAATTGGAAACCGTTGCCAAGGAAATTGGTAAGTAAAATTATTTAGTAAGTGTATAGAATAATTCAATGATCTGATAGGTTGTGGGATTGCAGTTGCAAGCATTAATCTTTCTCAACTCCATCTCGAAGTTGGATCAGGTTTCTATCTTTGATAATAAGCTTACGTTGTAAGATGTTGGAAAGTTGAAAATTTCTTTTTCAAGCAAGATATGATATAAGATGTACCCAAATTAGGTGTTACATTCCTTACATCTTTGTGCATACTAAGCGCGAATTCTTGAACATAGTAGCTTTGCTACCAATTTCCCCAGCTTTTGAAGGTCTCACATACCATACTCCCCGGTGATCCCGCTGTTTGAACGCTTTCAAAGAAAATCTGAAAAATTACTCAATGTGACAGAAATATAACGATACGTAGTGTGATGCAAATGAAATCTCCACGATAGGTATGCAACTTTATTTTCATTCTCTTAGTTCATTTGATGGATGAACGCACATATAACTTACGTTACTCTATTTTCCGCATTCAAAAGGAATGTCGCTCCCCATACTACTTAAGTATTAACAGCAGATATTCCTTTCACTAATATCGTTAATGTCGCTGTTCCATTGAATTTCATTGCATTAACTAATGAACTCTTCGAGCTTCAACTTGAGTGCAATCCCTTTTGTGTTGGACCTCACTACATGGTCCAATGAATGAAAACTTTTCATGGAACAGAATGAGTTCAATATTGAAACAAGGTGATAATGTTGAATTTAGTTGATATTTTCCCAGATATTAGATTAACTTTCCAAATATTTTCTAATTTTTAGGAGATGCGCACAAAGTTCAAGTCAAAGTCATCGATGTGGACTTCACTGGTGGTTCCGAAATATATGACAAAATTAAAAAAAATATTGAAAGCATCGATATCGGCGTATTGGTGAACAATGTTGGCATCAGTTTTCAATATCCTGAATTTTTTCTTGAGATTAATGAAAAAAATCCGACATACCTGCGTGATGTTGTTTCAGCAAATATACATTCCGTAACGCACATGTGCCAGCTGGTTCTTCCCATAATGGTTGCAAAGAAAAAGGGTGTCATCATCAACATATCGTCTACATCCGGAGTTATACCAAATCCCTTAATGACTGTATATAGCTCAACAAAGGTATGTTGTATTCTTAAAAATAAAAACATCAATTTTTAAATCTTATACCGTTTCTTACAGGCTTTTGTAAACAAATTTAGCGCCAATCTTCATGCCGAATATGAATCTCAAGGTATTATAGTGCAGAGTGTACAGCCAGGATTTGTTGCAACCAATATGACAAAAATACGCAAACCAAGCTTATTTGCGCCATCAGCAGACTCATATGTAGAATCCGCTTTAAATACTGTGGGAGTTGATGGTCAAACACCGGGTTATTGGCCGCATGCGATTATGCAGCTGTCCATAGGTTTGGGATCATACGTTATGGGCGAACAATTTACTAGCAGAACTATTTTGAAGAGCCTCTTAAGTACACGCCAACGAGCATTGCGAAATTTGGCAAAAAAGCAATAAAAAAAATTATAATTCGATTACACATATAAAAGTGTAATGAAATACTAAAACTTAGAAATAAATTTTTTCATAAAACATACATATGTACATATGTTATGAATATTGTATGTTGGCATATATTGAAAAAATTAAAGAAGCTAAAAAAGCCAAACCCACGATAAAACAATTTTGGAGAATGTCCAATTTTCTGTGTAGCCAATAAATACTTTTGTGTAAATTTTCCGAATTTTTGTACTAGAGCCTCCCTAATTGTAAATTTTTCTTTTAGAGACCATCCTGAAATTAATATTAGTTGCGTTCCCGTTTTTACAGGATTTTACCCAAAAAGCATTCCCGTACACGAAAAACCTGTAAGTGAGAACGAAAATGAGAGAGTAATTTATGTTCTCTCATTGTAAGAAGTTACAGGTTGAAATGGCTGCAACTTTGCAAGGAAGCATCACAGATCACCACTTGAAAGCTCATTTTAAAGGGCAAGGATGGAACTAAATGATGCTTTTGTTAAAAATAAGCTGATCAACTTTATTTGAATCCTATACATGGCCTCGAAAGTAGACAAAAAACATCATGTTTCAGGTACTTAGCCTCAAATATTTCAGGATTCCGACATGATGGGTCAATTCTGAGGCCAGATTCGGATTCAGCGTAAAAAATTACATCGAAAAACGACCCTTTTCAGCTCAACAGCACTAATCACCTATTCATTTAGACACCTTTTTTGAAAAAAATAATTTTTCCATACAATTTACATGTAAAACTAACAGGCTCCGGCGCCACCTTATAAAATTGAGTTACAGAGCTGAATTTTCGTGAGCTTTTTCTTCATATCATAAACTTACTTTTTAAGCAACAGCACCTTAAAAAAAACAAAAAAAAAAAAATTTGAATCACCCTAATATACATATTTAAATATGTTAAACGAAAATAAAATTATTGCAATAAGGTATTGTTTATTCCGACATACCTGTGCTAACAGATAAAAACTTTACCCTTAGACCTAACATTGTAGGATTATGCTCACCTTATAACTTAAAACGTTTAATGAAATTCGTTCCGCCACCAATGATAACAACTGTGACACTCTCTGGATAAACTTGCACAAAAATTCAAATGCAAGGCCTGAAAGCTGTTTTGAAATAAATATGCACATTACTGAAATCCTCTTTCGTCACAGAAATAGTAATGAAATCAAATATTCATATCTAAAATCATAGCTTTGGCTATAAAGCTTTATCATTAGCCGTGTTTTATTCGCTTTGCTTAAACCTAAAAGTGAGTAAAACGCATAAGTTTAACCTTTTATAATTCTGCATTTGACCAATAGGTGGCATGACAGTGTTTGACAGGAATTCTATTTTAAAATCAGAGCCGCTTTTATGGTCATTTGGTTGAACAGGGCCTTGCACGGTAAGGGGCCTCACGTATCAGTACATAACTTTTTTTTCAAATTCTTGCTATCAAATGATTTCAAAGTGTTTTTATAGTGTCACAGACGCTAATATCAAAGTTTTCTTTTCGTTTTCTGTTGTTTCATCACTGTTTTCATTTTCATTATGTGTTTCTATTTTAATATTTTTGCCTCGCATTGACTGGGTGCACAAGGCCTCGCGTGACCTAAGAACGCTTCTTCAAAATTCCAGCAAAATTGCCATATATTTTTGATTATTTTAGGTTTGTGTGTCAAACTTTAGCAAAGACGAAAAAAGCATGGTTTAGTGATAGTTAAATCATGGAAAAAAGTTCAATCAATTGATCTAGAAATTGAGCTGGTTCACACATTTGTATGATATTCTGGTTTAACCAAAGCGAATAAAACACGGCTATTATCTCTTTGAAAACCGAATTCAAATAAGAAGAAAAAACTTTATTAAGCAGCGGCGCTTACGCGATGTTTAATGGATTAAAAGCTTTCCCCAAAATTAAGTGCTTGCAATATCAAACGACTTCGAACGCACCACGGCAATTGGTGCTGTGACATTTGGTTGTCAAAAATTTTGACATTTCAGAATAAAAAAAAAACACTCAAATTTTTCTGCCGTGAACAGTAAGAAAAACAATTATTTTATTTGTACAGAACTGGTTGAAATTACTAAATAATAAATAAAATTAAGTTATTGGACTAGATTTAACGTACATAGTGCCATTGATAGATAAAAAATAAATGTGAATCTATAAATTAATATTGAATATCAATTCTGAAACTTACGTAACTTTTTATTCCTCTTTTCCAGCTTGATGGCCGGTGGAGTCGTCGGTAACTTAGTGAAAAAATACGGAGTAGTTATATTTTTTCCAACCTTTACAGCAACCACAATTTACGCCGATTGGTCGCATACACGTGCTTGGAAACGTGAAGTCAAAGAAAAAGCAAAAAGCGAAGAACTTCTGACCCAATAATCGAATTTGTGCAACAGAAACAACAATGGTTCTCGGAATCAACAAACAATACGTTTGGGCAGTGTTACCACTGATTGGTTTTGGTGTTGGTCACTTTTTGGACAAAAAGGAAACTGAACGCATGACAAGATTCCGCGATAAAAGCGCACTTTATGGTCGTGAACGCAAGCCCAATGAACAACCATCGTGGTAATGCAATGAATAAAGAAATGCACTTGTAATTATTAGCTTAATAATTAAAAAATACGATACTGTAGTTCCTTGAATTTATTATTTGCCAAATGTTTACATATGAATTGACGTATAGTTCAGGAAGATTATCAACAAAATAGCATGTTCGAGAAAATAATTCTAACTAAGCAATTTTACTATTAAATATGTAACTATCAGCGGTGCAGAGATTACAACCCAAAAGTTGGTGTCACATTTTTCAAATAGAAAATTAGTAAAATTTTACGAAAAGTTTCAATAATCAATTGCTCAGCTGATAAAAAGTTGAGTTACAGGAAGGAAATAATTCCGTTTATATTCTGTATGATGTAAAATTTTTGGTGTTGATACAGAGTGTCATGACCTGAACAATACGGCATTGTGGTTCAGAGCTATGGGTGCAATGTCGCCCCGATAATAAAAATGTAGTCATTAACTCATTGGTTCACGAAAAAACTACCAAAAAAGTAAAATCAGTGTCACGGTGAAGAATGCGCAAAGGGTTATCAACCCCAAAAAGTGCTTTAGAAACCGAAATACCGATCCAGCAAAAGTAATCTCTTCTACTTTCTTATTGTATCTAGGGGCGTTTCTGGTAAAAAGTTTCCCAAAGTTTCTTGGGCGGAGCATAAGAAAATGGTAAAAACAATTTTTGCAATTTGTAATATCTCAGCCAAATGTTGCATAAAAATTTACCACGATATTCTTCAAACTTCCCCAAAAATGTTGAGGCAGAATGCGTGAAGATCCTATATCAAAATTACAACTCCTTTTTTAAATACATATTACATTAGCACCATTTAAAATTTCAAATTCAAAAGTTCACAACACATTTTTTTGTTTCACAGAAAATAAATTTTAAAAAATTCGTCATCTTATTTTATAAAGCATGAAACATTGTGGTAAATTTTCATGTAAAAATAGTTATAATTAAAATATCTTGATATTCGTGTTTTTACCGTTTTTAATAGTTTCCGCCCAAGTAACTTAGAAAATTTTTTTATCAATTGCCACTAGTTATGCAGTATTACAAACTAATAGTTCAGAACTACTTTTTGGAATAAAAAACTGACATTTGCTTCAGATTTTTGGCCCCTTTACTTGCAAATAGCTGTAAATTTTACCAAATTATACTCCATATTTTCAATGAACGTGACACAATAGACACAGAACTCTAATTTAATTTATGTTATCATTTAATGTGAAAAACATAATTCTAATTCAAAATTGGTGGCATTTCTAAAAAAACTAACATTTTTTATTTAAAAAAAAAAAACAAAATTAGGTTTTTTAAGGCCAATTTTAATCAGCTGAACAGCAGATCGACGACTTATGTTCAGACGATCATGAACTATATAACTAAATAGGTATATTATTATGTGCAGATGAATCAATTTTTCGAGACTTCCCGTACCTCACAATGAGTTTGATGTACTATATATGTACATATGTAAGTGTTCATTAAAACTAAAGAGTTTCTTTTGTGGAAATGTGCAGCCATTTGCAAGTAATTAGTCAAAAATCTGTACTATAGTGACAATTTCTGAAACTGTGTTCCACTGTTAAATTAAGCGATTTTTTATATTTCATTTATATTTTTCATTTATTATTCAACCTATTGGAATCTTTTTTTAAATACAAAAATTATTTACTTAGAAACAAGAACAAACTTATGTTGTTAAATTTTAACACTTGAAGTAGCCTTTTCTTCTTCTTCTATTTGCTTACTCACAAGATTTACTATTTCTTCTTCAACTTTTTGAGTGTCTTCGACTACATAAACTGCATCGCAAAGGAAGAGCACGCAACCGATAAAGCTAAAAATTAATGCAATAAGAATGCTGCCACGTAACGTATAAAATGGTTTTATATCTATATCGGGAATATCGTATCGTTTTTCCAGCTTATCAAAATTCATAGTAGCATAAAGCATTCTGCGCACCAAATCAATAAAATACGGCCCAATTACGTCGCCAATCAAACGTGATACAATTACCTGCCATGCTCGAGTTGTACATCTTCGTGTGGGTATCACACAAATTTGTAATGTGTATGTAGTTAATGCCCAAGTCATATTTAATAATATTTGGCCATAAAACATGTAATAAAAAGCTTCCCACGTTCTTATATCAGCCGTAAGTAATACCATACCCATAAATGGAATAGATAATAAATTTCCCAAACCACTAATAATTGGGTAAATATTTGGTATTGCGGATTGCAATAGTCTAGCCAAATAAGTACCAAGCGGTATACCAATAAGCGCAGTGACTAGAGTGATTGAAACATAGAAATTTTTCACATTCATATGATGTTCCTTTTTTTCACGTTCTAAAATAATTTCATCGCCTAAAATCAGCAATTCCACTCCAGAATAAGATATTACACGAGAATAGAAGTTAATGCAACCTAGTCCAGAACATATCAATAGGTATGTTTTGTTACGAAACATACTTTTCAAGTCTTTTTTGTATGACGTTGCCTTCAGTACTCTTCCTTCCCCAAGTGCTTCTGCTACATCCTTGAATCCACGCTTAGGCTCAACTACAAGAAGAAGAAATAATGCAGACACGAAAGATATTATTGCGGTGATATATAGGCTCCACCACCACGGTCCAATATGTTTTGCCACAAGTTCACTGAGTAGGATGCCAAATAAAACACCAACTGGAACCACAGCATTAAAATGCGTTAATGCAATGCTAAGTGCATCATTTTGTACTATATCCGAAATAACACTCGGCGCAATTACAGTAAATCCTGATTGAAAAGTGCCAACTAAACACCGTGTCAGTAAATAAAATGCGGCACCAAACTTTACAAAAGCACCTAAGACTAAAGCAGCTGTCCAAAGGCATATTGTTATAAACATTATTTTTTTCCGTGAAAATCGATCTCCCAGGTAGCCGTATAATGGTGCAAGCAAGGTATATGGCACAACAAATGCGCTATTCACTTTCATTTTAAAACTAGGGCTCTCTTGATAGAATTGGAGAATATCTTCTGACTGTGCACGGGTGCAAAATCGATCCATAATTAAAATGAAATTGAAGACACACATCATGAAAATGGTGAAAAATTCCCGATTTGTGTATTGCGTATCCATATTTCCTTTATTGAATTCCTTTTTCTTTGACAGAGACTTAGCGTTTCAATCAAACGTGTGTAAAATATTTTTTATTTTTAAAATTGTTTGCACAGTAGATCTCAGCCAACAAAGCAACATTTAAAATTTGTTTGAAATATATCATATACATACATACATGTGTTACATATGTAACAAACTACACTGCGTACCAAGTATCTGTGTATAAAGTCACCTTAAAATGGTAAAACGGTAAATAAGGAAGCGCTTGTGTTTTGTGTTTTGTAAAAATGTACCTTTAGAGGGCGAATGCAGTTTTTCGTCATCAACTCAATAATTAAGTAAAATTTACAAAAAAAAAAAGGTTTGAATTCGAATTTGAATTTCAGCAAAGTTTACAGAAACAGAAAAGGATGATATTCGAGGTTTTTACTTACATTTCAGTTTACCAAACAAAAAAAAGTTAAGTACATATATATAACAAATAGTGCAAATGTACTGACAATGAAATGAAAATGAAATAATTCGAAAATCTTCTCACTGTCCAATACTTTGCTCCACACAGATCAGAAGTCAAAATTTGTGATCCTACTACGACCCCCTACGATGAACAATATTAACTAGTTTCAAATTCATGTCACCTTGAAATGGCTGTAACTTTGAAATAGAAATAACTAAGCTGAAAAAATTTGCTTGTGCCCTCGAAAGTAGACAAAAAACACCATTTCTTAGGTGCTAAACCTCAAATATTTCAAAATCCTGACGGTCGGTTCTGCGGCTATGTTAGGATTCAGTGCAAAAAATTACTTCGAATAACGAACCTCTGCAGCCCAACAACATTCAACACCTCTTCATTCACAAAATTTTTTAATAAAATAAAGTTTTTCAATACAGTTTACATGTATAACTACTAGACTTCGGTGCCACCTTTTTAAGTTGAGCTACAGAGCTACGTTTGCGTGAAATTTTCTATATATCATAAGCTTCATTTTTCAGCAACAGTTCCTTAAAAAAATAAGTTTGAATCACCCTAATGTGCATACATAGATTTGGAAAAAATTTATCAAACGGCACATCATTTCAAAATAATAAAACTATGCAGTAACAATGTTATTGTTTTTAAACGAGCCAAAATTGTGTTTAAACCCTAGGCCACGACCTAAGATCGCTCACATACTCCTATCGAAAAAATAATAATCTTTGTTCATTTGCATGTACTGGGCAAGTCATTCTAATTTCCCCAGGCCAATATTTCGAGAACTAAATAAGATAGTTTACTCAAAAAATATATTTAAAAGTCAGAGTTGACTTTGAATCGACTTTGAAAATTGGAAACCTTATAGCTTTTGGCCAAAATATTTTTCACTATCTTACTTATCTCTCGAGATAGGCCTGTAGAAATTAAAATGGATCACACTATATAATCGCACTTACATACAATAAAAAATCTCGTAAGCCCCAAATTTTGGAGTAATACAGAATCAAATTTTTTAATTGTTGAAAAGTGCCACGCCCACTTTCCCATTATGCAGAGTAGTTTTTGGTATGTCTATATTTTGGAGTCATTGTTTTGTTAAAACAAAGCATTGAATCGATTCGTAAATGTATATGAATATTGATCGCTGCTAACTGGCTGTAAGTTCATTTGTAATCATCCAATCTACCAAAAAAAACATACAATTAAAAATTTCTAATCCAAAAAAAAAAACACTTATTCAGAGCGTAAAATTGTGACGCATGCAGTGGCGTACCGTGCACATTCGACGCCCGGGGCAAAGAGGTAATTTACCGGCCCTACCAACAGAAAATATTGCGTGTTGTAAAAATGTTGCTTACTAAAAAACAAGGGTACTCGAAAACCCTAGCAAAATGAGATGTAAGTATTTACAAAATCATCGGCACATTCTCTAGAATTGTTTCCATTAAAAAAAAAAAAACATTTTCAAAATTTCGTAGTTTATGCTAAAACAGAATTTTAATATCACATTACTAGGACCATTTTGCCGCCTCCCAAGTGGTTACCCCCTGGGTACGCCACTGAATGCATGACGCACTTATCACGCTTTTGCTGACTGGACCTCCTGTTCTTATTATCGGTAAAACTTTAAGTACCAGTGGTAATTGCAATTTGTATGCTATTAACATTTATACATCATATTTGCCATAAAAATGAGCTGAAAATATATCAGGTGAAAAAGTATGAAAAAAATAAGGGAACAAAACGTATGTACGTATTTTCGTCCTCCTTTAAAACTTTGAAATTGGTGCTTAACACGTTTTGCCCTCGCGCCATTCACATATACATATATTCAATATGATTGAGATTCGAACTGTTTCAAAATTGTTGATTTCAAATTACATATATAGCAAGCAACTTCAATTTAGTTTTCGATATTAAATTCAGTTGAAAGCAGATAAGATGAACTTTTCTTGCCATATTCGTGATCAGCGACCCCAAAAAACCCTCTTAAGCCAATATTTTTGGAACAGTTTACTGAAACCCATACATTTCTCTGACTAGCGCATATAAAAATAGATAGATTACAATTTTCGAATATCTATCAAAAACGCGGTAACATATAAAACTTGTTCAATTCATATTAAGAAGATGTCTGCAAAAGACTAGAGCTAAATATGAGCGCTACCAAGCAAAGTGCAAACTTTAAGTTAAAAGTTTTCTACGTGTGAGTATACGCCCTTGAATTTTCACTCGTAAGCATATGGACATCTTAATATCTTTAATAAAATGACGGAAAAATAGTTCGCAATTATACATAATGTTATGTTGCACTTCAGCATTTATATTTCAGCACAATTAAACCATTAAAGTACATAACCGAAATTGAATCTTTCAATCAGTTTTGGCCCTCCTTAGTAAAAACTTCAAGTACCTATGGTAGCAATTGGTACTTTGTTACGATATGCAAGTAAAAGTGTCTCATTTTTTGCTTTTTCAATAAATTTGAGTATGTAGAATGCATTCCATAAAAAGAAAACACCACTAAGTAATTGAATATATATCACTGAAAGCATGCTATTTCGTAATGAGTAAAAATGCTTGATATCCAAATCGGCTACATCATAAAACTCCATTTTATCTGTATAATCAGATTTATAATAAGAGTTACGCAACTCCATGACGATCCTTGGACCAATAAGGTCTCCGAGAAAATGTGATATAAACGTGTGCCATCCAAATACCGAACATCTTCGTGTGGGTATGACAATATATAGCAAGATGTCACTCGATACTGCCCAAGTTACATTAAATGCAACTTCGCCAACAAATAAGTAGTAGAATGTTTCCCAAGTTCTTATAGAAGAAGTTAGTATTGTTAATATGTTTATTGGAACAGATATTAAAACTCCCCATCCGCAGATGATGGTGTCGACACGTGGCATTATGGGCCTTAATAATCTAGAGAATAAAGTGCCAATTGATACGCCTATTATTCCGCTGAATATAGCGACTGCACCAAATTTAACATTAATATCTGGAGCTACCGTCATTTCACGATCAAGCTGAATGATTTCATATCCTAATATCAACAATTCTGGTCCATACCGAGATATTATGCCACCCATAAAGTAGAGTGAAGCTAATGCAAGGCTTACTAATATAAACGATTTGTTATGCGTCAAGCTTGATAAGTCTTGCTTGTATGGAGTAGCCCTCAATCTTTTGCCTTTTCCAAGTGCTAATGTGTCCTTAAAACCACGTTTGGGATCCAATGCAAAAAATAGTAATATTCCGCCAGTAAAAGTTATGAGCGCCGCGATTAAAAGGCTGAACCAATGGCCAATGGCATATGAAGAAATGCCGGTGAGTATAAAACCAATTCCACCACCCACTGGCATCATGATGTAAAAATATGCCAATACTTTGCTAAGTGCTGCATCTCTCACAATATCTGCAAGTACACTTGGCGCAATTACACAAAATCCTGCTTGAGAAGCTCCGATGCACATGCGTGTGTATAGAAAACACCAACTGGTAGGCGCAATAGTACTCACTAAAGCGGAAATTGACCAAAAAAGAATGCTTATGATCATTAATTTTCGACGACAATATCGATCTCCCAGGTAGCCAAATATTGGTGCCATCAACAAGTATGGCATAAGAAATCCTATATGAAGCTGGTCACCAAAACTTAAGTCCACATCATAGTTTTTAGAAAGATAGTATGTCATTGAAATGACGCAATAACGGTCTATGTATATAGTGAGATTGATGAAACAAATCACAATAATAGTGTAACACTCACGAAATGTCAATGGAAACTGCATTTTTAATTTGAAATTATAATATTTCTCACTAATAAAATTGTTTTTATATTAAATTTTTTCATAGATTACTCTGTCAAGTTTCATTTTGACAATGCTAGAATTGCCAAAGTATATGGATTGAAAATTTTTAAATTCTATATATCTAGTTTAGGCGCAGCTGGGCCTATTATAACACTGATTCATTAGTTTGTCGTTATTCGGCACATTGTTGAAACAAGATCGTGAATGGCGACAACTTCAAAAATCAAATAGTTGAGAAATAAAAATTCATTACATCCATATGCATTTAAGAGTTAAAACGCTTTAATCAGTTAATCGAATTCGTTGGATTTGTTGCCTTCTTCATGATGAGTAAAGAAAAAAGATACAATGATTATTCGACTGATTGGTAACACCACGATATTCAACAACAGATAGCTATATCCGCAACTTCCGATGGCTATATATCCGAAACCAGATTCGAGTGACTCTTTTTTATTACATATTTGTGCTTAGAATAAAAAAGCACATAAGAACAGTTTAGTTTAATTACCATTGGACAATGGGAGCTAAAGTAAACTTAAGCCAAACTATTCTACATAGAAACGAATCAGGTTCAAATCTCAGTCGAATCAAGTTGTGCTATTCAAATCAATTTATAAATAATAATATGTGAGTAAAATTAAATTCAAAAATTATCTGTTCCAGGATTTGAGACCGCGCGTTCTGCGTCCCAAGTAGACTTTCTACCAACCGAAATTTTTCATTATCAAAATTAAATATAAATTCAATTTCGATTTTTATATTTGTTGAGAAAATTTTTGTAATATGTATAATTTTTTGTTTGTTAAACATTTTGCATACTTTGCATATAGAAATGCCTATAAAAATTGATTTGTGATGTGCAAACTTTATGGCAAATGTTACAAATATTTATTTTAGCAGCTGGCTGATGTGTTTTCATGTGATTCTTTAAAGTGCCAGGACCCATAAAGCTCTTAAAGCATATTTCACATTGGAAGCTGGGCTTCTTGATGTTGGTGCATATCTAATTCGAATGTACATTAGGGTGGTTCAAAATATTAAAGTTGCTCCAAACTTCGCTCCCCGTGCACCAAAAGTTTCGTATTGGTGCCAATAAGAACCACATAAAATTTGGTCCATTTCAGAAAACATTTGATGGACCCGCCACCCTTTTCAAAACTGGGTAATGGTCCTCAATCTATCAAAAATGATTAATATCTGTCCGAAGCTGCCCCTAAAGGGATCATGTATGACAAGGTCCCATTATTTTTTCTTCTCCAACATTTTTCCTGAACATACTTACCCCCTATCACAACCCCTTAGGGGTGCTCCCCTGCAAAAATGGCATTCTTGTGAAATTATGAAATTGACTTCCCCCTCTTCTCAGATGCCTCAGAAGGGGTACAACTCAAGACGAACTCGCATTATTTTTACTCTCCCAAACTTTTCCCTCTACACATATTGGAAAAAAAAATATAATAGCACTTAGTGATACATATCAGCCCTTTTTGGGTCACTCCGGGGAGCTATGAACTATTTTTCGAAATTTTTTGTGTTTTTTGTAGGGGGACCCCAAAAGGGTGGCTGCTGTAGATGTGCACAGGGAAAAGTTTGGGAGAGTAAAAATAATGCGAGTTCGTCCTGCGTTTTACCCCTTCTGAGGCATCTGAGAAGAGGGGGAAGTCAATTTCATAATTTCACAAGAATGTGATTTTTGCAGGGGAGCACCCCTAAGTGGTTGTGATAGGGGGTAAGTATGTTCAGGAAAAATGTTGAAGAAGGAAAAATAATGGGACCTTGTCATACATTTGATCCCTCTAGGGCGCAGCTTCGGAGAGATATTAATGATTTTTGATAGATTGAGGACCATTTTCCAGTTTTCAAAAGGGTGGCGGGTTCATCAAATGTTTTCTGAAATGGACCAAATTTTATGTGGTTCTTATTGGCACCACTACAAAACTTTGGGTGCCCGGGGAGCGAAGTTTGGAACAACTTTAATTTTTTTTCATATATGTCTGAACCACCCTAATGTACATGCACATGATTATGTAAACTTTTAAATTGTTTAAATTCTTGACGGCACAAATTGCCGACGTATTTTAACGAACTACCACTCCGACGTATCTCGCACACAACAAAAAACTACTCCGAAGTCATACGTCGACGCTCAAATTCGGTGTGTGTAAATAGCGGTCGCACATCATATTGTAGGTATAAAAAAACCTAAAACCATGTGAAATTTTTATTGCAATCTAAGCGCTGAAGTACTTTTGCGATAATATATTTCTTAGACAAAAAGACTTATCAGACCACCCTCGTGCTTATATCGTTCAACTTTCACTGCTATAATTCAAGTGCATGGCAATTTCTTTGTATCCTCATAACTACAAGTAACTCTTATCACTCAAGGCCACAATTAGCAACACATTAGAGAATTCATTAATTAAATATTAAAAAACAAATAAAGCTCATCAATAAAAAGTGAAATTTGGGAAAAAAATTAATTCAAAACGGACGCCTGTACAGCTGCAGCAACAAAAACCAACAAAGAATTTTAAGATAAAAAAATATTTTTATTCCCCAAAACCTGCTCATCATTTGGCAATTATGTATTTTTCAGCAGGTAATGCCAATCCAGATTGCAGCAAAGATAAATCTTTCAGTTACATCCATAGAATTAAATATGATACATGTGATAGATTTTAGTTTACTGCTTGTGAGATATCAGAAATACGATCTTACCGCCACAGAAAATATATTGTTGTCGTTCAAATGGTCCACTACAATTAGGCATACATCTCGGAACCCAGCTATAGTGAATGGATTTGAAAGATTTCTTTTTTTTTGTCTGAAGCCACAAACTAAAAATTTTACTCATTGAATCTTTTAAAACATTATATATGTATATATCTCTAAACAGTGGACAAGCCAGCATCGAAGAGGTTTTTGCAACCCTTACCGACCTATTTTATGCGGGAAAGGATTTTCCGGAAAACTTAATACTACCACTTTGGTTTGAAAAAGTGTTATGTGGTGCACTTTTAGGCCATAGAACTCTAGTCTGCAGCCATATTCATGTAAAGGAGTTACAGTTTTGTATGTATGTACATATTTAAGGTGAGGAGAATTTTTTTTTTCCAAAAAAAAATATTTGAATTTTTGTTACAACCTTGTCAGCCATCTCATAAAAAGCGCTATAACTCTGCCAATTTTCAACCATTTTGAATTTTTTTTTAAAGATTCTAACAAAGAATAAGAAGTTCTATAAGAATCAAAAGCCAAAAGTTAATTATTTTGATTTGGATGGAAATGCCGCCTTTTTCAATCAATTTTCAACATAAAATGGGCATAACTTAAAATGGCCATAACTTCGTAAAACAAATTTTTTTAATCAAATCGGGGAAATATGGGTCCCCTTATATCCTTTGAAAAAGAACATATTTAATCGGCAACCGATTCCGTAACATGAAATAATCCGCGTGCATGGCTTGAGTTGGACTTGGTCTGTATAGAACTACATATTTTTGCCAATGCATATATAGTATACATAAACTCAAATCTGTAATACTTTAAGCAAATATTTTTTTTAAGTGTAGTGCTTTTTCATGACAAAAACAAAATAATAAGCAAACTTATCTTACCTTACGTGCAAAATTTGTTGTTGCATTTGATTTGTGATATTCGCAATGCGTCATCTGCGCTGACGTGAATCGAGTTGAATTAATGGAAACTCTGCAAACCGCTTATCTGACGCTCCTCCCGAAAAAAGGCCGCAGAAAATAAAAATATTGGTAAAAACCATGATAACATTGATAACGAAAATGAAATAAATTTTTTAGATGGTAGCATAGTTTGCTGAAGAAAAAAAAGTGGGAATTTTTGAGCTTTGTGTATTTAGCGCACAGTCACATTATCCAATTTGTCAAATGTGACTAACAAACACAAAACTAAAATCTTATCTCTGATCTCTTAGATGTATTAAAATATCAAGGATATTACAGATAACGAAATAAATTGCGTTTCAAAAGCGCAACATTTTAGTATTCTGAAGTTATTACTGCTGGAAACACTCCAGAAGAGAATAAATCCGATTATCCTAAACTTTAAACCAAAACAATACAGCTATTTTCTTAGCAACCGCAGATATGTGCTTTTCGGGGTAACTACATATTTAAAAACATCTTCTTTTTTTTTCGCTTAGCTGTATACACTGTAGTATTCACCTTGTATGCGAGGCTTTTTGCCTTTGTCACAGACGTTCTCATATCAAGTTTGGTTATTTATGATTTAACTAGCATTACCCTGTGCGCATCGCCTCACCTCAACCGTGGTGAAGCTTCGATGTGCGGTCTGCGTGAAAATTCTATTTAAAAAATACTTTTGTATCAGGACCACCCTTAGTATGCACCCAAAATGAAATTTTTACAACCTAAGCAGTACCTCTTAATATAAAAACCATGTGATTTAAATTTCATGAGAATCGATTAAGCGGTCTTCGAGAAAATGATATTTAAAAATATATTTGTATGAGGGCAACCCTAAATAAAAGTTTTGTAGCCTAAGCTATGCCTCTTAACATAAGAGCTACATGGTGTAACTTCGGAGTGAATCGACTAACCTGTCTTCGTGAAAATGATATTTAAAAATATTTTTGTATGAGGGTCACCCTAAGTATACACCCTGAATAAAATTTTTTTGACCTTATCTGTGCCTCTTAATACAGAAGCCATGTGGTGTAAATTCCATGAGAATCGATTTGGCGGTCTTCGAGAAAATGATATTTAAAAAATATGTTTGTGTGAGGACCACCCTAAATAAAAGTTTTGTATCCTTAGCTAAGCCTCTTAATATAAGAGCTACGTGGTGTAAATTCGGTGTGAATCGTTTAACCTGTTATCGTGAAAATGATATTTAAAAAAATTGTGTATGAGGGCCACCCTAAGTTTGAACTTCAAATAAAACTTTTATGATCTTATCTGTGCCTCTTAATATAAAAGCCATATGGTGTAAATTCCATGAGAATCGATTTTGCGGTCTTTGAGGAAATGGTATAAAAAAAAATTGTTGTATAAGGGCCACCCTAAATAAAACTGTTGAAGCCTTAGATATGACTCTTAAAATAAGAGTTACGTGGTGTGAATTCGGTGTGAATCGATTAACCTGTCTTCGTGAAAATGATATTTAAAAATATTTTTGTATGAGGGCCACCCTAATTTTGCACTTTAAATAAAATTGTTACAATCTAGTCACTGCCTCTTAATATTGGTGTAAATTCCAAGAGAATCGATTAAGCAGTCTTTGAGAAAATGCAATTTTTGAAATATTTGTGTATGAGGGCCACCCTAAATAAAAGTTTTGTGGCCTAAGCTATTCTTCTTAACATAAGAGATACGTAGTGTAAATTCGGTGTGAATCGATTTATTTGTCTTCGCGAAAATGATATTTAAAAATATATTTGTATGAGGACCACCCTAAGTACGCACCCTAAATAAAATTTTTATCATCCAATCTGTGCCCCTTAACATAAAAGCCTTACTGTGTAAATTTCATGAGAATCGATTTGCCTGTCTTTGAGAAATTGCTATTTTAAAAATATTTGTATATGAGGGCCACCCTAAATATGCACCCTAAATAAAAGTTTTATAGCCTATGACACCCGCCCGATCGATACTAACATACTGTAAAAATTTCATCAAAATCGGCTGGATAGTTTCCGCGTGCATAAGAGACAGACAGACAGACAAAAAATGAATTTTATATAATAGATATGTTTGTATAAGGGCCACCTTAAATAAAATGTTTGTAGCCTAAGCTATACCTCTTAACATAAGAGCTACGTGGTGTAACTTCGGAGTGAATCGACTAACCTGTCTTCGTGAAAATGATATTTAAAAATATTTTTGTATGAGAGCCACCCTAATTTTGCACTTTGAATAAAATTGTTACAATCTAGCCTCTGCCTCTTAATATAAAATCCATTTGGTGTATAAATATAAAATGCTATTCTTAAAATATTTTTGTGTGAGGGCCACCCTAAATAAAAGTTTTGTAGCTTAGCTATGCTTCTTAACAAAGAGATACGTAGTGTAAATTCGGTGTGAATCGATTTATTTGTTTTCGCGAAAATGATATTTAAAAATATATTTGTATGAGGACCACCCTAAGTACGCACCCGAAATAAAACTTTTACCATCCAACCTGTGCCCCTTAACATAAAAGCCATACGGTGTAAATTTCATGAGAATCGATTTGCCTGCCTTTGAGAAATCGCTATTTTTAAAATATTTGTGTATGAGGGCCACCCTAAATATGCACCCTAAATAAAAGTTTTATAGCCTATGACACCCGCCCGATCGATACTAACATACTGTAAAAATTTCATCAAAATCGGCTGGATAGTTTCCGCGTGCATAAGAGACAGACAGACGGACAAAAAATGAATTTTATATAATAGATACCTCACTCAGTAGTGCGTTTTAAAACTCTTCTTTGTGGGAGTGTTGTCATCCCCTTTTACTTTATCCAAATAAAATATTTATGTATGTATACAATATATAAGAGATTGCTTGTTCCGGCAGATGGTAGAAAGATGTTTCCGTATATGTTGAAGCTTATTTGAAGTATTCCTGTTTATATTTTTTTAGTTTTTGTAGTGTTAATACGAAGTTCAACAGTGGCTTTCTAACCGCTGAGATGTGTCGATCTTGATGACAGCAGGACGATATCCATTTAAAGAAACTTACCTAAGTGGGACAGAAGCACTCCACGCGGCATATCGCACTTCATCAAGCCTGAGTATCTTCAATGGAGGCTACTGTATTGTAAGACATACAGCCATACTAGGTGTTTAGAAGAGTGAACGTGTTATGAACGCAATTGAAAATAAATGTGCACTCTTATAATAAAAGTTGCAAAATGGCCTCCAACAAATAAAAACGATCCAATAAGAGTTATTAAAGAGGAGTGGTCAAAAAGATACCGTAAGGACATGATTTACAAAAACTAATGGCGTCTATTCCAAGAAAGCTACCAGCCGTGATTGAACTGTAGATACTATTCGGTACTTTTCGACTTTTTACTGACTATGCTTCACAAAACTGTTCGGCATTGTTAGACTTTTTCAATATTTTTCGATCATTTTAGCTACTATCGAATATTCCCATGTAGCGATACTTTTCAACTTTATCTCTTAACTCTTAATTTAATTTTTTATGAGTATTGTCAGGCAGGGATTAAGAAATGTGCTGCCCCTAGGCAGTTGCAAAAATTAACGCCCCCCCTCCACAACTTCTTCATTTATTAGAAAAAATTATCTTTTTTTTCAATTTCCCTTTAAATCTTGCCACCCTAGGCACGTGTCTACTCTGCCTGTAAGGTCAATCAAGGCCTGAGTATTGTATTCAATCTGTTTAATAAAACCGCTTAAAAAATTAGGTAGAATATCATGTACATAAATTATTATGTAAAAAATAACTCAAGAACAAATTCTTTTACACCAAATGTACAATCTTCTGGTGCACCTTTCGTCCAATATTGAATAAGTAACCAGTCTTAAAAAAAATTTAATCAAATAAAGTTTTCACTTTACTAATCTGCCCTCAGAAGTGAAAAGGGCGTATCTCAAAAAAAAATGCGTTCCGAGAATTTTGATGTTTTGTTTATGTCAATTTCTTGAAATACCTGTAGAATTGAGATGGAGAAAACACTTTTGGGAAATTGTTTATATGTTTGAACTAAGATACCGGCATTTAGAGTAGTTCATTAGACGCGTAATTTTTTTAGCTATTAGATGCCATAAGAATCACACATATGATTTTTTTTTTGAGATACGCCCTTTTCGCTTCTGAGGGCAGTATTCAACTTGAAACCAGTTTAAGAATTTGCTCCAAAATCTGTCACAACTAAATTGAAATTGATAAAACAATCAATTTGTTTTTATTTGGCGGAGTATCGGCTGTTGAAGCAAAAGAAGAAAAGCGGTCACTGCACCTGAAAGGCCTTGGTTCAACAAGAGAGAGGTGTGCCTGAGCCTCTAACGATCAAAACAAAACAGCAACAACAACGTTTGTGTAGTATTATGGTGAAGTCTTGTTTGCTTGCATGAGCAAATTATGGCTCTGCAATTTTGTTGCTCTCCACACCTCCCAGCTACTTGTGTCTGCCTAAGTTGTTTGTTCGTTTGTTTTTTCACAATTGCTGCAATTTTGCTTTGATCTCCTTCTATAGGACTTGTTTTACTTTATTTATTTTTTTTTTTTTTTTTTTTTTTGTAGTATTTCTTTAAATTGCAGACTGTTTTTTAAGTCTACCAACAAATTATAAAAACTCTTCGTCAAATTTTGGAGCTGTCAAATTTACGAATCCTCAGAAGATACAATACGTGTATTTGTTGCATGAAAATGAATGGAAGGAAGGAAACATATTTTAAGATATTTTACCATAATTAAACATATTGCAAGAAACTTAAATGCCGAGTTATTAAGCAGAATATCGAAATTCTAAAAAGCCCACCTCAGTGAAAACGCATTATTTAAAATTATTTTAAGTATTTACAAAAAAAAAATTATACGAGGATTATTCTCATATCTTGGGCAATCAGAATCTACATATGCATACAGCGGTTCAGATAGGTTTGGTTCAACATTAGATCAAATATGCCCCAAAATACTACCCACACTTTCTGTAACACATCAAAAGTATGCTTCAGATCGAAAAATATATCGCTTACAAAAATTCTACAGGAGAAAAAATTAGAGATTATGTCTGTGCCGGTTAGCAATTCTTTTTGATAAAAGAGGTCAAAATTCGAAATTTTTCCAATTTTCTCGAAAAGCATGGAATAAATTAAAAAATAAATATGAGCAGATACATATATAGACCCCTTTGCGCGAAATCATCGTATGTACCATTTTTTCGAAATTGACTTTTTGATGCAAATTTGTTCTACACCCCACAACGCATCACCTGGTAAGATATTGTAACTGAAATTCTTACAGTTACGCCAAAAATTGACAGTATATTTTATCGTAGGTTACAATGCATTTTTTTCTTTTGGGCGAAACGATTGTATGCGTCATACAAAAATATTATGTGCATAGTAGTTGTTGTTATATTCTCAACTTTTAAGCTAAAAATGATTTGCAAAATCTGTGTTTAAAATATAGTATTCCTTCAAAATATCACAATGAGCATTTAAATTTAAAACATTCCTTAAGTGTAAATGATTCGTTAAATGAAAGAGATGACGAAGATTAAATTGCTTATTTTTGAAATTGAAAACATACTTTGCAATAATAATAGTCTTAAATATTTAAAATTGGTAAAATTTTTAACAGAAACTATTAATTTAAACAAGAAAAATAAAGTGCCAAATTAAATTTAAATTCAACAGCTTTTGAGTCTTATTCTGTAATTATTACCATAAGTTTTTGTCGTCGCATAAGTACCACTTAAAAAATTTAAAAAAAAAATGCAACAAATAAAACCTTAATTTTTTCACATAATTTCACAAAGGTTTAAGGTCACAAATACTTTTGTGTCTTAGTTTATTTCCAATTTAAACTGTTTTTCATGTTAAATTATGTGCCAAAAGACATGTTATTTTCGTAGAATGTAAGCTTTTCCACAGGAAAAGTTCTGAGTTTGCTTATAATAGTTAGTTATCTAAGCACATGGAAAATTTGATTTTGACATTTCAGCTAAAGCACAGAAAAATAAAAAAAAACCCTCTTGGTTTTGGCACATACGACGATTTCGCGCAAAGGGGTCGATATGATGTAAAGATATTCAGAGCTAGCTCTTTTGGCTCATTTTATGAGAAGATGTCCTATCTTCAATACCCTCTGAGTAACAGGGTATTTAGAAACGTTTCACAATCTCAACATTTTCTAGCAGTCAATTGATGAAGCGAACGTTCCAAATAATTTGCACTGTCATTAATAAATCAGTACACACTCTGAATGGTATCCATTTTACTTTAGTGACAACCCAACACATCACATTTGATTAAAATATCAAGAGGTATTTTGTCGAAGACAATTAAAAAATCATTATAAATTACGTTAACTTGACAGCCTTATAGTGTATACCGGCCTGCCACAAAACCATGTTGCCGAGGAGAAATTAAATTTTTTACTGAAAAGAAAAACTTTTCTTTTTGCCTTATGGAATTGATTAAACTGTATGTTATATTGGGTATTCTGATAAAAATGCGAATTATATGACAAAACTGAAAACGGCGTAGAGTTTGGTTTGGTTAGGGCGGCAGCTTAATAAACCAAGCTAAAAGCCGTAAGTCACTGATTATACATGATCCGCCAAACTGGTACATGTAATTGTCATAAAAATAACCGTTCTAATGCTGATAACAATATCTCATTAGTCATGTTAAGGTAATTAAGCAGCGAGCCGATTTCAATTTTGGCAAATTCACTAAATTCATTCAAAAAGGTTTCCATAGAGATAAGGTCTTAGCCTGATTTTGCCCAAAGTAGAGTAGTTGCAGTGAAAGCTCTCGAGAGATTTTTGCTCTTATCTATGTATGTATATGCAAATACGATAGAAGAGGTTGAATGAAATATTTAGTGGTTTCTTCCCGCTGGGCCTCCTCGTGAAAATCATAAGATACTTCTTCTCGAAGATGTGGATTGACCAGATATAGCTTGTTGGAGGATTTACATTTCACCCCCCGTTTTAATAGAACTGAATGTGGACAGTGTTTATAACAGTAGAGGTGTGAGTACATCGCTCTGAGGTATTTCCCTGCTTAATAATTTTATCACCTAGCAACCATACACCCCGAATTAAATTTGCAGATAAACGAAATTTTTGTACAACACTAAAAATTATATTTTTTCGGACAGATTTCTCTAATACCTTCTCTGATCGAATGACCAATTCCTTGCCAGCGTCTTTTTATAATCCCATTGGAGTTAAAAGCATGGCTGTTAGAAAATTAAGTTCATGGTTAGAAATCATGTAGGACCAACAAATCATCAATATTCTTTCAGGGCTCACTAACAGTTCTGCATAAGTCAATTAATAAATCGGAACGCTCTGTTTTTAAAGATAGAACATTCCAATGACAATCGATCTTTATAACTTTATCTAAGATGCAAAAAATAGATTGTTTACTATTTTAATCCACACACAAGTGTAAGTACAAGGACACATGCGTATAGTGCATTTACGAATACTTTGGATAGTATTTCTTTACAAATGATGCATAACAAAAACCTCTCGTTCTTTTTTTTTTCCTTTGCCCACTGAGTTTTATTGACTCACAATGAATGAATAAAAATTGTCCAACTACGAAAACAAGTCAGCAAGCCTCCAATGTTACAACAACAGCTACAAGATCCAGATTATTATATAAAAGAAATTAAACAACAAAAACAACTTTAGAGGCATATCGGGGGCAAACACTCATAAAAATTCGCGAAACACATACGTAGATATAATGCTACTTAAATCGTATTTATTTTATTTTTAGTACACTCTTGTAACTGCGATCTGAGTGTGAACAAATATTAAGAGAGAACTTGTTTTGGATTGGCTAAAATACTGGGCTCGTCGACAATACTAAAATGACATACCCTCTATATCTACGATTTCAATGAAATCGATGTAGAGCATTTAAAATCAGTGAACAAGAGAATATTCGTGTGCCAATTTATGAATCTAAGCAAAAATTGTTACATAGAAACCAAATTGTGATACCATATGTTATCGCAGTTCATTTAGCGTTCCACGTGCATAGATTATATTGCTTATTAACAGATGTCTATTGTGTCAATATGTAAACATTCAAAATAATTTTTTTTTTGCAATTTTATAATTAACAAGATAGGGTTTTTTACAAGAAATCAATTCAATTTCATTCATCTTGTTCATTTTGGCTGGATTTCTGAGTTCTGAAGTTCCAAAATATTTTCTTATACTTGGATTATACCAATTTCGATACAGAAAGCTTCCCTGCCATAAAATGTGAGCTTATCAACCACCATGCTGATTCTGAAAAGGGTTGAATTGTCTCGTTATATTTTAAATGTATACTGCTGTCGTTTTTGTTAATGACTCGGAAAGATACATTTTTTACTCAATGATTGGATCGTATAGTTTCAAAAGTTTTTTTTGGCTCAAACAACCCTAATCTCCCTTTCAAATTTTTTTTGCAATTTTTTCCAATGTAGTACTACAGAAAAAACTTTCTTCTACAGAACTTAGCGTTTCACCTTCTTAAAAGCATGCTCAATTTCCGAAATGCCATTGACACAAAACGGTGAAGTAAAATGATTTCTTTGACATGGCGCTTTGTTAATGCGTAATTGTTTAACTTGAGTAGCAGGAAGAGCTGAAAGAGCCGGTGCCTTGAAGACAAAATTATACAAACAAAAAGCATTCGGTAATTGCGAGCCGAAATTGTTTAACTTGAACAACGGGAAAAGAAGGAGCTGAACAAGATCCTTTGTGCTCTTACATTCCTAGTAGATTTTTTTGTAATGATGTTTTTTTGACGATGTTGGAAAATTAAACTTCTATCAATGTGCACAAATCTTGATACTAACTAATAAATTATTGAGTGTTGTATACTTTAAACTTTCTAAAGACATAAGAAATTTTTTCGTTTGTACAATAAATTAATAAAAATACATTATGTAAAAAATACTTTCTTAATTGAATTATTTTCTCTAAAAATTAGAGCAATCTTGTTTATTTATATGCTGTAGACAAAAGGCTACAGCCTTTTAAAGGTGTTACTCTTAATTTTGCATTTACTTTTATTCTCACAATCCGGCTCACCCATTTCATAAATTCATATTATTTATTCTTTCTTTTAAAAATTTTAAGTGGGATACAGATGTTTTTAGCATATTTGACTTTTTTTTTTTAAATTGATTATTTTAACAGGTGCAGTTCCGGAGTATCGAGCATATAAATATGTTCAAAGTTCAATTTTAGATAAGCACTAAACATCATATAAAAATCAAAAATATCGGAGCAAAAAGTCAAAAAAGATTGCAGTTATTTATGGCATGAACGATATAAAGATTGCTTATGTTGCAAATTGCTTTTGGTTTGTATCAAAGATACCACGCCCTTTCTTCACCCATTTTCGGTTTGGAGAAATAATATAGCAAGATGTCGATCTGCTTCATCAAAATTTTTAACGATTACTTTATTAGCAATCTTATTATTTCGAATATTAACATTGTAGAAGGTATCACGCCACGCCACGAATTTGCGTAAAGATGAGACTTTCACAAAAGAATTCCTGAGGCCTTGCTTAAAGTGTTGGATACTTAATTTTTTTTTTTTTGCGTGTACAATACCACATCCTATTCGTAATGTCTGAGAATTAAAAAGCCTTTAACTCTGGCAAGGAACTCCAATCCTTAAGTGTGTCAAAAAATGGCTACGCTTGCCACAGTACTTCTCTATATAAGATACATTTGCCACTAACCCAAAGCCAGAATAAGTGGCCAGCTTTTAACCACAGTTTTGCTAAGCACAGTATTTCTGTGTTTATGTGAACTAAAAATAAAAATTTTAAATTTAGTTTTGACGTCCTAAGATTATTATTTTGGATATATTAACATTTATATTAACATTTATGTTACAAAGTAGTTTGGATATATTAAGTTATTTATTTTGGATATATTAAGTTATTTATAAAAATTTATGTTACAAAGTAGTTTGGATATATTAAGTTATTTATTTTGGATATATTAAGTTATTTATTACAAAGTAGTTTGGATATATTAAGTTATTTATTTTGGATATATTAAGTTATTTATAAACATTTATGTTACAAAGTAGTTTGGATATATTAAGTTATTTATTTTGGATATATTAAGTTATTTATAAAAATTTATGTTACAAAGTAGTTTGGATATATTAAGTTATTTATTTTGGATATATTAAGTTATTTATAAACATTTATGTTACAAAGTAGTTTGGATATATTAAGTTATTTATTTTGGATATATTAACATTTATATTAACATTTATGTTACAAAGTAGTTTGGATATATTAAGTTATTTATTTTGGATATATTAAGTTATTTATAAAAATTTATGTTACAAAGTAGTTTGGATATATTAAGTTATTTATTTTGGATATATTAAGTTATTTATTACAAAGTAGTTTGGATATATTAAGTTATTTATTTTGGATGTATTAAGTTATTTATAAACATTTATGTTACAAAGTAGTTTGGATATATTAAGTTATTTATTTTGGATATATTAACATTTATATTAACATTTATGTTACAAAGTAGTTTGGATATATTAAGTTATTTATTTTGGATATATTAAGTTATTTATAAAAATTTATGTTACAAAGTAGTTTGGATATATTAAGTTATTTATTTTGGATATATTAAGTTATTTATTACAAAGTAGTTTGGATATATTAAGTTATTTATTTTGGATATATTAAGTTATTTATAAACATTTATGTTACAAAGTAGTTTGGATATATTAAGTTATTTATTTTGGATATATTAACATTTATATTAACATTTATGTTACAAAGTAGTTTGGATATATTAAGTTATTTATTTTGGATATATTAAGTTATTTATTACAAAGTAGTTTGGATATATTAAGTTATTTATTTTGGATATATTAAGTTATTTATAAACATTTATGTTACAAAGTAGTTTGGATATATTAAGTTATTTATTTTGGATATATTAAGTTATTTATAAAAATTTATGTTACAAAGTAGTTTGGATATATTAAGTTATTTATTTTGGATATATTAACATTTATATTAACATTTATGTTACAAAGTAGTTTGGATATATTAAGTTATTTATTTTGGATAAATTAACATTTATATTAACATTTATGTTACAAAGTAGTTTGGATATATTAAGTTATTTATTTTGGATATATTAAGTTATTTATAAAAATTTATGTTACAAAGTAGTTTGGATATATTAAGTTATTTATTTTGGATATATTAAGTTATTTATAAACATTTATGTTACAAAGTAGTTTGGATATATTAAGTTATTTATTTTGGATATATTAAGTTATTTATAAACATTTATGTTACAAAGTAGTTTGGATATATTAAGTTATTTATTTTGGATATATTAAGTTATTTATAAAAATTTATGTTACAAAGTAGTTTGGATATATTAAGTTATTTATTTTGGATATATTAAGTTATTTATAAAAATTTATGTTACAAAGTAGTTTGGATATATTAAGTTATTTATTTTGGATATATTAAGTTATTTATAAACATTTATGTTACAAAGTAGTTTGGATATATTAAGTTATTTATTTTGGATATATTAAGTTATTTATAAACATTTATGTTACAAAGTAGTTTGGATATATTAAGTTATTTATTTTGGATATATTAAGTTATTTATAAACATTTATGTACAAAGTTTATATTAGTAATCGGACGCGCGCCGCTAATGCGGATAGTGCGCCGCTAAACGGTTTCGCAATTTATCATTTGTTGAAACCGTTTAACATTTCCTATGTTAACTCCTGTATGTTAACCTGTATTGGCAAACAATGCAATACAACCAAAAAACATATACTTTAAGTATATTACAGCTCGTTCGCTGATCTGATATCGGATATTGCGCGGCTGGACGATTTCGCATGTTTTGAATTTATAGAAATCGTTTAACATGTTAAATGTTAACAGGTGCAGTTATTTATAAACATTTATGTTACAAAGTAGTTTGGATATATTAAGTTATTTATTTTGGATATATTAACATTTATATTAACATTTATGTTACAAAGTAGTTTGGATATATTAAGTTATTTATTTTGGATATATTAAGTTATTTATAAACATTTATGTTACAAAGTAGTTTGGATATATTAAGTTATTTATTTTGGATATATTAAGTTATTTATAAAAATTTATGTTTCTTGTTGTTGACTTTAACAGCACGAGCTCGTGAAAACTATATACATACATAAATATATATATAAAATTGAAGGAAAGACATTCAAATCTTTTCTTTCTGAAACTGCAAGACTAGAATTATTTAAGACATGTCGACGAAATCAATAAGAACCATTATTAAAGGCCTGAATATCTGCGCTCTGCTGAACAATTCGCATGTGTTCACCTACAAATTGTTTCGTCGAATACTGAAAGTTTCGTGGATCAGGACTATTTCCAATGTCGAATTGCTCACCATATCCCGTAACAGCATAATTACAATTGAAGTTAAATCCTCAGGCTAGCAGAAAATACGACTATTCTAATCATGAAATACATGAATCGGGAATATGTTGGGGGAAATTGAAGTCACTTGCTATTGATTGATTGACGTTGAAAGAGTTTTGTGGAAGCTCTATGCTCCGTGAGAAGATATAGGACACAAGAGAGCTAATGGAATGGTTTTTTGATGAAGAGATTTTAATAAATCTTCATTGCTTATGTAATACCTATACGCTAGCTATCTAGATAAGTTCTAACCTGCTCAACTACTGATCAACAGAAATCTGGATCTAATGCTAGTAGCTTCTTGTCAGCCACAACTCCGTTAAACCAATACGCTATAGTGAGTCTTCTACGTTTATTGTCTGGTTTATAGATAACCAGCACCTCTCTTGTGGTCGAGTCACGTTATGAGCCAGTATGTATATTACTTTTTAGTTGCATATTGATGCAAAATCCTTGCTTGAGTTATTTGTTTTATTCTGTTGTATCAATATTTTTTTAGTATCTTTCTTATTAAATGTTCATCAAATTCTTAGTTTCTTTATAGCTTTTTGAAATCTATGAGCATTGTTCGTACTTCGTATTCTTTTAAGAATTTGCGCCATTAAAACCTTGGTAAGGTGGCGCCAGTGTGCATCGTACTCCTGGAGAAAGCCATATGTCAAGAAAACGGTTTTGCTTTATTTTTTTGTGGCAATGCCATATCTGGCTTTCTTTCCTTCAGCCTTAATTCTACATGACATTTTACAAAAATATTGATAAGATTTTTCTATTTAATATATCATATCCTTTTGGTTTCCTCAAAGCACTACTATCAACCTTTTGCTTTTGCAGTACTTTGAGGTTCCTCCTCGAATTTGTTTGGTCAGGCATATCTTCTTTGCTAAGAGCATTTTATCTTTTTCGGAAATGCGTGTCATTCTTATTGATCCCATTGCGTAATTTCTTGTTAAGTAAATATAGAAATTGCAAAATAAAAATCGTATGATTTTCTTCGAAAACAAACAAAATATGTAAACAATAATCAAAGCGAATAGGAAAGTTTAAAAAATATCAACCTTGGTAAATGTAGACATGTTTTCAAAATAAAATGGCAGTAACATAAATAATAATAAAAAAACAAATGAAAACAACATACATACGACCTCAAGGAAAGTGAAAGTAAACGTATTTTGTTGTTTACCGAAAATAAAAAGCGTAATGCGTAATTGAGTCAAAAATCCAAAACCCAATTTTTCGAAAAAATGTTCGGACATAAATAAATCAAATAAAATTCATTTTTTGAACTTTGACGATCTCATGTTGACAGGATATTTTTATATAAGTACACTTATGTACATGCATATGTATGTTTCCCACGTATGTATGTAGATTAGTCGTTTCATGTGAACTGTCATAAAATTTTGGTAAAATTTCAGTCAACCTTTCCGATTTTCTTTAAATTTCTTTATGGGTTAATATTGATAGGAAAAATTATTCACAACAAAAATATATTTTTTTATTATTATTTACAAAGATCAAGCATGTGCAGATGCCTTCCACTTTAATTTCAAATAGTTTTTAAGACAGTCTAATACAAGGAACAGCAAATCGTTCTATAGTTCAATCAACAAAAGTGCCACGCCTACTTAATTTTGCCAGTCAGTAGTGACGGTTCTTTCAACTAAACCACCAAATTTCATAACAATATCTATTATAGTTTTTGATATATTAAGCATTTAAATTGAAATGTTTTCGTGGTGCCACGCCCTCTAAAAAAATTTCATAAAAATATTTATCATCTCATTTTATTGTACTTAAATAACCCAGCATGACGCAGGCCGTTTTATTTGTCTCTACTTTTTAATGTATACGTAAGAATTGTTATAAATATGAATTTTTCGTGCTCGATCAGGTCGCGTTTTGGACATAAGCATGAGTCGCTTATTAAATCAAATAGAAGTTACTATTTATTGCAAACTGTATGTGCTGATTAATTGACAAACAAAATCAGTGAATGAATTTTAATGCTGAGTAATTTGGCTTTTAAGTTGGGCTAAATAAATGATCATGTGGCACGTCGTAGATAACTTTTTGTTTGTCTTTTTTTATCTAACTTTCTTTGAGCACTTAAGCTCCAAATTTTTTATCTTGTGATTTTTTCAACGCTCGTGTTTAGCACTATGATTGACGGTGGGGAGGAATGGGCGGCATATTATCAGCTTCCGTGGCTTATATAAATTAAATAAATAAATCAGCAGAAAACTCCCACACGTTATTATCTGAATAGGGGGTGTGTGCTATATCGAAATGTTTTTTGGCATAGTTTCAAAGTTTTTTTTTGGTTATTTTTTTCGCAACGCATTTTTTTGCATTTTTGCAAAGCCATCAATAAAAATTTAACTCATCTAATCATACATACACATACATACATACAATACATACATACATACATACATACATACATACATACATACATACATGTGTGTCAAGATCCATGTGAAGTGAGGATAGAAAAACATTTTTTATCGCCAAACTTTCAGAGTGTGTTCGAGAAGGCCCTCTATTTTGTCAATAGATTTTCTAAATCACATAATTTTAAACTGCACGTCAACTTTAATGAAATTAATAATTTTGTTAAAACAAAGTATTATTTTGGTTGAAGTAAATATTTTTTAAGACAAAGAAAATTTTCATCAATTAAAGGAAATTTTTATACATATACATGTCTGTTTTTTTTTTTTTAAGTAACTTTTTCTCTTTTCTCTGCATTGAAAGAGAAATATGCCAAACAAAATTTTACCAGTTGAGTAAAATGGAATAAACCGTTGTTCAATTCCGCATGCATTTTGCAAGATAGGCACCTGGTACAAAAGTAAAAAAACTTTGCATTTTGTACGCGTTAAACTGCTGCTGCTAGAGGTGTCAAGATGTAGTGTTTTATGTTGTCTGAGATGGTCAACGCCGCGTTGTCCAACCCAGTCTACATTGCGCAAGATGCTTGGTGCAGACAATGTACATTAAAATATTAAATTTCTAAACTATATCTGCCATAGATGTCTCACTAATGTATGCTCATGCTACTGAACCTGGATTTGCGCCATCTGTTTTAAGTAGACAACCCGTTTTCAAAAATCAAATTATAGAGGTTGTCACATTTTCCAACAAAGTGCGTATGGTTTTCGGGCACCTATCGATCGAAGAATTCAAATCCGTGATTAGTGTTTCTCCTTCTTTTTTTTTACAAAAAAATTGAAAATTGACCGGAAAAAAATACCGATTTTCCACTTTCTAGTTGCAACACCTCAAATATTATTTTGCCGCCGATCCCAATTTTCAATTATTTTATAAGAAAGAGAGAAGAAGAAGAAAAAGAAAAAGAAAAGAAAAAAAGTTGTTGTTGAACAAAAAAAAAAACTAAGCGTTGTCAAATACTGCATTAATCTCATTGTTACGCAAATTTCTAGGCATTTCGGCATTGTTTTGTTAAGAAACGCTAAGCACCGAATAATTTTACTCTAATGGGCGATTGTATGCGCTAAATGATCCACAAAGCGTATGGCAAATACTTATGTACATATCTGTATATCTGTAGCAACAAGGAATAACAGCTGATGTCGATCTGTGTTGGCAAATCGATACAATTTAAGTCACACTCTCATACACAAAACTTATATTGCTATGCACTGTGATCCGAGATCGACTGTAGCTGTTATTCCTTGTGGCCACAGATATATTGAAAATAAATTTCAACAATTTGCAAGAGTTAGAGGGGGCTATAGTCCCGGGCCTCGAGCTAAAAGGGCCTACAATCAGCGCTGCGTTAAGATACATATATGTATGCTACAAGCTTTTCAATATATAAAGAAACCTGGTGGCGGATTTAGTATGATTTGGTGAGTTGCAATGGTGAAAAGCATCATTATTTCATGAATGAATCATTTTTTTTTTTTTTTGTCTTTAATATTATATCTTTTATATTTTTATTTCAATTTTATGATAAAAAAATTTATCTTTTTATTTTGAAATTGTAATTTTTTTATGTTTAGTCCCCTACTCAGACTTTAGCCCCTCAAAGGAATCATTACAACTTTACAATTAATAGAATTTTTATCAGAGCGCATTGTATCGAGCCAGTTTATTCTTCCGACTTTCTACATTTCCTAATTATTCTTTTGCATTCTTTTATTTTCTGAATACCATAACTGAAAAAATAGTAAATTTTATTCAAAAACTATCTCGATTCTTGTAGTCAACTGCGTACTATTATCAAAGTAAATTTCCGCGTTATATTTCCTATCTTTAATCAAATAAATGGCCGTTTTTCCCCACTCTCAACGGTAAAATTTTTAGAAATCATAATATTTATTCATTAAATAAAACTACATACACACGTTCACAATTAGCTCACCTAAGGAAGAAAAACATCATATGATGTTTTTAGTACTAAATAGCAATAACAAGAGTGAATCAAGGTTCCGAAACTTAATAAAAAATAATAAAAAAAAATATTCATGGAAAAAAGGTTGTTGAGTTATAGTAAACAACAACTTGCGTAGATGACTGCAATTTAGGTTACTACTATAACAACAACAAAAGCGACCACACGCAAGGGAGGTGGTAAATCACAAAATACGCAGTATGCAACGTTAACTTAAACAACTTGATATGACAAATAATACGTTAAAGGCATGGCAAAGGGGTCAACATGTGGACCGCGTCTGTGAGAATTAACGTATTCGTTGATAACTCGCTAAATACGTAATGCAAAAAATCCGAAAAACAACAACTAATTTAAATGAACAATAAATAAATTTGTGCTGCGGCTTGGTGTTAATCGAGTGCATTCGCGACAATAAAATTTAAATGATTACATAGATTAAAATAAAATTGTGACGGTACATGGGAAAATGGACCTTTTTCCATATTTTCTGAAAATTGAGTTATTGGTATATTCTTGTTGAACAAAATGTCGTTCTTAGAATTACGACTTCGTAAGATTTCACGATTTTTCGATTATTTCTCGATAATATATCTCTCAAGAAGAGGTTCTCGTCCTCTTTTTGAAATTCGCTGAACAAAGTCTTGCACATTTCATTCATCTCTTACAAGATAAAGGAAAACTTCCAAAAATAGCAACTTTTGAAAAAAACACTGCCATTTTTTCTGCAAATAATGTCGTAAAATTTAGTTTTATAAAAAGGACCTGAAGAAACCAGTCGTCCAGTCAAGTATCTTTTACAGAACATAAGTACATTAGACTTATCATATCAGAAATGGTTAATTTAACTGACAAAAACAACAGCCAGTCTCGATTCGTCAACCTGTTTGGGGGCACGTCTGTAATGACGCATCATATTAAGAATTTATTATACACAAAAAATAGTAAATTCTTCCTCTGTCACGTGATTGAGTAAAACAGCAAATATAACGTAAATACATAATTTACAAATTTTAAATTTTCCATAAACAACAACAAACAAATTTATATCAATTGAATATCATTCATAGAAAAATGAACAACAACAAGTTAAATGACTTCTTGCCTTGATGATATTACCATGGTACTCCAGTAAATATTATTGTAAAAAAGTTAACACTATGCTCAGTGACGACGATACGATGTTTACTAAAATTTTGTTCGCGAATTTTTTATTTTTTCCTTAATAAAATACATAGCTGCACACGCATATGTAATTTGCGACATTAAATTCAAAAGAGAAATTCGTTAACGAAATAATAAATTGATGTAAATTAAGAGAGAGGGTGAGCGAGTAGAACGGAGAGACATAGAAAAAATATATGTCAGGGACTTTATGTAAGAGAACAAATTTTCATTATATTATACACTAGCTGTTTCTCCGCGGCTCCGCCCGCGTAGCCCCATTGTCCAATCTCGCCAAAATTTTTCAAGGCGCTTAGTACAAACTACTTTAATCCATGGTGTCAAATTTCACAACTACACTGAACCAAATTTCGTACATAGCCAATGTACACATGAACGGATGCGGATCCATTTCGAATACGTTACGGATCAGTGGCTAGATACATCGTTTTTGCGTTTATGTTGTGTGGTAGGTACTACGCCCCGTTTTCAAGGTTCTTGATGCAAGCAATATACATCCATGTACGCATTTCTTTTTTAAGAGTGTATAAGGTATCCTTTAATCATCTCAGAAAAATACTTTACCGATTTATATGAAAGATAATAAAGAGGAGAACATGTCTTTATATTTCATGCGCCAAATAACTTTTATAAGCTCCTATGCAAAGATTTTATAGCTATAATATGTTGTATTTCTACTTGTCTTTAAAATACCTGTAGAATCTTGTTGTGCTACTAGAGTACTATAGCTATTTTTATTTCATTATCAAATGTACTAACTATTTGTATGCCGGCCTCGAACGATCCATAGTTCAGCACGCTACCCACTAGCGTATCTGTGACATGTATGTATTATTTTAAAGGCGAATTATACCTTTCTCACATTGGTTTTGGTAAAGTTCCTTAAAAAGACAAAAAATGGACAGTAAAATTAGAACTAGATATAGAATAAAAATTAGATGAAGGTGAACTTTCATCGACCATTACTTTTAAAATTCGGGAAATACGTCATTCGTTGAGATATCATTTTGAGGCACAGATGCTTTTAACCAATGTCGAAGATGGATTTTACACAGCCACAGTGTTAAAAAGTGTATATTTCAGAAAATCGTATTTATAGAACTTAAAAAATATATGTGTTTTAAATAAAAATTTTATGTCTACAATTGTTGTAATTTCGGAGGAAGCTCTAAATTGAGCCTGATGCGTAAATAAGATACTCGTAAGTCATGCAAAGCAAACATTTTTTATTTGAAAATATTTCCAATAAAAAAAAATTTCAACATAGTTACAAATAAAAAATTATAATTGATCACTTTTTAAGGCTTAACTCATAAATATGTAGCTCAGACTCATACCAAGTACAGAAAAAAAGTTGTCTATACTCGTAACACACTTTTTGAATATTTCACCTGCTTTTTCGTTTGCAATAAGAGGTCAATTGCATTACTTTTCGATTAATGCAGAGTAGGCCCGGCAGGTCATGCCTGGCCCGAGTGGATAGCTGGTCAGTGGTGGTTGAGGGAGGGGGGAGAGAAAACAAACAAGTTTATGAAGGGGACTGTGAGCTCATAGGTCACAGTACGTAGATTCGATTCTCGCAAATGTAAATGATTTTTTATTGATATCAATCAAAATAAATGTTACTTTAAAACCTGGTTGCAAATATTTAAAAGCACGTTTTCCTGCTTTTAAATTTAAAACGTGCTTGTAGAAAAAAAAACATCTTTTCTAACCAGATTCGAGCCCACGTAGGTACTGTGGGCTATGAGTTCACAGTCCTAACCATTACACCACGCTGCCTCATATATTCGATTTTTCTATTATTCCTTTTGTTCACTGTGTCTACAATATTTTGTGTCAATACCGCAGGGTAATCTATTTTTAAAATTTTATCATAATTTAATGAAAGTTTTTCTTTTTTTATGGGGTCACTCTGTATCTTCGATTTTGGGTAAAAACCAGGTTTTAACTTTTTACCGACTATAATTATGAGCCATTATCTTTGTAATTATTCGATGCTTATTTCAAATTTAATGGCCTTATATTTTCTGAACCACTGGTGTCTGGGATCTAAAGCTTGGTGTGACGCTTTATTAGATACCGTATATTGCTCGTACAAATTTCTATTAAATTGGCAAATGATGTGTTGGTTTGAAATGTTTTATGTTGTAAATAAAAATTTTCCGCAGAGTTAAGTTAGCATTTTTTTTTTGTATAATTCCAGAGAACTAAGCAAGAGTAAACTTAAGCTGATAAGGCTTCGCTAAGGGATATGTAAACTACTAATTAGAGAAAAAATTACATACATACAGAGATGAGGGAAAAACATTATTTAGCTGATCGTAAACAACACGTGTGTTGCATCAGCCGATATTTTAAATCAACATTTTAATGCTGCCGTAATGCCAACAACAAGATTAACAAAGATGGCAACAACAACAAACACAACTATTTAAAACTAACAAAAAAAAATTAACAAAATTAAAAAACGGCAACAAAAACTATGAAAATACAATCGCTTCAGCAGCAGAAAGAAAAGAAATAAATGAAAATCCAACACGTGTGCGTCAAAATTTAACATTTAAATTTTTTATCTTTTATTTCAGAATATCTTTGAATTACGCATTCGAGCATTGATTTTTTTAGATATCTTGATTTTTCCTTTTTTTTTGCACTCATTTGAAAACAACAAAAGAAAGATAAAGTAATTTGTCTAAATTTAAACGCAAATATTAATTTTTGGCAGAGATTTTTTTTTTTTTTTCAGTTTTTCGGTAAAAAAGAGATAGCATTCTTTACTCTATTAAAACATTGCAAATATATACAATCGTATAGATACATATACCTCTAAAAAGTATGTACAATGACGCGTGGTCTGTACTTAAAATTAGAATTATTTTAAGTACAAATCAAAGAAAAAAAAATATAAAGAAAAAAATCTTACGCGTGTGACTTCATAAAAAAAAATTTGATATCTGGTCTATTTTAATTGTAGATATCCATATGCATACCATAGTAAAAACTACTGCAGGATACTTATGAAACCCTGCTCTTGTTGAATGATTTTCATCAAAATCAAGTTTTCTTAACTTCAATCCTTAAGAGCTCATAAATTTTTTCAATTTTGAGTTGCTTTAGCTCAATACATGTAGGTCTGCTTTATTGCTTATACTGTCTATAGCAAAACATCTGTTTTTGTTCTGGGACCTTAAACGCATCACACGTAATAAATTTGGTTTTTAAATAAATGATCCTACTTTTGGAAAACTACACAAACATATGTATTTGTTTTTAATTTTCTTTCCATCAAATTTGCCTAATCTTGGAGTGTTTTCATCCTAATCACAGCTTCGCATACACGTTTTTGGTTTTAAGGATCTGGCAAAATTTCAATGTAACCTCTGGCTAGATAATAGTACAAGATCCGTCTGAAAGACCTCTGCCATCATCGCATATATAACTTTTGAAAGTGTTAATAAAATAATAATAATTGTTCGACAACAGTAAAAAGTCAATGATGCAGATGTGTTATTTGTACAAATCATCAACCGTTCACCTCCACCCGTTAGAGCTTACCATGTGCCTCTCCCTGAGGGATGACCAAATCGACTAGCCTCGTGCCCGTCTTCACTAACGGCTGTATAAGTTCTCTTAAAAATAATAAAGCAACGTGCACAGATCGTATAGTTGCTGTACTTATCTAATTTGGGAAGAAGAACGACTATCTGAAGACCGGCTCATAGGAACCTTAGTGGAAAAAATTAAATTTATCATTGTGCCAGAGCATCTTGATATTATTATAGCGTGAAAATTTTTGATTATTTTGAGTCCACCTAAGAAGCTCGCCAAGGTTTTTTCGTGTCGCCATACTTGTTTCTGATAGTAACACCAATCGTGGCATTCAATGAACTTTCAGTGAGCATCTGGAAGATGCGGTCAAGATACAATTTCCATGTAAACCAAACAACGAAAATTGAAAGTTTTTTTAAAACGTATCGTCACCACGGAATGATCCAAATTTAAAATATAACAAACTATATCAAAATTTTATATAATATAATATTTCAAAAATATTAACGTTAATAAAACAACACCTGTATGCTTAGAACGGTCAAAATAATAAAGTTCGACCTCTTTACTTCTTTTTATAATTCAATCTGAGAAAAACTTGAATGTAATTTGTCTTTTTTTTCCATAGATTAATTTACAGAGAATTTTCTCTTATATGTACTTTTTTTTTCATCTAAAAATAAAAAATTTTTCTCTTCATTTGCTTTGCCACATTTTAAATTTTTTTTTGTTTATTTGTATACATTTTAGTACAACATAAAGCAGCATTTAAGCAAACTGCAACTCTCTGGAAACGAGCTGACTCTCGAATCTGTTCACTGTCGCGCGTCAGTGGCGTGCCCCCACGCACACCGCAACACTACACACATCAGCATAATGGACTGTCCATAAGCCACCTGGCTAAGCTTAAGCCATTTTTAACATTTTTTTACTCATGTTACTAATTGCTGAAAACCTTCTTAACAAACGCTTCGCAGTTTTTTTTTTTTGATACTAAAAGATTGACTTACGAAACAATCATTAAAATTATTGAGTACAACCACAATTTACTTTAGTTCTTATCAACCTTTTCGGTTTCGCATGGTGCGAGGCTTATGATTCGAAAGAGCGCTTTTCCTAAGTACATAATTTCAAATTCTCTTCAAGTCTATTTTTTTGGATTTACTCAAAATTGTGATCAAAAATTATTCCAACTGCCTATTCCAAAACACCACATTCACAACACACCGCCACATTAAAATTACTAAAACTCAAAAAAAAAGTTTTGTGATGTAAGAACTGATTACCTTTATTTTGTTCATGGCGAGATCAAAGGAGTCTTTAAGTGATTTTAAAGTTGGTAGATCTTTATTTCTGTTCAAAACATTGAAAATGGTGACATCGAAGAAGCTTTTTGTGATTACCTATGTAAGTTTGCATCAAATTGAATATGGCGGGATCAAAGAGGCCCCAATAAGGTTTTGTTATACATTTTTTGCTCATCATAATTTACAAATCGAGTGATTATATAAGAGTCTCCCAAGCATCTAAATTATTTGATGATCAAAAAATTTTCATGTGGCTCGAGTGTTGTAAGCGAAAAAATTTATGAAACTTGCAAAAACAACAACAAAAATTTGTTTTCACAATTTATACTCTAAGATTTGATTTTGTTCCCGGTATGCTCAAGCTAATGACTAAAAATAAAATTTACTCGTTTCCAAAAAAGTCTATAAAGGTCTTGCTGATGGAACCAGTTGCTATAGTTCACCTTAGCCCCTATATTAAGCCGTAATTGCGCGTGCCTAATGTTGCGTACGCATTAATACAAATTTCCTCACAACAAAAACTTTTGTGCGTTTTTGTCAGTGTAGACGTTCGTAAAAAAAGCTACAAGACATGGGCTCGGAACCACTCCCTCTTTCCTGAGGAAAGAACATAGCTTATGGACAGTCCCAAAAAAAGTAAAAAAATAAAAAAGAGAAGAAAAAACCAATTCTTGTATGCGCTCAGCCCACGATTGTGAACGATCGCATGCAAATGTATTCAGATCAAGCGATTCGGCGACCTATAGATAGGACCAACAGAACCGCACTCAGCTCAGTTGTTGGTAGCACCACAAGCAGTAAAGACATTTTTAAGAAGTAGAAAAAGTCTGAAAAATATAAAAGTGAAATAAAAATTCAAATTGTTGACGCTAACAGAATAAATAAATACTTGAGTGAAAAGAAAATTATTAAATAAAAGTTAAACAAAAAGTAAAGGCAAACTAAGCAAAAACGATTAACTGCTGAAAAAAAGACAATTAAGTGATTTAAGGTTTGAAGAGTGGATCTTCAAAAAAATTTGTGAAGTTCTAAGTTTTTTCTTAATCTACGAAAATGACTACTAAAATGGCAATTAACGCTAAGGTTTGTTACATTTTTTTATCGTATAAATAAATTGTATTTAACAAAAAAGTTCGAAAATCAATTAAATCATATACAAAATCATATAGCAAAATCGAAACGAATAAATATTATCTGAGACTGATCGTGAAACCTCTGACTGTTGGAATTAAGAACTTCGAAGTTTTCGTATTCTACAAAATTATCAAACAGAAAAGCCACCACGGGTCTAAAATTCAATAAAAAAGAAAAAAAAATTATATATTTTAGGCTTAAAATAGCAAATGACTTTTTTCGACGTTTTAACGCTGTCTACACATGTCATCTCAAAATTTTAAGCCTCTTGCGAAAAATCTTTTTCGCTTTGAATAAATTAGGTTCTTATCTTTCGTTAAGACAATTTTTTTGTTGTTGTTGTTTCTTGCGATTTTTTATTTGGCGTCTTGACAACAGCAGCGCACCGCACCCTCCAGCTACGTCAATTAACATTTTTTTTTATACAAATTATTTTTATATAAATTATTAAATAAAATAACTTTGATAAGAATTATTTGTTTGCATATTGATAAGAATTTATTTATGTGCCTACACTCTGATATAATATAGCTTTGTCACTCCGTTTGTAATCAATAGATCGGGGCGTGGCAGGTATAGAAAAGTAGACATATTCTTAATCATCCTCACCACTGACGTTGATTTAGCCATGTCCGTCTCCATGTATGTCTGTTCATTTGCCTTCCTGTGGAATAGGATTGCAAATAGATGAAATTGATTCAAGGACACGCCTACTGTACAAAAAATTAGAACATTTAAGACGCTTCGCTGCGAGACAGTGACAAATTTGGAACTAAAATTGAACAATTTTCAGTAAGAGGGCGTGGCACCTTCAATGCAGGCAAATATACCAATTCCAAAGCCTTTCATTTGTAGCCCGTTTTATAATGTGTTCAATAAGTATTATACTTATACTATAATAGTATCTATTTTTACGTCAAAATAAAGTACTTTTTCTAAATAATGGATTTTTCCGCCAGAATATTGTTTTATTTTGAGATAGGCAGTCGGTGAACAAATGAAAATATTTTTTTAAATCTTGATTTTTTATCATTCCCTAAAGTATTTATTTTTTTTTTGTTCCGTTAAATTTCTATTCATAATTTTTTTGTAAATTACATTTATGGAATTTTTTATAGGTCTTTTCTAATTAAATTAACATATCGGTGCTAATTTATGCATACGAACAGTTTTCAAAAATAACTAAGTGTACTATGTATAATTGCCTCAAGTCTTATCCATATTATTGCAGTGAAATCATAAACGTCACAGACACGCGTTGCCTAGATAAAGGTTGAAAATGTACACAAACAACTCTATCATGAGTACATTCTTGTAAACAATCATTATATGTACATATATAACCGGATTATAGTGATAACGCCGTATTGCAAACAACAACAATAAAATGCATCAGTATTCAATGTGTTCATTCAACTAAAGAGTATTACACACAAAAAAAAGTCCTATTCATCAACAACCCCTATATTAAGCTTGCTAAAGTCCTGTTTCTACTAGTACCATGAGAAATGCAATATGAGAAATTGAAATATACATTTTCATGCATGCGCTATAGTTCGTAAGTTGTTCTTTTGATTTCGCACACTTAAAATGCTGTTATGACTTGAAAGATTAGCTTTGCGCAGAGGCGATATCGTAACCAATGAAGTTCTACTGAGGTGCGATTATTGCTAGTTGAAAACTTTAACCAATACCCCGCCATGGGGACGTGAAATACCGTCCACTACGGCAATTTTTGGAAGCCCGAGAGGGCTGCATAATTAATACATTTATATTTAGTGAAAACTAAACAATATAGAAACTTTCTGGCATTTTGATATCTGAAATATAAAAGAACACATGCTAAAAGATATAACTAAATATGAGCGTTCTATCAAAATTCTCTCATGTTCATATATTTTGTATGAATCCCAATACAATATCCATTTTAACAGAGCGTTAAAGCAACTCTCTTGAACTTTTGTTCAAGTTAAGAGTAGTAAGAATACCGGAATTGATAATTTATCTTCTTAGGGTACTACAATAAATTATGAACAAAGATAATTGTATTTTTGACCTATTTTGCAAAAATTTGATCTTTTTGAATTTTGCGATTGCTTGACTCTAACCTATGGTTAACCAACAGTTCCGCATTAGCCACCGTGTACGACATCATGTCATTTATGATTTCGGAGAACCAAATGGTGTCATTGATGAAATTAAACAAAGTTCTTAATTTATACCAATAAATACACCTTCAATTCTAGCAACACTTACTATATAAAATTCATAAATGATTCAAACACATGTTGAATAATTTCAAAATTTTTAGTTCAATTGTGTTATCATTTTTACATAATGCGCGTGCTGCATATTCGATCGTGTTGAATTGCATTGTAAAATTCAATTCATAAGTTAAACTTTTATTTGTTGTCAAACGTCAAACAAAAGGTTAATACACTGCAACGTGGTGTTTCCATTGTTATACACTCAAATATGCAATTTATTCCTATCCTTTTTTAATTATTTTCTGAATTTAAATTGCAAAAAAAATAGTAACTTACTCTTTTAAAGTTTTTAGTAGAAAATTTTCTACCATTTGTTTGCTTTATTAATTTATATTTATTAATTACTTTCAATAATATTTCATCATCCTATTTTTACGCTTAAATTTTATATTTTTCCGAAACCTTGACAAAAACACCAACTAGAAGTAGTTTTATTTTCGTTTTAAATTATTTTGTCTGCTCCAAATTTCTTACAGAATTTCATCAGCTTTTTTTCGGAACTGCGTTTTATTTATAATACTGTCTGATTTTGTTGACAAACACAAAACGGAAATAATTACCAAAAATCGTTTTAATGTTTTTGTTTTAGTTTAACTTACCGAATATTCTTCTGCGATTATAAAAATTTGTCACTTACGTATTCATATACATGTAGTAGTGTACATAGGTTCATACCCATGAGTTTCAAGGTCTGGCGATAAGATTTTTCAGTACCTCATTTGTCTTTCGAACAATGCACTTTTCGTGACCTAAATTCTATTCAAACTCTTAAAAAATATAAATTTTATTTAAACTGTTTTTAGAGTTAGAGATAGACATAAACTAATGCCAGATTTACCTACTATAGTTTAGTTTAAAAAAATCCTCCCGGCACATGAATTTTTCAGATTGCAAATTTATAATATCAGCTATTGTGTCATCAAAAACTTAGAGCTAGTATTCTTTGTGATTTATGATATGCATACCTACTTTCTACAAAAACTGAAAAAAATCCGTATAATAGTCGAAGCCAAAAACGTTAAAAGATTCTAATATAATGTCTTCATGTGTTTGCCTTGTCCGGATTTTAACTGAATAAAGCAATAATTTATATCTTCGAAAATGTGGAACGTTTTATAGGTGACCTGATTTTTCTTTTATTACTATCCAAAAAAACGGCGTAGATATAAATGAACGTAACTGCAAAAAATTCAATGTATTAATTAAATGTAAATTTTTATGTGGACTGCGTTGAACTTTTACTTTATTACGTTTTCCTTTCCTATATTTTAAGTATTTCCTAAAGCTTACATTAAAAATAATGAACTTCATGCATTATAATTTTGGTTGACAATTAAAACGCACTTTCGATTAGCGCACTTACGTCATTATAATGACTGAGAAGCTACTACGCACTCAGGAAACAAAACTATACGTAACAAAACTCACACTCAATCCAGAGACGATAAATTTACTAGACTTTTCATCCTAAAAAATGCGCCTCGGTCAATTATTTTTATTTCTCAATTAATAAAATCTAAATTTTATTTTTCTTTTACAGGATATTTTCCGCAATCAACATCGTCTCATACGTTTTATTGAGCAATCGATACGATTGTGCAGTAATCAATCTTTAAAAACCGCACAACAGCAGGCCAAATCAAATGTTGAAGCAGATTTCCAAATCACAACCTCAATCTCAACACAATACGCTAATGCCCCAGAGCCCATCACGCACGACGATGATGTGGGACAACAATTTTCAGCATCACAGATGTCCGTTAGATTGGCGACACCACAACAATTGCAACCTAAACCAGATAATGATGAAGATTTGGGATTTGGCAAATTATTCACAGATCATATGCTCAAAATTTACTATCATCGTAGTTTGGGTGGTTGGCAAAAACCGGAGATTACACCACTAGAAAACTTAGTTATGCATCCCGCTGCAAAAGTGTTGCACTATGCTTTGGAGGTAAGCTTAAAAACAAAAACAATTTTTCATATGTGGGAAATATTTAAATAATCTAAGTTTTGAAAGTAATTTCAAAAAAAAAATCAAAACGTGCACTTGTTGACATATGGCTTTGATTGTGCAAGCCATTAGCAACACCTATTTTATTGAGATTCATTTTGCTTTCAAAACAATATTTTTGTTTAATAATTTGCAATTTCATCAGCCAAATGATGTTGATAAAAAATCTCATCCAGGTTGCTTGTTTTTCAATAAAAACTGAAAATATTTTTAACGTTCTTATCGTTGCAAATTGTTTATGATGAGTTGCATTTGAAAGTCATTATCTACAACAGCCCATTTGTTATCATGTTCTCGAAAAAAAGTTTATATTCCACTCTTAACGGTTGCACTCTTTTTTTTTAGCTTTTCGAAGGCATGAAAGCATATCGTGGTGTCGATGGCCGAATTCGTATTTTCCGTCCTGACATGAATATGAACCGCATGAATCTAGCTGCTAAACGTTCCGGCTTACCCACATTCGAAGGCAAGGAGTTCGTTAATTGTATATCCCGATTGTTATCCATAGATTCAGAATGGGTGCCACACAAGGATGCTGCTAGCTTATATATCCGCCCCACCTTAATTGGAATCGATGTAAGTTTTAGAAAAAAAAAAAAAAAAGTTTTACAGCAATGCAACATGAGTGACGCATAAAATTTTTGATTTGCGGAGACAATCAATCAACTTATTTTAGATGAACAGAAATAATTAGTCTCTATGAGAGTTCATCTTCTTCTGTGCCCTTCATCTCCTGCCACACCAAGCCCCTCGTGCGTCACTCATGTCTTATTAATAAAAAATTACTCAATTGATTGCTTGCACTTTCTTATCAACAACTTTTTTTTTCTACTTACCAACAGCCCACATTAGGTGTTGCTTCCTCCAACTCTGCGCTTCTTTATACCATCCTCAGCCCTGTTGGTCAATACTTCAAATCCGACAGCAGTGGTGCGGTTTCTTTGTTAGCCGATCCCAGTTATACAAGGTTTGTAAAGCAAAAAAAAAAATATTTAATTTATTTTCTAATAAATTTTAGTAAAAATTTTTACAAAAAATTTAATTTCGTACTTTTTTTCATATCTTTACAGAGCCTGGCCAGGTGGTGTTGGCAACCGCAAAATGGGCTCAAATTATGCACCTACCATTAATGTACAAAAAGAAGCTGCCGCTAAAGGTCTTCAACAAGTATTATGGTTGTATGGTGACGATCATCAATTGACTGAAGTTGGCACCATGAACATATTCATGTTCTACGTCAACGATCAAGGAGGTAAGTTTCATAATACTGAAATGAAGTGGGCTTATTTTAAAATAATTCTTATTTTCTTTATCTTTTAATCAGAGAAAGAACTGATCACCCCGCCACTGAACGGTCTTATACTGCCCGGTATTACCAGAGATTCAATATTAGCATTGGCACGTCAATGGGGCAAATTCCAAGTGCGAGAAGGTACCTTCACAATGCCACAACTCTGCGAGCTTTTAAATCAAGGACGGTTACTTGAACTCTTCGGCACCGGAACAGCCTGCGTTGTCAGCCCTATCAACCGCATCAGTTATTTGGGACAAGATCTGTATATTCCCACCATGGAACAAGAAAAACCAGTACATGAACTGATACGGGATACATTAATGAATATTCAGTATGGCAGAGTCAGTCACCCTTGGGCGGTGACAATTGATTAATTTTGAAATTCATAATCTATGTATATTATATTTCAAAGTTATCCATCTACTGTGTATTATAGTCGTTAGTTTAGATATGATTAATTGCGTAGAAACGAAAATTCTCGAATTTTAATGCATTTAAGAAAGTTAGGATTGTGTTTAAATATCCTTTCAATTAGATGTAGTTAATAAGTCTGCGAAAAAGTAATATTAGTTAAAAAAGCTATTTGGAAAATAATTTGTAAGTAAGTAATTTGTAATAAGTTGTATATACTAGCGAGTAAGTTAGAAAGTTTTAGTTTTTTTCTTAGTTTAAGGGATTATAGTTTAAAAGCAGCATAAACGAAACACATAAACTCGTTTGCAATTGCTGCTTTTAGACTACTTAGTTTTGTTAAGTTAAATATTTACAAAAATAGACTTTTTAAAATCTATTCCAATATAAGGGTTTATATTCTCAGGGGCTATTTTTCGAAGAAAAAGAAATAATTCAACCTAAACACGTACCAGAGAAAAATGCATTTACTACTTTAAGTCCTTATCTGTCATTTTAAGATTTTAAGGAAATATTTTTTTAAATGATGTATTCAAAATTTTTGTTTAAAAAAAAGCAGTAGAAAGTAATATTTAGAATTGGGATTTGTAAGAAAGCTAAAATGCTGTGACATATTGAAATCGAAATTATGTTAATTTAATAATTTTTATTAGAAAAAAAGATTGGAAATAAAAATCGCTAATTTAATTAAAACACTGAAACATATTTGTTTTTTAATGGTTGTGAAATGATATACAATTTGTAAGAAAAAAAATTTTTTTAAGTTTATAATTTTGGTAAGTGTAAATTCCCACAAATATCCATTTAAAAGGAAGAACTGCATTGTTCGTCAACTCGGTTATTTTTAAAAACTCTGCTTTAATTTCTCACAGATAGATAGATAGATTTGTATAGGGCTACCAGATGGCCTGCCTACAAAAGTAGCACATATCAAAAAATTTCAATTTAGTATTGAAAACCAAAAATATAATTCCAGTGATATAATGAAATCCAAATTTTTTTGTTAATTCCATAGAATTCCATTCCATTTGAAGACCAAAAAAAAAAAAAAAAAAAAAAGATCCTCACTTTGTACGACAAAACCCTACCAAATTAAATAAATTTTATTTTTCAATGCAAACATTAAAAGCAAAACAAAAAAAAAGGTCCCCATTTTTACTTTTTTGTAAAAGGTCTCGTAACTTCGAAAGTAGTGATAAGTAGCGCATTTGAACCAAAAGTAGCACATTTCAAGTGAAAAGTAGCACAGCCTTGCAAAAGTAGCATCCCCATTTTTACTTTTTTGTAAAAGGTCGTAACTTCGAAAGTAGTGATAAGTAGCGCATTTGAACCAAAAGTAGCACATTTCAAGTGAAAAGTAGCAAAGTAGCACAGCCTTGCAAAAGTAGCACTTTTGCTACTTTAGTATGGCATCTGGTAGCCCTAGATTTGTAGATATTACAAAAAAAGATGAGAAGAGTGGAAATTTGTGCCTTCTTTTCAGCTTGCCAAATATATTTTTGTCAAACCATCATCAGATGTAGAACTATATAAAAAAGATGGTGTCGGCCACCTTTGAACCAAGGTGGCTGAAAGTTCAGACTTTCCAGAAGATCAAAAACTTTGATTTTTCATAAAAGTTCCAACCTTAACAACATAGTCAAATATCGTGCTTGTTTCACCTTTGCCAAGAAAATAAGTAAATATTGCATAATCTCTTTTAATAAATGAGCACACAACAAAGTTCAAAAAATCAAATTAGGTCCAGATTTTTCAGTATTATTAAATTAAAAGTAATAGGGTCCACTATGGCTAAAATATATTTCAAACTTTTACTCATGATTGATTCCATAAAACCATTTTTTGAGAAAATACACGAATCGTTAGGAAAATGTTCAGCTATGATTTTCGCAATCATAATCTACAAAATTTTCAAATAAACACCCTAATATATGCAATAGCCTTATCGAGTATCGAGAGACTCCGGCACTCGTTATCGAATGAAAAGTATCGAAAATTGAGATTATGCCATTCGACAACGAGTAGTCGGGCGAATGCTACTATACGAAACCTCACTCGTTTGATCAGCTGTCAACGGGATTGTTTGAAAAAAATAGAGCTGGGAAAAATCGTTAAAAAAAACATCGATGATTTCGATGTTTTTTGGTAACAAAATCGATTATCATCGATAAAATCGGAATTCTCCCCTCCTAGGGCTGGGGAAAAATCAATTAAAATCGATGTTCATCGATTTTTTTGACATAGCTTACTATCGATTAATTTTGAACCCTAATTTCGATTTCGATTTTAATCGTTAGGGTTCAAATTTAATCTATAGTAAGCTACGTCAAAAAAAATCGATGAACATCGATTTTAATCGATTTTTCCCCAGCCTTAGAAAAAAAGTTTAAAATTCCAAGAATTCTTTGAAAGAAATAAAATGTAAGTATAATTTTGTTTTTCAAATGAACTAATTTTTTATCCCTTTTCCAAATAAAATTAACGCTCTATAAAAAGAGATGATGCATGATTTTGCAAAAAATCGTCTGCCAAACTGCGCGCAAGGGAAAGTCATGTCCCAAAGGCTCTGGGAGCAGCTAAATAAAAAATTAAATGCTTCAGGTCCTCCCATCTTTGGGCACAATTTTGTTTCAATTTCACACACAACATTTGAAACTATTTTGCAGACCTTGCTTTGGAACATTCCAACTAAATAATCATTCCCAACTGTGTGTTGAAAGCTGCCGCTGAAGCGTTGGTGGCACTGCTATAAATAACCACTAAAGTTTACCTCCGAGAGCACATAATTAAAAGATTTTTTGGTTAGCCTAAAATGTTTCTTAAATCTTAAACCAATCACGTGGTACATTATTTAACATATAAAATGTTAAACGGTTGCTATAAATACATTATTTAAAGTTAATGAATTCAGAAGTCAATAAAAATTTCAATTGGAAAATACAATAGCAGCAATAAAGTCCAATTCTTATAATCTTTCATCAAATACTTATACGAAATGAATTTTCTCTTGCAACTTTTGTAAGTATTTCGCAAAAAATCAACAAATTAAAACACAATGTCAATTTAGATATATGCATTACGTACCTACATATAACATTTTACATACGAGTACAATAAAAAAATTTTTAATTTAAAATTTACTTCTGTGCATGGGTTAGAATCAGTGCCTTTTTATTTGTTTCAATTTGTTACTATTGCGTTGATGTACAAACTTGAGATGAAAACATGATTTACCTTTTCAGCGTACATATGTATGTATTTTAACAATTATTCATATAAGTTTTGATAAATAAATTAAAATAACAAATGGTTCTATAAAATTGAATTCTTTTTCCAATATGTAAAAGAATTTTTCTAATTTCTAACATGATTTAAATATTCATAGATTATATAGGTCAAATTTAACTTAATTCATTTTAATTATTAATTCGTTTTAATTAATAATGACATTATTAGTTTAATGTAAAATTCATCCAACACTGGACATTATTATTATTATTAATTATGGCAAAATTTAACTAATGTTAACAATTTATTGGCAAAAAAATAATGCAGTTTTTGTATGTATATTAAGTTTATATTATTAAGTTTATATTATTATTATTCTTATTTCTATTATAGTTGAGTTTATTAATTGTTGCATATGTTTTCCTAAAATTGTTTTAAAATTTCATAATATATATGTAGAGCACTTCATAAAAATTTACTTTCGACTATTCTTTGATAAAACAGTATAGGATAACAAAAAAATCATCAATGGCTTTGATTAATTTAGGTGAATTTCAGACAAAATTTTTAAAAAATAGCCTAAAAAACTGTGATATAAAAGTATCTTTATACCACTAGAACGAAGTGATTAAAACGTAACACCTCATATTAAACAAAATTTCTGCTTAGTAATTTTTTTTGTGCAAGTACCGTATAACATTTTTTTTACTTATTGACGATTTAAATAAACTATGTATGTTAATTTTTAACTAACAACATTCATTTAGTGTAATATAATTTTAGTAAATTATGATTCTAAAACAAATCCACGACTAGTTCAGTTTTACAATTTATTGGCAATTCTATAGTACAATATATATGTATATAAGCCCAATTTAAAAAAAAAATGCAACAAAATCATGTTAAATACACAATTAAATTTAAGAGTATTATAATGCGAAAAATGCAACAAAATCATGTTAAATACACAATTAATTAAAAAAATATAAAATAAAAGGCTAGTACAATTAAACAACAAATAGATATCAATAAACAATAACAACAAATGCAAACTAGAAAATACTTGACTTTATCTACAATTTCTGGAAATTTTTACGCTTTGAAAAGTTGTGGAAATTCATTAGCAATTTCACGCACTAACTGTTGATCGGAAACGCTGCACTCAGTTTCTTCACAAAAAATACGTGTAAAGATTTTCATTAGGTCTTGCTTACGATGCTGGTGTTCTTGATAGTTAGTGTTACGCAAAATACGACGGCAAAGTTCTAAATAGCAACGTCTTAACTAAATTAAAATATAATATATTAAAGTTTGAAAACGTTTGCAGTATACTCGTATAACTACTTACTGGATTTCCGGCGCATAAATCGGACAATTGTCTTACAAGTATATCTATCAAAACCTTATTATCGTTTGTATAAAACATTCCTGCTGTATCTGGTATACTAAAAATGTCAATGAACATTTTTAAAACAGAGTTATCAATATCACTACTATGCTTAAGCATTTTTATAGGATCCTCTAAGAGACAAAAAAAAGTTATAAAACACAATTACAATATTTTTCAAATATTACCCTCTCTGTTGAGTAACAATAAAATTTTCTCAGTAAAAGCTTTTGCTGTTGGTAAACTTTGCATTGCTTCAACAACAACATTTTGTGTAAAATCAGTAAATTGTAAATTGAAGGCTAAAATTAAGGCAATAACTATGTCGACCAAAACTTCAGGATTGTTACCCTCTACAATTTCTAGCAAAAAACTTGCAAAATGTACGCCAAGATAATCTGCAAAATAGAAGAATATTGTAAGGGTAAATGCAATGTAGGAATTTAAATGATGTTATTCTAACCTTGATGATTAACAGGCATAGGTTGTCCTAATGAAAAGATAATAGTTAACATTTTCACAAGTTCTTTGAATTTTTCCAAATTGGCGAAATTTGTTTTCATATCTTCAACCTGAAACAATTAACAATATACAATAAACAAATCTAATTTAAAAATTTGGTGCAATCTAAATAAGAGACTTACAATTTCCAAAGGTAGCACCGATGTCAAAAGTATATCCACAATAACGTGGTCTAAGTGGCAAGCTGCAGTAAAGGCTTTCAGTAATAGCCGCTTAATTGCCCAACGAGTTTCCATCTGATAGTATTGCACTAGATTAATCAGTACCTGATATTGATCGCATGACATTTCGTAGCAGCTTATATTTTCATCAGCGTTTTTCTAAAAAATAAAAAATAAAATAAACTCTGTTAAGAAAGTTGGCAATGTTTTCACCTAGAAAACTTTAGAAATCTCATGTTCTATTTAAGCTATAAAAAAGGGACCAAAAATAATTGTTAATCAATATTTCACTGCCCAAAAAGTTGGGTAAATTTGAGACATAAATTGTATTCGTTATGGAATACAAGCTAATGGGAACGTTTGGATACAGTCATTAATATTGACCAAATCTCCAAACCTACAAATTTTATGCTCTTAATGTCCAATCATTCAAACTTAAACCTATAATCTCGAATCTTACCCCGCCAACCTAAGCCCACAAACCTAAAATTACTATGGGTTGATTCTGCTTGTTAGGTTATGGTGATAGTATTTGTTTGGAGTTAGGCTTTTTGAATTTGGGATTTATTGGCGTAGAATTTGGTTATACAAATTTCTTACTGTATTGTTTCCAGCTATCTTCCCGAAATAATATTATATTTTTTTTTTATTTGATTAACGCTCAAAAACTGAACAATTTGTAAGGTTTTTTGAAGTTTGAAAAAAATTTGATGTGCTATAGCAACCCTAAAATTATATACGAGACATGGTCCGGTTTCGGGTGCCGCTCAAGAAATGTTGTGGTGTTGTGTTATTTTCGAATTACATACTTCATTGGTCGACTATTGCACAACTACTTAGTTCACGTCACTTTATGTAAATTGTTGTATGTATGCGCTGCCCTTGAGGTGAATAAGGAATAACAGCCTAAATGGGTGAATCGACATGATCCGATCTATGTAATTATTTAATTCTCTTTTAGAAATTTAATCTCCATTTTTCTTACGAATCCTTGGTGCTTAATGTTCATATTTGTTTGTTGCCATACTTTTGAGTACAATTAGTCCTACGATACCTAAATGCATTAGTTCTGGGAAACATTTTCGAGCAATTTTTACCTCCAAGAGATGTTATCCACATATCTGTGTTGGGAACTATTTTGGATATTAATCACTACAACACACAGTTATTTAAATTAGTTTTTTTTCTTCTAAAAACTTACCAAAATTTCAACAAGTTCCTCGAGAAATTGTACAATATCGTCCTCATCTTCATAGAGCATCCAAGTCCGTTGTTCTGAATCGTTTTTACAGTCAGCTAATTGTGCGAATATATACTGCAAACGCTTAGAGTCATGAGTTATACCGAGCAGTTCTTTTGGCGTCTCTACTTTTTCTGTTACATGTATAGCAACGGCCTCTAAATATGGATTAATTTCTCCATTATACAATTGTTCCAAGCTAGTCAACACTACACGTAATGCTTCACATGATAAATCGAAACTTAAGTTCGTATTACGCCGTATAACATCAACAATCTGATAAACATCAGATGACTCTACTTTAAGGTGTTCACGTGGATAACCTGAAACTGCAGTGTGCAACTGCCGATGACGCTCAATAGTGCTATCTTCGCTATCTTCTAGTGCTTGACTATTATCAGCACTCTGCACAATATCGCCATCACCGCTACCACCAATATTACCAACACCACCGTTGGGTCCACTTAGTACTGGTGCATCACTGGCATCTGATTTTTCAGTTAATACTAACTTATCATCTGATAACTGCTCGCTTAAGTCCGATGCAGCGGCACCGCTTCCACTTATACTATTTCGAGGGGTGTCATTTCCATTTCTACCACTGGAAGAGCTAATGTTGCGTTGTGCATGTTTAGTGCTTACAGCAGTCTGACTCGTCTCCTTGTATGTGGTCACAACATCTTCACTGGTTGTAGTAGTTGTTGTTGTTGTCTCTGACGGTTCTGACGTAATGCTATTGTCCTGTGCAATATCATTGGCTTTTGAAGTATTGCTGTTCGAAGTAGTTGCAGCTACAGCTGCAGCTGTATTTGTTGTTGCTGTGGCATTGTTGCCACTGCTGCTGCATTGGGCCACTTGCATGGAACCCATGCTAGGTGACTCTTGAATGATTTGTGGTATTGCAGCACCTACCGTTGGGCTAGACATGGATTTTTTATTGGAGTCAAGGCGTTTGGATTGTGATTGTGGACTGTGTGGATGATTATGCAGGTCGACATCGCCTTCGAAGCCATTTTGATTGTTGCTCTGATGATTTTTGTAGTTTTTATCACCAATGCTTTGGGAAAAAGACAACGAAGAGTCATTGTCACGTTCGCTGCCATCCTGATTATAAAAATAGTGTAATTTTTAAGAATAGATTAAAATTTATTTATAATTATTTGTATCTTACCAAATACAGCTTTTCCATTGCAGTTTTCTTTTCGCGCAATCGATCTAAAAGTTCATCTTTTTGCATAATTCCATTGATTTCAGTATCTTTCGATTTCTCTAGTGATTCAATAGAAGAATTAAGGAAACTAATGAGGAAGTCAGGTTCAACCTACGAGAAAAATTAAAATATAGGTTAAAAAAGTTTGGGGTTTCTTTATTGAATAAAAGCAAATGCATTTAGCATTTTCTTACATTTGCTTTCAATGTAAAAGTTCAAGGTTTTCAAATTTTAGCAATCTGTTATCTCATCAATCTGCAGAAAATCGTAAGCAGAACTATCGGTAGCACATACTTATTTTAGTTAAAAATAAACCTTAGTTACTGCCTTTTACATTTCTTATTTTGAATTGAATTAAATTTTAAAAAAGGAGTTTAATTTTATATGCGCCAGTGGAACGACGAAACATTCAACGGTGTATGTATGTACGATATTATCAAAGGAACCAGTAGCAACGTACATAAGTAATGTGCAAGTACAAGCGAAGGCTGAAAATTCTACAAAAAAGTTTATTTGCTGCAACATATTGCGTTTATTTTTGTATCACTTTACATATGTAATATACTAGTTATGCAGGTTTGCATATCGCCAAGTAAATTTTTATTTGTCCTAAACGCCAAAACGCAGGAGGGTAAATTTAAGCTTTGGACCCCAGATTTCTGGTTGTCTTTTGTGACTTGTGCAAAAATTTTATAAAACATAAAAAGCTTGGCTCCAATTCGAAAGAAATTTTAGTGTATTTTTTTTTTTGTAAGCTCTTGTAAGACTAACAGAACAGTATATTTAATAACCTTTTCAAAAAGGGCAAAAATTCAATAACATTTCGTAAAATAAAACGGTTTCTAATACCTCATTTTAAAGAATCACAGTTTTAGAATTACAACTTTCACAAAGATAAAGTCATATAGTAAGTTCTAAATAAAGGGCTCCATAAGACAAAATTTGTTTTAGGACCGACTATGAAGCCCCTGATATGGACATAATGTTCTTATTTATTTTCAAATGAGGGCATACATTTTTCCTAAACGGAATGAAATCGAAATAAGTTTTCGAAAAACTGTAGAGCTTACAGAAGAGTTTCCCACAAAAGTTTCAAAAATATTTTTTAAGAGCACATTGAAATTAATTTATTTTCCATGAACAAATTATGCCGATCGGTAAACTTAACTAAAAAAAATGGCTATAAAATTCACCTCATCGTTCAATAAAAAAAAAAGTTGTATCACTGACTATTAGTGCTAACTATAGCCGTGTCTTATTCGCTTTGGTTAAACCTAAAAGTGAATAAAACGCATAAGTTTAACCTTTTATAATTATGCCTCTGACCAATACGAGGCATGACAGTGATTAACAGAAATTCGGATTTAAAATCAGAGCCGGCTTTATGACCATGTGGTTGAACGGGGCCTATCGCGGTAAGGGGCCTCACGTATAAGTAAATAATTTTTTTTTAAATTATCGCTTTCAAATGATTTCAAACTATTTTTAGAGTGTCGCAGACGACGCACGGTGATCAATTAATATCTTTTAGCTGGACGAAATTCATTTTTCTCTATGTAAGGGAAGTGAGAAAAAAATATTGCATTATACTTGTAAGTCCTTATTGCGTATTGTGGCAAAATATTTTCGTCTTAAGTGACGTCAGAGAAAAGATATTAAGCGACAAAGTCATCGCCCTAGCTAATTTCATTATTTCAGTTTTTTTTTTCGAGTTAAGTGAGCGCAATTGATCACATCGTGCTGTTTATATAATTCACTTTTGGACTATTTAGAAATGGTGCACATAGTTGAAGGTATAAGTGATATTTTAAGCTTATTCGATTAGATTTATACAATACAAGTGTATTAAAAAAAATAATTTTATTTGTATTAATAATTAAATGTTTATTGAACTTTAGCCATTTTTCGCAGCGATCAACATTCTTATGTAATTAATCCACTCACGTGGCGTCTTGCTTTAATGATGTAAACAAAACAAAGAAAACGGTACAGCTAATTGAAAAATTCAACGCAATGGTGTGATCTTAAAAATTCACTTAAAATTTAACCACATTTGCTTGAAATTAAAAATTACCTTTTCGATTGATTTTCATTAATATGGCGGGTGCAATTTGAGTGCTGACGTAGACATCAACCAAAAATATACTGGTGAGATTTTAAGAATCGAAACATATGTCTATATATTCTAGAGTTGTTGTTTTTTTCCTTTGTTATCAAAAGTTTGTTTAAATACATAAAGCATTGTATCAACTTGTAAAACTTTACATAAGAATGTTGATCGCTGCGAAAAATGGCTAAAGTTCAATAAACATTTAATTATTAATATTATTAAGAAAGCCAATAAAACAAACGAAAAATTTCTAATTTTATTTGTTAGTAAAAAAATAATCTTAAATTTTTGCTTTACGTCCCATATCTTTAATGGCACATAAAGGCACATGGAAATTTTATTATCTATTTAATTAAGTGTACTTAAGGTTTCTAAATATGTTCGATTTTTTACTCCCTGCTTGCCCTTGCCGAACAAACTTTTCAATTTTGCAGGTAACGGAGCTATCATAAAAAAACATCGACATGTTAAATGTTCTTAGAAGGTACCCTCCAATTAAGCCTTGTACAAAGAAATCAAAAGAAATTGTTTTTAACTATGTGTTAGAGGTGATTGGAGTAGAAAACTTTAAATCACAAGTTAAAAAAAATGTGCTAAGTTCGGTAAATTGTTTTTGTAAATCAGCTGCCAGAAATTGGATTGCGGTTGGGCAGGATATCAACAAATTTGAGAAAAAATATGATGAGTGGCTCTCCAAATGTGTTATCAGCTCTTGATACTGATAACCATTTCACCTTAAAAGGTATGAGGAGAGGACGTCCGAAACAACCTTTTTCAAAACTACAAAACTGTACGTTAAATTATGTGAATGGTTTCCCATGCCACCAATAGTGCATAAGGTCTTGATGTATGGAAAAGATGTTATTGAACAATTAGGGGAAGATGCACAAGAATGTCGCCATAAGGAAGTAAAGTATTTCAGGGAGCATAACACAAGAAAAATGAGTAGGAAGGAAACAAAACAAGATTTATTTAAAATTTTACTTTTAACAACGGACCTTCAAATATCTCTGTTACGTCCATTACCTCAAAAAACAAGCGGCTCTCCACCCAGCGAAGTTTTAAGTCTACTAGAACAGCCGGAATTTAATGAAAAAATGTAAAATATTAGATCATTTTTCCGCATACTTAATCATCAGAATATGAAAAATAAGAATATTTTCAAAGCTACATAACTTTCTTGAAAATAATTGCACACAAAAGATTGAACATGGGATTCGAAGAGGAAGTCGTACTACGTACGAATCTGTAATCAAAATCTCTCGGCAAAAGTTTGTGCATCTAATTTTAGTGCATGAAGTTGGCAAAAAGTTCAGTTTTGACTGCATATAACTTAAAAACCAGACGTGATGGAAAAAAATGGAGCTCATTTTTGGATTCAGTGTGCCCAAATCATCCTAAATAGTGATCAGTAATTTTGTTGTTTGACCTGTGTTTCATTTCGTTATGAATTGTAATTATTTTTACATTTTGTTACATAAAATTTTTTTTACACAAAAACTCGGAATGGATGATATTGGGGAAAACAAATAAAAAATGAATATTTATATCAAAGTAAGCCATATTCCGGTTTGAAATATTTTCGTCCACTTAAAAAGTAAAATTTGATCACTGTGCGACGCAGTTCAATCAATTGAACTAGAAATTGAGCTGGTTCACGCATTTGTATGAAATTTTGATTTAACCAAAACGAATAAAATACGGCTTGTATATGTATTTGAATAGAAAAATCTGCAAAAAATGTTTTCACTACTTCGCTAAAAACTCATAAAAAGCTGATAGTTACTTGAAAATCTTTCACAATTTTCGAAGAGTGGAACAAGTTTTTGTATTTTTTCGATTTTAACTGTACAATCATAGCAACATTTTCTAGAGAATGTCGTACGGAATTTACAATATTTTGATTTTTTCTATTTTTTTGTTAACGTTAAGTACGAATTTTAGAGGTAAAAAATATTTTTTCAAACGCTCGCCATTTCCACATAAATTAGAATTTCTTGATTAAGCCAGACTTTTTTTCTTCGATTAAAATTAGCGTGATAATTTTGTAATATAATTTAATAAAAAAAAATTTTAACACTTAAATAGTTGAGTAAGAACTCCTTACCATTTTTTTATTCACTTATACACGTAGATCTTAAAAAAAGGGGTCTTAAGTTATAGTTAAACTGTCAGCAGTACTGTCTGCTGTGCTATGTGCTATGTAAGCTTGCTGTTCAAAGCTGTCACGGCAAGACAATCATGTGAAAACTACTTAGTTTACGAAACTAGTGTTTTGTTTTAGTATTTTTTTCACTATTTGGGTTGTTTGAAGCAAAATTAAAATAAGAGAATATAATACTTTCTTTGTAATTATTTGTGAGTAATCGTTATATTCTAAGCAAATGCTTCACTATATTCACCAAAACGATTTCCGCAGAGCACAACGTACAACACAGCACACAGTACCTTATTGTCGCAGCCTTTAAAAGTCGTTAAATTTTTCCTTCTTGGAGCAGTTAAAAAAAAAGAATTTAATGAAATTCAAAATTATTATTTTGTGATGGAATACTTGTTGTGATAGTATCTTCAACTTATTTTTCTTATTTCATTTCAAATTAAAAAAAAAAAAAATCAAATAAAATTGTCCCCATAGCTGTGATGCAAATAAAAAAAATAAGAAAATCAACATTTATTGCTACAGGCATAGAACATTCTATGTTAATCTTTTAGTTGTTATATGAAACTATTGTAAAGGGGAGCTTTTGACATACATAATTCGCCCAACATTTCATCGCGCACATTTGATCTGAAACTGTTAATTTGTGCTCAAGAACTTAAACGTGTCAATAACCTTAAACTACATTTTGAATGTGTGATGCTCTCAAGTAGTACTTAATGTTTGCCATGTGGGTAAGTTTACATGACAATAATCTATGAACTATGATTTTAAATACCTCATAGTAAAGTACATAATAGCTTTCGTTGAGTAAAGCATAAGCAAATTTTAAAAAAATAAAATAAAAATTTTAAACGACATTTAGCCATCATTTAGCCGAGTTACACCAAAAATGTAAGAAAAAGTTTATTTTCATTCAAAATTGCCCAGTTATATATGATTTTTCAGGGGATTTATCATTGAGCCAACGTTTATGTACATCGGAATTTCAGTTAGAATAATATTTATTTACAAAAGATTTTTAGATTATCAACTGAGATGAATAGGGCAAATAACACTAGTTTACACTCAAAATGTTCCATTAATCTGAAGTTTCTTTTCTTATGTAGATTTTCCTGCTGAGTTCGAAAATGAAAATGAAAATTTTTTGAATGGTACAGTTTTTGAGATATTGTGGCTTTTTCACATTATCGACCTCTTATCACTTTAAAATTCATATCTTGAGCTGGAAATGTTCAACTTCCTCGTTTTTAGTGTCAAATTAAAGATAAATGACAAACAAACGTGTGTAATTATATTTTTTATTAAAAAAGTGGTTCAAAAGATATAGATGAAAATAGACCAGATTTTAAGAAAAATCAAATTTTACATTTGATTCTGTGGCCACGAAAAAATAGAAATAAAATAAAAAAAAATAATTTTACTTCTTAAACGTAGAGCTGATACTTTTACGCAAAAATTAAGACACCCTACAAGAAAATCGACTGTAAAATGACAACTTTAGGAGCGATTAAATGAATGAATCTAAATTCCACATTTTATGACAATTTGTTGAGCCTAATCGTTACAAAAAAATTGTTCTCATGTACCTTTGATTAGAGGATAGTTTTCCTATGTACTTTTTCCTGCTGAATTCGAAAATGAAAATTAAAACATTTTGAATGGTGCAGTTTTTGAGATATTGTGGTTTTTTCACTTTTTCGACCTCTTTTCACTTCAAAACTTATATCTTGAGCTAGAAATGTCCCATTTTGTAAAATAGTGTAATCAACAAAAAAAGCAGGAAAAATTCCTCTTAACCCTTCAACGGACAAGACGTTCTACAGAAGGTCTTTGTTTATGCTGTTATCAATCACATATTTGTCGCACGATCGGACATGCACTCATTTTTTATTAATTGAATGTACTTAACGGCTTACACGACGAAGTTTTGAACGATAAGCTTATTTGGTTTGGTAGCTACAAGCATTGAAGTGAGAAACAATAGTGAAATCATAGGCATAAATTATTTTGAAAAATAATAAAATTTCAATAATATAAATAAATTGTGTTTAGTAGCTAGATCGAGTCAAGAATTTTGTTGGAAAGTATATATATAATGTATTTGCTTTCATAATTTACGCCTGGTTTGTTATTGGATAAAAATTTACCGGTGTTTTTGTATACTTTGTAAAGACCGTTTTTTGACGGTCTTGCACCTGGCTGCGGAAATGAAAATTTTGGGAATCGGACTTCAAATTTGAGTTTCTTGTACCAATATCATTCGGAAACCAAAACTTCTGAGACAAAAATCTAGCTATTTTTATTTTGCCCGTTAAAGGGTTAAAATATTAATCATTTGAATTTTGCTGTAGGAAAGTAGTTTATTAGATTTTCTGTACTTGATATATACATCAAAAATATTGGTGTGTGAAAAACACAGACAGAGAGGCTTTTTTAAACTCTCCGCTCCAAACTAAAGAATCAGAGGAGAAAATAACGCTATTGATGTTTTATTATTGATAAAAATAAGCTAAAATATCCAAGATCACCTAAGAGACTATGGAGCCAAGCCAAAAGTCTTTATACTCAAGTAGCCAGAAGTGGTAGGATGCAATTTTTCATATTTTTTACACTAAATCCAAAATTCTCTAATGTAAGTAACCGAGGAAGTCTTTAATCTATGCTATTATTTAAAGCCGAGCCTGACAAAAAGTATGTTCGCACTGATCTCAAAAACTGAAATATGCAGTTTGCTTCAGTTTTCACCATAGGATAACATATTGCACTAAGTAGATTCAAATTCGGTATTTTTTGGTTCAATTTTAAATTTTTTTTTAAATTAATGAACTTATATTTTGTAGTATGCAACTCTGATTTATTTGTGTTTTGGCACATTATGATCATTATTTTTTAGGAATTCAAATAGCTTCATCTTGTGGGAATAAAACAATTGCATGTGAATCTAAGTAGTGTTATTTACCGTTCGATCAGCTGATCCAAACTGCATTTAAAAATTTTGTTTCTAAAGTACATTATCATGAAATTCTACGTGCTCCTACGTTCGGCTGAACACTATTAGTTTTCAATAACATGATAAAAAGAAAAATTCTAGATTTTTATAACTAACAAAAGGTTGCAAAATTAGAAACAGTGAAATTTTTATTTTTGCGGTGAAATAGATACTTTTCCCAGAATAGTTGCTACAGCATTAACAGCAATTCCGATTTTCAAACGAATATAAAATAAGTGTTATAAATCAATGCAAAGCAACACGCCCTTTATACAAAAACCGTAACAACTCAAGATAATCTTAATATCGCTTCGTTTAATATAAGCATTTAACATAACACTTTTAAGGAAAAGTTATATTAGTTTAAACTTTAAACAGTACTTTGCATACTGTAGAGAAGTAAGGACTTGCAGCCAAAGTTAACAAATTGTTTTTTTATTTTTCTTAATTTTCTTTTAGTTACTTGTATTTTGAAAAGCCACCACCCTACCCGGCCCCAATAGATTCTTGTACTTACCTTAATCTTCATTACATAATTTGATGGAACAAATCCAATGTTGCCCTTCATGCTGACCACTTGCCACCAGTTTCGCTGACGTGCCGACGTCTGGTACAAGATGAAGTACTCACCTTCATCAAAACTGATGGTCTTTGGATAGACGGCCTGAAAGTCGTAGAGCGCCTTTAACATTTCGATATTTTCTACAGATGCGGAGAATTAAAAGCAAAAATTAAAAAAAAAAACAATTTTAAATCCCTTTGTAAATAATAATAAACACGCGAATTGTGAAGTTGAGGCCCAGTTGTGCAAGACTAAAAGCGAACACTAAAAAGGAAAATGCAATTTTCCAAATTTCGTAATTTTTGCATTTTCCTTTTTTGGCTCCTTTTGTCACTGTTATTTATTTTTTTTGTGGTATTTGGTTTTTTTATTTTGTTTTCGTGGTTGCTATTGCAGTTCGTACCCATTTTATTCCAAGGACGTTAATTAGTTTATGCTTCTTCTATCCTTTACTCTTGCCGTTGCTGTTTTTGTTGCTTGTTTTCCTTGTTCTTTGGCAGCAGCAGCACTAGCAGCCAATGTCCTTTTTCTATGATAAACATACACATACACGGCACTTTAAAATTTTTTCTTTTCTTTTCTTTTTATTTTATTTTAGAGCTGCAATGTTTTTAGTTTTTCACTTTATTTTTCCAAGTAGGTATTGCTCTTTTTTTCGTTAACATTATTTTTTGGCACCTTAAGCATCCTGCATTTTTTTTCTATTAAGTTTTCCCATTTAGCTATCGTTTTTGAACTTCCACGCACAGCTTCCACAGCACCGAACAGCGACGGCCAAACTGCAGTTAAATACCAAAGAGTGGAGATGGAATATTTGGAGTTATCCACCCATTTGCAAGGACACTTCATACAAAATATTCGCGTATAGAGATCAAAATACAATTCCTAAATAATCCACTGCACAAAGTAAAAGTCAGAATTTGTCAATGTCAGTTTTATTGTGTTCACTAAACAGATCTTCGAGTGCTGTAAGCTTAAAATTTTTGAACAAAAGGGCAATATGCTATTCATTAGAATCAGAGTGATAAACAAATGCCATTCACTGGCACTGAATAGTGTTAATTTTGATACAGACGTTAAATTTCGGTGAGTTTCACTTTGGCCAAAGGCCACACGGGCGTTTTTTCGGAATTCAAAGTTTTGGGTCTTGAATCGGTGTTTACATATTTAATTTTACAGCATTCAATATTTTAGAGCTGAACACTTTGTGTGTATTTAATATCTAAGGTGGATCGCGGTTCCGTGGGCTTAGTTACCTGGTGAATATTTTTAGTCAATATCATTGCATTGAACTGTAGGTTCATTCCATTCTTTTAAATTGAAATAGAGGACTAGCTAGACCGATAATCTTTATTTTGTTTGGGCGAAAAAAACTAAATATTTTTATTATATTTATTTTAATAAAAAACCTAATATATTTTTCTCTCTTATAGCACAATACTCTAAGATACGAAAATACCACCCTCCAAGCTCAAATGATGGCCATTTATAAAAGATGATCTTGAGCTAAGATAGAATCCAATTGCATCTACCACCTCATCTACTTCACAGAAACGACGCAATGGGATACGATTCAACAGCGGTCCCGACTTTTTCGGGTCACTCCAGACCGCACGTCCCAAAGCTGTTAAGACAACAGTTGGATTAACCGAATTGAAACGAATTTTTTGTGGGCCCATCTCTAATGCCCAGGAGCGTGTTAGCGAATCAACAGCGGCTTTAGTTGCACAATACACAGTGTGACCGTCAAATGAGCGTGTAGAAGCAAATGACGATGTCATAACTACACTGGAACCACATTTTAACTTTGGGAGCAAAGCCTGAGTAATATTGAATACAGCTTTAACGTTGATATTGAATGTTCTGTAAATATTTAGAGGTTAGTTTTATTCAAACCATTAGAAGTCATAAAAATAGAAAATAATATACCAACATATACATACATATCGGCCATTCTTTAAATAAGTGCAAACTTTGATCTTTTTTGAGTTTTTTGAACATTTTTTGAAAATAAATACAGGTAGTCCCCGACTTACGACCGAGATAGGTTCATTAATAAAAATTAATGCTTTGACAAATTTATTTAAGTTAAAGATTTTTTTATATAAAACTAAATCATTTTTAAGCAAGAGTTTTTTGATTTATTCTCCGTAGTTTTTGAGATATTCCGTTTCAAAAACGTTGAGCCAAACTTTGAAATACTGATAGCTTATTTGAAAATAAATTTTTTGAAATTCAAATATGTTCAAAATGAGCATTTGAAGAAGCAGTGAGCAATATATAAAAGCAGAAATATCGGATAGATAACTCAAAATGGTGTGCATTTACCGAGACAAAAATGACATCCTACACTGCAGTCAGCATGCCAGTCTAATATTCACCCCCATTTAATTAAATCAAGAAGAGCTCTACCAAAATCTGTAATTAATAGAAAGATCTATACGTGCATACTAGACATCTTTAAAATAAACTCATGTTCTAGAATTCTTCGGGAACACTTAAAATTCGAAAATTTATTCAATGAAAAATATTCGAGGGTTGCTACCAGAGCTGCAAGATTTTCATTTTACGAAATGAAGAAAATTAAATTTTTTTCTTATTCTCTACCAGGTATATAATAGCATCGAATTGCACTATTTGTCACTAAGTCAAGCATTTGCACCAACGCTCAGTTGTGGACTATTTTTCCACATGAACACATTTTATTTATTTATTGGGCTAAAAATGAATTTAGAATGGGAAGGGAATAGCAAATCATACTCATCATAATCCTTTTCAGTCAGCTCATCAAATGGTTTAATAATAGCCACACCAGCATTATTCACAAGACCATCTAGCTCAGGTACATCTCCAAGACACTCGCGAGTTTTTTTCCAGTTCCTGAGATCTGCTTTAATAACAGTCAGGTTTTCCGAGTATTTAGATAGTAATTTTTCGATATCTTTTGGTTTGTGGTCGACCGCAATGACATTAACACAAGATTCCAATAATTTCTTACTTAGTGCAAAGCCGATACCTTTGGAGAAAATCAGTCAGTATTATTTCATACAAATTTGTTTTACCTATGTACCTGCTCCGGCCCCAGTAACGAGTATTGTTTTGTTGGCCAATTCTGCGAACATTTCCAAATAATTTAATTTTCTCAATAAAAAATTCCCTATTTAGTCCAGCGTTAATTTTGATAATTACTAAGGATTTTGAATATGAAAATGTAACCGATTAAAGAATTCCTTGGCTTACACTTCGAAAAATCTTCCTTTCTAATACTTTTAACATAAACATATTTTTAAAATTTTTTTGACAGATAAAATAAGAAAATAAAAATTATTTTTCGAAAAGTTTGGGGTAGAATTGAAATTTTTCGTTTTGAAGAATACGAAATCTTTTCTTTTTGAGAAAAAAAAACGCTTTTATTGCTTTTAGGGCGTATAAAAAACCAAAGCAATAAAAATAAATGTAGCAATGATAGAATGCTTGTTTTTTTGCTTTGGCTATTATTCTTAAGAAAAATTATATTGTGTTGTAAAATGCCACAAGTGGCACATTTTTAGTGGTTTGCCTTTCTCTGCTCTAAGGTACCGAGTAGCCACCCTCCAAGCTTAAATTATGTCCATATAAAAAGATTGATTTTGAACTAAGACAGCATCTAGCACCACCGAAACTTCACAGAATCGATGTCATGGAAGGAGCGTTGCTTTTCTCACATCATTCAAATTTTGCATGGTTGCGTGTACGAACAATTGACTTTGTTTGACTGGACAGCAATATAAATTTAGGAAGTCAACCAGGCACAATAGAACGGACGTGAAATAAAGCGAAGCCGATAATCTATATTTTATTTAGGCGTAATAGCCAAATATTTTTATTACATACATATTTTAATAAAAATGAATAATACACATACACCGCTAAGATACCGAATAGCCTCCCTCCAAGTTCAAATGATGGCCATTTACAAATGAAGATCTTGAGCTAAGAAAGAATCCAATTGCATCTACCACCTCGTCTACTTCACAAAAACGACGCAATGGAATGTGATTCAATAGCGGTCCTGACTTTTGCGGGTCACTCCAGTTCGCACGTCCCATAGCTGTTAAGACAACAGTTGGATTAACCGAATTGAAACGAATTTTTTGTGGGCCCAACTCTAATGCCCAGGAGCGTGTTAGCGAATCAACAGCACCTTTAGTTGCACTATACACTGTGTGACCGTCAAATGAACGTGAAGAAGCCAATGATGACATCATAACTACACTGGAACTACATTTTAACTTTGGGATCAAAGCCTGAGTAACATTGAATATGGCTTTAACGTTGACAGTAAATGTTCTGAAAATATTTAGAGGTTAGTTTTTGTAAAAACATGAGAATGTACATGCGTCTACATTTGTACATATGATAGATAGATACATAGATGTTTGTGTGCATGTTGGAACTGGCCAATTAGAGCTACGGAATTTGAGATAAAAAATTCGAAACTTGTTTCAGAGACATAACACACAACTTTTGAATGGGATATATAGTATTAATTTTATTCTAATATTATCGCATACAAAACCAATGTATAGAAAGTCTGAAAGAAATATCTTTATAAACTCCAGTTTCGAACATACATAAGCATCTTTCTATTGTTTACAGTATTTAGTTCTCCTATTAAATTATTGCTTCCACCGAAAGTTCCCGGTAAACCAAATGTCAACATAAATAGTTATTTTGAAAACTAATTCGATTTCCTATCAATCTTTCCCCCGATAATCGCAGAAACATTTCATGAGAAAGATTAAGGAAAACATGAATCTGGAACCTCTCAAAAACACTTCACAATGATTGCATGTGAAACATAACATTTCAAATATATAATAAAGATTTTTGTAACGTTACGTTTGCAATATTTTAATGAAACATTTGTGGAACGTTATGTAATATTTATGTAACGTTACATGTCCAGTGGATAGGTACAAGGAATTATTTATACGAGCAATCTGAAAAAAGGGGAGCATTTCAAAAATAAAGTTTGGCACCTTAAAAGCCCTTGAGAAATCGTGTCTAGTTTTCTAAGGCACTGTAATAAGCAAAGGCATTAGGTAAAACCAGCACCGTCGAAATAAAGAACGGGTTTGGAAAATCAGTTTAATATTTATTTCATTTGAACTTCCGAATTTACATTTCAGTATCCGGAATTCAATTTTACGTCCCAACCGCGTAACGCAACCATTATAGAATAGATTGGTCAGGCAACTCCAAGCAAAATTGATTTATATTTATGGTGTCTATGGCAATTTTGATTGGATTTGCTTAAACAGATCGCTCAATAATGCTTATAAGACTGTGATCAACTTAAGCTGGAGGATTGATTAAATTAATACATCTTCGAACTAAACGACCTCTTCCATGTACATAACCGCATCGAATTTTACATTGTCACTATTTTTGCACATGAACACAATTCATTTATTGGACTAAATATTAATTTAGAATGGCAAGGGAAAAGCAAATCATACTCATCAAAATCCTTTTCAGTCAGCTCATCAAATGGTTTAATAAAAGCCACACCGGCATTATTCACAAGACCATCTAGCTCGGGTACATTTTCAAGGCACTCTTGAGTTTGTTTCCAGCTCCTGAGGTCTGCTTTGATAATAGTCAGGTTTTCCGGGTATTTAGATTGTAGTTTTTCGATATCTTTTGGTTTGTGGTCGACTGCAATGACATTAACACACGATTCTAATAATTTCTTACATACTGCATAACCGATGCCTTTAAAGAAAATTAGTCAGTGTTAGTTCAAACAAATTTGTTTTACCTATGTACCTGCTCCGGCTCCAGTAACGAGTATTGTTTTGTTGGCCAATTCTGCGAACATTTCCAAATAATTTAATGCAATTCTCAATAAAAAATTCTAGCGCTAATTTTGATAATTACTAAGGATTTTGAATATGAAAATGTAACCGATTAAAGAATCTCTTGGCTTAATACTTCGATAAAGTATCTTCCTTTCTACTGTTTTTTAAAATAAAAATATATTTAAAATTGATTTGATATATTTTACTAAGGTTTATTTATAATAAAGAAATAGGGAAACAAAAATTATATTTCGGAGAGGTGGAAGGAAAATAAACTCAAAAACGTAACGTTAAGGAACTTCTTCTTCTCGTTAATTCCATTTCGTTATTCGTGCGAAATTAAGCCCGTTTTGGTATCGTTCTCCCGATACTTTTATTCGCTTTTCTTTCAAGTAAATTGTACAAGAATCCAATTTTTTTTTCTTTCTTAAAAAGGTTTGTCACGGATTGAAATAAACAAATAGGAAAAATGTTATGAGCAAATTAGGTTTTTATTTTTGAGTTATTCATTCGATCTTTGCTGACGGCATTATAAACATAAATACATATATGTATATTGCATAGCAAAACTATTTCTAAGATACCGAGTAGCCACCCTCCAAATTTAAATGATGTCCATTAACAAAGCTTGACTTTGAACTAAGAAGATATTCAACCGCATCTAGCACCTCTGATACTTCACCGAAGCGATGTAATGGAATGTGATTTAATAATGGTTCCGCTTTTTGTGGTTCACTCCAGTTTTCACGACCCATTTTTGTTAAAATAACTGTGGGATTAACCGAATTGACACGTATTTTTCGTGGGCCCAACTCCAAAGTCAAGGAACGTGTAAGCGAATCAACTGCAGCTTTAGTCGCACTATAAATCGTATGACCTTCAAATGATCGTGATGCCGCCAATGAGGAGATATTAACTACACTGGCACCACATTTCAACTTTGGTGACAGAGTTTGAGTAACATTGAATACAGCTTTAATGTTGACATCGAAAGTTCTGCAATTAGTTAATTGAAGACATAAAGAGTATTTCATAAATATGTAATTTATCGTCTTTACTGAAAATCTACAAATGTGAAATCAGGTTTGAAGGTGACACCTCAATATAGGTATTGTGGGCCATTGTTATCTAGTCAAAAGTATAGCAGATCTAAGTTCAAATAGCTGCTAATTTAATTGGAATAAAAAAGTAGCATTCATATCATACTCATCAAAATCCTTTTCGGTTAATTGTGCAAATGGTTTTATGATGGCCACACCAGCATTATTAACAAGACCATCCAACTCGGGTACATTGACAAGGCATTCCCGAGTTTGTGTCCAATCTTTTAGATCCGTTTGAATAGTGAGTATTCCTGGATGTTCAGATTTTAGCTGTTCCAGTTGTTCTGCTTTCCGTGCGACCGCAATGACATTTGCACCTGCAGCTGATAATTTTTTACACAATGCATTGCCAATGCCTTTGTTGCGAGATTAGGAGACGATCATAAGAGATAAGAAAATTAATACACATAAAAAAACAATAAAATTTAATTACCTGCTCCGGCCCCAGTAACGAGAATAGTTTTGTTTACCAAGTCAGTGAACATTTTCAAATGAAATCATCAGAAGTGTCTTGCCGGCAGATAAAGCAATTTTGTTTAATGTCAAAATCAGATGTGTAATCGCTTGATTTTGAATAGTACAGATCTTGCGTCAAAATGCATACAAAATTTCGGAAATCGTATGAAACATCTAAATATTTTTGATAGCAGATAGTCGACGTTTACACGAGGAAAGTCTGGGAGAAAAATTCTTGCCCATTCTCTTTTGTGATTTTCGTTTCGCGTTTGAAACATATGACAAATTTTTTACCTCGTCCCTTTCGTTTTTCCCCTCTTGCCTACAAACAAGGAAACTTTGCCGAAAAAGTTTCCCCGTGTAAGCCTTAACATACAATAATAGGTGTGTTCCCTATATGATTAAAGGCTACGTATCATGCGACTAAATAGTTGTGCGACTGAGCTCCACTATAGCCTTAACCAAAATAGACGTTACGAGACAGTAGCAATTGAACGAACGTTTGCACTCGTTTCGTCTGTTTTGACATTTAAAGCCTTAACCAAAATAGACGTGACGAGACGGTAGCAATTGAACGAACGTTTGCACTCGTTTCGTCTGTTTTGACATTTAACCCAAAATGTTACGGTAGCCAACGAACCGAAAAAGCTGTTATGACGAGCAGCAACGTTTTGAAGTTCGGTTCTTACGGAACTCTCACGTCTCGTCAAAATGTTTCGTTCACTTTCGATCAATTACGTTGGTTCATTTTGGCTATCAACATTGGATTACATACACTCGAACTTACTCGTTACGTCTCGTCTCGTCTATTTTGGTTTAGGCTTAACCCAAAATGTTACGGTAGCCAACGAACCGAAAAAGCTGTTATGACGAGTAGCAACGTTTTGAAGTTCGGTTCTTAAGCGGCCCTCACACGATCAATAATACTGACAGTATAATTACTGACAGTATTTACATTACTGTCAGTGTATCCCTCACACGGTCAGTATTGTTTATTGTCAGTAATCAGTTTTTTTGACATTCGACTGGTGAAGGTGCGAACTATGCTCCGGCTATGTGACCGACAGCCGAAAATGGCATGCCACTTTTTGGGGCAGATTCCATCCAAACTTGCACCACGCCTCCAGCTAGGCATCGGACGACCATACCCTTGGACGCAATGTTCCATGCCGCTGAATGAGGAACTTTTCCAAGTTTCTTCCAAGTTTCGCTGCCTCATCGTCTATCTGCCACAAAATGGGGCATGCCACGCCCCCTCCCAGGATTTTGCCGTCCCGTGTCTACTTGCACCCTCTGACCAACTTTCAGCCGGATCTTCCCCAAAAAGTGGCATGCCATTTTTTGGCCACTTTTCTGTGTAAATAATACTGATGAACTGTCAGTATTCACCTCACACCATCAGTATTACTGTCAGTATTTAAAAACTTTGTCAGTAATATCCGATTTTTTCATCAGTCATCAGTATCGTTTTTCTATACTGACAGTACATCAGTACTCACCTCATACGATCAGTAATACTGTCAGTATGCAAAATACTGTCAGTAATACTGATTGTGTGAGGGCCGCTTTACGGAACTCTTACGTCTCGTCAAAATGTTTCGTTCACTTTCGATTAATTACGTTGGTTCAATTTGGCTATCAACATTGGTTTACATACACTCGTTACGTCTCGTCTATTTTGGTTTAGTCTTATGGCCTTGCATATGGGCATTTCTCTCATCATGGACGGAATTACACTTTTAATGTGGAATAAAAGTCAAAGTAAAAAAACACTTTTTTTTCTGTTACTTTAAGGAATAGCCCTTTGGTAGCACTATATTGAGTGGTAAAGTTGATGCCAGACATAATATTGGTTCCAAGATATGTAGAAGTAATAAAAAAGCCATTCGAACGGGACAAAAAAAACGGAAGTGTTTTTCATGGCCATCTATAGAAAATCAAAAGTCAGCGAAACCTGGCAACATTTTTTAATGCGACTAATTTTAAAATGTTATGGAATATACTAGAATAAATTTTCACGAATTCTATGTATATTCTTATCTTGTTATTCCTTAGTATTCTAATGTAATAGACTTGAAGCCTCAATAAATTTACTTACTTACTTACTTATGGAATATACATATATATCTTTTTAATAGAATTCGTTTGATTGAAAAATTTTATTTACTTTTTTTCTTACAAGACATACAGTAATTAAAAAAACAAATATAATGTTTATATTTATCAAATTAATAAGTGAGATCAATTTTAACGAATAAAAGAGGAAGGAGTACATTTTTTTCTTAAAATAATATAAAACTTGTTTTTTTTTTTTGCTGTTAAAACGTTTTTTCTGTAAGAGGCGTTGCACCGCCAACAAAAAAAAATATATTTTTACTCAAGTTTCAATCTATCTACATACTAAATTTCATCAATTTGTGATCATGCTGTGATCACAAGGCAAAGCAACATAAGTTCTGTGCATAAGCATGTGACTTAAACTGTTTTGCCTTATCATCAAAGATAGTCTTTAGCTGTTATTCCTTGTTTCTAGAGAATTATACTGGGGTGTCTGAGCAACATATACAAAAAAATATGAATCGCAACTATAATAAAATAAAATGTGCCGAATAATTAACAAACACCAGGCTATTTTACGAGAGTAAAATAAGTAATGCTGCGGTTCTGAAAGTAAACACTGAGTTGCATTCTGAATTCAAGCCTTATACGTTTTGAGAAGAGAACCATACATTTTTAAATTGTTCCGGAAAATAATGTTTTTATTGCAAATATATTGTATTGTTTTGCTCAAATGGTAATTTTTCGAGGAATGTGGTCCTTATAAGATATTTTGTAACACCATTTATACGAGGAAAGCACATGGAGAAAATTCGACCTATAGCCTACACAGTGATGTGGATATAGTTCATATGTCCATATTTTAACATGTAAATGCAGAGCAAGGTTTTAAAGTATTTCCAAAATGTATATTGCATTAGATTTTTAAGATTAATATTAGTATTAAAATATACATTTTCTGAGGATTTCAACATAAGTTTTTTTTAGCATTTTCTAATATTATTTTTGTCGATTGTTCCGTAAGTCTACCGAATCGACCATGGAAGAGAATTTCGTCTATTGCTCTTTTAGCATAAATTTGCTGTTCAGTGTCTAACTTTCTATATTCGATAGCCCAGCATTTTCCAAATAACTCAGCATCATCTTTATGGCAAGCATTTGCAGCTGAACATCCAATAAAAAATTGATTTTGTTTATCCATCCCCTCTCTAGAACTTCCACAATGTGGTTGCGTTGTTGTTGTTGTTGAAGTGGAAGCTTGTGTTGTATTAAGGGCATCATACTCCGTATCTTCCATCAAACAGTCATTACTGTTGTTTTTCTTTCTAGAAATATTGTCATAAGTATATTCAATGGCATCCAGCTGAAAATGTATTTGAAAATTTCGCATAAATTGATTCAGTTTAAATTATTAACAATGTTAAATTGTCGCTCTTTTTAAACTAAAAAAGCTCAATTTTACAAATACTTTACTAGTAAATATATTTATGAGATACCTATGTACATATATAAATGAATTTAAGATTTGTCACGTGACTTTCTCTTTATCGGTAAACATTGCCGCCGGTAAATATTTGTTTGCGAATGTAGTTAAATACATACTGGGTACCTATACGTCTAGAATCTATAACATCTATTAAATGCTCAATTTGATGAAAAGAAAAATGGTTTCGTTTTAGTGAAACTTTATGAAGGTCGTGTTTATTGGCCGCCTTTTAGCTCGGTGTCTAGAACTATAGCTCACCTTAGCCACATACTATAATTCTGCACTGCTCTGGTGCCTTGAGATGCTTAAATTAAAAAATTAAGTACTTCTTCAGTGAGTACCAGGCCATTGCGAAGGCAAACTCATGAGCAAAGCAAAGAGCTATGGCAGATGATAAATTTAAGCAAGCCACAGCAACCCTCCAATATTATTACTCTTAAATCTTACGAATATACCGTTTCACGATTAAGCGTGGCTACAAGACGATCGAATATAAATTGTGTGCTTGTGCATTAGATTTATGTTGATTTACCTTCTAAGCTTTACTTGTCAATAGACGATATGTAAAAATAAAGTATGTTTAACATCAATAATTACTTGTATTTCCTCCGTTTCACTTCTTAATGGAAATCTATCTCTTGGCGAATCTCCATAACATAATAACGAGTGCTCCATACATTCAACATCGGAACAAAGTGCACATCCATCAAACGTTTCATCTTCTTCCTGATCGGCCAAAAATGAAAGATGCCGAAAATATGTCCAAGACGGTAGATATTCTTTGCCTGTATTACTATCGCCATACTTCATGCTATCTCTGACTTTCTGGAGTTCCCTTTTAAAGCAAGCATTAATTGTTTTTAATTTTATCTTGACCATGTCAATATCGGCTGTAGGACAAATTTCACATAGTTTAATCATTAATTCCTCGTAGGCTTCTTTTTTTAAATTTCCGTCATTGTAAGCTTCACTCTTAATTTTCCAAAGCTCTGGCTTAGATTTATATATCTCAATGAATTCAAACCAAAAATTATTTCTTATTGCTCTTTCCATATTTACAAATATATTTTTTTTATCAATATTCGAAATCGACTTTTTAAGATTGTCACAATTTGGCCTACTAAGATTAAGATTAAGATACTTTAGATTGTCACAATATTGATTTTACCAGGATTTGGAATAATTTCTCATATTATTAGTCAAGTAAACGGAAAAAAGGAAACATTTGGCTCATTAGGAATAATTTATGCAATGCTAGCTATTGGATGAGCTCATTATATATTTACTGTATAGACATAGACACTCCTTGAGCTTACTTGACTACAACTATAATTGGCAAACCAACATGGAATTAAAATTTTTAGTTGGTTAGCATTTCATGGTTCCATGGGAACTCAACTTTCATATCCTCCAGCAATTTTATGAGCATTAGTGTTTTTATTTACAATGATAAATGATAAATTTACCTTTTTAAGGTAAATCCTTCCTTCAAAAGGATATTTGCTACGACGAAATCTTAAATTCACGCAATATAAACACCGATAAGCTCTATCCTACCTACACAACATTTGCAGTAAGTCTTCCATCATGTTACGTTTGGTTGGCTGGTTTGACTAAAAGGACCCACATTGAATTTGGTAATACATATTTACATAGCGTATCCAACCAATCGTAGTAAATGCCGAAATTCGCCCAGTTCTTGTCCAGAGATATTCCGAATCGTTCCTACTATTTGTGTGAAATTATTATTAATTTAAATAGTTCTCACATTATCAAATTTTGAAGATTTTGCTTGTATAAGAGGCGCAACGCCCTCTGGTCGAAATTTGCAAACATTTGGTCTGATGAACTGCTAGACCGGACCTTTTTTCTTAAGGTGTGAAATTTAGTCCTATTACCTAATTTATCCCTTAGTGTAGCATTTTAAAGTCTTTGCTTGTATGGGAGGTGCATGTAATCTTGTGAAACTGACCTTTTTTCTGTCCAGAGCATGTTCAAGTTATTCTTAGTATTTGTGAATACTCTGGATACACTACACGCCGGCTGTCTCACCGCAATGGCACTTACACGGTGTTACTGTTGTTTCAAGTGAATTACCTTACCTTTAAGTATAGAAGTGTCGAGAAGTTTTGTCGCAACTGTACCAACGATTCATATTTTTTTCACAAAATAGTATCATCTGCAGAGGAAAGCTCAATACTCATTAAAAACAAGAAATTCAGATCAAACGATGTTTTTAGATTTTTGTGAGTTTTTATTGAAATCGTTTTTGCGAACTACAGAAATTTAAAACATTAATCCATCAAACAATTCATTGAACGTTTATATTAATACAAAGATGTACATATAGAGCTGTTATTACAATTGATAACTCTAATATATTAATGTTGAGTTGCTTTGCTTCTTTTTAAACCATATTTTTGCATTTTAAGGTAAGGTCCGCACTGATATCTTAATTTTCTACATGTAGTTATACATTTAAAAAAACATTACAGAAATAACTTAAATTTTGGATTTGAAAAAATGCCACCATAGCTAAGCAGTAAGACGGTGTCAACTTTATAGGACAATTATACTTCCTTATGGATTTTGTCTTTTGGTTTAAGGCCTGTATGTGGCAATTGCTAATGCTAATATGATGGTGATATTTCTCATTAGTAGGCTTTAGCAGTGCAGTTCATGGGCGTAAACGAAGTAAATGTCCTTTTCGAGTTCCTTATTAATAATTATTACATATATTATATTAAAATTAAGAAAAAGTGTATAAATGTATGATTATAATATATTATATAGATGGTTAATTTAAGCACGTTCTCCTCGAATTCGGCGAGCCAACTGAATATCTTTTGGCATAATGGTGACACGCTTGGCATGGATAGCACATAAGTTAGTGTCTTCAAATAGGCCGACCAAATAGGCTTCTGATGCTTCCTGAAAAAATGGAAAAGTATGTTAAATTTAATTCATTTATACAAATTATATCATTGACGTACCTGTAAGGCGCCAATGGCTGCCGATTGGAAACGTAAATCGGTTTTGAAATCCTGTGCAATTTCACGTACTAAACGTTGAAATGGCAATTTGCGGATCAGCAATTCAGTCGATTTTTGATAACGACGGATTTCACGCAATGCCACGGTACCGGGACGATAACGATGTGGTTTCTTAACACCACCGGTGGATGGTGCAGATTTACGTGCTGCCTTAGTGGCAAGCTGTTTACGTGGAGCTTTTCCTCCAGTAGATTTACGAGCTGTCTGCTTGGTACGGGCCATTTTTTATGGAACTGAAAAGGAGAACGATTAGATTAGAGAGCAATTAGCAAGAATAAAAAACCGGATGAATCTATAAACAAACTGCATATTTTAGATGTTTGCCCTGAGGAAAATTTGTGAATATAATCAAAAACAATCGCCTTTTAATGACCTTAATGCAGGGTAAACCAAGATTTTAAAAAAAATTCAGTTTGAAAATTCTATATTGAGTTAAAAAGAAATTATCCATTTGTGTTAAATTAAATTAACAATTTGAGAAGTGCTGGTTAAATGTGTAGGGGTACGTATATTACCATATTCCATAAGATTACTTATTCGGCAGTCTGACTATTCATGTCATATGGGCATTTAAAGTAAAAAAAAAGTCAAAATAAAACGGTCTCTTATTTTGACAATAGGTTTAACTAATATCTCCTATTAGCTTTATAATTGGTGCTAAGGATGAATTTGGGCAATTTTTCGTTTTCAAGATAATTACAAAAAACCAAGATGTCGCACGGGTAAAAACTTCCCTTTTTGTGGAAATGCCCATATGCATTTCAAATAGCGAATAATTTCATTCACTCTTCTGCAAAAGATTTTCGAGAACAAACTTTTAAACTAAAAATTAAAAAAAAAAACAATGTGTCGATATAAATTAAGTAAAATTATCTGATAGTCCGAAACGTAAGGAATTTCGAGCCTTAAATTTAAAAGAAAAAGAAAAGATTTTCCGTTGGAGTTACACAAATCGTAAGTTTTTGAGTCAAAACTGCATGTCAGATGCTAAAATATCGTCTTTAGCTTTAGTTTAATGTAGAAAGGACTTATTGAAATTATGATGAAATTCACTTATATGACAGTGTAAATCGAAAAGCTTAAAACACATTTTGGCTCTTAGAGCCAGAGCCACTCACTTTCTGGATAAAACTTATCCTCGAAGCTAAGTCTACATATGCCACCACAACTTTTGTTTCATATGTACCTATATTGCGGAAAACTAAGGCAGATAGTACTTAAACTAGTCGAATATTCTGATAAAAAATAAGCGGTGCAGGAATAAATCAAAGATGTGAGACTTTACACTTTGACCATTGGGCGAAAAGTTAAGACGGAAGACGACTTAAGATGTTTCCTTTTTGCAACAGATTTCGCTAAAAAATTGTAGGAATGTTAAGTGGGGTTCTAGGTCAATTTTATAGTGTAATAATAGGTTATTTAAGGTGGCGGAAAATGTTTTTATTTATATTTTATACAGAAGTGACGATTTCAGATTGATTTTATTAATTTACCTTGACGAGAGGATTTTAAAATAAAATAATTTTTTTTTTTCAAACCTCCTCCCACAATGAAGGGTACCAGAAAGAAATGGACTTCAATAAAAAAAAATAATAATCTTATATTGTACGAGATTTTTACTACCAAACAAAGAAAAACTCAAGTCTTTGAGGCCCTGTTTTCTCGTTTAACTATAAATTACAGCATACTAATTTAGCGACTCTCTGTAACATGCAATAAAAACTTTGATTTTTTCGACTTTACTACACATCAAATTCGCATGAATATTACTTTTATTTCCTAAAATATTACCGTACCTTTTGATCAAAATTTACTTTAGGATCTGGATCATTTAACAGCTGTGCATTGAATTCATTATAGACCAATAAAAAACGAAATTTTATTCCGAAATTCGGGCTCCGATCTGTAGGCATTTCGGTTAGCTTTAATTTAAAACAAAAAATTGTGCAATTCCGACTACATTTGCGCACTATAGCGATTTTTGAACAAAAAAAACCTTTTGGAATCGATTAGGCTGGAGCCCCCCCACTTCTAAATATTTACCAAGATAATCTTTCAAAATTGAACATTTTTCTCCATTAAATTCAAAACAATGATAAGTAAATCGAGCGACTAAAACGAAAATAAATATTTGGCGGTAAAATATAACGAACACGTTTTTTTTTCGTTTTTGTTTTGAACGCAAATTCAAGAATTGTCGACGTTGATTCATCCACATACAATTGGCTGGCCGACTACACAAAAAAAATTTAAAGAGAATATTTGCACGCAACTAGAATTTCACTCATATTAAATACAGCGGCAACGCGAAACTTCAAAGCTCTAGCAAATGCAGAAACAAGAAAACAGCAACAAAGCAGCAGTTTGGAAACTTTGCAGCAGCAGCGTTAATCAGCAGGTGACGCAATAAAGTTTTGGAGGGAAAGAAAAATGAAATATTGAAATGAAAAAAAAAAAAAAAAACATCAACTTCAAAACCCAGCAGAGGTTAATTTTTGTCTTCTCTGTACGTTCGTTTGTATGTATACCAACACAACATTTATGCATCTGTGTGTCAATTGATAGCACTACCAACACTAGTGCAACTTTAGGCGCACAACGTCTCACGTACACACAAAAATATCTCGTCAAAAATTGTAAATCTAATTTTTATAAAAGCAAATACTTAATTACAACGGCCGACAATATACTTAAATGAAGAAAATTCGAGATCTATTGCCACGCTGTTATTTTTTGTCAATGCATTTAAAATCCCAAATTAAAATTATTTTCATAAACCAAAAGAATTTTTAGACAAAATTTTTACTTATAAAATTTTCACTTTTGTCGCTGCAACAATCGAACACATGGCCGCCATTTTGTATAATCTACCAATCTAAAACTTAACTCCACCGAATGTGTATCCCATTGTCTGGCCAACGGAGTCCCAGTTAGCGGAGCACCCGTTCTGCACTTTATAGGCCAGTCCCATAATTTACAATATATATTTGAAACACTTCATTCTTATAAATTTTTTTTTTTTGATAAAATTTAACTTACCTATATTTTATTTTTGCTTGATGAAAAAAAAAATTTATTTTTGTTTTGTTGATTTCTCGCTTTATAATACGTCCGAATCGCACACCAATTGATTTCACAATGAACTGCGCAGCACCGCTGTTGATGAATTAAGCTGTCGAAGTGTGTGAGACAAAACCAACGAGTGAGTAGAGATGCCACTGTACTTAAATTTTCAAAAGCACCCAGCAAGAAACTTTCAGAATAAATGGTATCATAATAAAACGTGCCAATTTTTATATTACTGCTAGTCACACACAATATGCATTGAAATTTAAATGATTTATTCATACAGAATATTTAATAAGTTATCTTTGAGTTCCAAAAAGTATCAATCAAAAATTATAATCAGAGACTTACAGGAATATGGCTAGAAAGGAACAATATTTCAACAATTATTTAGTTTGATCCATGATAAAATTACACATGGTAGAACTATATTGTCAAACTCAAATAATGCAACTATGAAATTGCCAATCATAAATGTCAACAATAAACCAAACAAAAGAAGACAAGAAATCTGACAACGCGCGCTTTTAACTATGAGTGTGTTATTTGGAAATATCGGTGCCTTATCTTAGCTAATTTTGACAGAAAAGGTAGGCATAAAAATAAAGAAGAAGAACAGTCGCTTAGAATTGTTGCTACCATGATAATTGTGCCATGGTTTGATTTATGTAATCATTTTAGCAAAATCGTACATAAGAAGAAATATCGCAAATCTGTAATTTTTATTTCATACACACAGGGGAATCAATGCAAGAAATGGGTGTAATATTTACTTAGTAGCATATTAATAGAAATAAATATAATAAATATGATAAAATCAAATAAACTTTGAAAATCAGAATTTGGCATGCATGGTTGCAGCATGGAAAATTTTTCTCCTTGGCATCGATTTTGAATCTAATCATTAGGTCGATTGAAGCACAAACAGAGTTACCATGTGACCGGGATTGACTGCGGAAAATCATGCTTAGCCGAGAATTTGACGATTTTTTGAAATGATCTTAAAAATTTTTATTTTAAGTGTAAAACAAAAAGGTTATCAAGCTTTTCTCAAAAAAAAAAAATTTAGATATTTACAATTTAACAAACAAATTTTTTGATATTGCGATCCAAAAAATGATAAAAAATGATTAAAAAATGCGTCCGTGAGTTTGGTACAATGAACAAATTTCTAGTAAATTTGCCGCCATTTCTAACAATTCTAACAATTATCCGTTTTTTTAATGATTTTTGCTGAGATATGCATAGAAAACTTGACAGATCTAATCTTTGCTGAAGTATTCGTAGAAAATTTCATTTATCTGTTTATGTTTGCCTTGGTGAATTTCAATGACTAAAAAGAACATTCCAATTCGTATGAACACAACAACACTGACTGAGCATATTTACATCCAAGCAACTTTTAACTTCAATCTGGATTTTTAACAAACAAATGTTCAAGTGGTAAAAGATTTCTTCATCTGAGTTTCAACAAATGTTCTTTGTGTAAATTTGGTGTACACAAACGGCTCCGTTTAAACCGATTCTTACATTGTGGCAGCCCCCTATAAGTATTTACTATGCTTTGGTGTTCATTTTCTACGCTACTCGTTGTTTTATTAATGAGTGCGTTCAATTATATAGATAAAAAAACTTCCACTGAAAATACTAAGGGTTCAAGCATGATACAATTATCATGGCAACAGCGAAGTTAAATGATGCAAAATCTACTTGTTTTGTTTACCATATTCTTGACAGCGATAATTCTACTTATTTAATTGTATTATGGGTGCAAATAAATTTTGTTTGGATAATGAATGCAAATAAAACTCTCCAGACAATGTTAATTTGTTTTATATTTTACTCGAATTATTATTTTAAGTACTATTATTGTTGTATCATGGAAATTACCACTTCAATGAATTGAAGCCTTTGTCTTACGTTCCTAATGGGGCTACATTATATGAGTACATAGTACAATATTCCGAGATGACTTCTAGCACACTTGACTTAAATGTAAAATAAGTATGTACTTACTATCAATATTCAATTTGTTTTTAATTTATTATCAATCAAATAAATGTTATCAATATGCAATAGGTTATCCAATGGTAGGGCTAAACTTGAAAAAAAGCGATATTGTGTCAACAAGATTATGAAATAATTTATTTTCATCAATTCATTGTTATCCGACAAAAGACAAAAGCTTTTTGGCAATGTAATGTAATTGAAAATCTTTAAGTAAAAGCGAGTCTTTAAATCTTTTTAGTTGTTGCTAAGTTTTGAGCAAGTTTTGACATATGAAGGGTATGCGGTAAAAGTTTTTGTGAGTTGGACACTAGCATTGGCAGCACATTCACTAGCATCAGATCCAGTGCTTGGAATCTTTTTTACTTGACTTAAAACCTTTTGAATTTCTTTCTTTAAGCTTATGAATTGTTTCAATAGCTTCCAGAAGCAACTCCAACCAGTTTTTTTCGAACCATCGGTCTCCTCGTTATAGCTGCCGTCGTTGCATACCTTATCATTAAGGTTAATTATGTTATCAACAGTCGTGATGACATTGTTACAAGTATCGATGACTGCTTGAACTTGTTTGGATACAACACCACCACATGCTTGAATATCATCGATGAACTGTTGTGCGGCATCTCTTATGTCCAATCCGTATATGATAGTGCAATGTACTCCTTTCAAAGTGCGTAAGGCTTTTTTTGTTACCCAGTATAGCACCACGAGCTTCTAACTCTGACGGTTCATCGTCTAGCTGCTCTTCTTCAATTGATTCAACTTTAACTTTCAAATTAATTGAGATTTGAACAGCATTACCTATATCTTTTAAAGAACGTAAACCACTTTTTGCAATCTGCAATAGCTCACCTAATTTGTCATGACCTTCAATTTGCAAAAAGTCATTGCTCAGTTCCTCAATTGGTAAGTCAAAATCAAACTCGTTAGGTGTCTCGGAATCACCGATAGCATTTGCCTATGGACAAAAGATAAGGAGTGAAAAATAATAAAGAAATTACGTTATAACTTGAGTGCTACTTGAGATAAGTAATACTTACGGTCACAGAAACCAAGCACAGCCAGAATATCCAAGCGAAGACAGCTAATTTCATGTTGCAACTGCAGTTATACACTTTAAATTTAATAATAAGACTTGTCATAGTCTGAAAGGGCTATATATAGTTTTTCCTAGTTTTTTTTTTTACTGGAAGAGTTTTTCATTTATCATGTAATCTAATAATTTCAAGAGCAAACCAGGTGTTGAAGACATTTAATACTTGACGTTGTTTTTGATACCTAAAATTTTGTAACGTGTGTTGTTAAATACAATATATGTACACGTTATCCAGATTTGAAGCACCATCCGGAAAAATTCGATTCCCTAGTTCATTTTGAGTAAAAAATGCAAAGGGAGGGAGATCTATCTTGGACACCCTATGAGTTACAGAGTGTATAGCAAAGTTTCTTTAGAGTAGTAGTGACAGACTTGTACTGACATAAACCGTTAATCTCGCTTACACAGGAACTTTGAGCTGTTCATGAGATGTTAAAAAGTATTTATGAGGTAACTCAGAAATGTTGCTTTTTTACAAAAATCGGAAAACAAGATTTCTCTATCTTTGCAGTATTTTTTATAGCTAACTGGAACAATCCAAAAAAAATTTATTATTTTAGAATCATTTTGATTTCTGACCTAACTATGAGCTAATATTTTATATTTAATATTTTAAATTACAGGTTTTCCGGAAAAGCAGATTCGCTCAATATTAGCTCATGAGCGCTTTCACTATGAATGATGGGTCAAATCTTGTTATACGGAAACTTTGCGGGAATGAAATCGATGTGTTTTCATCTCGTGTACAATATTGGTCCTAATATATTTTTCTACTTGTGGCTCACTTTCGAGTTATTGAGGGATTTTTTTTTTCGGCCTCTTACAACCAGCCCCACGACCATTTTGGCTACGAAAGCTTTTTTCGATTATAAGCCATATTTAAACCATCAATTGCAAAATAATTAAGTGGGAACCTTGAAAAATGCAACATTACCTCCCAGATTATATAGGAGCTGAGTTTTAGACGACACATTTCTTTTAAAAAGATTTTTTTTTTTCTAAATTTTTCAAATATTACTCAGAGATTTTTCACTAATATTATTATTTCCAACTGGAAATCTCATTCAGAGAAAAATACCGTGATTTCATTTAGAATTGGTATTGAATAAATAGTATTTTTCTACTGATTTGGTCAAATAGATTTATCCTATTAATTTCAATAAGGCTGTCCTATTGTTTATTTTTTTATCTTATAATAGTATGATCACATTGAACTAAACTGACACCACATTATTTTAAGAAGAATTTATGTATGATTAATTTTGATAACAGTGAAAAATAAATTGAAATCTATGCCTTTTGTTAGAACGTTCGCTGGGCCGCAGCACACCTGGGTTCATATACTGGAACAGATAGGTATTGCAGTGATCTATCAAGAGGTCATCATTTTAGTTTGGTTGGCTAAGACTGTGTATTCCCATTAAATGCTATATATAATTATGTTTGAAGCACATTTGAGCTTCATTAGCATAATTATATCCTATTAACTGATCGAGGCAAGAGTTTCATTTGTCACAGTCCCTTTTGAGCCACTACTATGCTGACTGATTCAAGTGAAAGTATACAAACTTAAGCTGTGTTCACTCAGCCACATGATAGCAAGCTTGGAGCTAAAGCCACGGTCAGATGAAGTTCAACGAATCGGTGATTAATTTGGGCATTCCCATATGCCTTTTATGTAAACTTTTTCATTTTTGGGTTTTGAAAGGCAAAGTATAGAATAAATTATGTATTAAAATCGAGATGTGTCAAAGTTCTTTTCAGACTTCTCAAATTTATAATAAGTCTCAGAAGAGCCATTTTGAAATCATTCGCCCATTTTGGAAAAACCCTTTGCTATATACATATATGAACTTTTTTTTGGAGTTGGAGCACTAATTGAACTTTTTCAAAAATGTACATTTAATAATTCATAACCATAGAAAACACATATATGTATGTTTTTTTTGAAAAACTTCTTAGATTACCAACTTAGATGAGATGCGTGAGGGGCGATTCCTGCCTTATTTATATTTCTAAAAGTGTTCTATTCTATTTCTATCATACTATAAAATAGTAATAAATCATATTAAAAAAACTGTCATATTCAAATTTTAATCGGAAGGGTTCAAAGTTTATAAGTAAAAATTGTGTCTAAAGTAGCACTAATGCACTCAGTGAAAGTATAACCAATGTGCTTTGTTATACTGGCTGAGTTAAAACTTTAGAACCTGTCAGCAGTTTATTAATGAAATCGTGACAATTCTATGATTAACTATTGATAAAATCAAGTGATCAATCAATTTGGACGTCAGATATATAGCAATTCTTAGTTTCAGAAATGTATAAATAGGCTTTGTGTCTTGAAAAAGTATCAGTTTCAAAGTTGAAGCGATTACTGAAGTTAAAAATGAAATTCGCCGCTTTTGTTTTAATTGCTGGGCTATGCCTGGCTGCTGTTTCAGTAAATGTAATATCTATACGTTTAAATTTTACAATAATTTCTTACTAATTAGCTCATATCTACAAAAATAGGCCAATGTTGTACCCATCGATGATTTTGAAATTGAATTTCTTTCACAAGACCTCGGCGACGATTTCGTTGGAGTGGAACCATATGGCGTCTTCTCTGGTATCTACTGGGTTTGTAAAGGAGCATTGAAAACTTTGAAGAAGATGAATTGTGCCATTCAAGCTGCCATTAACATGCAAAACGCTGCGCTACAATTTAATGTTGATGTCCAGAACTGTGGTGGAATCATACCTACACAACTCCAAGCAGTAATCGATTCCAGCAACAATGTCATCACCGATGTTAATAACATTATAAATGTCAGCGATACTATATGCAATAATCCTGATTATACTGAGGATACCGATAGCACACAGAAGACTAGCACGAAATGCTTCTGGCAGATACTGAAGCAGTTCCTAAAACTGAAAAATGACATTCAAAAAACTTTAACAGCGATCAAAAAGCTTCCATCTACTGGCCCAGACACCAGTGACTGTTTTACTACTGCCGTAACTAAACTTCAAGATACTTTCAACAGCTTCCCTACCTTCATGAAAACATGTTCCAAATTAAGTAGCAACTGATAGATCTTTGTAAAATTTAAATTTTTTATAATGCAATAAAATTTCTTTCGAAGAAACAAGTTGAAATACTTTATTTTAGCGGTAGTGAACCAGCAAAATTACTCCTGACCATAAATAGTTTCAAAATTTACTATTGGAAATTTGGTATAAATATAATCAAAATTAAAAGCTTAGAATTGGCTGTCAGCGGTCTGGTGTGACATTATTAACAAAATAAGAGGATGTCGCGGATATCGAAAAATATTAAATCAGTCTAACGTAACAAAGGAAGGGTAACGCTAGGCTACATTTTATACTTCGATATAGTGATCTTGGAACTATTCCTTTGATGTCACATGTGGCGTTATACCAATAACGGTAAAAAGCCATACGAGTATGTGGTTTCAACAATAGGGCACTACTGCTCCTTCAGGTAGAGATTAGATGATAATTTTTTGAAAAATGTTTCTTTCCTTGTTGGAGTTTGTCGAAAGCCAAAGCAGGTATTTTAATTGTATTATTTTCTATTCTTAGAATTATAAAAAACTGCAAAGATTTTCAACTTCTTTTTTCAATTCTTAAAAATAACGCCATAATTCGGTGAATATTTATTTGTTGAATTGCGATTGTCAAGTTAAAAAAAAAAATTAATGTAAGCGAGGCGTTTTCGCGCTCATCTTATGCCAAGAATATATGGTCAGCATGCTGAACTCTATAACATTCTAAGATTTTAAGGAAATCGGAGAGGTGTCCCTTAAACTAAACTATTACCCAAACTTTTATACTAGAAATTTATAAAATGAGTTTTTCAACAAAAAAAACCATTGGAATGAAAAATAGTAAGTCACTGTATATTGTAACCTTCTTGAGGAATAATCTTGTACCCATGAGTATTTTTCATACCTCTCATCGATTTCAAGAAAAACTTGAAACTATGTTTTTTTCAAAAAAGGCTCTGGCAATGATTTTGGTTTTTAAGTTTTGAGATATCACTGGTACAAAATCTTCCGGTTGAAGTCATTTCCAACGAACCGAGTATTATCAACAGAAAAGCAAGAATCTTTTACCGCATTATACCTGACGTATGCCACATGTTCGTTCTTGACTTGGGATTGGAATGCGATCGGCTTTTCACAGGATCATATTTTTTAATCGGTTTTTTTTTTTTAATCCCGAGTTTGTTAGTTGAATAACAATATTTTAACAATTTTAGCGTTGCCAATTATAAAATGTTGAGGCTCAAAATTTTAGTTTTTAACGTCCTAATGGGAGTGTGCCTCAAGTGATCTAATCGGTATGCACGCCTGTCTCCTGCGTATAGCGCATTAGTATTATTATCCCCAGAGCTTGAGTTTGTAACAAGCAGGAAGGAAGGTTCAAACGAGTAGCCTGAAAGCTGTGTTAAGATGTGAATGTAGGCCAAAAGGTAAGACTTCATCGACTAAAATTGTTCGAACACGTTAAGTAGATAGAACACGAATTTGTAAAAAAAGTAAAAGTATGAGCTGAAACGAATCGGAAATCAGATCACAAAAAACAACTCGCACGGAATTGAGAAAGATGGGAGACAATAGTAATTCAAGCGGTAATCGATAAAACATTGGTTTTAAATAAATCAAAGACATCTCTTGTAATGCGATATATGTATGAACATATGTTTATTAATTCAACATTTAACTTTCAATTTTATATAGAAAACTTTCTAACTGTTTGACAATTTTGAACAAGTCGTTATAGTGCTGGGGAAGCTGTTGAAAGTATTCAGAAGTTGAGCAACTGCATTGTCGACACAATCGTTGGCATCAGTACCAGTAGTTGGGATCTGTTGGATCAACTTCACAGTTTGCTTAATATCCTTCTTCAATTGCAGAAGGTTCTTCAATAAACTCCAGAAACATTTCGCACCGGTATTAGATGTGCTTTGACTGTCATCACTGTTATTGCAAACACCGTCATTAGTGGTATCAAAGTTATTAACATCGGTGATGACATTATTGCATGAAGTTATAACAGCCTGAACTTGAGAACTAACAACACCACCACATGCTAAAACATTGGTGTTGAAATCCTGTGCAGCAGTTTTCATTTCATTGGCAGCTTGAATGACACAATATACACGCTTCAAACTCTTTAAAGCACCCTTCAAGATCCAGTACAAGCCGCTGAAGATGCCTTGAGTTTCAATTTCAACGACATCACCATCAGTAAGAAATTCAATATCAGTATCCTCGACTGGTACCACATGGGCCTACGGACAAAAATAATTGTTATTTAATAATATCATACGGCAGACGAGTAAAACTTACGGTAGTAGCAACGAGACATAGCCCAGCAATGAATACAAATACAGCGAACTTCATTTTGTATTTTAATTTTACAACTGATACCTTTTCCAAGAGTGCGCCGTCTTTTATACTTAAACTCATAATTTTTCAAAATGAATTATCAGATTTGTTAGCTTACCGCAAACGATTTTTTGTACCGATATTGAAATAAGGAGAGGTCGTGGTAATCGACTTTGCTTCAATTTATGATAATAAATTTTTGTGTTTTAAACTTTCACCGAACCCATGATAACGCCACCTTGTTTGATAAATGCGAACAATCTATATTTTCAACTGTCAAATTAATTTCCGATTATGTTCGATATATAGTACCTCATGAAATGTTGAAGTGGCTTTAAGTTCAGTTGTGCTATGCGAAATTTATAATTTTTTCCCCATTTTTGAGGATAATTCTACAAAACAATACTGGTTCCTCTGATGTTAATAAAAATAATCAGCCGTTTCTATTAACTTGCTAATTGTTTCTATTTTCTGTTCGCGAGTTTTTTAAGATATTTATTTTTTCGTGAGCGAATAATTTCAAACGCACTTGAAATTCAATGATGGAAAATTTCTCGTACACTCCTAGTATTAGAAATCGTCCCTTAATATACATAATTTACAACTAATTTCTATAACGTAGATTTTTAAAAAGCAATTTCAAAATAATTATTCATAGTCCTTTACGTAAATCGCTATATTTATTTGAATTAGTAGTGTTAAGCCTCATTGCAGGTACTTTCTTATCTGGCTTAAGTCAAACGAATTTTTGTCTTAGTTCCTATGGCCACTATATTTTCTGTTGGGTGCAATCTTACCTACTTATAATGACTGATCATGTACATTTACCATTCAAACCACTTCAACATTTCATGAGGTATATCGAACATAATCGGAAATTAATTTGACAGTTGAAAATATAGATTGTTCGCATTTATCAAACAAGGTGGCGTTATCATGGGTTCGGTGAAAGTTTAAAACACAAAAATTTATTATCATAAATTGAAGCAAAGTCGATTACCACGACCTATCCTTACTTCAATAAGCTAACAAATCTGATAATTCATATCGAAACATTATGAGTTTAAGTATAAAAGACGGCACACTCTTGGAGAAGGTATCAGTTGTAAATTTAAAATACAAAATGAAGTTCGCTGTATTTGTATTCATTGCTGGGCTATGTCTCGTTGCTACTACCGTAAGTTTTACTCGTCTGCCGTATGATATTATTAAATAACAATTATTTTTGTCCGTAGGCCCATGTGGTACCAGTCGAGGATTCTGATATTGAATTTCTAACTGATGGTGATGTCGTTGAAATTGAAACTCAAGGCATCTTCAGCGGCTTGTACTGGATCTTGAAGGGTGCTTTAAAGAGTTTGAAGCGTGTATATTGTGTCATTCAAGCTGCCAATGAAATGAAAACTGCTGCACAGGATTTCAATACCAATGTTTTAGCATGTGGTGGTGTTGTTAGTTCTCAAGTTCAGGCTGTTATAACTTCATGCAATAATGTCATCACCGATGTTAATAACTTTAATACCACTAATGACGGTGTTTGCAATAACAGTGATGACAGTCAAAGCACATCTAATACCGGTGCGAAATGTTTCTGGAGTTTATTGAAGAACCTTCTGCAATTGAAGAAGGATATTAAACAAACTGTGAAGTTGATCCAACAGATCCCAACTACTGGTACTGATGCCAACGATTGTGTCGACAATGCAGTTGCTCAACTTCTGAATACTTTCAACAGCTTCCCCAGCACTATAACGACTTGTTCAAAATTGTCAAACAGTTAGAAAGTTTTCTATATAAAATTGAAAGTTAAATGTTGAATTAATAAACATATGTTCATACATATATCGCATTACAAGAGATGTCTTTGATTTATTTAAAACCAATGTTTTATAGATTACCGCTTGAATTACTATTGTCTCCCATCTTTCTCAATTCCGTGCGAGTTGTTTTTTGTGATCTGATTTCCGATTCGTTTCAGCTCATACTTTTACTTTTTTTACAAATTCGTGTTCTATCTACTTAACGTGTTCGAACAATTTTAGTCGATGAAGTCTTACCTTTTGGCCTACATTCACATCTTAACACAGCTTTCAGGCTACTCGTTTGAACCTTCCTTCCTGCTTGTTACAAACTCAAACTCTGGGGATAACTTATGGGCTATACGTAGGAGACAGGCGAGCATACCGATTAGATCGCTTGAGGCAAACTCCCATTAGGACGTTAAAAACTAAAATTTTTAGCCTCAACATTTTATATTGGCAACGCTAAAATTGTTAAAATATTGTTATTCAACGAACAAAATCGGAATTTAAAAAAAAAACCGATTAAAAAATGTGATCCTGTGAAAAGCCGATCGCATTGGAATCCCAAGTCAAGAACGAACATGTAGCATACGTCAGGTATAATGAGGTAAAAGATTCTTGCTTTTCTGTTGATAATACTCGGTTCGTTGGAAATGACTTCAACCGGAAGATTTTGTACCAGTGATATCTCAAAACTTAAAAACCAAAATCATTACAAGAGCCTTTTTTGAAAAAACATAGTTTCAAGTTTTTCTTGAAATCGATGAGAGATATGAAAAAAACTCATGGGTACAAGATTATTCCTCAAGAAGGTTGCAATATACAGTGACTTACTATTTTTCATTCCAATGGTTTTTTTTGTTGAAAAACTCATTTTATAAATTTCTAGTATAAAAGTTTGGGAAATAGTTTAGTTTGAGGGACACCTCTCCGATTTTCTTAAAATCTAAGAATGTTATAGAGTTCAGCATACTGACCAAGAATATATGCATATGATGGGCACGAAAACGCCTCGCGTACATTTATTTTTTTTTTTAACTTGAAAATCGAAATCCAACAAATAAATATTCACCGAATTATGGCGTTATTTTTAAGAATTGAAAAAAGAAGATGAAAATCTTTGCAATTTTTTATAATCCTAAGAATGGAAAATAATACAATTAAACTACCCGCCACTTTGGCTTTCGACAAACTCCACCAATGAAAGAACATTTTTCAAAAAATTATCATCTAATCTCTAGCGGAAGGAACAGTAGTGCCCTATTGTTGAAACCACATATGGCTTTTTACCGTTATTGGTATAACGCCACATGTGACATCAAAGGAATAGGACCCAGATTCACTATCACTTATCGAAGTAAAATGTACCACTAGCGTTACCCTTCCTTTCTCACGTTAGACTGATTTAATATTTTTCGATATCCGCGACACCCTCTTATTTTGTTAGTTATGTCGCACCAGACTGCTGACAGCCAATTTTTAGCTTTTAATTCTGATTACATTTATACCTTTCATATATACCAAATTTCCAATAGTTTTTCAAACAAAACTATTTATGGTCAAGATTAAATCTTCTGGTTCACTACCGCTAAAATAAAGTATTTCAAGTTGTTTCTTCGAAAGAAATTTTATTGCATTATAAAAAATTTAAATTTTACAAAGATCTATCAGTTGTTACTTAATTTGGAACATGTTTTCATAAAGGTAGGGAAGCTGTTGAAAGTATCTTGAAGTTTTGTTACGGCAGTAGTAAAACAGTCACTGGTGTCTGGGCCAGTAGATGGAAGCTTTTTGATCGCTTTCAAAGTTTTTTTAATGTCGTTTTTCAGTTTCAGGAACTGCTTCAGTATCTTCCAGAAGCATTTCGAGCTAGTCTTCTGTGTGCTATCGGTATCCTCAGTATAATCAGGATTATTGCATATAGTATCGCTGACATTTATAATGTTATTAACATCGGTGATGACATTGTTGCTGGAATCGATTACTGCTTGGAGTTGTGTAGGTATGATTCCACCACAGTTCTGGACATCAACATTAAATTGTAGCGCAGCGTTTTGCATGTTAATGGCTGCTTGAATGGCACAATTCATCTTCTTCAAAGTTTTCAATGCTCCTTTACAAACCCAATAGATACCAGAGAAAGCGCCATAAGGTTCCACTCCAACGAAATCGTCGCCGAGGTCTTGTGAAAGAAATTCAATATCCAAATCATCGATGGGTACAACATTGGCCTATTTTTGTAGATATGATCTAATTAGTAAGAATTATTGTAAAATTTAAACGTATAGATATTACATTTACTGAAACAGCAGCCAGGCATAGCCCAGCAATTAAAACAAAAGCGGCGAATTTCATTTTCAACTTCAGTAATCGCTTCAACTTTGAAACTGATACTTTTTCAAGACACAAAGCCTATTTATACATTTCTGAAACTAAAAATTGCTATATATCTGACGTCCAAATTGATTGATCACTTCATTTTATCAATAGTTAATCATAGAATTGTCACGATTTCAATAATAAACTGCAGACAGGTTCTAAAGTTTTATCTCAGCCAGTATAACAAACCACATTTGTTATACTTTCACTGAGTGCATTAGTGCTACTTAAGACACAATTTTCATTTATAAACTTTGAACCCTTCCGATTAAAATTTGAATATGACAGTTTTTTTAATATGATTAAAGACCATTTTGCGGTATGATAGAGTTTTGAAGTTTTGAAAAACCTTCGTAAGCTGTAAGCGCTATTAACTCGAAAGCTATTTAACTTACAAAAAGCGTGGCCACAAACTTTTTGTTAATTTTTGTATCCACTCTATGATCGTTTTCAAGCAGCTACCACGATGCAACCCTAATGGTTCTTACTGCACACGATGAGTGTGTTAGGCTGGAACCAAAGCCGCAGGTACACTTGGCAACCCTTTGTGCCAGCTAGTGTAGGGCTACCAGATGGCCTTACTACAAAAGTAGCACATATCAAAAAATTTGAATTTCGTAAATGAAAACCTTAATTTTTTTTTAATTTCATACAAATATTTTTGTTGAGCAAAAAAAAAAAAAACAAAAAAAAAGGTCCTCACTTCCTAACAAAAAACCCCAGCAAATTAAAACAATAATTTCAAATAACTTGATGACCAAAAAAGGTCCTCACTTTGTACGAGAAAACTCCAGCAAATTACAATAATATTTCAAATGCAAAAGTAGTGAAAAGTAGCGCATTTCAACCAAAAGTAGTACATTTCGAGTCAAAAGTAACAAAGTAGCAAAGCCTTGCAAAAGTAGCACTTTTGCTACTTTAGTATCGCATCTGGTAGCACTAAGCTAGTGTAGACCTTCACTTCAGGTCAGCCTAAGTACAAGGTGCAATGTACAAAGTACCAAAGCACAAGTACAAAGTACTTTCAGTTTACCTTAAGACCCTCGACACTAGTGGGCTCCAAAATGAGCGAAATAAAAATGGATCAGCAGTATTCCAATAGATCAGTAGTATAGAGAGTTCTCTTATTAGTGAACACCCCATTGTTAAATCCTGAATCCACCATTATTTAAAAAAAAAACACTTAAATTATTTATTTGTATAAAAATATGTAGTTATATTTAATAGTTCTGTATTAAAAACAACATTGTAACAAAATACGTTATACGATTAAAAAATCGTATTTTTCTTTTTTAAAAGAAGTTTCAAGGTTATTGAATCATTTAATGAAAAATTATTTATATTATATCTTAAAACTCAAAATAAAATGTCAAAGTTGGAAAATAAGAAGAATATATTGCACCAAAACTCCCAAATAAATGTTAAAAAATAATAAATAATTATTATTTGAGCTGTAAAAGTTTGTTTTACTGCACAAAAACAAAAGTTTTAGTATTTCGTAACATACATACACATACGTTAAAGTTAACAAAAATTGCTAGATTTGTTTTCGCTTTTTTTGCTAAATATCTCATTTAAGTTAGTAATCAATTTAAGTTTATACATTTTAACACTTTGCTTAACAACTATACAAATTTTAAATAAATAAATTCGCTTAAATTTACAAATATCGATATTGCATATGGAGTATCAGTAGTATGAGTATATGAATAATGCATAGCTAATGAAAAGAATCTGAAACAAAAATTGAGCAAAATGCATTTAAATTAACTAAATGAGTACTGATTTACGACGTACATTTCCAATATCCCTCGATCTAGATCAGACTCAGTCGACTATTTGTCTTACGTAGTTGAGCTCGCCATGGTATTATGTTATCATCGTTATCTTCCTGCTTTTCGTTGTTATGTTGAGTTTCGTCGTCGTTCGTTTTTTCACATCCATTTGTGTTCACGTGTCCGTTGAGCTCTTCTCCAGAGCTGTTCTCCTTATTGCTTGTGCCATTGCATAAATTGTTACTCTGATAGTTGGTGATATCGGTAGTACAGGACACCATGCTGATGTTATCAATTGACATGGCGCGATTCTTCATACGCCATGTGTCGGCAATACGATTATTCTCCTCAACTTTCGGCGTATAAATTGTAGCTCTGAAACGTTATAAGTTTTTTAGTTTAAATAATTAAAAACTTTGACACTACGCTTTAAAAGCTGGGTATCATTTTAAACTCAAAAAAAGTAGCAAAAGAGATCTTAACTCCAGAGAGTATCTTAAATAAGATAAAAAACAATTCGTGAATTTATACTTTGAGTTTAAAAGAAAAAGTTTTTACACCAAAAAGAGTGTAAAATTCGACAAAAGGTTGAATTTATATTGCTCTTTAAGCTGCAAATTAAACTGCGACGTTTATTTTAAGTCACAATTTGTGAAGTAGCATTTCCTACCTTCTTCAATAGTAATTTTAAACTAAAATATCTTTGAATGCACCCAACTCACTTCAATTTAATTTCTGTTTCTTCACGTCTTGCCAATAAGTCTCTCTTCCATTGTGGTATCTGTGATAGTCTTCTGTTTTCTGCCTCCTTTGCCATACGGTCCTCAAATTCTTTTTTAGCTCTTTCGGCTGCTTTTTTGGCCATCATATGTCTCTTCCAATCTGGTATAACATTGCCAGCCTGATCTTTTTCAGGTATCTGTGAATAAATCTTTGTAACCCATGGTATTTGTAATTGTGAAAAATAATTTACCACTCCACTGCTCACCTGATCTACATAGTTATTGGCGGCAAATTGCTTTGTAATTTCAGAGTAATGATCCGAATCGTATATGTTGGCCATTTGTTTTTCGACTTTCATCTTTTTAATGCCTGGTATATCCTTGGATATCTTCAATTCCGCAATTAGATCTGTCTTTAGATATGTATCATTGGTCGAGGACAAACATTGCATGCTGACGCTGCGTGCAGGCATTTGGAAGGGTTTCGGTACGCTTTTGGTATCGGTACGTCGTAGCTAAAATGTAGGAAGGATGTGCATTATGATTCACTTCATTTAAAAATCAAGACTACACAATTTACCTGTACACTATTCAAATCCTGTATAGATATAGCAGATAGTGGCTGATGCTGCTTTCGTGTTGCTGTGTCTTGATTATTGGACGTATGCGAATTCGTCGATTTCGTTGTATTCAGCTTTTCGTGATTTGGCAATGGTGGTATTGGCAATGGTGGTGGCGGTGGTGGTTTTGGTGGCTCAAAACCTATTGGATGTTGATTTGACACTTGTATCTGCATATAGTCTTCAGTGTCAGTTGACCTTATGAATAGAAATAATTGAATTTTTAAAAAACTTATCATAAATTCATCCAGCACCTATGTAGATTAAGTTAATTATGTACTTTCGCTGACCACCTAACAAAGCAAAACGTATCTGAGCAAAAAGTTAAAACAACCCAAATACGTGTAGTTTTTTTTGTTGGATATCGATATTATACTGACAATCTAGACACGAATCAGGTATTAAAGCACACTTTAAAAGCACTTTTCGTGATATAAGGTTCCATGTAATCAAAAAATGAGGTTGATAGGACGGGCTACTCAGTAGCATAGCTAGGCTGCCATCGCCCTGTGCTTAGGAGGCGGCAAAATGGTCCTCGTTATATTAAATTTTAATTTGCTTTTGATTAATAACTCAAAATTGTATTAATTTCGATGGGCGTTTTCTTAGACGAAGAGGTCACGATAATATTTTGAACTCAAAAATATTTAATTTTCTGATATAAAAAGTACTTTTTTTAGTAAATATTTATTTGTAGGATTTTTTATTTATTTTAAGGCAGTGGGCTGCATATTTTCACTCTACAATAGTGTAATGTCTCGTTCCATAAACTTAAGGAATAGCGAAAATTTTCGAGACACGACAGTCTCTGATTAGGTTCAAATTTTGTGGGCATATATACCATAGCACAAGATTTAAAAAAAATATAAGCGGTATTAACTCTTAGTTTCGAAGTATCCTTGTGTCATTGCAAAAGTACGATAGATGCATAATTACAATAATAAATACTTTTCACTGAATTCGTACTTTTTCTTCTCATTTCGTATTGCTTCAACCCTGACTGATCACTACTTTCAGTGATATTATGATCCAAAATTTTATCGAATAGACTATTTTTTAAAATATTATTAAAATTTATAATCACTATGGACCAAAGTGTCTATGTGGGGCTTCCAATCCACCACCATAATTAAAATTTATATAAATAATGCCATCAAAAATAAATGATCAATTACAGAAAGCCAATGCTTTATAACAATTTGAGAGCACATGTCACCAAGGGTCAGGAAGAAGAAACTATGTATACTTTTTCGAAGATTTCCATTTCGTTAACTTCGAGTCTGGCATCTGATTTCTTAACCTAAAAGTGGAAAAAACACTTCTTTTTTGACATATCAGAGATTATGTAACATCATGAAGTATTTTGTTTTCACAGGACTTGAAAAAAACATCTCAAATTAAAATTCTTCCTCTTTAAAACCAAAAACCACCGAGATATAACAATTTGAAGTTTGTGTCTTATCGATCTATTCAAATTCAAGCCAAAAACAAAGTTGAACATTTTTGAAATGTTTCAGCATTTGTTTATGGACATATGATATTTTTTGCTTTTAATGACGCTGAATTTTTGTTTCAGGATATGTAGGTAATTTTAATGAATTTTTCAAAAATTCAATTTTTAAATATTGATATCTCTGAAATTAAGGTTTGCAAAGGGCCCAGCTTAAAGTATTACATTTTTGAGGTCAGCAAATTTTTGATAAATTGATAAACGATTTTTTTTTATTTTTAAAATTTGTACTTCTGGTAGGGACGTTAAGACTGAGACCTTATTTTCGCTCATTAAGCTTTACAGCACAACCTAAGTTTTGAGTGCATTCCTGAAAAGGGCAGCAGATATTTTTGAACATATACTCAAAAAAACTAAAAGTTAAAAAATGAGAATATTTTATTTTTCTAAATCAAGTTTGGGAAGGACTTTTTTTATTTTTTAATCCTTGAATGGCCGCAAAACTTTTTTATATTAAAGAAAGTCTATGGACTTTGCAATTTTTTACAAAAAATGTCGTGAAATTTTTTACGTGCCTTGAATTGTTTTTAGTTATACGACCAAGCATGGAAAAATAGTTTTAAAATTAGCTAAGTTTGTATCTAAGAATAAGGTAATCTTTATTAAGATAACAATAAAAGCTAAATAGGCCACTAGTTCTTATTCCACGAGATATTATTTAGTGTAGGACTATGCCAGAGCCAAGGATCAAAATAGTTTCTGATAGCTGATAAACGCACACATAGTACTCCTCACTTTAAAGGAAAAATTAATTCGAAAGTTGTACTTCAGAAAAACAAAATTAAAACAACTGTTGATCTCAAAATTCCATTAGGACTTAAGTGCACACATCTTATAGTAATTGCACCAAATCACTGCGCTTAACACTTTTAAAACTTTAATGACTTTATTTATTTGAACACTTTGTATTTCACTGACCTCGGCCAAGTTCTTCTCGATCGCAGTATCATCACGTTCAGCTCTTAATTACAACTAACGCTGCAATTAATGGAATTTTGCAAAAAATACTTAAGTTTTTTTTTCCATTTTGGGCGATCACAAGACGCGCTTCAAGAAACACGCAAAATTGAATAAAATAAAAAAATAAAATAAAATGTTTCAGCGCAAACTTCAGTTTCAGTAGCGTGTTTGCCCAATAAAACACGCATTTCTCATTCGTTCCATGCACTTCTAATTTATCAGCTGCAGCCACGACAGACAGACAGCAGCACATCTCGTTAATCCCCAGACGAAAGCTAATTGTGTTTAGTTGGATGTTTTTTCTCTGCATTTAACAAAATTGTTAATTTTTTAATTTCAACAAACCTGAGATACCCATCAACATCATCAATGTCTTTCGTGAAACAGAGCAAATCGTAATAAAATTTAAGACGCTACAAAGTTGCAAATTGTAGGCATTTTCACGCATCACACTGGTGTGGTACAGTGCAAAAAACCACGGTGTCTGTCTTAGTGTTTCGTTTGTTCTTGAACACTTTGAGAACGGTTAAGATTCGAAAATTAGAAGGAACGTTTTTAACTTTCTTAATTTTTGTTTTTAAATTTTGTTCCGATTTTCCTGCTATATACTTATGATATTATAATTTTTTGGAATGTAATCGAAATTTTTCAATTTTGATTCCTGTAATGAAATCGACAAAGAAATCATTTCATTCTTCAATTTCATATTTTAATTCCTGTAATGGAATCGAGAAAGGAATCATTACTTTCAACATGATAATTAAAAAGTTAAATTTTAATTTCTTGCAACGAACTCAAAGTTTCTAATTCCATATTTTGATTCCTGTAATGGAATTGATAAGAATTAAAAAAGTCGAGTCCGAGTTCGAATCACAATAGTGTCCAAATATAAAAGAAAAATCGTTAAAAAAATTAACTTTTTAAGGGGATGTTCAATTTTGTACATTTTTTTTCTGGAAAGAATGGCGTGGAGAAAAATACATAAACAACGTCTGAAAGTTACTTTTGACGAAACATTTTCAGACCCATTTTTAATTTATAATAAGTATTCTCAATTCACAATCGATCGAAAAAAAGAAAATCCATTTTGAAAAAAAAATGGTTTAATTACCCTAAAGTATCCCCTTTGTTTCTAAGACACAGCTTTAAGTAACTGTAGCTTTAAGTAACAGCATTTTCAATTAACTAACATATCTGCTCATCTTCTATTAAAGTATCCAGCTTGTCGACACAATTTATATACAAAATAACTTTTGCGTGTGTACTCACCTGGCCGATGATGGACATGATCTTTTATCGCTGATGCTTTTTAAATACTCAGATGGTTTGATCAAATGCGTAATGCCATCTTGTGAATTGTTGGGGAAACTTGGTGGCACAAATGGCAACACAAGTTGCTTATTTACCAAATTTGGTCCACCGGGACGTGGTCCTTGACCATTGACGTTACTGTTGTAACCGTATTGGAACTGCTGCAATTCGTAATGATCTTCAATGGAAGAGCTATAGAACTGCGGCTGTTGTTGCTGCTGTTGATGTGGATGATGATATTGCTGCTGGTGTTGTATGTGTTGATAATGTGATTGTGATGCGCTGGAATAGGTACCATTGCTATTGTTTTTGCCACTGTTGCCATTTCCCAACTGATGATGCTGTTGCTGCTGCAGCTGTGTATGTTGATAGTTGCTACTACTGCTGCTACCATAATTGTTGTTGCTGTTATTAATTTCATTATTAGCAACACCATGACTGTTGCTACCGCTAGAATTCGTTGAAGACTGCACGCTTGAGGTTCCATTCAGAAGTTTGGCTTTCTTGTTCGCTGAAATTGAACAAATTTATGTATTAAAGACTTTTAAACTGGTAAATATCTAACATATATTGAAGATAGTTGTGCATATAATGTTGTTGTTGCTATTTGAGTTTTTTAGTAATGGTAACATAGGCATTGAAAATTAAACCGCTTAAAGCAATTTGTTACTAGTAATTTCTTTTACTTATGTGTTACATGGATATGCCAGACCCTGTATATACTCGTAAGTGCCTTCAGACAGCTTTGTATTAACGCTAACGATGCACAAAGATTTTAGTGTGACTAAAGTTAATGCTCTTAAGTTTTCTACAAAAAAGTAGGATGTACCAAAAAAATATAATTTCTTGAATTTTTAGTTATAATAGCGAAAATATGTTTCTAAAGTCGATGATTTTTAAGAAAAATAAGTCGTATATAACTTTCTTCCAACGCCAGTGTAAAGTTTTTTTTTCTAACGAGTCTGACGAGAGACTCCATAGTTTGACATACATTTCATTTCTGCCAATTTTTTCCAATTAAGCGGTAATAATTAAATTACAAAAAACTTTTATTTAAAAAGTACCTTAAGCCCATTACCATATCGTAATTTATTCAAAGTTTGACATAACTATCATCAATGCATAATAAAAATTAGCTCACTCATTTTCCATGTTTTTGACATCTACTAGATAGGTAAGATTGACTTAGAATACTCGATTTTTTACCTCTTTATTTCACACTACGAGTATTTGTTTCTCACAAAAAGTAGTTGCAATGGCAAGGTTTAAGTGAACATTAAACAAGGTGTCAAAAATTTATGGTATATGCGAGTAAACTAGAACTGAATTTAAGAAATGAAAAACTACAACAATCTCACATCTAAAAAATAACAATAAAACAAAACTGTGCCCAAATCAAAAAATTACAAGTTTATTTATCCAAAATTTCATCTTTTCAAAGTTCAAAATGAAGTAACACAATCAATTTACAATTGATTTTTATAAGGTTTATCTATTCAACAATAGGTAAATATTTTTTAAGTTAGAGCGGCATATACAAAGTTTTTGTGGAAAAGCTTGTTTAAAGACAGAGTTTGTTGAAAATATTTGATTCAGTGTAAGAAAGTACCTTTAATGCGGCCAGATTACTTCTGTATCTGGTGAACATGTAAAAAGTTCGAAAAAATATGCCTTAAGCCGAGCAATGTAACATCAACAAAATTGTAGAAAAGAAAAGAAAAACGATTACCTGTTCGACAGCCTACGAAGGTGAGTTATGTAATTTTATGTCTCTCAGAAATCGAATTTTGCTTGAAAAAATTGCAATTTTTCAGGTTTTGTTGATATTGCATTTCCACCAAAAATATCCTTGTAGCCGGCCATGTTTTTTTTTTTTTTTTTTTTTGGAGCACATTCATCAATATTCAAGGTAGAACAATTAACAATTATTAAACGAGCTAAAATTGTATATTTATATATTTGTATATTTATATATGGCTGAACTTTATTTCGAAAACCGCTGCAGCGATTTTGATAAGACTTCGGGATTTCGTTCATATGTGAACAAAATTAAGATTGGACTAGGTTTAAAGTTTTCAAATTTCTAACAGGGGCGTGGCACAGCCCTAAATTTTAATTTTTATTTCGTGATAACTCGCAAACCATTCAAGGTATTGCGACGAAATTTGGTAGACGGATGCATATCATAAATATCTTAAATGCTATCAAAAGTGGGCGGAATCGGACCAGTGGGCGTGGCATATTTCAATAATTGAAAACTTTGATTCGATATTACTCGAAAACGGCACCGAGGATTTTCATAAAAATATTTATAAACGCTATAATAAGTGAACTAACAACGCAATCGTTATGAAATTTGACATGTCAAATATACTGGCTATTGGGTATCTTGTAACCAAAAGTAGGCGAAACGGCACCTGTGGGCGTGGCACTTTCCATACAAGCGAAAACAGTTAAAAGCTACATTTATTGTTCTATGAGATTAATATTTTTTGAATTTGGTATAGAGATGTCGGTTACTATAAGCTTTGAAACTAAATGGATTTCGACGGGATTGCATTTGTGGGCGTGGCACCTCCCATACAAGCAAAAAATGTTTAAGGCTACATTTAGTGTGCTCTTGGAGTGACATTTTTTAAATTTGGTGTGGAGGTGTCGGTTACCATAAGCTTTGAAATTAAATGAAAATCGACGAGATTGCATCAGTGGGTGTGGCACCTCCCATATAAGCAAAACACTTTAAACGTTATATTTAGTGTGCTATCGGAGTAATATTCTTTAAATTTGGTGTAGAGGTGTCGGTTACTATAAGCTTTGAAATTATATGAGTTTTGATGGGATTTCATTAGTGGGCGTGGCACCTCCCATACAGAATTATAACGTTGATGCCATATTTAGCAAATTGAAGGAGTGATCCTAATAAAATTTGGTCTCAATATATTCAGCATCATTCAACGAGTTTTTCAACGTCTTTCAACTGCTTCATTATTTTTCAACCTCTTTCAACTTTTCTCGACGATTTTCTACATTTTTCAAATATTTTCAAAGCTTTCAATATTTGATTTACTTTTTCAACATCATTCAACTTTTTTCGAGTTTTTCAACTTCTTTCAACTGTTTCAACATTTTTCAACCTCTTTCAACTTTTCTCAACATTTCCCAAATTCGTCTGACTTTTTCAACCTCTTTCAACTTTTCTCAACATTTTCCATATTTTTTCGAGTTTTTCAACGTCTTTCAACTGTTTCAACATTTTTCAACTTCTTTCAACTTTTCTCAACATTTTCCATATTTTTTCGAATTTTTCAACCTTATTCAACTTTTTTCGAGTTATTCAACCTCTTTCAACTGTTTCAACATTTTTCAACCTCTTTCAACTTTTTTCAACATTTTCCATACATTTTCAAATTTTTCAACCTTATTCAAATTTTTCCGAACTATTCAAACTCTTCCAACTTTTTCAATATTTTTCAACCTTTTCAACTTTTTTCAACTTTTCGGCTTTTCAACCTCATTCATCTTTTTCCGAGACTTTCAACTTTTTTCGAGCTTTTCAATCTCTTTCAATGTTTTCAACATTTTAATATACTATCGAGTTTATCAAACTTTTTCACCTGCTTCAAACTCTCTCAATGTTTTTCAACATTTTTCATATTTTCGGCTTTTCAACCATATTCAATATTTTTTTAAATTTTTTTTAAATATTTCCGACATCTCATTCAATTGCATTACATTTTTTGGCATTTTTCAACCTGAAAATGAAAAACCGAACTTTGGTCGGTCTCCTGGTACTGTAACTTTATATGTAACTTTTATGTTTTTTTTTACCTTAAATGCAATTTATCTATGTCTCCCTTTGAATTTTAATTGTTCCACCTTGAATTAATTCAAGATGGTCTTAGCTTCAAGATGATGATGTCATTATATGGCATGATTTCCGAATAAACCAATAAGAAAATTATGATTTTGATTAAAAAATACTATTCATAAGAACTTTCTAAAACGACGAACGCTCTTAAATCTTACCATACAGACACCTGTCGTACAGAAAATTAAAATTTTTTTCCTCCTCTACGCTTTATATCCAATGATTAATCGTAAGTCACACTTGAGCTTAGAGAACAAAATAATGATCTACAAAATGATCTTCCTACCGATTCTCACGTATGCGTCACCAGTTTGGGCTAACACCGCTGCATCCAATGTTAAAAAATTGCAAATTATGCAAAATAAAATCTTAAAAATTATGGCTAAGCTTCCTAGACACTTCTCCACTAGAGAACTACATCGTCTTATAAATATGCATACAATTAGTAATTTAATAATAATTCAGAAAGAAAGATTTGTCACAAGTTGTGCACTTTCGAATAATATTTTAATAAGAAACATTAGTTCCTTTTTAATTTATAAATTAAATGTCAAAATTAGGTTAAGTTTTATAATAGTACGGATGTGCGGGCACATTGATACTCTAGTTGTAAGTTTATAAACAGTTTTTGAGGTTTTTGTTTAATTTTCCTCTTAATATAATATTAATTGAATTTTTTCTTATACTTGTTATTTGATTATATAATATTTAGAGCTGAAAAGAATATTCTGAACTACCAAATTGTATATTATAATTAACCTTAGTATCATGTATTTATTGTTGAATTGGTTGAATAAAGAATTGAAATTGAAAAATTTTTTTTCTCCTCTACGCTTTATGAGTAAAAAATAAAGACATTCTTTCGATCTTTTTAAACGGCCACCTGAAAGAATTGCCATAATAAACTAAAACTATCTATTTTGCACTAGATCAAACATTTTCACTAAGTTTAATTTTTGAACAAACTTTTCCACATGAAATCTAAAATTCTAAGCCAATGTCTCGAGAAATAAGTAAAATAGAATGTTATAGGCAAAAGTTATAAGGTTTCAAAAGGGTCATAGTAATAGTAATTTTATTTTTGAGCTTGAAACCATTTTTCAAGATCAATTTGAGGTCAACTGCAATAAGAAGACATAAGTGTCTATTTAAAAAATTACAGTTGATCTCGAATCGAACTTGAAAACCTGATTCAAGATCAAAGCTAAGATCACTGTTATATGTCCCTTAAGATAACTTATAACTTTTGTTAAAAAAGTTCTATCTTACTTAGTTCTTGAGATATTGACCAGTGGAAATTGAAGTGAGGCACGTAGTATGTTCCGAAAATTGTTCGAACAATTTTGTGAAAACAATGTCTGTTTCAAAATGGCCGCTGTCTGAAGGGGCTATTTTTTTTGTCTCTAAAATCCTACTGTTTGTTGATGACAAAAAAATTAAAGAGACACAGTTAAATTTTGTATTAAATTCTATTAATTTTAATAAAGTTTATTTTGGTCGGAATCTTAACAAAAAATTCAATACGTACGGATTTTCTCGGTTCGAAAGTGTAAGTCTTCAATTTTTCAAAACTTAGACAGTAGGCAATAAATGTGATGCAATCTGAAAAAAGGTACCATATCTTGCCAGAGGTGAAAATTGAGGTTAATTCATATTTTTACAGAGGACAATATGAGAGACAATAAATTTAAATAAAAATGTTAATTTCACTCCCAAAATGTATGTGATTTGACAGAGGTATTCGCGGACTGACGGTAGCATCGGAATGAATTTTTGTGATTGCAAGGTCTATGCATTTATCATCTCTGACAACAACTTATGAACTTTTGAAGATTGGAGTTGAAAAATCGATATTTAGAAAATCAATTTTAAAGTTTAAAACATATGAATCTTGATATATCTTGTCGCTTCAAATTGACACTATGTTTTGAACCAGTACAGAGTAGATACTAATTTCAACACTCTCCTGCAAAACTTTGCTCTGACAAGATAAGGCAGCGCATATGGACAACTATTACGTTTTTATTTATTGCAAAGATATCAGCAAACAATATGAACAAATCTTCTCAACTCATTTCAATTACAGATACATTTTATTGTTGTAATTACAGTCAGTCGCTAGTGCTTCAGGCTATAAGCTCGTTTAACGCGTCAATCTCGTTTGCATCGCTCTAATGATATCTGTTGTATTGGTATATCAATGATTCTCCTATGTATTGCACATCTTTGCGTTACTCGCAGTTGTTGAAGTTGTTTTTGTTTTTATTCCTTAATAGTGGCAACTTCAACAATGATCTTGCATTCATTTACAATGTGAAAGTTTATTTTCAAATAAAAAATTTCAATATTTTCACAACTTTTTTGTTAACATGATGAGTAGATGACTTACAAGATGTGTAAAGATAAATAGCGTAAAATGACATTCAATTGCCATTAAGTGGAATATTAAAGAAAAATTTAAGTACTCATAGCGAAAGTAGCCAGCGATCATATAGCCAACACGGACACACAACGTACTAGACTAGCCAGCGAGAAAAAGTTCGACAATAAAGAATACGAAGTCAGACCTTATGGACTGTTGCGATATAATTTATAGATTAATATTTCGTCTAAGCTTAAAATCGTAGCTGATCTCTTTTTCCAACAATAATGTTCAGAACATCGTTGACTACCTCTTGACAATGAAACAGTGCAACTCTTTTTTTATTAACAAAATACTATACATTGGCAAGATTTTGGCTAATAATGCGCCAAGTTTTCTCTCTAGATACTTGTAGTACTCAATGAAACATTTAATAAATATTAAATGAAATTTTTTTAAAACTGTTTTGTTTTAACGGTGCACGATATGTAAATTTTAAATCAACTGTACAAAGAAAAAAAAAATTAAAATACTAGTTTAATGGTTAGAAATAACGTCGCAAGCACATCTGTACAAATAATTTTTCAAATATTTTCTTCTTAAACAAACAGCTTTAATTTTCAGATATTTCAAACTTTTATTCTAAACTTTTAGTAAACAATTTATTTTTTTTTAAATTGCTATGGGAACGACAAAAAACAAAGCACACACACTAACTAAAACATTCAATTCCCATTCAACGATTTGTTATGTTAACATGCTTGTTTCTATGTGAGAAATTAATATTTTAAACAATTTTTAAACTTAAATATTTTGATATTTAACAGGAATATCGGGACAATTTTAATTGGAGATTGAGACCAAGCGTCTAAGAAATAACCCTAAGTAAATTTGATTGAAATTGATCAAGCAGTTTTTGCGTGATATGCGAACATAGAAAACAGCTTTAATTTTATTTATATAGATAATAAACATAGGAGAAATCACACTACAAGATGTACAGTTATTTAAGGATGGCCGATATATAAACATCTTTTGCTTGGCTGTTTGAGACGCACCAAAAGTCTTAACTTTGAATCTTATTATAAACGGAGAGTCAACAAATTATTTCAGTTGTCATTTCAAAAGTAATGAATAGTCTCACACACTAACTTGAATATATCCTGCTGAACAATAAAAATTGATACAGGCCGAATGTGACAAAAAGAGTTTTGGTCAAAATATAACTTTTTTCTGCTTTCAATTTTCAGTAAAAATCTCATTGAGAAAAAAGTTCTTAAAATTGGTCCAAACACATTTTTTCTCTATAAAATAAATATTAATTATTTTTTGTCTATTTTTTGATGATTTGTTTTATTAATAAATTGCTGCTATACTGGCTGAACCGTTAAAGTTGTTCAAAAATTATCTTCAAAATAAACGGCTTAATTATAAATGTAAAATTTCTTGTCAAACACAAAAATTAAATGCTTTCATGAAAGTAGCTCCATTGCTGTAATGGATAAACAAAACAAAAACAAAAGAAGCTGATTTTGACATTTGGGGTAGACGAAGAGGCATTTCTTTGATTGCTGCTACCACGATAATTTTGACATGGTTTAACTTATCTAATCAAAAGAAAATATTTATTTGATCGGGTACAAGTATCAAGAGACACAGCTCGGTACCTAAACAAAATTTGAAAGACATGTTCCCATTAAGATAAAGAGACTGCGGCCATTCGATCTATTGTCAGGCCCAGTAGAAGACATGTTCTCGATGTACGGAGTACTCCACACACGAACATTTTGCCGTTGTCGAATTCGCCACCCGAACTTTATGAAAGGCTTTATAAATTTTTAAATATTTTACATCTTATAGCGTTTTCGAGTGACACACTCTGAAGCACATTTTTACGCAATAAAAGGTTACAGAAGAGTTTTGAGAGTGCTCCAAAGTGTTTCACTCAAAATCGCCATTAGTTTTCATGTTGAAGAATCATATGATAAAACAAGTCGCGCAACTCCCCCATCGTCAACCAATACCCGAGTTTTATACGTTTTACCGGCTCTGTCTATGGTACCCCTTAGTTCTTTGTTGAAATACTAAGGCTCGTAAAATGTGTTGTCACTAGAGATTCCAGACTTGGAAATAAGATTACCTTTTTGGCATTTTTTTTGTGGTAAATAAGAATGTCATGGTGTTTTTGATAACTTTTGCAAGCGTGACACTTTTCGTACAACAAAGAATTTGATTAGTATTTTGTTCAAATCGGTTCCAAAATTTATTTTAAATTTTTAGATTAAAATTTGTCAAGAGACGAAAACAAGATTAGAACGTGTGTGCTTATTATTTAATAAGTAGATCAAGCAATTGTTCATTAGGTTACGTTGCTATGCACTTGTTTGTAAATCTCATTCCGAAGGGAGACCGTAGTCGATAACGTCTGGTTTTGCTAGACCTGAACAATGACACATTATGTGTTCTGATATATCTACATTTTCGTAATTCAGCTTTCACCACACGTCCTGTACTTGTGCCATGTTCAAGGGGTGTTTTTCAACCCTACAGTATCCAGTTATATTTCGGACGCAACTTCTGTTCAGGCTTAACATTAGCTTTGATCTCTTCAGGAAAGCTTCTGGCATAAATGATTTGTTGTTTTTTTGTCTTCGATTTTGCTTTAGAATATCATATTTTATGTTTCCAATCAGATTATATTTATAGGGAAACCCAGCATCATGGCTGAGGTTCTATTTATTGATCTATAGCTACGCCTGTTTTTAAAGTATTGGCCATTTCATTTCCATTGATATATGCAAGCCCTGACACACAAATCGTATGAACTCCTTTTCTTCTAACTAGGTTTATAAGGAACTGAAGATAGTCTCGAAATAATTTTGATGTCATATAATGCAACGATAGCTTATCTGGAGGTGTGTTCTGTTATCGCTGTTATTGTCTAAGCACTCACTACTGCAAAGTTCAATCGCATGCATGTCCACTTGAAAGCAAGAGTTGGCAGCAATTTTTGAGTTAATATTTATGATGTAATAAGGATTGTCCCAGAAAAATAGTTCGGTTTTATTTTCAGTTATAAAAAAATACCCAATAAACTTTTTGGTTTTTTTTTAAAATTAATAATGGCTAGTGTTAAGAATATATCTAACTAAAAACAATTAACAATTTTTGTTTTTATAAAAGTTTCTAACTTTTTTCTTAAGACCCTTCATTGAATTTTGTACAGTTGTTTCATCGACAGTACGGTACGATCTTTTCCACCTAAGTATGAAGTCTTGTAAATTTTTTTGCAGTCCTACCACTCTTTCGAAGATCTCTTTTCATTGAGCCCAATATCTCTCAATTGGGCGAAGCTCTGGGCAGTTGGGTGGATTTGCTATTTTTGGTACAAAATTGATCTTTTTACTTTGATACCATTCCATCGTAGCTTTAGAGTAGTAAGAGGTTGCTAAATCAGGCCAGAACATCACTGTACCCTCATGTGTACGAATAAATGTAGAACACGTTTTTCGAGACACTCGTCTATATAAACTTTTGAATTGATTGTGCCTTGCATAACAAAGAAGCTGCTTCTGAGGCCACAGATGCATATGGCCTGCTAAACCATATATTGCTTCGGAAATTTCGAAGTTTTTTCCTTTTTGAATTTACTGGGCACATGCTTCTTCTTCGGTGACTCATAATATTTGTGCCCAGATAGTGGCTTAAAATCTGCTTTGACGTAAGTTTCGTCGTCCATAACGTCGTCCATCCAATCAAATTTAGTCAGGTACGATCTTTCATACAATTTTCGGGCTCGCATCTGAGCCATCAACTGCTTTTCATCAGAACGGTCTGGTACTTTTTGAACTCTATGTATATTTCTTAAGCTTACTTTTTTCCTTTGTGCAGTAGATTTTGATGTACCTGCTTTAGCCACCAAATCTCGCACTGAGGTGCTGGGATTCTGCTTAAAAAGACCCTGCACCTTCGCCACTACTCTTGAGTTAGCAAATTCTGGTTTTCTGCCTGAACCTTTCTTTCGTGAAACAGGTTGACCCTTCTAATAATTAGAAATAACCGTAAAAACAGTTTTATCTGATGCACCAACTATTTTTGCTATGGCGGAATATTTTAACTCAGGATTTTGGGGGTATGTGGACAATTTGAGTTCGCGCACTTTTCGTTGCTTGCTGGATATCTTTGTCGTTAAAAGTGCTATCACCAAGTGTTACACATCATATTAAATGTCATTTTATATAGAACAAATATTGTGTCTTTTTAGACCTATAAATGTATCAGGTAGAGTAAAATCAAACAAAATAAAACCGAAAGTTTTTTCTGGGACAGTCCTTACGTATAGTAGCACGCGCTATTTCAATAGCAAATGTCCACAACCTTTTTTTTTTGCAATCGCGCGCTTTTTTTGGTATTGAACAAATGAGCGCCATTGTACATATTACAGCATAGATGTTCTCAGAGAAACTGTTGCTATAAAGATATGTTAGGGGTCACTTAATTTATGTTCTTTAAGAAAGCTAATAATAAAAACGATTTTCATAATAAATAACTTATTCTGCAAGAAATATTTTTTTTTTTATTAAAATTTAATCGATTTTGGTACCAAGAACCATTAATTTGACTGTGGGTATAAGAGAATGATTTAAAGTCTGATGCTTAGATATCAACTAAAAGGGTTAAACAAGAACATTTTTTAGTCACCCAGGTTACACCCCGGTTTCCATCGCTGGGGATACCTTCAATCCCGTAGCAAAAGCTGATATTCAATTTCCATTCACTTGTGTATTAAAATAGATAATTTAAAATAAATTTAAGTTATTCTCAAACCGATGTAAATTTACTAAAAAAAAAAGTTTCATCACATTTCGTGTGGCTTAAGGTATGAGCTAATATCATTTCAGTTAAGACCCTTAAAAGTCATGCAGTACACAAGTTGGACGACGTTTAAACTTTAACAATTATGTATATACAACGCTTATCACAAAGAATGTATGCTATTTACAAATGTTTATGGTTTTAACATGCAACACACTACATACGATAGAAGGGAGTGAATTATAGTGATAAATTAACACATGCACTTTGAGAAAAGAAAAACTCTCCGAAATACCTCGAAATCGAAAGCAAGCCAATATGGGCCGACGCCTGAAAGACTTTAGTCTCAAGGAGGACGTCCACTTAAATGTCATTATATCACTTATTTAATCACACGATACACAAATCTCTCACGTCTAGACCGGATGAGAATACAAATGCTTGAACAAGTTGAAGAACGTTAGATAAACTTACTTAAAATATTAAAAAAATCAAATTGCGGCAAACGCAAACTGAAATAATTTGTTCGAGAACATTTTTTGTTTCCTAACATGGCAACTTATTGATGCAATACTAGGGTCTTTAATCACAATTCGATTCGAATACTTTTGAAACGTTGTTGTTCAACAGGTATCGCGCTGAAATTCGCGTTTTTTTTTTGAACAGGAAACTAAACGAAAAAGGAACTTAATTTGGTTACACCGATGATACTTGTGAAGTAACGTAACCGAGACGTTCGCACGGTACAATGGATGGCAACATAACTGATGTGAACTCAGTTGGGACAATTGCACCAGCAACAACAGCAGCATTGATGTAATGAAGTGGAGGAAAATTGCTTGGTGATATATACACGCATACGGGATGGATGTGTACATATGAGTACTAACACTCATGTAGGCGCACATTTTTGCCTGGAATTCACTTTCATTGCTGCTAAGTTTTGCTTTTCGTTGTCATGTACTCTTTGGTGGTGGAACAACTTTCGTTGTTATTGGCGGCTTTTTTTTTTCTTCTCCGACTTATAACTTTAAGAGGCTCAGCAGTTAACAGTGGGACAACTTTAAGCATAGGTATGATTAAAGATATACCAGGACTTATCACATGGGAACTAGCAATTTTCGATCGAATGATTTTGGAAGATATTGGAACGCATTGCCTGACATGAGTGGGTATCGAAAGGCATTGGGAGCAATCAAAAAATACGCAAAAATGCTCGAAAGTAGCAGAAAATGTGCGACAATGCGCGAATATGGAAAAGTGGTATCGGAAAGTATTCAAAATTAGATAAAAGTTTCAGATAACATTGAAAGGTAATGAGAGACATTGAGAAGTATCGGATGGTGTGGAAAAAGTGTAACAATGCGCGAACGTTAGAATTATTATATAATGCTCGTATGGGAAGATGGTTCAAGAAGATATTGAAAGTATCTAAAATCAGCGGATGATATACGTAGGAGAGTATCAAAATACATTGGAAAATACATATTTACAAATATGCGAAAATAAGAGAAAAAACAAGGTATGAAATAGGACAGAAGTGGGAATCATGAATGATATGGGTGGTACAGGAAGGCATAGGAAAATTTCGTATGATACGGGAAGGTAATGAAAAGCATAAGAAAGTATAGATGACAGTATGAAATAAAATTTAAGACGTTTATGACTTTATTACTTGAATTTTTATTATAATAGCAAAGTAACAAAATAAAGATAAAATGTTATTTCTAACTATAACTGTCATGCATAGACATTTTGCCCCACTGTGCAGCATCGCTGCCACTATCATATCGTTGTGAATTTTAGCAGCGACACTTTGTCTAATGAACCTCAATCCGATCATGTTTCCGAGATGTTGGTTTGAACACTTGATTTTTTTTTCATTACTGTTACTTTTTATTTGAAGAAAGTTACCTAACCTGATCCCGAATCGCTGTAATTTTTTCAGTTTTCTTTAAACTTCTTATTAAATTTTGAATGTTGTTGGTAATATCATTTGCAGCTATCATGATTTCTTTTTTTTTTACATTGTATTTATAAGTTTCAAAATTGAAATATTGCCACATTAAATACGCAAGTCATCAGTAGGTGAGTCTACTCTTTCTCAGCATTATCGAGGTTTCATTGTCATATGTCAATATTCAGGTTTGTTACTGTTTGTTAACATGCTATACCTACGATCAATTACTTTACAATTTTTACTTCCACTTCCACTTTTCATGTGAAAATCTTATGAGAAAGTCTTTTATATTCATTTTTATTTTCTTTAAATTGTAGTTTTTCTTAGATGTCTTCTTGGCTTAGATTAACTTCCCTTTTGCTTTTAGATTAAGAAATAATTAAAACATAAATTTAAGTGTATGTACAGATTTATTTTGAAGACGTGACTTTGAGGCACACTATACCTGTAACAGTCATTTTAGTATTTTTTCAAGAGAACAAAAAAACAAAAACAGCTTGGAGCTAGGTTACCAATCAAGTTTGAAAAAATCTTTTCCTTTTATTCAATAATTAGAAACATAATTATGGCTTTTATGTATACTTGTAAGTCGATAAAGAAATACAAAATTGACTATAAGATTTGACATTCAAGGCACTGTAATTTGATCAAACCTAAGCGTCGAGAAATTTTTTGGTCTAAAAATGGAAGTATTTTTTCCTCCTGAAAAAGTGGATATTTTAGCAATAAATTGTTCGATTGAGGTAACTTTGTCACATCTTATTATAAACAGTATTTTTTAGCACAAAATATTTGACCATTTCCTTTTCTTCAATTTTATGAATGCTTCAGATTTCTAAGCAAAAACTATTTTCCGACCTCAAAAAAATAACCACCACGTAAAGAGGTAACTTCTTCGGTTTTTAACTTTTTAGTTTCGAGTCAAAAATTTCCACTAAGTTTCTGAATTGGAAGAATTTTGGAGACCATCTTTACTAAACAATGTTTTAGCTTAAGACAAACACTTAGTGCGGTTTTAGGTAGCATGAGAATGCTTTTGAAATAAGCAGACTGAACAGGTACATTGTATATCGTAAGCCTTAAATTTATTCTGTATTTAAAAAAGAAGTTGATATGACACAGCCAAACAATTTTGCCCTCTTCACTTTGACGTAAAATTGATTTGATAAAAGCAACATTTTCCCGCTATCAAATATTTAGCAAACGACTTACTTAATTTGTCAGTTAAAAGATGATGTCATTTATTAACGTAACTTGCAAAGCATAAAATTATATATTATAAAGGAGACCGTTTTAATAACATTTACGCTATCTATAAAATCACGACTTTTCCAAATGCTTGAAGGCGTTGATGCACAGATTAAAAGCGTCTACGACGAAAAAGAAAAAAAAAACCCATACAATAACAATAATTGAAAGTCAACGGAAGCAACAGAAGAAGCTGAAGTCACTTCAGTCGTTGTCAAACAACAACAAACAAATTGTGGTTTGGTAGCTCAAAGGGTTAATAACTCCATTCAGCTATACATAATGATGCAGCTAAGCGCAATAATGTTGTGGTTGCTGTTGCTGCTGCTGTTAAAGTCAAAAGTAAATGAAAGTATCCAATGAGAAGAAAAAATAAACACACACAGTTCAAGACCATAACAACTTTGGCCCCAAGCACCAAAACATGGTATACGCGCCAATAAGGCAACAAATTGATTGTTGACCATAGAGTGTGTGCACTTACCTATACAAACATTAATGGCTAACAACTCTGCACATACCAAAATGTTGTTGTATCATCTAAAAAAGTGATGCGTAATTGATTTATGAACAACACTGGGATATAATGAACCCATCATTGAATGGCTAAGAAAATGATTTTTGTAAAAATATGCAAGTATGTACACAATTGCATATAGTTTTTGCAATGAATCGTAGTGCAGAGTCCTTTCTTGGAGAAATCGTAAACAATTAAAAATCAGTTAAAAAAATAGTTTATTTTAATTGATCAAAAACATTGTTGTTTTGTGGTAGATGCACCAACTAACCACCATATGAAAACATCTACATTAGGGTTTTTTTGTCATTGCAAAACTGATAGAAAATCATTGAAAATAATCCTAGGAGATTCCAGAATTATTGGAGTTCCATTTGAAGTGATGCTGCCAACTACAACACGGATAGAGCGTGCTGTGCAGAAGATCTTTGAAACATGTACAACGCCATATTTACAGAAAAGGTGAACAAATAGGTTTCAAAATATCGGTAACGATCGCCGTCAGAGCTTCGGTAGAGCAGGATCAGCGAAAACTAGGTTAGTGGTCACCAAGTAATTCGTTGCAGAAATTGTGAAAGAAATTGCGGTTCGAGGGGTGCTCAAGTCCTACTTGACTTTCAACGTTAGACGACAGCAAAATACATATAGCTTTGAATATCACAAAGTGAATAACAGAGAAATGCATATTTTCACAAATTACACAGCAGAAATAATATAACGTTGCACCAAAAAACTTCTTACATAAAATTGAACGTAGACGAAATTCCAAAAAAATTTGTATAACTGAAGGCAACGAAGGAATACAGATAAAATAAATTCAGTGCAGCACAGGCAGCAGTAGTGAATTTTTCACATAAGACACAAAATAATCCATTTCCGTTTGTATAGTGTCAATATAATTTTCATTTGTTCCTCTTTTAGAAGAAAGGGGCAAATGTTGGGGAATACTTAAGACATGTTCTACTCCGAACAAATTACGTGAAACTTTGGAAAAGAGCATTCAATGAGGAAACAAGAGACCATGGTAAAGCCTGATATCTGAGCTAAGGCTAAAGCTGCCAATGTGAAGAATGTACGTAGCCGATGATGTTATGTACGCTAGATAATGCGAGTCTTTACTACGCATATTTTTATGGCTTCTCGGATTTGCTTAATTGAAAATTTTGTTACGATATATCAAAAGTCTTCTTCACAGATCAATGTGCGGTACAGTTCACGAAATTTTTGGCGATCGTATTAAAGTAATGGTTTTTATGTAGTAAGTTTCTAGAGTATATTTAATAGCTGATAATTGACCAAGAGTTATATAGCTAAAACACACTCTATTAGTGCTTGCAACTATTTTATGATTTAATTTCAATTGAATAATTTAAAAGGGGGCGTTAAGTTTATACTATGTACTCCTCTCTGAAACAGACAAGGCAAAACCTTTTAACTTATTTCCAAATGCATAGCCAAGGAAATGTTTTTTGTCTTACTTTTCCAAAAGCTCAGTAAAGCGGCACGTGTATGACGTGCCATCAGTGTGCATTACATGACTGTCCTGTTGAATACAAAGCCGCCCATCTCTAATTCAATCAGTATCTATGTATAATTTCCTAATGACAAGTATACTGCTAAGTCGCTTTAGGCACCGTTTTTTATAGAAAATTTAAGGAACGCTCCATACCGCTGATAGCTTCCTAATTTATTTAAGTTTAAAAAGCAAATCCTTTAATTTAATTTTCAAATTGGAGTTGGTATTTATGAATATTTCTTAATTTCTCCGGAGAGGTAAATCTGCACTTTCTATTATTCCCAGTTGAATAAGTTCTATCCAAATTCTACATACAACTTCTAGAAATGAAACGGCAGAATATAATAAAGAATAAGAAGACAAAAAATCGTTCCGTATGATATTGTCATTCAAGATATTTTCCAATTAATATAATTTACTTGAAAATAAAAATAAGAAAAGCTTGGGCTATCTTATTTCCATTATTTTCATAACAACGAAAGATCTAAAAACTCCCAGAGTTCAAAAGGAATATGAAGAAACTATAAAAACTTCAATAAAACATAATTAAAATTGTCTGAAACTAATATAAGAAGAGTAACTGACATGGTATACATTACAGAAAATTGGCTTAAATTAAAATAGATGAAAAAACAGTAAACCTTAAAGTTTAGTGCGAAACTAGCAAACAAATATTAATTTAATTTTTAATTTTAATTTAATTAAATTAATTTAAGAACACAATGCAATCTCGAAAAGCTTTCGCCATCTCGAAAATCTGCGAAAAATTTTTCATTTTGGTCATCAATTTTGAAAACATTGGAAATGAAATCGAGTTACAGGTATTACAATTTTCAATTCAATCGATGCAAAAATTGCATTTTTGCGAAAGTTTTCGACTTGTCTTTTGTTCATCAAGTAACCCTAATAAATACGAAGTATTCTGAAATGGAAAAATTGTTGAAGAAATGGAAATAAAAGGGCAAAATTCTTATGCATCACATTTAACTATACATTATCATCATCAAGACGATATATAAATATTGCAAGTGTACAAAAGTTCTACTCTTATGACCACAAACATGATTTTTTGAACAATCAATTTTTAATATAATGCTCAAAATATTATAAAGTTTTAAAAAACCACTAATTATCTACATACCATTGATTGACACAATTTTTAATATTATCTAAAGAATTCTGTTAGCCAATTCGTTGCATTTAACTGCTTATTAAACTGAAGAATTTTCCATTTTTTATTTTATATGATCCTAAGTGTGTGAACGTATATTCTTAATATTTTTTTTTAAAAAATATTATAATGAAAATTTCAGCTTTATGCAAAGAAATTGATTTTTCAGACCAGTGTGCTAACTTTTTCCATTCCTAAAAAGTAAGACTGAGAATATTTTCATAAATTGAGTCATCAATATGTCAAATTGAAGTGCAAGTTGGTATATGAGACCACATGATGTATAGATAAAATTTTTGTTAAATTCTATGATTTTTATACGATTGGCTTTGTAAATACTAATTATTTTAAAAACAAACTTGGAACTGTTGCCTGAATCATTAAAAATCTATATCAAACGAGCCTAGTGTATAATTTTTGTGAAGAATCTATAATTTACTAAAAATTGGCGAAAACTCGATTTCAGACAATAATTTGATTATTAAGAAAGATTAGGTCTAAATATGTCATTTTGTATGGAATGATTACTGTTCAAAATTTACATACAAGTAAAACGAAATATCACACATACTTAAAAATGGAGTTTTTTCTCAAAATAATTTCAATCCGATGGCTTGCTTAATTTGTTTAAGCATCATGCACATAAAACATACTTTATCTTAGCAAAATCGTCGTTTAGATATCAATTAAAATGTGACTTGCATATACGAGTGTTTGTCTGAAATTAGGTTTTTTGGTAAAATTAGTTTTTCAAGCTTTTGTCGTTTTCTTAGCTGGTTGACAAATTACGTTTAGATTGTTAACTGCTCATATACACATACATGTAAATGTAATTTCCTTCATTTAAATCTATTTAAACAATTTATATCACTAGTATTTTGATACCACTACTTGATATACTTTTTAATCTATTACACATAAGCTTATGTAGTACAGGATGGCGCAAAATTACCTTTATGGTTTCACTTTGTATTAACGTTTGTGTTTTGATAAATTCTCAATTATCAATATATTGTAAACAACACTTGGCGTATTCAATATGGAACAATATTCACAAAACAAAGGTCAATTATTGCAGCGTGCATGTCGTCGCTGAAGCGAGAAAGTTCATCATCAATTTAATGGTTTCGTCAACAAGCAAAACTTTAGTATATGTGCCACGGAGTAACCCAAAAGAGGAGTTCATCAGCGAAAATAACATCTACTTAAGTGCACTGTTTGGTGCGGAGTTATGTTCCAAGGGATCATTGGGTTATATTTTTTCGAATATTAAGTACAGTGGCTCAAAGCCAAACTCGTACATTAAAAAAAACTTTTTTTTCAATTCCTCACAAATAGCTACGTAAAAATAATTTAAAATATTTGGAGTACGTTTTTAGATAGTTTATTTAATCCTTCATTTTTAACAAAAAACGAAACTTAAAATTTCCCATTGTTTTTAAAAATAAATAAAGAGAAACAAAAAATTAAATATATTTAGTATCAAAGCCAAAGCCAATATTAGACAATTATAAAAAATTTTTGATACCAGCTGTGGTTCCAACAAGATGAAGCTACAGGCTGGAACACAATGTCTTTGTTGCTTAGTATACCGAGCCAAAAAAACAACTATGTATATAAAATCAATAAGATTACCGTATTGAGCTAATTTACAAAAAAATAATTCTTAACCAAACAAAATAATATGATTTTTCTGTAACGAAACCTCTTTGAATTCATGGAAAAACCCTTTTTGAAAACTTAAAAAGATTTCTTTTTCTATTATGTGCTATGCTTTAATGGGAAAAATTTATTTTATTTCCATTATTTTGTACTTGAAAAAAATTATAATTTACACTGAACTAAGAAAGGCTTATTGAATTCAAACCACAAAGCTCATTTGCACCATCCTGTATATTCGCGATGTAATTGCATTAAAATGCTACGATTTATTCCAGGTCTGGTTGGAAAGTGGAGCATTCAATTTTATTTTATTGTCTGTCCACTTTTATCTTTCTTACCTGATATTGTTGACATGGTCCGATTGTGATTTCCGCGTACCAACTCCGATGGTCTAAGACTAGGCTCCTCAACAACTTCTAAACCGGAATCAGAGTCCATAGCATCCGTATGCAAATCGTTGTTTGAGTTCTTGTGACTTAAAGTCTCTGCATAGAAATTATTTTTATGCAATGGAGCACGAAGTGGTGGAGGCAACGGCGGAGGTGGTGGTCCATTTACTGCAGAAGAAACAGTTTAGTTTGAAAGTTAACTAATCAAGATTGAATATATCGTAACTTACCAATTGCGTTATTCTGCATCGGAGGTGCTGATGAAACTCGCTTTAGCAATCGGTTGCTGCCATTGTTATTGCTGCTGTTGTTGTTGCTGTTAGCATTCGCTGAATGTACGGATGACATTGTGCTACAACTACCATTGTGTGCTCCATCCAGATTATTTCGTATGACCGAATTTTTATTTGACTGTTTGGTACGTTCGACGACATCTTCTGGCGGACAGACGGTTTCGTAGGTGTCACTCTTGATGCCGCTGTTCAATTGATTCTTTAAATTCACATTCTTTGCAGAGTAGTTATCCTTGCGCACCGATGAATCGTATTTGCTGTGAAGGCCACTTATGGATTGTGATTTGTTGCGATTGAGTACATGTGGGTCACGTTTATTATTCAGATTCTGTGAATAAAATGAGTAAAAAGTGAGTTGTGGTTTCTTGTTACATATCTTTTTTTATAAATAAAAAAGATTTTGAATATTAAAAAATGAATTTAGAAAGATCAGGGTGAGCCAGAAATACATTCTGTTGGAAATTGTTTATTAAAGTACTGATTAATCATCAAAATTAAATTTATAATATTTCATCAGTTTCAATTTCAACGTCGTCGAGAAAGTATCGTCTGCTTTGAAAAATTTTTCAAGAAAATTAAAATTTTCCGAAATTTTTAAAATATTAATTAAAAATATAATTTTTACATCTATTATCTCTCGTCGTGTCAACACGGTAATATAGGACAGTCAATATCAAAGCTAGTTACAACGGCTGTTTTACCAGTCTCAAACAAAGTCATAAAACTTTGCAAAGCATAACAGCAACAACATGAGTGAAGCAAATGACGATGATGATGCTGACAGTGAAATGAATGCAGTCGATAGTGAGGTGAATGTAAATGAAAACAATGACACATATAATTGGCAAACAATAAATATTTCCAAGAAAAGAACTCTTCCCTCATTAATTGGAAACAATCCAAAACGCCAACTCATTTCTGACATCACTGCTAGCACCTCAAATGTTAACAGATTTGCCATTCTCGACAATGGTAATGAACCAACAGCAGAGAATAACAACAGTCAAATGGATGCTATAAAACCGCCGCCTATATTTATACCGAATGTTAATAGTATTAATATTATGATAAGCAACTTTTGTTCTATTATTTCTAAAAAAGATTTTTCTTATAAGTCCCTACGAAATAATGAAGTTAAACTTATGGTGAATAATGTAGATTCATATAGAATTTTAGTGAAATATTTAGAAAGCCGAAAAACTAGTTTTCATACTTATCAAATAAGGCAAGAACGTGCATATAGAGTTATACTTAAGGGTATTCATCACTCCACCTCTGTAGAAGACATTAAATCTGAACTCGTATCACAAGGTCATAATGTTAGGAATATTTACAACATTAAAAGTGGTATTACTAAGGAACCTCTTTCCATGTTTTTTATAGATCTCGAACCAAATTCAATTAATAATAAAAAAATTTACGATATTCGTTATATAAATAATGCCGTTGTTACCGTTGAACCTCCACGTAAAACTAATGATCTTGTGCAGTGCTATCGTTGCCAAGAATTTGGACACACGCAAGCCTACTGTAAGAAGCCTTTTAGATGTGTTAAATGTGCCCTTGATCATCCTACTGCAGAATGCAAAATGAACACTAACTCTCTACCTCGATGTGTGCATTGTTTGCAGAACCACACTGCGAATTATAAAGGCTGTCAAATATATAAAGAGCTAATGCAAAAAAAGATGAACAAGATAAATCCCTCTGTCCCAAATCGAAACCAGTCAAATTCAGTACCACTTCAGCAAAAAAATTCAACAATTTCTCCTGAGTTTTCATACGCTGATGTATTGAGAGGAGTATCCAATGAAGGTGAAAATAATCTGTTTAAAAAAATAGAAATTATGCTAAATAAACAAATAGAATTAACTAACACATTACTTAATATGATGACAGTTATTGTGAACAAGTTATGCAAATAAGTGATATAAGGATAGCTGTGTGGAATGCTAATGGGCTTTCTAATCATACTCTGGAGACTGAAACATTTTTAAAAATTAATTTTATAGACATACTTTTGATATCTGAAACCCATTTTACATCAAGAACGCATTTCCAAATACATGGATATGACTTAATATCTGCTAATCATCCAGACAATAGAGCGCACGCTGGCTCTGCAGTTCTAATAAAATCTTCGATCAAATATGACACGATTCAAGAAGTGATTCATTCATATTTACAGGCTGCTGGAGTTAAAGTAAAAACTGAATACGGTGACGTTTCAATTTACGCTATTTATTTTCCACCAAGGTATAGCATATCATGTAAAGATTATGAAGATTTTTTTAGTGGATTGGGTGCCCGATTTATAGTTGGCGGGGACTTTAATGCTAAGCATCCATGGTGGGGCTCGCGACTTGTTAACCCTAAAGGTCGAGAGCTATATAAATGTATTCAAAAGAAACATTACAAAACATTGTCAACTGGCAGACCAACGTATTGGCCTACTGATCCCTCTAAAATTCCAGATTTACTGGACTTTGTTGTTTTTTCTGGCATTCCTTGCAGCAGCCTTGATATTATGGATACCGACGATCTCAGTTCGGACCACACAGCTCTGATAATAAACTATCACGCCCAACTGCGTATGGCCTCAAAGAATTCCCAAATTATTACCAATAAAACTGATATTCGTTCTTTTGAATATTGGATGGATAAGAACATTAATCTGAATGTCTCAATAGCGAGTAATCAAGACTTGGATGAAAGCGTACAAATTTTTAGTAACTTAATTCATGAAGCAGCACTTTTATCTACTCCAGTTGAGAATAATTCTGGAAATACAAGAATCTGTAATAGATTGTTCATAACTGCCGAAATTAGGAATCTTATTCGTAATAAAAGAAGGTTAAGACGAGTTTGGATGCTAAGCAGAAGCCCGATTGATAAACGTAATTTTAATCAAGCTGCTAGATATTTAAAAAATCGGTTGTATGAACTTAAAAATGAAAGAACTGCTACATATTTGAGAAATCTAGACGTCTCAAAATATGATGAGCATTGCCTATGGAATGCAACAAGGTATTTAAAGCGTCCTGTTAAAAGAAATATACCCTTAAAAGATGCTGATGATAACTGGTGCAGATCTTCTAAAAGCAAGGCAGTTGCATTTGCGACTCATTTAGAGCAACAATTTACAGCGTTTTCTTCAACCAGTTCTACCAGTGATTCTGATGTCCATCGATTTTTAGATGTTCCGTGTCAAATGGATTTGCCAATAAAACACTTTACGCCCAGTGAAGTTAAAGCTGAATTAGTCAAGCTTGGCAAAGGGAAATCTCCTGGTTTTGACAAGATTGATACGAAAGTAGCTAAGTGTTTGTCCAAAAAAAGTATAATTTTTTTAACGCTGATATTTAACTCTATTTTGAGATTATGCCATTTCAATGGAAATGCGCCGAGATAATTATGATTCTGAAGCCAAACAAGCCTGAAAATGCTTTAACATCGTATAGACCAATAAGTTTACTGGCAACATTCTCTAAAGTATTCGAAAGAATATTTTTAGGAAGAATGAAACCAATTCTGGAAATGTACAACATTATCCCTGAATACCAATTTGGATTCCGTAACCATCACGGTACTCCCGAGCAATGCCATCGTATTATAAACATTGTAACTGATTCACTGGAAAACAAAAAATTTTGCTCAGCAGTGTTTCTAGACGTGAAACAAGCATTTGATAGAGTTTGGCACCCAGGATTACTATTTAAATTAAAATCTTCATTACCGGCTAATTTCTATTTAGTGCTGAAATCATACTTGAGCGATAGATGCTTTTATGTAAAAGTTGATCAAGACTGTTCCCATATCTGTTACATACAGGCAGGTGTACCACAAGGCAGCGTTCTTGGTCCAACGTTATACACAATATTTACTTCAGATATGCCAACTAGTGAAAATGTCACAGTCGCTACATATGCTGATGATACAGCATTATTAGCTTCGATGCACTCACCATCTGATGCTTCTGACCTTATCCAAACTGAACTAGACAAATTACAAAACTGGTTAGAAAAATGGAAAATAAATATTAATACTGAAAAATCTGCGCACATAACATTCTCAATGAGAAGAGGTGATTGTCCTGACGTGCAATTAAACGGAACCGTAATTCCAAAATCTAACAAAATCAAATACTTAGGACTCCATTTAGATAGAAGATTAACATGGAAAGACCATATTAAAGCGAAGAAACAACAGTTAAGTATTAAGTCAAAAAGAATGTACTGGCTTCTTGGTCCAAAATCAGAATTGAATTTAAATAATAAACTGATTCTATATAAAACAATCCTCAAACCAGTGTGGACTTATGGAATTCAACTTTGGGGCACAGCATCAAAGTCAAATATAGAAAATCTACAACGATTTCAGTCAAAAACATTACGGCTTATTACTAATGCACCTTGGTTTGTAACAAATAACGTTTTACATAGAGATCTAAATATTCCAACAGTAAAAGAAGAAATTAAAAATTTTAGTAATAGATATCTAGAAAGGCTTAGTAATCATCCCAATCCCTTGGCGATTAGTCTGCTAGATGAAAGTGAAGATGTAAGAAGACTTAAGAGAATGCACATCTTAGATCTGCCATTTAGATTTTAATTAATATGTTACTTATATAATTTGTATGAATTAGTCTGAAATATTTATTGTTATTAACTTGTATTAATTTGTTTGAATTAGCCTGAACTTGTAATAAGTGAGTTATTTTGTACGTAAGTTTATTGTGTACACTGGTGCACAGTATAATATGTTAAGTTCTTATTTAATATCTAATTTGCTTATTGTTTTGTAACAGATTGCAAATAAAATTATAAAAAAAAAAAAAAAAAAAAAAAATATTTCATCTTCTAAGGAGTAGTAATCTTAGATTGTGGAATACAAAAAAATAAAATCAAGTCGCAAGGAGTTATGTTTGGCGCAAGTGATGCTTAACAGACGGATTTCTTTAGATTTTGTTTATGGATTTACCGTTTTGCTTGGGCACAAGAGAAAGAGAAAAGAAAATTCAATTCCTGTAAAATTTTTTCAACAACGTGAACTTTATCCTTGTCATCAAGTAAAATCATGCAATTTAAATGGTGGTACATATATCCTGGACTGTCTCGTAAGCTTGATTGATGACTTTAAATTAATATTATTTATTATAATATTATCTCCCCGGGCGTTGATTGATAGAATGTTTAAGTCAAAAGTACTAAACAATACAATTGAACTATACCACCGCGTTTCTCGCCGAATATGTAGCATTTACATTTTAAAATTCCCTTATTATGATTTCCCCACAATTATTCTAGTTTTTTTTTGCTAGTCGAAATATTACATCTACAAAAAATAAGATCTGAGGTCATTTTCCTGGATGATTTTAACCCACTGATTCCGAAAACTACCAGATTTTTTTAATTCAGTACCGGTTTTGAAAATGATCCAGTTATTCGGTTTCCAAAAAAGAGAATTGGCTCAAAAAACTGAAATTTTAATACTTATGGTACAAAGTTTTTCAAAATTATTTTAAAGGAAACTAAACCAGTTATACAAAGAATCAGTTTTCGGCCTTCTCAAAAAAAAAAAAATTACTTGAAATGAATGAATTCATAAAATGGTAAAAGTCGTGTGTGGGACAAGTAATCTCTTTTTTTTTTTCTTGCTCGTTCAACAAAACTTTTAAGCCCATGTTACAAAAATCGTCCGATTCCCAGAAGTTTCTGAAATTTTTAAGTTCCTACAGGCCCCCGCTTTTGATATGAAGTTCCGGACTTGGTTGAGTCAATCCCGGTCACCCCAGCTGTAGTGTTGTTTCAACTATAAATACATTCGCCTTTACTTTTTGAGCTATGTGAACTATGATCGAGTGTGATCCCACCAAAGAAATCTTAGCTCATCGCTATTATTCACTTCTTTCTTTAGATCATACTATTTTACTCAATTATATGGGAAGTTGCTATTCACAACCAGCATAAGTATTATGGAAATGGGACGTTTTATATCAACCTATCGTAATCCCTTAATTTTTTTGTGGGTTAGTATTGATAGAAGTCATTGCTTTAGAGAAACACCCCGTATTTTCAACCCCCAAAAATTATGGGAAATCATACAAATATTTGTGAAATATGTTAACCAATCTTATTTATGGGGCTACATAAAGTTTTGCCGCCCAAGTCCCCGAAGCTGCTGCTACGCCGTCTAAGCGTAAATCCAGCTCTGCTCTTAACGTTATGAAACATTTATACTCATGTCACCTCTTAAAGAATGTCATTTGGTAATATTTAAAGACTATATAACATAACAATTTATACTCACATGATTGCTATACTGTAGTACGACATCTGTGCTTCGAGAAGATGATGCACTGGCCGAACGTGAATGTGACCCGCTATCACGAGAACGCGAACGTCCAATGTTATATTTCTGTTGATTCTTGCGAGATTCCTCGCGCACCAAATAGATGTCCTCGTAATCGTGATCATGTGCATTTGAGGATTTGTTGTTGTTGCTGTTGCTGCTATTGTTGATCAAATTGTTGTTGTTATGCTTCTTCTGATGCAGCAACTTGTTGCTGTTAGTGTTGTTGTTGCTGTTACCGATATTTGTACTGCTATTGCCATTGGTGTTGTTATTGTTCAAAGCATACGGACTATTATTATTGTTGTTGTTGCTATTATTATTTATATTCGACGTATGACGATTAAAACTATGATTACGATGATTATTTGCCTTAGGAGAATCCACACTTGAGGGTATTGACACCGATTCATCGGAACCGCTACCAGCACCACTCGAACTCGAATGCACATCAGCCTGTATGGTCATGGCGTTGGCGTTTGTGATCGCTTTTGAATTTGCATTCGACGAAGAGTTTCCATGATGTTTGGTCATTTGCGCGCGCTTAGCGATGCTGCTGCAGTCAGAGTCGAAGAGATCCTTTACCCGATTGTAGATAACCTCTTTCGGATCATGCAGAAAAAAGGATTCTCCCGAAATGCTACCATTCGGTGAAGGCGGTGTCAACGAACCGTGTCGCATCGGATTTACATAAAGACCGTCCGAGGGTACAATTGATGCGTTATAAATTTTCTCCGAAGATGAACGTGATTGTTGTGAATGTGGCGAGTAGAGCGCGTCACTGTTGTGGCGTACCACCACCGAGGATGGAGGATGCAAATAGAATGGCTCCACATCGGAGCTACCCGTGGATGATGACTTCGATTGGATTGTGTTGGTACGACTGGTTTGTTTGCTGCTGTTTGAATGACAGCTGCCATTGGAAATGTTGATGCCACCAATTCCATTGCTTTTGTTTTTGTTATTGTGCTGGCTGCTTATACTGCTCGAATGTTTGACCGAAGCTGATGAAGACTTATGACGTTGAGAGACGTTTTTATCACGGCCACTTGAGTAGTCCACCGCTGTGCCATGTTGGACAAGTACATTCAGACACTGTGGACATACAATGAAAAAGTTAATGAGATATTGGAGATGTGAAACGAAAGAAAAAGCGCCATAGAAATGAAAGTTGCAATACACGTTGTTATGCCATAGCAATATATTATAATTGTTATGAATACTTTAGTGGTATTTACGATTATGGTATTCATGATTAGTTACTTTTTGGTTAAAAATAAGTCATTTTGTTGAATTGAAAATATAGTGCCTTTGTAGCATAACAAAAACAATAACACTTTGGGTGTTGGCTACACGAATCAAGTTTTATTTTTAAAAATATTTTTAAAATTTTAAACTTAATTCATATGAACTTTTGGAGCTAAAATCTTAAAAATTTTTAGAAAACGTCCGAACGTTTCCTTAGGCTAGCTTAAAAAAGTTTTCTGTGAGTTCTGTGAGAAATTGAGCACTTTAACACAAGTTAAGTTAAGACATAAGGTAATTTTTCATTCTAGCTTTAAGAAATCATGAATTCCTTTTCTGTAACATGATATACAAAAATTTTGTTGGCTGCTCCTAATGTTGGCTTGTATCTATTTAGCAAATCTTACCTCAACTTGTTGGTTTTCTGCTGCATCATTGATTGGTGATTTACCATACTTGTCCAAGGATAATTTAGCACCATGACATAGGAGCCAACGCACCACAGAAAGATGGCCTCGTGAAGCAGCAAAATGTAGCGGGGTAGCACCATCACCATCGCGAAGATTGGGGTCGACACCTTGATCTTGAACCTGAAAGAGAAAAATTAATTTTAATAACTGGGTACATGGTTTGAACAAATAATATTCAATATCTCCAAGTACATGTTAATCTACTCTTTGCAACTAAATATTTTGGTCCAAAATATTGGATATATTTTTATAGTTTCGAAACTACAACACCTTAAACGAATGAGAAACTTCAGCCTTAGCTCTTTATTAAAACTTATTTTTTTTTACAACTTTGCTGATGTTTGAAGTTACATATGTCTTATCGACGGAAAAACAATATTATCTATTTCACCATTAAGAATGGTGAATTGTTTCTGATCAGTGTTACAAAGAGTATCTTCACTCCGTAAGTTTTTAATGAAATATGTACAAATGAAGCTACACTTCTTGGATTCATAAGAAAAACTTCCTTCAAAGTTATGAAGGTACAAAGCTAGACATACGTAACATAAGCCACGCTGTTTTTTTTTTCATCTAAGTTTCACACCCTGAATTACTCGTCCTTTCTTAGTTCCAAGTATCCTACAGCGTCTCGCTAAGAATTCAATACCGATTTGGATTCCGCTTATATTGTGGATATAGATTGAATTATCCTGGCTTTGAGTTTTATTTGATTTTCTCCAAAAATCTAAATGTTTTCTTTCCAACCAGAGTTTCAGATTATAATTATAGGAACTAAGGTCATCTGTTTATCTATCTTTACTTGTATTAAGTATATATATACATAATTAATAAATATACTAACTTATCTACTTAAGAGAGGCAAAATTTATTTATCTGCTGCTCGATCCAATTTATAGAAAACAAACAAGCAACAAAATATCTATTTTGACCAAACAATACAAATGGAAACTGTTTGTTAAGTTGTTTTCATGAATGCTGTTGTTATGTTTCTGCGAAGAATAATGAAAACTATAATTATGCCTTCACCAGAATGAAGAACACATTGCCCCGATGGACAGAATGATTTTGGGCTTAATGCCCGATTTTGTTTTGGTAATAATCCCTAATATTTTGGAGGTGGATCATAAATAATATTATTCCCATGGTCATGGCTCGTCATAATCTTCAAAATCGTTTTGAGGATTATAACATTTGTAAGGTGGAAATAAGACCCAATATTTCTTGGTATTTCGATTGAATTAAATTTTTTTTCCAAAATTCAGAATTTGATAGCGACTGTGAAGCTTATGAGGAAAAAAAATTAGTTTAACCCAAACGTTATGCACTTCATTTAAAGGTATTTTTGTATGCAAATTTTTTTGTTTAGAAGTGGAGATTATAAATTGCTTATGCGAGTAATATGTCTAATTTTTTACTCAAATAATAGTGGTTGTTACAAATAACAATTTTTTCATACCTTTTGGACCTCTCGAAAATAATTTATGACTTTAACATTGAAATTAAAAAAATTTTTTCCGACTTTACATAAATTCTGCAGTTGTTTTGCTATAACAATTAATTATCGCAGTCAGGCAGCTGTTGCAATTGAAAGACATAAATTTTACACAAAACATTTAAGATATATTATTAGACTCACAAATTGCCATATAATTAAAGCACCAGCATAGAAGTGTACATTTCTACTGCTCCTGTATTTAAATAGTCAAACGTAAAATTACAAATTGTCCGAATTGAAATTATTTGATTTATTATTTCTTTCTCAACGATGATGTCGAAATGCGAACCCAAATATCGTATTGGCCGAAACTTGTATTCCGTAAGTATTGTATTGTTATTGCAGCTAAACTTGAATTAAAAAATATACGATAGGTGTATCTTTCTTTCGAATTTTCATTTCTTTTCTCTCTTTTTAGTGCATTTTCTTTGTTTTTCATCTTTGCTATTTGGTTCATTTTAGAAAGGTGATTTTCAACTGCATCATGTTGTTGCTCCCAGTTCGTTTATTTTGATCTCAATAACAGTTTTTATCAACATGTTGCAAGAAATTAATAGTGTTGCATAAAGTTCAAGTGGGTAAGTACTCGGTTCGCACTTCAAGTACCCTGTTAAACTCAAATCCTTATGACCTTCGCACTAAATATGATTTGACGTTTTGAAGAAAAAATTGTATATATGTTTGTATGTTATTTTGGTGTCAGGTTCTATCATGAGGAGCGCTTTATAGCGATAGATTGGATGAACAGGTTATCCATTATATATAATGTCGTTTTTAGCTAATCACTTATGTCAATCACAAGCACGAAAAGTTTCTTCTCTCGAGAGCGGCAAATATTTGCATATTTCGAATATGGTCAGTTGAAGAATTTTGATGATCTTACTGAGAGAAACTGGCAATGTTGATTTACCAGACGACCTTTCATTGCAAATTTTTCAACAGTTCAAATATGTCAAAAAATACACGAAGGATTTCATCGAGCATTGCAATCGAGTCAAGTAGACAGATAACGAATAATAAGTAGATTGGTTCAAATGTCTACAACTATGAAGTGCATCATAAGACATTGGTAAAAGTAAAGAGAGTTTTTTATGCAATCAATAAAATATAGATTTCAAAATCGACACGTCTTCATGTGAAATTGTTGAAATCAATTTATTTGGTGGAAAACGAAAATGAATACTATTAATTTCAATAATTTCTAATATTCTCTTGAATATGTGTCAGATGGTTTTGCTTCCTGGCCCATGATATCTCATTAAGATACTGTTTGCAGCTTGTGAAGCGAATATGTAATAGAAAACGATGCCAGCAAAAAGAAAGAATAAAAGGAATCAAATTCGTAGCTAATTACGAAAAATTAGTATTAAATAGTTCTCTTAAAACGTTTCTTAAATGGAATGAAATTAAATTTATATAGTTTTTGATCATTACATTTTTGGATTGTACATATTTATTTTTTTGGTCACAGTAGTAATATTGTTAGTCTATTTTGCCCAAAACTAACATCCAGTTTTCATTATCATTAAGATAAAATATAATTTGTGCCTGAATATTTGCAGAAAAAACTGTAATAGATGTGAATTTGTTGTAGATCTAAATGTGCTGACGCATGTATAAGCTTTTCACAACCAAGTTGGAGAGCTCCCAACATCACTACTAATTTAATGTTCGCTTTATGTTGCTACAAAAATACTTTGAAGAAAATTGAATTTTTTACTTAATGAAAAAAATAAAATATGTATTCCAGAAAAACTCGTTACTCGCCATCACTCGTAAATATTCGCATTGTGTTCTCTTGTCAACGCTGTCGTTAACAACACGCTAAAGCACTACATCATGAGGAAAAAAAAAGTCAAGGCCAAAAGTTGAGCCGAACACAGAATAACATTTCCAGCCAACAAGGAAAGAAAATCAATTCATCTTGATGATGTAGAAGATGCATTGCTTCTTTTGAATACCGTTACTAAGTAAATACAATTTGTGAATCAACAGTACAAGTACGAGTCTAACAAGATTAGGCAATGAGAGTTGAAGAAAATCGGGCAACATTTATGTGTATCAAATAATGTCGCAGATAATTCAAGAGAATTCACAGGTAGTCCTAAGGAACTTGTATTGTTTTGTAAGGTATATTATGCACAAACAAATCCTTTTCATAGATAAATTCTCATATTAAATCTTGTATATACTTGTCATGCCCATGGTTGCTTATATATCCAGGTATGTTGCATACCGATCTTACAAAATTAGTCTACGTATAGCTTCAAACTAACGATTTTGGTTGACCTTCCATAAATTCATCCCTGAGCGAAATCGGTCACGTTTGAAAATAGTTTTAGAAAAAGCTTAATTGTCAGATTTGCAGAGTACCTGTTTTTACGCGACCAAGCCGTAAATGGCATGTCAAAAACGGGGGCCTTGTAGGAATTCGAAAATTTCGTTAAAATCCGTTAATAAGAGGATTTCTATAATATATACTGAATTTTTTTCTTAACAATAATCCACGTCGGAGGTCATAGTAAATCATCACGCAAAAGTGCTCCAGAGTTAGTTTAATTTTTTTGCTGCGGGATGAATTTTTAACTGTAAGTAAAAGGAATAGCGTCTAAAGAACAAAACATTAAGCGTATGCACAGAGCAAAAACAAAAAAAAATTCGCGATAAATCTGTTAGATGGCAGCAAGTCACAGTATTGACAAGTCCGGATGCATAATCGCAGGAGTTCCGTTTGTTTATATTTTTGCAAGGGGGAGAGGGTACATGCCCATAAATTAATACAAACGCTTATTAGTAGCCACTCTAATGCACACACAAATACATAATATTTATTTAAAAATTTAATACCTTTTAAAAATATCTTGTGGCTCAATATTTAAATTTTACACATTATTAAACTATTTAATTGCAAGCGAATATAATTTGCCTGTTGGTCATTAAGCCATCATAATAAAAGTGATTTAATTTTGTTTAGCCTTGTAAACTAACTTAATTTTCCCAATGCATTATTCGTATTAGGGTCAAATTGTGGAAAAAAAAAACAGTTTTAAATTTGAATAAATGCATATGCAATGAGCTAAGCATTTAAATTTTTGAAAGTAAAATCTTTGTTGAAGAATGTTCACTTGCCTACTGTTTGCTGGCATAAAATTGAAACTGTATGCACGTGCTATTGTAAGCAAAAGTCATTAACAGCTCATGTATACTTACGCTGCAGATCTGCAGAAGCTAAGTTTCATCATAGATTTAGTTGCGCAAAAGCTTTTCACATTTGAAATATTCGTAATAATTTGATTACAGCAACTTGGAAAAATGTAGTGTCTGTGACTTATGTCTTAAAACATATCGGACGTTTTATAATGACAAATGGGACTTATGTATGTAGTGCCAAAACATAGTTTAGAGTTCTGATAGTCAAATTGAGGCCGTAACATTTTATTTACTCATCAATTCACCAATTCCAACAAAACGAGTAGAAAAAGTGGTAGCCAAATTTATTTTTACTGAAAGAAATATTTTTGGAGATGTTATTGAGAATTGGAAAACTGAAGACTTTTTTTTATTTTAGCCATCACTTTGATTGGAGTCATGTGCCAAAAGCCATCTAAACAACAGGAAAAATTTTCAAGAAAACATTCAAAAATTCTTTGAAGTAGTTTCAGCTGACTTTTGATTATGTCACATAAGCCAAGGCAACCTGTACTTCTCAATTTAGATAATTTCAGTAATTTCACTTAAAAACTTGTCATTTCCGAAGTCGAGATTTAATTAAATGCGGAAAAAAAATTCACCCTCTTTTTGCCAAAGAGCAATTCACCTATCTTTCGTCAATTTCTTAGTTGTCTTGATTCTATTTCTCGTTCTATTTTTTACAAAAAAGTACCATTTTAAAGAAATATTTAGATTTTTTTTATTAACCTGAGGCATAAGAAAATTAATATCACTGAAATGGTCGTCTTAAGCTAACTCGGCCAAAAATAGAAGAATATTGTTTTTAGATGCTCCAGCATTTCGGGTTTTTCGTCGTGGGAATGTAATTTAGCGTAAGCCTACAAAAAAACATCCAACGACGTTAAGTCACATATCTTGGCAGTTAAAGTAACTTATGCAATGTCTTGCTGAAATCACATGTCTTTCACATCAAAATCTTTAATTTCGTTCCACCAATACTCGATTATTATGTGTCTATAACGCTCAACACTGACTCTTAAAAAAGATTGGACTTAATTTTTAAAAAACAAGTTCCAATGAAGTCTATTATGATGTTAATGCCAACTATCCTTTTTTAAGCCTTCCAAAATAACAACAAAATAACAGATTCGTCCAGGATTTAGATTTTAAAATTTTGAATTTTGAACAGATTTTGACTGACCAAGAGCTGATATGATTAACTACATTATCTTAGTTACCTCCGTTTAAAGTAACATACGTTATGGGCAAAACTCCTGCAATAAGTTCCCATAATTTTTAAATATAAGAAACTTTAGAAAGTGAGATCTGTTTCAAAAATTATTACTTTGCTTGCCAATACGACGTTGAAAATGAATCTATATCAATATCACGCTCTTAATACTGACATAATATCTAATAAGTTATGTATTAGAAAAATAATCTCCTTTTTTAAAAATTTACCTTGACTTGATTACTTAATTTCAATTTTTTATAGCATGGTACATACTACTATGTATATCAAATCTCAAAATGCATGGCAATAAATGCAAGTTAAAGACAAAAATGTCTAACTAAGTATTATATTAACTAGAAATGATAGATTTTATTGCCAACACATGTGGCATTGCCAAACTTGTACCCAAGTATGACAATTTTCCGCTAGCATGTTTTCATTTCAAAATCACGTTCTCCATTTGGTAGCAAGTGCTGCTACCAGTTCTTTATTTTAGCTATCAACTTACCATCCACTTGAGACAGTCCAGGCATCCCATTTGTGAAGCCGCATGAATCGGTGCCATACCATCGCGCGCACGCACATACAGCGAACCGCCAGCTTCAAGCACTAGAAACTTCAAGACCTCCAAGTGTCCTTCTTGTGCAGCTAAATAAACTGGTGTGACATCGTTGTCCATTTGCGTATTGGCGCTGCAAATAGAGAAAAACAGAAAAACATTTGAAAAAAATACACAATCGAATTGAGATAAAATGTATACTTTAGTATGAAATTAATTAAACACTTGTCGGTGGCGTTATTACAGTAAACGCGTGTTTAATTGGCCACATTGTGCTACATTGGGGAAAATGGAAAAAAGCAAAAAAAATGTTGCAGTGACAGCAGCAACAGTTAATTGAATCTGTATAAACTAGATCTTACGCTAAGTGTTATACTCGCGATTGTAATTGATGGAAAATTCTATTTTACACTTTTATAAATCCGTGTTATGAAAATCGCAATATTTTAGAAAGTTTTGTTCTTCTTTGTTTCTTGTCAATTGCGAATTGTTTCACTATCGTGGCTGGCAGCTTTTTGAAAGCTTACAGTAATTTTGTTTAATATACAAACGGTCTTATTCATAATTAATTATAATGAGATTGTGAAGAGTTTCAAAAAGAAAAATTTATATTATAAGCCTATAGTAAATTATTATGAATTGATTATAATAATTAAGGGTCGTTAATAAATATCAGAGAAATAATTAGTTGTGAACTTTTTAAAAAAGGATGAAGGCAGGATTGTAAAAGTTAAATTAATTAATATGAAATTACAAGCAAAAACGAAAGGAGCTGAACCTTTAGATCTCCGATTATGCTGATTATATTTTGTTTTGGTTATTACATATCTATTTGACATTTGTTTTTAGAAATTTTTTCTATTTTTATTTTTGATCTCCGTCAGCATTAACTCTATGAAATATATTGTTAGAACACAAAATATTAGGAATTAGTTAGTCCATTGAATACAAATTATTTTGAGCTTATTTCTCTTGTTTTTTTGACGCATGGGTTTATTTTTTCAACTATTTAGTTTAATTTTATGTTGGTTAGTGTGAACAATGTTCAAGTTCTTCAACTTCAACTGTGTAATATTTTTAAGTCAATGTATAAAAATTTAACTGCAAGGTTGAAAGGTTTTACTATTTGGTTAAAATATTTATTTTTTTGATAATGTTTTGATTCCGGAAATTATTTTCATTCCTTTGCGTACAAAATTTAATTCATATGAATTTCACCTCTTTCAATTCCATTCACAATTCTTTAATCCAAAATAACTTACAATCCTTTGAAAAAGTATATAGATTCCTCTTTAACTCAATAGGTTCAAACTTTCTACCAAAAACGGATGTGAGTTTGATATTTTTGGCTTGTTTGTAATGGAAGGATCAATTTTTATTCTCAAAAAGTTCATTAGACAGCGTTGGATTAATTCATCTTTCTGGACTAAAAAATTTTAAAATGTCCTTTATTTGTTTTATTAATTTACTTTCTCTTAATTTGAAAACAACTTGATGTTCATGATTTTTGGAAATAGTGTATGTGTCATTTAAAATGTTAAGATTATGTTATGACTGGTGTCCTTGCTCCGTTTTTATGTGAGAAACATATTTGGGACAGCAGCAGCAAAACTGCAGAGCATTAAAATCTGTCAACATAACAAAGCTCTTTGAAGAGAACATTGGGGGAAAACAGTCAGATAGCGAGCGATGGATTAAGGTAGGTGCTTACCTCGGACCCCGAATCCAAAGAGGCCTTATAAGCAAGCAGTTGGTAGCCGAAATGTGGCATTTATTTCCTATGGAGTTTTTTTCATCAATTTGAGTACGCCGGGAAAAATACGCGAAAAATCTTCTAGTACATAGTGTTTTTGTTTGACTTCGGTGGAATTTGTCAAATATTATTTCTGTGGAAACGAGGAATAATAACGATCTTCGATGATGAGGCGAAACAGTATAAGTCACTTGCTTAAGCACAGACAGGCCTGAATTAATCTTACAGGCAGAATAAGCACGTGTCTAGGGCGGCAAGAATTAAAGGGCGGCAAATATTGGCCGAAAATTTGGAAAATTGTTGCATTTTATTGATTGAAAAACTAAGTTTTAATTTTACTAGTGTTTTTCGTTCAGCAACGAGGACCTTTTATTTTTTGGTCATCAAAAACATTTTTATGGAAATCAAAAAATTTAACATAAATGAACAAAAAGATTATTTTTTCTAATAAATGAAGAGTTGGAATTTTCGCAACTGCCTAGGGGCGGCAAATTTCTTAATCCGGGCTTGAGCACAGAACTTATAATGCTTCGCCTTGTGATCACAGATCGATTTTAGCTGTTATTCCTTGTGACCACAGATTTTTTATAAATCTAATTGCTAACTGGAAATCAGCAAAAATGTATTGAAATTTTTTTTCAAATTATAATTCTAAAAAGACAATTTCTAAGCCCACCGTACATAGTAATGGAAGTTTATTATTGAAAGCTAGCTTGAATTTTAATTCAGCGTAATGGCTTGGAATGATCAAGGTTCTTGAAGAATGTTTGTCCAAGTGTTTGGCGCCCTAGTCTACCAAAGACAGGGTAGAGAAATAATAAATGAATAATAAATGCTCTTCGACCACATTGCTGCAGCGACATCTGTTATGGGCCAACACAAATATTCTACTTATGAGAATGATAACCTAAGTATAAGACAATGTCCGGTGGTTACTCCTACCACGGTCCCACATGTAGTACGTGATAAAAGCATGAGGTAATTCGTTTTCGATTTGCAGAAGGTAGGCTAAAAGATTTTTATACTCGAATAAGTATTTATCTATTTCTGAGCAACCGCAGCGAAAAGAGACTTCTGATTTAATGGGTCCCTTTCAAAAAGCATTTTGCTGTCCAAACAGAATAGTTACATTTTTGCAGTCAAATCCAAATCAAAAGGGTTTGCTACTTTTTTTAATATATCCTGCAAAAGCAGAGAATTTATATCAGAAATAATGTTGTGAAAAACATAAATATACGCAGTGCACGCAGACTTTCAGAGGTTGGTTTCATTACTGATGCGAGTTTTTCGCATTATTTTAAAGAAACAAAAGAATGACAAAACAAAAACAAAAAGTTGTTTCACAGAAGCAGTGCAATCGCAGTATCTTTTTGCTTGTGTGCCTGTATAAAACAATTACCGTGGCTAAGCTAACTCGATATACTGTTTTTTCTTTCGAATCTAGAATCCTGAAAGTACGATACTAAGTTCCGTATCATTGAAAATTACTAAAAATTAACAGATATCGCTTAAGACTTAACCAAAATAGACGTGACGAGACGGTAGCAATTGAACGAACGTTTGCACTCGTTTCGTCTGTTTTGACATTTAACCCAAAATGTTACGCTAGCCAACGAACCAAAAAAGCTGTTATGACGAGTAGCAACGTTTTGAAGTTCGGTTCTTACGGAACAACTCGTCTCGTCAAAATGTTTCGTTCACTTTCGATCAATTACGTTGGTTCATTTTGGCTATCAACATTTGTTTACATACACTCGAACTTACTCGTTACGTCTCGTTTCGTCTATTTTGGTTTAGGCTTTAGTTTTAAATGTGTATATTAAAATTGTCTTTTTGGCGTTAATAAAATTTGCTTGAAAACCATATTATAAAATTATTGAATTTTTGAAACGAACAAAATATGTTCTTATGGCATGAGCTTTCATGGACAAGCTTAACAAAAATCATAGACATGAATTGAGTCAAAATAAATTTAAAAAAAAAACTGCTTTAAAATTCAATATTTTACAATTAAACTTATGCTGCATATTATTCTCGCATTAAGCGTTGTTTCCATAAGTTTGTTTCCTTAGAAAATTCACAACTCAGTTCAGCTCAGCTTAGCTGTTTAAGTAGACAGCGGAAGTCAAAAGATCGGTGAATTTTTAAATGAAGACAAACAAAAACTAAAATTTAAAAAGGATTGTTATAGTTTCATTTTTAAACTTTAAAAAATGTATTAATGTTTGCATATTATTGCAAAATTTAATGCTTCATTTAAATAGATCTGAATGAAAAATTAAAAGCATTTGGTGCTATTTGTAAGATAACTTCCCTAAACTAAGATATAACAATTTGTTATGCGTTATATCATTAAATTTTTGAAATAAAACACTGTCGACTCACTTACGTATTCATTTAAATCACCAATGCATATACATATTGTAAAATAGGCAACTTAAGCATTAAACTTGTGGTCGAAATAAGTCAATTAAATTAATTAAATTTCAAAGTTGAATGTTCAATTTTATCGCTTTATTATTGCTACTTAATTGTGCATAAATAGCTAATAAATTTTTGACTTTAATAAATCATTACGTCATAATTTGATAATTTGTACAAAATTGAAAGAAAAACTCTAGTGTTAGTTATTCTACCAACTGCAATACATTGAATTTGAACAGGCCTCACTTGTAATTCATGTAAGATAAGATTTATTTAAGGGGTCACTTTAGTTTGCTGTCTGTTTTAAGATTGAAAAATTAGTCAACCAAAGTCTTGGGCCAACTTCATGTCAAATCGAAACTTCGGTCAATTTAACCTACGTTTGTTATTTCCCTATTATATCCGAAACAGTATACCCATTAATCATATTTCAACTTCTCGATAGCAAGCTACCCCTTATTTAACACCGTTACCGACAAGACCAACGCAAGCGCATTTTACGCTCCAAAAGAAGTTGAAGGTGTTGCCACTTTTTTTGATTTCTCAACTCAATGAATTTGTTGCTGAATGTCTCACGTCAGTGCGATTTTTGACTCGTTTCTCTTTTGTCAGTGTGAAACAAATTACATAAAAAATGTAAGTAAATTAAAACTAAAAACTAAAATTAAAATTTGCATGCTTTGGTTAAATTAACGGTTGGCTTTTCTGTTGGAGAAATCTGATTTTTTTAAATTGCTTGCAAACTGTGTACATGTTGTTGTTGTTTGTATTTTTAATTATAAAATAAAGTTCGTCGTTATTTAAAAAAAAACAAATGCTTAATTATTACATATTGTGATGCTAAATCGAATTCAATCAAAGCGAATTTAATTATTTTTAATTTTGTTTCAATAAAAAAATTGCTGCAAATTGTTGCAAGTAAATTGTTGGCTATGATTTTTTTAATGAAAAAATAAAATTGACATAAACTGGGGCAAATTTATATGCGCATTTATGGTGTCAATTGCGATTTCCTTTATTTAGTAAGCGATTTGAATACAATTACATTAAGTTTAAGGTAATTAGAAAATTATTCAATTTGCATATTTTCTAGGCCAATTTTAATATAAACGTGGTTCAAATCAACATCTACGTGCATATGTAGCACTTTTTTATTTTTTGATTTAGCTTTGATAATTTTCGTGACCTTATAAATTGTAAGAATAAGGTTTTTTTTTCAATGATTTGATATTAATTTTTATTGGGGAAAATGGAACACTACCACCAAAAACCAAAGTTAATAAATTACCAACTGACAACAACTGTTTTATTTTCTTATGTTCTCAGATTGACAAAAACAGGATTAAGAAGCGCTGTAAGAAAGTCTTCTTTGGTAAATTAGAAGTCTTTACCAACTCCTTTCAAACTAATTATCTTTTTATCATGAAGCCATTCGGTTGAAAAGTTTAAACAAATTCTCACTTTTCAATATCAAACCTATCGCGGTGCCTCGGAGAGTCGTTCTATTCACCGGTACTGCCATGCATGCAATCGTAAATGAATTTACATTATTAACCCTTTTTTACTGGAATAGGAGAAACCTTGAAGTTTCAAATGGCGTCTTGCATATGAAGTTATCTTTCTATGTCATATTGAAAACGATCCAAGAGTTCAAAATTTTTTCTACCCACCGACTTGAGCTGGCAACCTTTTGAGTCAATTTCTTCGATTCGAGTTCGATTTTAAATATGTCTTGTAAGTTTTAAAAATGGAACACATTAGTTTGAAATCTGTCTCATAATTTTCCAGATATAATGAATATATTGAAAAGGTCCTTTTATTGCTAGCAATTTGTCTCCAATTTATTTTATTAGTCTTTTCTTTTCAGCAAAAAAAAAAAAGTAATCAGAGAAATTTGTATGCCAGTATTATAGCATCTTAAATATGTTATTATATCGATTGAAATCGATTCAAGCATCTTCACTTGTGTTTGGCGTCAAAACCACGAAGGTTGTCGACTAACTTCTTTTCCATTAAAAAAAGGTTAATCAAGAGAGATCAGGAAAAATTTGCGTATGAAATGCAACGAAATGAATAAAGTTTTTTAAATGTGCTAGTTCAGTGGTCGGCAAACTTATTCGCCAAAGAGCAAAATATGCACATAACAACGATTAAAAAAAATTTGAGAGCCAAATGATTGAACACTCAATGCGAACAATGCCCTTGCATCTCCTTGGAAATTTTAATATGGCAGGTTTTTATGTTGTTGTTTTTAATTTTCAGCACGATCCCAGTTTTCATCAATAAGACAACTTCTCAGTTTACACTTGACAAAATTCATGCTTGAAAAAGACTGTCCGCATGAATATGTAGAACCCAAAAGGGAAAAAAACAGCAAACGCGAGTTTTTCAGTTGATCATAAGAGTCAGGAATACTATTCCAGACGTTGAACATGGTCATGTCTTTCTTCTCCAGGTCATGCAAAGCAGACCACTTGGGTTGTGAAAGAAGTTCACATCTATTCTTCTCCAAATTTCCAATTAAACACAAAGACGTTAAAATTTAGAGCTCCATATTTTCATGTTTTTTAAATCGAGCAATTGTATTTCAAAGTTACCAATGTCAATGCCAAAAAAGAGAAAATTTGAAATATATTATAGTAGCGTTAAGAGGTTTTTGACGAATCCTAAAACCTGCAGGCTCGGAAAGTGAAACAATGTTTCCTTTTCAAAATCTTAAGCAAAATGGAACAATTTGTTTTCGAATGAATCTATTACTGTATTAATAAGAAAAATTGTTAATAATATATATGGTGGCCACAAATCTAGCTTCATTGGCGCTTGTAGTATATATTGCACAGACTATATAGATTTTGCCAGATCTACACGTAAGTTTGAACAACTCCCATAAATTGAGCCAGGTAGCACTTGGTGAGATTGTCGTCACAACCCACGCTAAGGCACACTCAGAGTCATAGCAAACTTAGGGCTGCTATGATTTGAAATTGTAGTAAAAGCACCATCAGAGAATAAACGAGCCCAAGCCCAAGTTTTCTTTGGGGAAATTGTTTGTACCAAGAAGTGAACTATAGCTGTATTTATCTGATCAAATCGCTTAAATGCAATGTACCTGAGTAACTCGTAAGGACTTTTCCCAGTAATAACACAAGCTGCAAACAGCCATCCAACACAACCAAGCTCTACAAGTGTAAAGAGACAGCAGGCAACCTGAACGCAAAATAGGTTCAATTAACTCACTTTTCCTAGCATCACAAGAAGAGTATGAATAGACTACGAATGTCATCAACTCCGAAATGTTGTACTTAAAGCGGTCATAAGTGGTAGACAATAGACTTAATGTTTCATCATGAGGTGGAGGAAAACATACAATCTCCTCAGGAGACCTCCAAAACTTGCAGTACCTGGTGTAAGCGAATTTATTAATGTGAGCAGATACATCCACTATCTGCTTGGTAATGAGTCTAACCATCTGGATAATCATCATCCGAAAACAAAAGAGTGTTCACTAATTCCTGGAGGCCGTATTGCCGGTTTGACCTGAGTGTTTGTCCATTCTATTTTTTCCAACCTCTCAGCTTTTGTAGGAAGAGGAATGAAAGACAATGATTGTTTGTCAAACATTTTATCAGAGATGACGAAATGCCGATTGTCAACTGTCAATGAACAAACTAGATCAAGAATTGCTTAAGTCCTGTTTCCAATATGCACTCCAGTGATGTAGATTTCTTAAGGAGAAATTCTTTAATTTCTGATAATAGTGATGCGGCTTGCGCGCATGCTCGAGGATATTTGTGCAAGAGCCGCACTTAAGGGGCCAAAGAGCCTCACTTTGCCGACCCCTGTGCTAGTTAAATAACAAGGTACTTTTTACTTTTTTGAATAAAAATAGGCGGTTAATATTTTGTAAAAATTGCTATATCCTGAAAACTATGAGATCAATTCTAAACTAATATTTAACTGAGGCCGGGACGTTCCCGGGTCCATTCTTCGCATTTTATTCACCAAATAAAAAAAAAATTACTACTTTTCACATCCCAAAACTCTTGCAATGAGATAAATTGCATCAAATTACAAAGGTCACCCTGTAAAAATTCATCTCAACAATTTTATAAAATTTATAAATTATAATAAAAAAAACAAATTTTTTATTTCATATCACGACCAGACCAGAATTTGCCGCCCCAAGCCTTTGCGTCCGAGATGACCGCCTCCCCCATTAGCTACGGTAATGCAAATGGACGATGCCCAAAATTAGCTGTTCTTTTGGGACAATCGTTCACTGTGAAAAATTATCCAAATACACCAAAGCCCAATTTATCAATTTATTGGGCGTTTGTTCATTTTACGCGTTTGACCGATTTAGAGTGCAGCTGTAAAAAATGATGCATTATCCATTATTTTCATAATGCTTAATGCACTATTTTTGCAAAATGCATTGTATTGGTAATGTTCAATGCAATATTTTCTCACTATATTTTATTTTGACTAATATCAGTGTACTCTTTTGCATTTATCATTAAAAGAAATAATGCCTCTTCTATCTATAATACATCAAATAAATAATACGTGATTTACGTCTGGTTATGGTACATACTATAACTAGCCTTATGTTATTTAATTTGTAAATTTAAAATCACCCAAAAATCTTTTATTATTTCATCAACAGAAAATGTTATTGCTTTTATTCGATAAACATTTCATAAAATCAATTATAACTTCTCATAGAAATCGCTTACCTCACCAAACTTCTTCGATTATTGCGCTCCTTTCGTACCACTGGTGAATTATCACCATCATCCAGTGCATTTGATGACTCCATAATTTCCGCCAAGTCCGACAAGTCATCACTTGAAATACGACGTAGATTCGAAGTGGAGCCTGAATTCAGTTCTCCATTTACACCCAGTTCGGTGACAACTGAATGACATATGTCATTATTTGATTTACTCTTCATTTTACTACGACGATATGAAGTCAAGCTCGTAGTCATTCTACCGAGTAGACCTTTACGTACACTAATGGTGGAAAAGTAGCTAAATTATGCAGGGAAAAGGTAAATGTACAGACAGTGTATTTCGAATAAGCATAGTAATCGAAGCAGCAAAGAGACAGTGATTGTGGGAGAGATTGGTGTGCGTGCGAGTGGAGGGAAAGAATTGCGGCTCAACACTTTGACGAGCATGGAAATTTGTTCAGCTATAGATGCAAACACAACATAATTAAGCATATGCGTCAAAGGGTTAAGAGTCAATAGAGGTTGAGGTGCGTAGGAACACTATGGGTAGCAGTGCCAAAGGTCATTTAAAATTGTGCAACAATGCGTGGAAATTTTAACTTTTATGTTTACACTTTTTACACGGCTTTTCTGTATTTTCTGTATTGTTGTTGCCAATTTACTCAGATGTGTAAGCACTTGAATTCCAAATTTCAAACATTTGGGTATATCTACATCACAGTCTGACACAATATTTACCGTTACACACTGAGATCACTTTAATTTGTATTTTTTGGGTTTTTTTTTTAGTTCACATTCGGTTGGTTGTATTTTGTATTCATATGTTAATTTGTTTTACTTTTTGGTTGCCTTTAGGGCATTTCACTTTTCTTTTAAGTCAACTCTTAGTTTCTGGCTATTTTTGTATTATCGTTGATTATCGTTTATTTCCGTTTATTTTAACTTAGTCTCGCACAGCATATAAGAGTAGACCTACTTTATATCTTTCATTTCTTATTTAAATTAGTGAGCAACAGATTTTTTTCTTTTTTGACTAGTAAGTTAGTCTTTGAATTTGCTTGTTAAAAACGAAAGTAGTTCTTTAAAAGTAATTCTACTTTATCGTATTATAGTTGGTTCATATGTTAATATGTTTCGTAAAAGAACAATTTTTCTTTGATGTGTAATCATTTTACTTTCAGTGGCAGTTACGTTAAAATTATATACAGTCCCAACGAGAAAATGAATCGCTACATGATACATTAAGGATTGCACTTTTGTGGATCACACAATTTTTGGTTCGTCTATATATAAATTTTTACATTGCAAAAAGGTTTGGGCCTTTGCTTATATACACACTTAGACAGCGCATAAACACAAAAATCTATGGATTAGTGGGGCCATTATTTCTTAATGTTTTAAATGTGAGTACTCGTAGGTACATGGTTTTTTCTACTATAAAAAACCAAATGATAACGCGAAAGAGATTGCTGTTGAATTATAATAAACGTTGAGTAAGTTTGATCATATATTTATAATTTTTAAACAAACAAAAGTTGTTCTAGTGCAATTCATATAAAATTAAGTGAAATTTACTAACGTTTCTTTTTATTTAAAAAATATATAATAATCATTTTCAATAAAAAAATAATAATTAAAGCTCAATAAAAAATTACGTTTTACGAAGAAGGTCTTACTATTTTAGCTAAAGTGTATCGATATTGGGTGCTGTCTAAATGTAATCATTAGGTTATGACAAAAATGTTGAACTTCATTAGCTGTCAGATGGGTGATCGTATTCGCTATTCCTATGAAAATGGTAAGCTCTTTTCAAGTTCACGTTTTGAATTGCTACTGCATATCCCGTTGGGCTCGCTAATGTGTGTTATAAAGTTAAACCAAACACTTTGAAGACGGGAGGCATGAATTCTCGTCTTTTATTTTTCAACTGTTGGTGACGGATGACGGAAATTCACGTCTTTGAAATTTTATGCAATATCGTATGGTAAATTAAAATTGCATTTAAATAAAACATGAAAAAATATGAAAACTGCATAGAATTTTTGCTATTAACAACATTCATGTGATACAAAAAAATTGCCACAAGTGAATAAGCGTGGATTCAGGCTATATACTTTTCATTGCATACCGTCTCGAATGTGTAAAGTAACCAAGTAAACAATTATTAAGAGCTTCAAGTCTTTTAAATAGATACCAGACTAGGTAGGTTCGACAGGTTTTTATGTGCTGAAAAGATATACGTATATACTATATATTAGATATGCTTAATTTTTTCCTGCAAATCTATATTCTAAAATATCTCTGCTTAAAAGTGTGGAAATGCTGTCTTGTTTCATATCTCACACGTACAGAAATATGTTTGCCTGAGTGATTTTTATGAAATCGCTTCCCACTTAAAAAATTGTCGTTGCAAATTTTGAAAACTTAAATGAAATCTATTCTTTTTGCTATGAAATTGAAAAAGTCAATTCCGATTTCCAATTTCTTGTAATGGAATAAAATCTTCCAATTCCAAACTTCGATTCTTGAAATGGAATTGACATATCGCACACATTTAGTTAAAAAGACACATCTCAAAATTTCTAATTTTCGAGTATACTTGTTAAAAGTGTTCATCATGCACATATCTATCAGCACAAAAAAGATTAGTTCATTTTTTGCTGTATGGTTTCCAACCATATTCTTACCTTCATCTAAATAATCCGCACTTTATATATGAAAAATAGTTACCAAGCTCAAAACAGTTTTTTGCGTTTTCTGAAAATTCCAAAATTTTGAGTTGTGGCTCTTTAGCTAAATGTGTGCGATATGTATGTATCTGGTCTAATTTCTGGGTATGGCCAACCAATTGTTTTCTGTAGGCTTCTGCTATTTCAATGACCTTGTTTTTCAGCACAGCATGTGTAAAACATAGAAAACAACCTTATATCATGATAAAGAAGTAATACATTATATCAATAAAGCTTAAAACGGAAATATTTGGAATTTGTTAGAAAAGCTTCTGACAATACAAGAAAGTATTAAAAAAAAGTGAGCAAACTTAGCCGAGTAGGTGTGGCACCTTCTAACTAAGCAGAGCACATGCTACCCGTATATTTATATCATATTTCATTAAATTTTTATTTCGCCCTTTAAGAACTGATCGGTTCTAAATTTTGATTCTACATATAAGATATGTCGCGCCCACTCTTTGTGTCGTTCTCCTACGTCTATCGATCAATTTTTTTGAAACGGCTACTGAATAAATAATCCAGCACCGCGTATCGAGTGATAGCGTTGCCATTTCAACTCGAATGTTATCTTTGAGCTGTTTTATGGTATTTGGCTTGTTGGCAAAATGTCCACGAAAAGAAGTCCGTTCGTTGTAGTCAAATCTGGGGATCTTGGTGGCCAGTCGATATTGCCGTTTTCGACCATGATATTTTCGATGATACACACGCTGATTTAACACAACTTAGCGATAACTTTCAATGTAAAGCGCCTTTTGGTGTAGAACATAGTCAGAATTGTACTGAATTGGCGTTTCCAAAACTTGATTGATGACGGTGGACACTTGGGAATTGTCAAAGTTATTTAATATTCCTATTGATCGCATTCCGATGGCGCAATCCTGCTGATGTGCTCACTACTTGCTAAATAAAGCATTTCTACTGAGTTTAACTTTTGAAGAAGTTTACACATTTGATAAAGATTTTCTTTATAAGGCTACCATAATTGTTCTGCAAGAGAGAAAAAGAAATGGCAATGGATTCCTGTTAAACATATGAATATCCTTCAAAAGTATGCTACCCGTTTAACCGAACTTTATATTTTGTATATCTGTGTTACTTATAATTTTTCATCAATTGAAATTTCTTAAGGGCAGCAGAATTCAAAACTTTTTAAAAGCGTATTGCGCCATTAGTTTTATGTATACGCGAACCCTTAGGGAAACCATCAATATCTTTTTCCTTTCACTCATTACATTCACAAGCAAGTTCACATGTTTTACACAATCTTAAACGAGCAACAGCGTTCTGTCGTGTTTATGGCAACTCCGCTTAGCCAGAATTCAATAAATCATTTCGTATTTCACAAATTATCAATTTTGACATTCAAAACATCTTGAAAATCCACTTTTTTTATCGGTTGTTTCTTAAGCAACAAACGCGAAAAATCACTTTTTATTCGTGTTGCTTTACGGTATATTTTTCCCGTTGGCTTTTCGTTTTTTTCTTTTTTTCTGGTTGGCAGTCTTTTGCCTTTTAAGCCCCGATCAACTGTTTTAATCGAATGTCTACCAACATCTGTGGCGCTTCAAATTGGTGAAAATCTGCACAGAGCCCAAGTGATTCGCACATCGCAAGAAATTTGAAAATCCTAACACTTTTCTCTTTTTTAGTGCATTTCTTCTGCTGTACATAGTATCTATTTCGCCTTGAATGTTCAAGTTTTGTTTTGTTTTTGTTTTTGTAGTTATAGTTTTTACATTAATTTTTGTTTTTGTTGTAATAAATGTTATTTGCACTAAATTGCATTCTTCTTGTTCGTTTTTCAATTTCGTGGCGAGCTCCATTCGTTTACAAAAAACAAGTTAACGTGATTGGTGTTTTTTCGTTTCTTTTCTTTTCGTCTACTGCTTTTACCAATTGAAAGAAAATCATTTTGAGCAACCGTGTTGCGCTTGCGCACGTCAATGAGTCAGGTTTTAGTCTGCGCTTCAAGTTTTGTTTTTTCGAAAATTGGAACATCTTTACTGCATGGTGCCTCTTCGATCTACATGACTGCCTTGCTATATGTCTGCTCGTATGTCCATCTGTAAGTCTATATAGCTGTCTATAAATCTATCTGTGCTCTTTTCACGGACATCGCACACTCATTGCTTTCTTTATTTCGCTTAAAGATCAATTGTAGACCAATTTGAAATTCATTAACTGTATTTTCAATTGGATTTTTTGCACGAGACTTTCAAGTATTGCATGTTGTTGTATTAGACAGAGTTGAAAATCAATGCATTTGTATTAAGCAATTTCAGATATCTCTAAAATTATTATGACACTACTTGTGCAGTATTTAAAGAGGTTAATTCCTTCTCAGACTACTCTTCTGATTTAAGATCAGGTTCGCAATAAAAATTTACAATTCCAAGGCTAAGCAAAATTTTGGCGCACAAAATAATTCCCCGCAACTGCTATGTTTCTGATTTCAAATAATGTAATACAATAAGCATTTTAAAATATAAGTCTTATCAAAATCGTTTAATTCTTTCCGAGTTCTGAAGCTCAAGTCTTACTAACCGTACGTGCATTTCAGTTCAATAGCGAAATTAGCCCGGCGCGATGTTTTCAATTTGCTTGATACTTTGTTTTGGTTTGGTTCTCTCTATAAGAAAACAACATTTTGTAGGTTAGAAAAAGGTGGCAGAGTAGAGCTCGATTTCGAAATGTCCAAAGTTTATAGCTTCGACATCTCTCACCGAAGATCAAGAAACTCGGCTTGTTTTATGCGTTTTATTCAAAATTTGAACTTAATTATTTGACAGCTTGTGGTACAGTGTTAGCTAGTTTTCACAGACTAATTTTATATTCGATACCAGTTCAGCAATATACAATGCTTTCAGCACACACAAGCCATGCCCGACAATGTAAGAGTACTTTTTGACTTCTAGTACTAAATTAGACTAGTTCACAATTCCAAAACGAATAGATATAATCGCTGCCCATAGTGACTCATGCCGAATTTTCCATTTCCCATAGGCGTATATATTATTGTAGGCCAAAAAACCAAATGAACTACCAACCAAACGCATGCTTTTACAACGCTGCTACGCATATGAACGTTATATTTTTGGTTAGGAAGATTTCATGTTTGTGCATTTTCTCTTAGCCTATAAATCATTGAGTCATCATATTGCACTAACTGCTGCATATTAATCTAATTTTTCAATTAACACTATTTCATTAGTAAGAAGTGCAAAAAAAAACCGCATTATTTAGCCAATTATGGGAACTATAAAAATTAAGTGGTAATTTAGAAAAAACTAGTTTAATTCTTTTCTATAATTCAGTTAATAGAAATGATTTTTATAATAGCATTTGTAAAAGTTTGCTTAAGCAAGAAACTCGATGGAAAAAAGTATAATTTAATTATTTTTGCGAATACAAAAAAAAAAAAGAGATCGAAACAGATTTTCGATCATTATCTTAAATCAAAAAATATAGCATGAACAAACCAATTCATGTATGAAACTCGTTAATTTTTATGTATAGCAATTAAATTGCGACATTTGTCTTTAAGTTTATAATGGGTAAATAGTTTTTAGTAGGTCGAGTGTATTAGACTGACAAAACTTCTACGCCCATATGCTTCACCGAGAATTGATGAAAATCGTTAACGTTCTCGGTCCCGATAGCAATAACGACATATTATAAAAAAAAAAAAATACTTCTCGTATGACCCCGGACGAGAACGAGAAAGGTCTAACCGATGTCTCGTTCTCGACGATATTTTAGTGTTAATAGAATGATAAACAGTAGGCGGGGTTGTATAAGGGGGTAAGCAGATTTTCCAACTAGTAATAAATATATATAAGTACACGAGAATAACCGAAAAAACTCAGCAAGAACAAGATAAGAACGGTATGCATTCAAAATTTCTCGAACAAGTACGAAACAATAAGTTTGCCAACTCTACGAACGATACGATAATTATTAATGGTATTCATTTCCTGTACTGAAGAAAGGTGACCCGACAATCTGCGCTAACTACCGGGGAATCAGTCTTCTTGCCATCTCTTACAAGGTCCTGTCGACTGTACTGTGTGAAAGACTTAAGCCGTTTGCCAACACACTGATTGGGCCTTATCAGTGCGGCTTTAGACCTGGTAAGTCCACCATAGACCAGATCTTCACACTACGTCAAATCCTGGAAAAAACCCACGAAAAACAGATCGATACCCATCATCTCTTTATCGATTTTAAAGCAGCTTTCGATAGCCCGATACGGGATTGCCTGTATGCCACCATGTCTGAGTTCGGTATACCTGCAAAGCTGGTGCGGCTTTGCAGAATGACGTTGAGCAACACAGCCAGCTCCGTTAGAGTAGGAAGGGACCTCTCCGAACCATTTGATACCGAACGAGGTTTCAGACAGGGCGATCCATTATCCTGCAACCTCTTCAACTTTGTGATGGAAGGGGTGTTGCGAAGAGCCAGTGTACATCGTAATGGCACTATTTTCTACAAAAGTGTCCAGCTCCTTGCATATGCCGATGATATTGATATCATTGGACGTTGTAAGCGAGATGTTACTGCTGCGTTCTCTGCTATCGAAAAAGAGTCAGCGAAAGTGGGTTTGACGGTGAACGAGGGCAAAACAAAGTATATGCTGTCCACAAACAGGGAGACGCGGCGTATTGGATCCTTTGTTACTGCGAACAACTATACTTTCGAAGTTGTCAAGGAATTCACCTATCTTGGCACCGCCGTGAACACTCAAAACGATGTCAGCCTGGAGATAAAGCGAAGACTAACTCTTGCTAATAGGTGTTACTATGGTCTCAGTAAGCAATTGAGTAGTAGAGACCTCTCTCGCCCGACAAAACTGACACTCTACAAGACGCTCATCTTACCCGTGCTACTTTACGGCGCAGAAGCATGGGTTGTGTCGCAGACTGATGCAGCCACGCTTGGGGTGTTTGAGAGAAAAATTCTTCGCAAAATCTTCGGTCCTGTTCACGTCGGCGACGACTACCGTATTCGAATGAACCACGAACTGTACGAGCTCTACGCTGACATTGACATAGTCAAGCGCATCACTATGCAACGTCTGCGCTGGCTGGGACATGTTGTGCGTATGGACGAAGAAGCTCCGGCGAAAAAGGTGTTTGATGCGGAAGCCGCTGGGCGACGACGAAGAGGAAGACCATGCCTCCGATGGAAAGACCAAGCCGAGGAAACCCTATCCACGCTTGGTGTGAATGATTGGAGAAGGCGTGCGCAAAGCAGAGGCGCCTGGAGAGAGCTTTTGAGGTCGGCCGTAACCCGGTAACGGGTTGTTATGGCCACCCAAGTAAGTAAGTAAGTATTCATTTAAACGCGCAGATATCCCATTTGTGCAAGTGGGCAATTTTGCGCGATGTGTTTCATGAACGCCCCTTCGAATATTTTGTGCAATTTGTGACAGTTGATGAGCATGTCAGATTGTAATTGTCTTGTTCTGCTATTTTCTGTTATAAAATAAATTAAATATTAATAAATGTTTGCTTTTAAGATAATCTAGCTTCTTACTTCTGCCATTTTGTATAAATCTTTGTATAAATAACAATAATGACAACTTGATGTCAAAAAAAAATTATGGCACATTTGCACAACTTAGCAGCGCAAGTCTGCGTGACAAAACTTCTCTAGTTTGTTCAAAAAACTTTCCATACGATTTTTGACAGTTCGTTTGCGACGGCGCAGAACTGCACAACTTGCACAGCTTGTGAGGGTTTTGCGCGTTTAGATGAATACCATTATTATATTATCGTATCGGTCCAGTTTTGGATAAGCAATGATTTTACACTTAAGTATTGTTTTGGGTCTCTTGCTTGAAATAATGCTCTTTATTAAAAAAATACGCTATGGTACCTTAGGTCTTAATTATACACTGAGAAAACGATATATTCGAATATACCAAATTATATTTGATATATGTAGAGCAATTAAATATTGAATTGAGTCAAACATAAAATGTTTCAACAAACATTTACCACTATTTCATGTAGTACATCTTGAACTCAAATACACATTTGATTACTCCATTTCAAATATACATTTGTTACATTCAAATAAGTTGTTTTTTCAGTATGCATACGACTCTTAGGCATCAAATCAATTTGCTTTCTCCTCTTCTGTAATTCTGTTCCCAATATGTTTTTTTATCCATGCCAAATTTTTCGAGTACACAGTAAACTCTTACCAGAGCCAAATGTAAGTTTGGCTAACTAAGTTTCTTTCTTGGGAAGAATTTTACCAACAATAAAACTTGTATTCATTTAGCTAGCTAAAAGTATGCAAAATAAAAGTGAGAACAATAAATTTTTTTAACGAAGGTGCTACATGCAGCATATAGTAAAATTATGCTATGAAGAAGCCAGTAAAAATTTTGTGTCAAAAGTGTAATTTTTAGAAGTAACTTTTATTTAAAAATATAAAAATAGCAATTAAAAAAAAGTTTCAAAAATATTTTTGCAATATAATTTTACAGTGAGTTTTCATGTCACTGCCATAAAACAAAATAAGGCTGAAAATTGAAATCGCCTGATTATTCGCATGCACTGAGGTTTTTTTTTTATTGATTTCATTGGTTAATTTTAAAACAGTCCCTTATAACACGGTTTCGTTTAAGCACAAAAATACATTTTTAATTTTTTTTTTTCAAAAAAGTCTTAATTTGGCTAATTTTTATCACTCAATTATATACAAATTCTAAACAAACTATGTAACATTTGTGCAGGAAAAACACTTTTTTTCAACTATGTACTTTATATGATCGAGCCAATAATATAAGTTAGTGCCACTTGCTAAATTTTTACAAATAAGCAGGTTTTTCACTAATTTTACAGTACAATAAGGCAAACACAAAATTGCATAAATTTCTCTAACACCTTTTTAGTTGATTTCACTAAAAAATTTATCAATAAAATAAATTTAATTGCAATAAAATTCAAAAGAACCAATGATACAACTTGTGAAAAGCTCTCTCTACAAAATTTAACTAAAGTGATGAAATTTATTAAGAAGAACTTAACTCAAAATATTTGATAAATTTAAAAATCTACAATAATCAGTTATCCGCACAAGAACAGCTATTTCGATGTTGGCATATTAAATATGCCCTAAAGATATAAAACACGAAGCTTTTACATAGACAAACAATCTATCTTCGCTCACTATTGGTAAGCTAACTTTATATTGGAAGAGTCGATTATAAGATACCGAAAAAAATACGCCATCGAAATGCTGTTACTTTTTGAATCTTAAAAAAGTTTCAAATTTTATTTACTATACGAGTAAATGAATTTAATATTCAATTTGCTGAAATTTATTTAGAACTAAGTAGGATATTACTGATGGACATATTTGCCCTTGACGGAATCGTTTCCTGAACGCTACTCTTATAATAAAAAAAAGGCCGAGAACGGATGGCCTAAAAACTAGTACAAAATAATTTTTCTTTCTTTTGTGTGATTACATACATTTTTAGCTACAGAATAAATAAAAAATAGAAAAATTAAAGTTTTTATTTTTATTGTTTTTTTTTCATGAAAATTTATCGAAAAAAAAAATTCTTTTCAGCCTAAAGGCTAGTGACAAATAATTATTTTGTTTTTTGTTTGTGGGTTCTGTCTAGTCAAAAAAAAAGAAATGCTTCAAATTTTTTTTTTTGCTTGAAACAGGTTCAAAAGTTGCAGGCACACGAAAAAAAAATTCTGGTGAAATTATAGCTCATAATATTGATATTTACTGGTGGCTCATCGAGCTTTTTTGTTTTCCATACGATTTGTATGGGGAAAAATGCTTGACAAGACATTTGTCTCTATATCTCGTGAAAAAAAATGTTAAAAATACGGGACCTAGCCTATTGGAAAAATCATAAAATTTTCTATAAAAAAGCTTTTTGCATTTTTTTCGTGAAGCAAGCGCTTCGTTAGTTAATTAGCAACATAAATTCATTCAATAACACAGCACATGTACTCTTAAGCGATGCTTAAAATCAACATGGATTCCTATTTACTCGCCTTATTGTCGACTGCCGAGATTGAAACAAATTAACTAACGAAGTGCTTGCTTCACGAAAAAAATGCAAGAAGCTTTTTTAAAGAAAATTTTATGATCTTTTGAATAGGTTTGATCCCGTTTATGTAACATTTTTTTTTTCACGAGATATAGAGACATATGTCTTGTCAAGCATTTTTCCCCATACAAATCGTATGGAAAACAAAAAAGCTCGATGAGCCACCAGTAAATATCAATATTATGAGCTATAATTTTACCAGAATTTTCCTTTCGTGTGCCTGCAACTTTTCGACCTGTTTCAAGCAAAAAACAAAAAATTTGAATCACCCTAATGTATATGTATATAAAATTGCAATAATTTTATCAAGTGTAAGAGCCTACAATGTAAGAGGAGGTACTTGAATTCAGAAGGGAATTCCCACTAAAGGACGAGGAACAAGTAAGGGGTATTTTTCGCCTTTTCATCCTATTGGGATAAAAGATATCAATTCAAATGATTTTCAAAAACAGAAGGGATTAGCCTTAAAAATAGATTTTTTCCAATAACTTAAAAACTATTAAAGATATTGCGTAGTTTTTAAAATTTTTGAAATTGGCCAAATAAATGGAAACCATTTTGAAGAAAAATCTTAACTACATCCCACCTTGTATGGGAAGTATGAAGGCGTGTGTGTTAGTTGATTTTTTTCATGTTCACCAATTTTTGTTGTTTTAACACGAAAAACATCGGTGTTGAGTTTCAAGAGTTCAGTGCTATTAGTTATTACTATTTGTGGCCACCGTTTATTGTTATACTTCAATAGCTTGAGACTATAAAATAACTTGAAAACTATTAAAGATATTGCACAATATTTAAGATTTTTGAAATCCAAGTTAATGGAAATTAATACCCATTTAGAAGTAAATGCTTCAACCACATCCCACCTTTATATGGGAGTTAGGCGTGTCCCTGAACCGATTTTTTCCAAATTCACGTTTTCTTGTTGATTTAACATAAAAAAACTGAATTTCAAAAGTCTAGCGCTATTATAACGATTTATGGCCGCCGTTCCATACAAACCCGTCCAATGTGATGGTGAGAGTTTTACAATTACAAAATTTGCTAAAACTGTTTATGCTGTATACCCTCAATCATAAGTTAAGTTAATAGTTGAATCGATTTAAAACAATGATTTAAAAGATATATGTTTAAGAAAAACTTAAAAACTCACTTATACATACGTATATTTAAATGAAAAGTGCCATTGAAAAAATCTTTCAGACAACGAATTGGAAGTTCATTTCTTTTCACCTCAATCAGTTTTTAGTTTTTTTAAATATTTTTATGTGTACAACATTATCCAGAACATTTTTTTTTATGGAATGTAATTAATTAAGCGAAAATATCAAGCAAGATATTGAGCTAAAAATTATTTCTGGCATTTACGAAATGACTAGCAGTTCACTAAATGATGGTAGCGTTAATGAAATGACGGAATGGGGTCAAAAATTAATTAATTATAATTTCTTTATTAATGCAATAATTTTACAACAACAATTGTACTAGAATAAGTAACCACACGTACATTATGGGTGCTGATATTGGCGAAATTGACTTTGGTAAATTAAAGATATTTTCATCATTATCCTTAATCATCAAGCTAGCCGAATGACATAAAAGTTCTTAAAACTATTATTAAAACTTGGTCAAAAACTACGTTCTACACTGAAAATCATAGTTTTTAGTGTTATAACTATAAAAAATATTGATATTTTTATGAGAAAATTATAATATACATATATGGAATTTTCTCGAACTTAAAATTATGTTAGGGGTCGTCCGCAGTAAAGGGGAGAGGAGGAGGGTTTGAGGCCTTTTCGGTGGTACTTTTTTTTTGTTGTCGAAAAAGTGGAGTAGCATAACTCTTTATGGAAATCCTTTAGTGTAGAGAAGGGAGGGCCTAGCGAAATCGGATAAAAATTTATAGCCAGGAGAGAGTAAGCCAGCGTTTAAGTTTTCAAAAAAACTGTTACTGTCGATAGTCAGCAACAGTTCATGAAGAACTGTCGGAGTTCATAAAGTTCAAAAGCTGTAGCAACAATTCACGAAGAACTGTCATAGTCAACTGTAGGCTATTGTTATAGCAATAATTGATTTATTATGCTATAGCATTACTTGATTTTTTATGCTATATTTTTCAATTTACAAATGAATTGAATTTTTATTTTTATATTTTGTAAGAATAAACTGCTATTTTCGTTTTACCGAGTGTGTTAATCTTATTTTATGTAAAAAAAATAAAGTTAAATTCCTTCACATATCACAAAGCCCAAAAAGCTCATGAAAAATGGTTTTCCACAAATAACAAAAAGGTTCTTGTCCTTGATCCTCAGATAGACTTAGAGTAAAGCAAATTGAGCAGAATCGCAAAACATTTTATTGAATATATTAGTGATATATGAATTTTTACGAACAACTGTAAGTCAGCAATAAAATTAAAACTATTAGCCACCCGTAAGTACTCAGGTTAGTCACCAAGATTGCTGAACCGTTCAATTAGCACGCCATTTATCACTCTCTCCTCAAATCACTGTCTCTTTGTTGCAAAAAAAGAAAACAGTTAATTGATCCTTATGTACAGGGTGTTGTGCTTGCTGTTCGTGTGCATGATATTATTTGTCACTAATTGGTGTATTTGTTTATTTCAAACAAATTATTTTTTTATTTAATTAGCAGACTATAACCACACTAAACGCTTCGTCAAATTTAAACGTTTTCACTGTCATGCAATGGATATTTGTTTTAAATTATAATTTAAAACTTTTACAATTTGTTTTTTTGCACAATTTTTTTTATTATTACATTTTTCTTCATTTTCTGAAAAGTTTAGCACAACGAACTCTGCTATAAGTACGATTAGTTTAAGATAAAACTTTTTTTTATATAAGAAATATCTACCTCTTCATTGCAACGGTTGCACTTTATTAGAAACAAGACCACAAGAAATTACACCAACTGCAGTTAATAACTAAAATGTTTTATTAATTTTTATTTTTTTTTTACTTAAAACTTTAATTAGCAGCCGTTACGTTTCGTTTAATTATGAAAATAGTAACAACATCGGATGCAGCTGACCATAATTTTTAGCCAAAACAATGGAGAACATTAAATTCAACCACAACAACAAACACAGCGTTAAAACCAAATTAAAACAACAAAGCTTCACAACAACATCAACAATAATGATGAGTTAATAACAATTCATTTGGGTCTAAACTGTTTAAGCCCACAATTTCTGGGATGCACACGCGCGCGCCCAAGAAACAAAACGAACAGAAAAAAAAAACAGAGCAATCGCTACACTTGCGCAGAACAAACGAACGAACGCAACGCAAACAAAAGAAAAAAAAACTTAACGGCTCATGCTTGTGGCTGCGAATTGTGGGCTGAACTTGGGCAGCAAAGTTTCTGTTATTTTTTTTTGCAAATTACAAAGTTATTCCAAATGAATTTGCAAGACATGGTACACGAAAAACAAAACAACCAAACAACGCGAATACCAAACCAATAATTTGATTGACCGACCGCTGTGCGGAACCGCGCATTTGACGGCAACTGCTCACTTCAAGAAACCGATCACGAATAGCTTAAGCTTGGCGGGTGCAAAGCAAAAAGCCAAGCGCACACACAGCCAAACCAAACGATCTTAGCCAACATCTAAGCTCCATTTGTGCTAAGCCAACTCTGCCCAGTGCGCGCCGCTGTTCGTCTCATTACAGATCAAATTTAAATTTTTCTATCATTGAAAAGAAAAAATAAGCAGATGCTGCGCCGCGCATGCGCATTTGTCTACTTAGGCTGGCTGCTTGGCTTAGTTTTTCTTCTCGTCGCTTGTTGTTAATCGAGCTTATCAGCTTTTTGCTTCTGCTGCATTATTCGTCCCCACTATTGTCCGCTGCTGCTACTGCTACTGGCAAACATCTTATGGTTTCTTTGTTTGTTTGGCAGTTACGCTGCTCCTGTCATTATGGTATTCTCCACTTGTTGTCGTTGTTGTTACTGTTGATGATGATATTGTTAGACTTCAACATATGGATCGGTTGCATATCGTCACATATTCAGTTGTGACAAGTCATGTTTTGGTCTAGCGGATTTTTGCAAAATATTTTTGCTTTTATACTGTACAACGAAGTCAGTTTGATTTTGTTTGAGCGTATAGATATGTAAGTTTTGAAAAACATCCACAAGATTGATTCAAGTCGATATAAATTGAAAAAGTCGAGGAGTAAAGAAAAACAAGAAAAAAGTCGATTTGAGCGAGTAGGTTTCGAAAAAATTGATAAAAAGTTTAAGCCAAAAAGGCTTATTGAAAATGTCGATGTAAGTAAGTTGGTATGTATTGAAAAAGATCGCAAAAAATTATATAAGTCGGTTTGTATAGAAAAAACAACGAGAGTCATCTAAAAACATCAAAACAGTCAATAAAAGTCGATACGTATCAAAATCCAATAACAAAAGAGAGAGTGGAAAAAATCGGAAAAAATTCGATGAGTTTTGAAAAACATTTTGAAAGAAAAGAACAACTTTTTTTTAAATTAAAGCTGATCAAAATGTCGGGTCAGAGCCCGAATTTTGGAAACATTAACTCGTTTTTAATTAATTTAAGTTGAACATTTTTTATTTTTCGGCGTTTAACTTGGAACAAATTTTTTTTTAAAATTCGGGTAACAATTTTCATAAGCTCTGACTTAAATAAAAAAAATTAAGAAAAATGATTCATTTACCATTATATTTGAGTTTTCAAGCCATTTTTGAACCAAAAAATATTTAAAAAATTTTTTTGTTGGGCTTTAACTTAAAATAATAACTATCCAAAATTTTGGCTCCATGGATTTGTTGGTATTTTAATTAGCTTTATTTTAAAAAAAATTGGTAATTTTTGATGAGATTTGAGCTCCCTAGCGATTTTTGAACCACTTGATTTGGGACCATTGCTTCCGTACCTTCGCTTTATCGCGCTCTTCACAGAATTTTTGTTTTCTGTTCTTATAGGATCTCAGGGGCCGTCCATAAATTACGTGAGTCAAAATATTGGGAGGAGTCCGGCAAAACCTCACCAAGGGGGAGGGGTGGTCAACGAAAATCTCACGTCAACTTTTTAACGCAGAGAGTTAAGGCAAGTCTCACGGAGGGGAGGGAGGGGATCCCGCCAGAACTCACCGAATCTCAGCAAGGGGAGGGGGGAGGGGTCTGCATTTTTAAAAAATTACCTCACGTAATTTATGTACGTCACCTTATTTCTACTTTTTTTTAACAACTAATAGTATGTAATGGCATTTTACATTTTTCAACAACTAAAAGTATGCAATGGAATTTTCATGTTTTTTCTCACATACATTATTGCTTTGTTCTTTTATTTTTCTTTCTTATTTTATATAATAAAATGATTTATTAAAAATTTTGTGGGAACTATTTGTAGTTCTGGATTGAACTTTTGTAGAGTTGTTCTTCACTACTTTTTTCTGTACAGTGATTAATTTAGGATTATACGAGCATACATATAAACAGATGTACTAAAATCAATACTTTAACTGGTTTATTCTTGAGCATATTTACTTTTATGGCTTCAAGGAAATTGGAATATCTTGATTGAAAACATCGTCCAACAATTTAAATTTTCCAATCCCTTCCTAAAAAAATCAAAGTCAAAGGTAGATGCATCGCTGACTATAGGTAGAAGAGTACTAGCATTGTATGCTTACATCAGGATATTTTGTTTAATTTCTTAAATTTAAAATTTAAATGTCCTTCGATACCTAATATAATTGATTGTCATAAGTGAACTTGTCAAGAGTAGACCATTAAACGACAATTCTACTAAAGTTAGTTCTTTAGCTGAATCCTTCAGAAAAATCTTAAAGCATCATCAGAACTATGTACACTTACAGTACCTTTCTAAGACAAATATCACAAAACTGGTAGCACTGCCTTTCCAGTATTCATAGAACTAGTGCAATTTTCATGCTAAAATCATCTTCCAATTGATGTTCCTTTTTGCACTTCATCTTCTGCAATACTACATTTTAATCCGATTTGAAAAGACTTTTTGCGGCACACAACAACAACCGGAGCACGAGTGACCGAACCAAAATATACCACATTGAACCACATTTGCACATACAAGGAGCCAAGATCGTTAGCTGCTGTAGCCGGTTGTAAAACGGTTCTCAATAACTTGCAACGTATTTCTGGTTCTAGAAAAGCAGCGGCTCATGCCATTCCTGTTGGATGTCTTGAACTGGTCGTTGGTCAGTAAGGCAGTTAGGCGGTGAAATGAACAGGCAAAGGCAGGGGAAAAGTATGTTGTACGGTTCCCGTTTCATGCAACCAAGCGAAGACAAAATAAAACGCCTCTCTCTTGTATATTTTGCTACCACATTTAAAGCTGGTGCTTATGCGCCACAACCATGGATACCAATTACCTGGAAATTGCAATGGTTTGCCAGTTTTTCGCCAACAAATTTAAAAGTCTCTAGGATAATCACACTTGGCATCCCTGGTCGCAGTATTTTATTAATTGCCACTAGCATTGTTGTTCCATATACACAAATGTAGGTGAAGAAAGTAGGAATCGCGTGTATCGCATATCATATGTGTGGATTTTTATTTAATTGTTCGGTTCTGTTGTTCGACTGCTTTGATTATGATGGACTGCACATGTGCGAACGAATCATTCGACCAACGAATGACGAACGGTGAAATGTTGCCATGGATTCCAAAATGGAATTATTGCTGTAGTTATGCAATTAGTGGCCAATATATGCGATGCAACCAACAGTGGCTACTGTTGAATGTGCACCGACACCATATGTTGAAGTTTTCATTTTAGTCGGGTTAGTTGCGCTAAACAACAAACGATTTAAAGTTTTGAGTTTACAACTTATAGCCCGCCCCAAGGAGTATTGCCTCAAGTTGAGTTGAATTTTTGATTTCTTCCTTATGGTAAAATGTATGAGCACCAGTTTGACAGCAGTTGCATTATGTAGCAACGTGCTGAATTTAAAAGAAAAACAAACAAAAAATGTTTATTTATGAATTAAATATGTTAATGGAACAATTTTGAAAGTTTTGAACTGTAAACAATCGAAAGGCAATGGATATTAGTTTTCTCTTTTATTTTAAGAAGACCTTCGGAAGAGGCCGCAGGAAATATATTTATAGCTGCTTAATGGTGTTACTGTATTTGTTATACTCCATGCAGAGGTCTCATATAAAGAGTTTTAGAAAAGATTTGATAAATGTCTAAAAAATATATTTCCAAACATACAAATAATTGATAGTTTCTATAAAAATAGTATTTAATTTTTTAGTAGCTAGTATTTGCTGAAACAATATCACAAAGCTCTCCGTCAATTGATATTTTCAAAAAATTATTGTTATTTTGTTACGATAAAGGGTAGTTGACAAAAAGACTATTACTAGAGTTTGCATATGTTGTGTTTAAAATAGGCCCGTTCAGAGAATTCGGGTCCTAAATTTCCCAAAACTTTTTTTTCGGAGTCTAGGATAAAATGAAGTTTAAAACGCTCTTCCAACAATCTTCATCGATTAATGCAAAAAAGGTAACCCGAAAATGAATTAAGAATGGGCCATTTCGGCGACTAATATATATATTAATTGTATCAAAATAATTTCTTAACTATCTGTTTCTTTTCATAAGAATTTAATAAGAAAAAATTGTCAAAAATTCTGCTTCTGCATTGAGATTTCTCCAAAACAAAGTATTGGGATAGAAGTTAAATACAATTCTCTAGTCATTAACTTTATGTATAATCTTGCAAAATTTTAAGCAAATTGGAATGGGTAGTGGCCCTGAAATTTAAGTTTTTTCTTCAAAAATTTTGAAATTACCCATACACAAAGTTTCACGAAAGTTGAAAATGTTGCACTTCATTGCCTGAATAATTCGATATGGTATCATAAGTCCCAAAAATTAACACACCATATTCATATGTTGTATGTGTGAAAACCTTTCAAAACAGACTTTTGTTATCCTATTGATAGTTTTTCGTGTAAAATTTTCTTTATTAAAAACACTAATTAAAACACAAAAGTACTTTTAAAAATTTCGTGTCTGCCAAAATTATTGAGTTTTTTTTCAAAAATAAAATATTAAGTAATTTGATACCACTATTTATTACATGCCACATTTGAAAGTGGATTTCAATAAAAACGTTCAAAGAAGTAAGCATGCAGTCACTGCAAAATGCTTAAGGCCGATTTGTAGGAGATTAAAATATTCTTTACATTTCTTTATTGTTAAATGGAATTAATAAATTAAGTAGCGTCATTTATTAATCGATAAATAAACGTCACTGTACGCTGCTTTCACCAAGAGGGAAATGCTTTATAATCCAGAATAAGTTAAGTTTAACAAACACCGCAAAACTACAACAGCTCTCTGTGCAAGCACTCACCAAATCTCTGACGATGCTTCAACTAAGAGTTGCACACAATCCAAACAACCTCTGGCTGCGGCATAGTGCAGCGCTAATGCACCTCCGTTGGGCCTTTCGATCGACGAAATGCTCCCCGAGTGCATTGAATCGTAACGGTCCAATTGGTGAGAATGCATGTTTTTGGAAACATTTAAGTTCGGCAGGTGATCGGTGGCAGTTCTGAAATATTGAAAAAAAAAAAAAGAAATAAAAAATATATTTTGATGACATTGAATTCAAGCCTAAGCTTATGCAATAAAATCTTTACGGTAGAAAAATTTTTTTGCATAAAAAGATAGCGTGCAATCTAGGGGCATTTTAAAAACGTTGGCTTTTGAAGTTTTACAGCGGCAAAAATTTTGTTGCAGTATTTTAGGCTGCAGTTAAAACAAAAACAAAAGACTTAGGCAACGAACTCATTTGCTAATGGAAAGAGTTTTTGTCTTGTGCTTGTGAGGCACAGTGGTGTGTAGTGAATTATTTATTCTAATTTTATTTGGTCGTGGTTTTAGATAAAAGTCAAAAAATATTTCGGGCACTGATCCATAGTTGCTCGATAAGCTGCTCTTGAGAGATTAAAAAATTCTTGATTTCGATCATGTTGATATTTGCTCATTTTTTTAATATTTTCTCCTAATGAGGTGTTTTTTTTTTGCGAAATATCAAATATCGATAAGGTTAGTGAACGATACTTATTTTCACTCAGAAAGTATTTTATAAAAATTGTTTTTTGAACTTATCATTATTTGACTGTTATGCTCTTTGTACTTAACTACTAAGTTATCAAGTAACGTATAATGGAACATTGATACATATTATGTGCTAATTTTTTGAATTATCTTTTTTAAGTAAATATTAAATTTAGAAAAACCATTTTTTTTTTCTTTTAAACACTATTAATTCTTCTTTTTCAATGATCAGTTACGCTATTTATCTCCAAAAAAGTTAACATCCCTGGAATTGGAATTGCATTAAGTCAGAGAATTTGTCTGTTCTGAAAAAATTTTAAAATCTGATTTTTTTTATAATCTAAGGATGCATTACTTTTCAAAATTTAATTGTACACAACGAAAGTACACGGCAAAAAAATGTTAATTATATCAAACTCAGAAGCGCCATGGAAGGTAAAAGTGACTTAGTTATAAAATAAAAAAAAAAAAATCCGAGAAATTGTGACATCATAAAAACACTAAAGCCAATCGGAACAGCAGGAAAATTTATACATAAGATAAAAGGGAATGGGAGGCTCGAAGATTAATAAAAAGTTGGACGCAGTCGGACTGTACGAACAAATAAAACAAGTGAGAGGACGATATCCTGCTCAATCAGCCTGTGCTGTAGCAAAGGATATGAAAATATCAAAAACTTTCAAGCAGTTTCTTATCAGGAATGATCTGCGACTCAAGGCCTATAAAAGCTAACGCCTTCACTGGATAACAAATAAGAAAAACAACTACCTGTTGCAAAAAGTAAGGAGCTACTTGACTGGCACGTTGGAGATGAAATAATCTTTTCAGATGGAAAACTGTTCTTCTTGCAAGACAGCCACAACTAGCAGAATAACCGTGTGAACGCAAGAAGTTTTGCGAATGCTCCAAAAGATGAATTAACTGCTGAGAGATATCAAAAAGTGACCAAAATCAAGGTCTGATGAGCAGTATCAAAAATAGGGAAAGGGCCGAAAAGTTTGCCTGATTTCATCTCTGCGGAAGAATGGCGAGCATCATCACCGAATCTCAAGACATTGGATTGCGTATGGAGCCATATGCCAGGTAAAGTAAGGTCAAAAAAGGCATAACAATTGATGGGTTCAAGCAGGGTTTGACAAGGATTTGGGATGAAATGGAACAGAAAATGGTGCGTGACGCCTGTGAATCGTTTTTCAAATGTTAACGTCTTGTAAGCAAAGAAAGAGGTGATAGTTTAGAACTTTATCATTAATTTAAGAAATTTTGGAATGTTGTTAAGCCTTTGGAATAAATAAAATAAAATATTGTAGACGACTTTGATTTTTATAACACTTTGTTTTACGGACAGTTATTATTGGCCACACTGTACATTTATCTGGTTCACAACCGGGTTAACACGGTAATGTGATCCACTGATGGAAAAGGTGCTGTGATCTTCAGTCTTCTATGGATTCTAATTCATGATATTGAGATATCGTTGTTCAGAATTTTTCATAGCTTTCATAGATCATTATTTATTTTTATGTGATCAGATAGAAATAAGCTTCTTTTTCAAACAGCATATTTTCCGTGACATCATTCATTCAAATGCAGACCTCATAACTTCATAAAATGGACTTAGCTTTATTTCTGTAAGTTAAAAACTTTATAAATTTAATGTGTTATCGATCGAAAATGAAGCAATCTATTGAGGTAAAATTTAAAGAGAAGGGCTATTGCAGTTTGACTATAAAAAAAATTATCAAACGACTTCATATAGTTTTGAAATGTCTGCAAATATTCACCAGAATACCGTTTTCGCACTTTTAAGCCAGGATATCTTAAAATTCCAGAATGTTGGAAGAAAAAACTTTAAATGAGATTTTGTTTGGTACACAAAATTCTTTTGGACCTACCTGTGCTGATTTATGGTACGTGGGGTTGTTATACTTTTCCAAAAATTTTAATGTGATATTATTATAATTTTTATTAAACTTTTCTCAATTTTCAGTGGCATACAAAACTATCGAAATTTACTAAGACGGGAGTGGTTCGGAATATCCCCACTGCTACCACTAGACATTTGTTTCATTTTTGGATTAATTTTGATACAAGTGTAGAATATTATATACTGGAATATAGCTCATAAAAAAATCAGAGCAACGGTAACAATAAACTAGAAAATAATTCTTACTGCATGCTCGATACTCGATTTTGATGAATCGATGTGACGGTTTCATTTATTATATTTTTTCGGACTTGTTAATTGGAGTTTACTTCCTATAATTCCGTTTACTAATAGATCCGAATTAAAACTGCATAGTGAATTTTCACACATTTTGCATTTGTTTACTAACGAAAGAAAGTTTTGTTGATATTTTCCTACTTATGTACTCTCCATTCCACTTTTGAAAAACAATTTGAAAATCAACAAACATTTTCCTGTTGTTATTTTTTATCTTACAACTTTCGCATCAGTTTCACACTTTTTGATTTGCATAATACATTTACACATACAGACAAACAAATCAACACAATTTGTAAGTTTGTATGTTAACAGGTGAATATGTTGTAAGAAACGTCAAAGTAATTAGAATAGTTTTTTTTTATTTTTATGTTTTTTGTTTTGTTTAGCACCTCTTGCGCTCTATTAACAACAAGTAGCTTCAAAAAGACAACCAGCTATAGAAACAACAAAACTACTGACTTGACATATTAAACAAGAACAATTAGAAAAAGTCACCGCTTCTGTGACGCATGCGCTGTATTGTAACAGAGATGAGTGGCTTTGGTGTGAATTAGTTCAAGATTTTGAGCGTGATAGCGAGTGAGTTTATTAAAAGGAAAAGTGCTTATTTAAACAATCGTTTAAATGGAAAATTGTTACGCCTTGTTCTGCAACGACAATTTTTGAAATTAATTAAACAGAAATATCTGGAAATATACTTTTCAAATGATATATACATCCAACAAAAACTTATGACTGCGATTTATAAAATACGCTTAAAATAAACTTACACAAAATGTGAAAACGAATGTAAAATTACATAAATTTATATAGGAAAACAATTTTGTATGGCACTCAAATTAGCATATACATACTATTTTTTAGGTTTTCAAATTATTTTTTGAAAAAATGTGTTGCGTTTAATTTTGGTGCCATCCTTGATTGAAATTAAATAACCTACACTACATTAAAAGTAAAAGTGTGCGTAAAATACTCAAATTTTGATTAACCCATTTCAGACTGGTACCAGAAGGTCCCGTACAAATTTGATAAAATTTGGTGTGGGAGGTCAGGGGATCAATAGAAGTTGCTGATGAAAAAACAAAATTTTTCACTATCGGCACAACGGAGATATGGAATGGGTAAATTTTTACCCAATAGTCCTCTATGAGACAAAAAAAAAAAAAAAAAAATTACCGTTCAACTTTTCATTCAACCAAATCTGTTTTATTATACCATCCCACATATGACCTTTGAATTTGTTTCGAGCTTTTTTTTTTTTATGGTAACTAAATTCTACCTCACAAAAATACAGAGTAGTCAAAGAAGTTCCGAAAAATAAAAATATTCATTTCAGACCAATCCTTCCTCTACCCAAAAAAGCTTTAAAAACCACAACACCTCTTACTTGTCGCTTGGTAGGATTTTTTAAAATTCACTATTCTTTTGGGTATTTAAATATCCAATTGTCTGGAATGAGTTAATAGGGTCTTTTCCCAGAATTGTCTTTATTTCGTTTTATTTTATAAGTGAAAAATTGATTATTTAGCTTCACAAAATTTCTGCTGTATATGCAGTGCTTCACTCACTTCCCCGCGATACTAAATGCTTTTGCTTCATGTATGGTAATATCAATTTAAGTAGTTTCTCATCATAGCGCTCAAAAGATTTTGTTTGCATAGGACGTGGCTTGCCCTTTTGTCAAACTTTGCTCACTTTTGGTCTTATGCCTCAAAGCTTGCAAATCTTAACCAAATGTTTCCGCACTGAGTTTTATAAAATTTCCAAAATCAGTTTCCTATGCATAGCGTTTCAAAGTTTTTGCTTTTATAGGTGGTGCCAGGAGCACTTGTTTTTTTTTGTATACAATTTGGTAATCAATTTCAGCGCATAGTGTACATATGTATAAGGGCTTTTACTTGTACGGTGGTGTGCTAAGTATGCCCAATTATCAGGCTCTGTTAAAGGTTTTGCATAGTTCTTGTCTGTGTCACACAATGTTCTAGTACTAAATTTACTAAACATTTGAAGAATAATTTTGTCATATAACGTGGCACACTCACTTGTCTAATCCTGTCTAAAAAACTATTATTTGTGTTGTCAGCCACTTAAATACAAAGTTTGGCAAATATTACGTGAACACTTTTCTCACAATACTATTTCCACGATAACTTCTCCAACTCCAACTGCCTGTCATAAATCATTCATAGTGCGAAATCTCGTTGCGTTATGTTAAATTATTCACTCAGCATAGCGCTTAAAAGTTTTTGTACAAATCCGCTCACTTTATTTTCGGCCCTTGCATATTTTTTTTTTGTAATTTTATTTGTAATTAAATAATTTACTTAGCATAGCGTTTTAATTTTATTTTTTGTATGGAAGGTGTTACTTCACTTTGAAATATAAAAGAATTGCAGCAATTTAAGCACGCTATCCAATGGTATTAAATTTTTCAAACTTGGCTGAAATAGCTCCTTACATATGGGACAAATCCAATAATAAAATTTAATTAATTTCTTTCGAGACTTCCTGTAATCATGATTTCCCCAGACGGACGAGGCTAGATTAATTCAAGAGATAACGTTGATCAAGCGTAGACACATGGTCGATTTTTTCCATTATATTCATTTATATTTTTTTGAAATCATTGATTCTCTTATTTAGAAATTTTGTTTTTCCTTAAAATTTTTATGAATCTTATCATACATAGTGAATTGCCTAACTTTCACACTCGTAATGTCCGTACCGTGGTATGTGCCCAACAAAAAATTGCCAAGCATTTGCTTCAGCCTCAATCTTGAGTTAACAAAAAAAAATCAATCAATTAATTTATATTAGCTACATTATCATTTAACTTGAAGTCAAAATTCCAAAAAAAAGTCTTCATCGATATAAACAATGAAGTACTGGACCTTTTTTAATTAAAACAATTGATAGGAGTTCCTATTACTTATTCCCGAAAAAGTGCTGTTGTGAAAACATAAGACATGTTTCAAAAGGAAAAATGTGAAATGTGAAAAATCAGAAAATATCCGTATCGTGGCAACGATATTTACCAATTCCGCTTTCATCGGAGATGGGTTATACTATATATACGTAGATTCACTCTATAGACATATTTTGGGAAGATGATTACACGAGAAAACGTCAAAAATTTATAAAAGTCGTAAAAATTTTTTCCGAAAAATTTGACTGGAAAAGTTAACAGTTAGATTAAAATCACCCATATGTACTTTTCTATATCTACCTTGCTGACTTATATGCGTTGCAAAAGGGAGTACAAAATATATCTTGTGTCTAGGGCAAAAAAAATAGGTATTTGACAGGCAGTTGATGCGATACATCACAATTCCGGCATAAGCCAACCATGACATGATACCGTGACACCAATCTATTACATTCTTTCGGAAATTTTCTATCTAATTCCGTAAGTGTTTTCAATGAAAATTTTTAAAGAAATAAATCTCAGTAAGTTCCTGAATATAAAATTGCAACAAAAAAATATTTAGACACAATTTATTTCCAAAAACTAACCACATTTTTTTCACTTTTTTACAAATTTACAAATTTTAGAGTTATTGTGGACTCATGAATCAGTGATGAAATCATCAGTGATGAAATCTTCATCTATGGCTTAACAAGAGCTAAGGGTGTTGCTTCGTAACAATATAACAGAAAACAATTTTACTTAGATTTCTCGACGTTCAGTTTTTGTATTTAGGTACAGAGGCATAGATAATTTTAATCAGAATAATTTCCGAACATTTTTAATTTTTTTTTCATCAATTTAAAGTGCTTTAAATGCTTAAATGATGCATTTATCACAATTTAGAATCACTGACAAGAAATTTAAGAAACATACCCCAATTTAATCGCAATGTGACGACATTTATCGCATGGCACAGTTTTTTTCTTCAGCTCACTACTACTACCGGTTTGTCTTGAAGATTCCAAGGAAGAGGCTGGCACAGCTCCAGAGCCGGAGGACGACGACGATGTCAATAACGACGAAGACACATTATCACTTGAAACTTTTTTGATATTTTTTGCATTTTTAGCGCTGACATCACTATCACCACCAACATAAACAACGAGATTACTAAAAATATCACTATCACTTGCAGCGACAGCACTGTCAAACAACTGCTGCTGCCGCTGTATATTACACAATTTTGGCTTCAGCTGCATATCGCTGCTACCACAACGTTTACTAAAATAACCAAGATGATCGTCAACACTCGCATTTGCATCCAGCAGAATGCGTTCATACTCTGCATTTTCCACTTCACTAACGCTGAGTTTTTGCTCAAAAACGCGCGGCGGCAACTGACACTGACGCAGGATCTCCATACGTTTGTGACGCAACTCAATGGAGAAGACGAGACGTACGCGCACAAAACGACGCAAGCATTTGTTCTGCGTTTTCAAATGACGACGATTTTGACGTAATTCCAATTTTTCGAGACGGTTTAAGGACTTGGCGTTGAAAGGCGGAAGCTGCTGACTATCAGCTACGGTGGTCAAATCAAGCGCGGATCTTTGACGACGCCACGGTACTAAGTCAAATTGACCAAATTTATTATGACCTTGTTGACGCCACGGATGAAAGTTTGTCACTGAGGTGTTATTGTAGCGCAAAATCCAATCGGAGTGAGCAGAAGTACCTGTACTATTACCACTAGATATACCAAATTGACTTGGGGCACTTTTACGACGTCGTTGCTGCAACATGGCCGAATTACGCGCACTGACCGGTTCTAAGTTTTTACTATGCTTTGGCACTAGCGCAGGCTGCAACATGCGCGTATCAAGCCCAAATTCGCTTTCGAGACGCTCGAGTTCTTTTTGTGAAGCCGCGTACTGAACACCGTTCCATATGGTAACTGGATTTGTCGTGCGGTCATTGAGCGAGAGACGACGAGACATTATTCTTTTACTTTTTTTTTTTGCTGTTTCCAATTTAATGAACCTGCGCAATGGTCGGTTCGTGACTCATTTTCCGGTCAGGCAATTTTCAATTAAAGGGGGTCGGTCGTTGCTGTGAGTCCCGTGATACACTCACTAGTTAATTTTTCTCTCTTTATTTAATTTTTTGTATTTTTTTTTTTTGAAAACTATCGCGTACTCTAATGAAGTACCATATCACTGAACAAGCGACCGATCGAAACGTCCGCTCGTTGAAACGAGTTTTTCCAAAATGATGACTGTCATCGTCGCAGTTTTATGCAAAACCCTCAAAATATTTGGGTCCCCGATCACAAGTTCAGCAATTTGCTCTTTGACTTGAGCATTTTTCATTGTTGTTATTTTTGTTGTTGGTAGGGCAACAGTAGAGCGTTTGTATGTTTTTGTTTTTTTTACTACACATTTAATGTTTTTGTTGTCATTTTAATGTGTAAAAAAAATAAACACAACGATTTTTCTCTGTATTTTCATTGTTTTTTTTTTGTCTAATTGTCTTTTAACAAAATGCGTGCCGAATGGCGTTGAAGTCAGTCGCTTGGCTCAGTAGCTTTGTTGTCGCTTCATGTTTCAGTTGGATGAGCACGCGTTTTTATCAGTAATGTCGCTATTTCCATTGCCTCACTGATGTTGTTGATATGCTTCACAACAAGTTGGCAACTCTGTTTTTTTGGAATTGAGGTTTATCATCTGTAAGTTGTTGAGTTTGCCACCTAAGTGATAAATTTAATTAGTGCGCGAATTTTTATTTGTTATTGTGCTAAAGCCTTTGATTTATCTGGTCAATTGTGAATCCGTCTGCTTGATTTGCATTTTCAACTTTCAACTGTTACCGAAATATGCAGCTTTTTATGATTAATGCTTGCACTAAAACTTAACTTTTGACACTGGGTCAAAGAAAAAAAAATCGGAGTATAGCACTGTGTATTATGTACATACATATTGATGACATTTTTGATACAATTTTACTTTTTTTAACACACTCGGGCCTTGAAGAATATATTGGTAGTAAACTTGATGAATTTTTAATTCATGCTGAGTTATTTTCGTAAGCTTTAGTACTGTGAGTTTATATTGCAATTTTAAGGATAAGTCCTAATTAGAGCCTTAGTTTGCCATAAGATCGACCTCTAGATTTTGATGCAATAAAAACATACAATTTTACTGCTTTTAAACCTTGCTGTTTAATTTGAAATTCGAAAAAGCTGCAAAAGTAATAAACGTTTTCCCTTCTCTAACAACTAATGCTGATTTATACAAAACCTTAGAACATTCTTGTGTAGTCGTGAAATTTACAAATTTTTAATTTACGTCTTAAATTTATTTTACATAGGATTTTTTGCAGTTTATTCAATTTAAAAGAAAATATATTGGTTAAACCGATTGCAAAACAGGAAGAGGAGTAGGGATTTAAGGACTTCCATCTTATGTTAACATTTATCCTAATTTTCGCTTAATGTGCAATTTCGTCACAAATTTTAACTATGAAAAATTATATAACATCAGTGTGACACAACATATAAGCTAATTTTTTCATCCCACCCCCGTTAAATCTTGACGAAAATTAAATCAAGCCCCTCTTTCCCTTTGTCGCTTAACGTAATATGTGAATAACCCATAAGCCTTTTAGTTTTTTTTTTTTTGAAGAATTTCGTATGGCAGTAATGAGTATGCCGAAATTTTGTAATTCGGTGAAATCACGTAGACCCTTATATTTTATTGCATTAAATATTTCGACGGATGCACTAACTGGAAAAGTCAACCAAAAATGTGCAACCAAAGGTTGAAGCTTATAGTATCTCAAAGTTGACATTGAATAGCCAGCATTTGTTGTAAAATACAAAACATCTAATGTTTCTGCTCAAATTGTTATTTTCCTTGTCTATGTTGACATAACCATGAGTGCTTAACTTTCAGGTTCAATGACGTTTCGACCGACACAACGTTTGACTTCAACAGGTGACAATGTCACTCACACACTGATCGCACTGTCTATGACAACTTTAATAACAAAAAAAAAAAACATTGTAATCGTTGTTGTTGTTGTTTCTTATTGTTGTTGTATTTGTATTTAAAATTAACTAAACTAATCACTGAAGCATAAATAAAAGCAATTTAATCGATAGAAAAAACATCACTGAAGGGCAGCAACAACAATGACAACGGAAATATCACAGGGATGACAGCTGATGTTTTTGTTTCGTAATTAATATCGCTTGCACATATGTATGTTCACATGTTTATCCGCGAAAAATATTTATCCTCATTTTTAAAGAGATAATGGGAAATTCTTTCGATTTCATTTATTTAATATAATGTAGGTGATTTTGGAAAAAAGTAAGAATTGTATTTGAAATGACACCGGTAGGTTGTAACATTTTACACTCTTTTTGGAGATGCTTTTTTCACCTTCAGGCTTAGACATTCTTACTAATCGGCTTAATAGTCAGTGATGAATCCATTTAGCAATGGATGACTAACTTAAGCCCATCTTTTTTGTTGAACTTATCTCTGTTTTGTATAACTTTTTTTTTGGTGTTGACTAATAATTGCAAAAGTTCACACGCAAAAGCAAGGAGTATCGAAAAAGTCGACAAAAGTAAAAAACTTTCAAAAAATATCAAAATATTAAATAAAAATCGAAAATCATCGAAGAAGTCGAAAAGTATCGCAACATATCGAAAATTTGATAGCAGTCAAAATGTATCAAAAAAGTTGACATATATCGAAAAACATCGAATAAGTCGATAAAGGCCGAAATGTTTCGAAAAACTTCGAAAACTATTAGAACTTAGTAACATAAAAATCGTAAAATATGGAATGATCAAAAAGTTGAGAAGGAAATTTTGAATTTAGTTTTCAGAGTCATCATCCTTGACCCCTCTAAAGTGTATTTTGACCAAATTTTTCGATCAAATTTTGGTTCGATCATAAATGGGGAAGAATTACTTTGTATATATTTATGAATAATCCAAAAAATTTCTTCAAGGATTTTTTATTTTGCTTCGGAAATCAATGTAATTCATCCCTGGTCATAAAAATGAAAATGCATTGATTGCAACAAAAAATATTCATTCTACCGTAAGCGCATTTCGTATCATTGTATCATTTTTCAAATCGCATTAACTACAAAATAGTTAAAATTAACAAATTACACGTTTGTCAAGAGTTGAGTTGCTTAAGATTAAATGAAGTTTTTTTTCTTTATTTTTCCAAACCATTTCACAGTCTAAGTTAACAAATGATCTTCTTATGTTACTGGCAAGTAATTTGTCTGAACTCAAGCGTAAGGTGACATAAACATTCACCTTTGAGTTGGCGCCAAATTGAGTGTCAGTCAGTCAGTTAGTTAGTATCCGAGTTAAGGTTGAGTTCACTTAATTTGTAACCAAAACAAATTTACTTGAAAATTTTAGCGAAGTTTAATTTTCCTTTTAGCATGAGTACCTACATATTATATGCTTGTGTTTGGGTATTTAAATTAATTAATAGGTTAAAACAATTTGGAACGCATCTGCAACCGTAAATGAAGCAATTTTGTTACACGTTATATAATACTGGCAATAAAAAGACTTAGCAATGGAAGTGGCAGCTTGTGTTGATAACAAACCCACTGAATAAGGCTTTGGTTTATATAGTATATTTTCATTTGCTTACATGTTAAGGCAGATTTAAATTGAGTAACAAATAGGTTTTTTAAAAAACCTCTTAAGGCATTTACCTTAGAGGTGCCTTTCGTACCTATTAATATGTACAAGGAATAAGGTATATGTGATAAATAGCTTAGATATCAAAGCCATAGCTCAAGTTGTTTAAGTGATATTTTTATCTCTGCATGATAGAAATTTACCAAGGCATGCATTTTTTGAGTTTTCATGATTTTTACTTGACACATTAGACACACTGTATCTCTGAAGATGGTCTTGCTAGGGATATTTTCTTCGGTGTAAAAACCAACTACTACTACAGCTTAGGCGAATATAAAAAAATCAGAAAAAAAAAATTGTTACATGTAACAACGATGTACAAATTTTACATCATAATCTTAATTTAAATCAACAATATTTAAATTTTTTTTTTTATTTTTATAAGAAAATATTTATTTATCATAGCTCCAATTTGTATTAATTTAAATAAAAAATCGTTATAAATTGTAAATATTTCATTTAAACATGAATTACTTTAACTGGATGGGATCTTACATCCGAAGAGTGCAAATTTAGAGCGCAAAAATGATAACACGCAATGCCATATATGTATACCATGGCAAGCAGTGCAACAAAGAAAACTAAAGCTCTTGAGGGCTGTGGAATAACAACGACTGCATAAACCAAAGTGTGCACAATACGTGAAATGGCCACAGCACGGAAAAGATTAATGGCCAAGAATGATGCAGGATCGGTCAAGACGTAAAGGAAGCCAATGACACAGAAATGTACAACATTTTCCAAATCATTACGATGAGCTCTGCGTACACGTTCAACATTGGGATCATCGAACTTCACTTTTTGCTTTGTGGACAACAAATCTTCTGGATTGGCAAAGGTCTTAGTTCTAAATCGCTGTAATCCGGTGACATTGACAGCATTTTCAGTACCAAAACTCCTGACCAAAACAGAAAGGCACTAAAGACATCGTTTTCCAATGTTAATAAATTCACAACACTTTTGACCATTTTGTACCGAGTGTAAGGTTTCAGTTTTGCGACACTTTGCGTTGAAGTTATAAAGCTGACTGAATTTTTTAGAAAAGTCCTATTAAAAAAACAAAAATTGATAGGGAAAAAACACTGCTATCTAATCTCTTAAGTAAAACAGAGATTGAAAATTTCACGTGTGTGAAAAAAAATACAATAGTTTTTGCACTTAAGGCAAGAGTTTTTCAGAATTTTGAAGCTCTGGTAAAAAATAATAGCGGCATTCACAGAAGCAAGGTGGCAAGTTAGCAGTGAAAACGCTGAGCACTCTGTTTTAAGGTATGAAAATATTGCTAATATAGCAAATTTTTCAACGGTTTTCTATTGAAGAAGGAATCAGATTTGCAGACACAGCTTTCGATTCTGATGTGGCGAAATTTCTGTCACACTTAACTCAAGGTTCTTAGAGAGTAAAAGTGCAGATTTATTACACATTTAATTTTAAAGCAAATCTGCCTACTCTGCCCATTTGCCACGTCAAATGGATCTGTGTATACCGCAAATATATTTACGACATTGCTACTCAGTTTCGTCATATATAGCGATTTTGCTAAGCTGCATTGAGAGTTTTTTCTATTTGAGTAAATTAATCAATTTTGACTAAATTAATAAAAAAGGTGAATACTTCGCTCAACTTCGCAATGTCTGGTAATCTTCGATCCTGCCGACGATAAAGATGTTCAACGACCGCTAGAGCAGGAAATACGTGAATCGAGAAAATGTTGGAGAAAATTGAAGGCACTCGCTACTGATCGTTTTGGACATTTAACCCAAAATGTTACGCTAGCCAACGAACTGAAAAAGCTGTTATGACGAGTTGCAACGTTTTGAAGTTCGGTTCGTCAAAATGTTTCGTTCACTTTCGATCAATTACGTAGGTTCATTTTGGCTATCAACATTGGTTTACATCAGGGGTCGGCAAAATTTGATTTTCCAGAGCTCAATTGAGCTGAATTATATTGTTTTTTGCCGACCCCTGGTTTACATACACTCGAACTTACTCGTTATGTCTCGTCTATTTTGGTTTAGGCTTAATAATGATGCCCGTTAGATTTGGTTACGGTTATCATTGGTGGTAGCTAATTACCCTTTACAATACTGATAAAAAAAGAGCCTATTTTATTTCAATAAGAATTTAATTACACTTAGGCTATCAGTACTGCAAAGGATAATCGAAATATTGGCAAAGTTAATACAAAACTAATATTCTGGTTATCTAAATCTTTTACTGGAGAAGCTTTAACCGTGCGAATTGTACAAGAAAAATCAAAGGGATTCTAAAAGTGAATGTAAAGCGTAATGAGTCAGAATATTGTCACTTATAATCCTTCTTAAGAGAGTGTTTTGTTATGATGTTTTGTAGGAAATGCAACTATGCTCTGAGTCCCATTTAGGCTCTTTATTTCAAGCTTCGACAAAATACTTGGAAAAGACTAATTTCTAATTCATATTACAAGCTTTGAATGGTAAAGCAGCTAAGTTGGTAAGCAATAAAATTTGTGAGCATTTTAAGAACATTTTTTAGGCTTTAAAGGTTTTTTATGAGAACTAAATCACCGAAAAAATAAATAGAAAAAACTGAATTTATTTCAGGGCTACTCTTTAAAAAGCATTTAGCTAAGGTCCGTGAATTATCTACACTGAAAAACTTTGCTAACCGTTTAGCTTCTTTAATTTATTGCCAGAAAATTATTCAAGCTCTTGGAGATACTTAAATAATATCAATTTTAAGACTAAACAACTTCACCTTATTCGATTTATTATACTTTTTCATAGTTAAAATTAAGTTTAAAAATTAGGGTATTTACATTTAAATGAAAATAAATCAACAATAAAATGGAAATCAGATGAGCGTAAATGTTTGCCACAATTAAAATTGATTTTCTGAAGACACCGATGCATTCACTTTTTTAACTTATCAATACAAATTCAAGGGCAGCTACATAAAAAAAATTTGTTTTATCTGCACACCAAATAAATTATTTATGAATGCAAAACACAAACGTTAAAAATTTGTACAATTTTATTATTTTTGTTTATTTTGTATTTTGTGAAACAACAAACAAGCCAAGCATAAATTTGTCTCATTGTCAGTTGACATTGAGTATGGCCAAAATGACAAACAATGGGCCAACAAGCGACGTTTCTATTCTGAGTGCATTAATGTATTTGCTAATTAATTTTGTTTAACCATGGATATTTATTGGTTTTTAATAATCTTGTGAATACAAAAATTTAGTGAAAGTAAGTGTTTTAAAATAATTTTATGTAAGGTTTTTAAAATTTAAAACTGTTGTAAATTAAATGAAAACAATCTTTTGTACTCTTCTGAACTTTGTACTCTTAGCAGAGGCGTACATGTTTTTGAACCTTTAGGATTTGTTTGTTTGCCAAACGCTGCTCATTCAATAGAACCGATTTTCGTGACAGGTTGTGATTTATGACTAATACTCAAACACTGTTAAATTATATTTAACGAATGGGACATTGTTGCACAAGATGTGATGTGTGTAATAGCTAAAAGTTTTCTATTGAGAGTCAAAGCTGCTATAACCATAAGTGCAACCGAAATGGAAAAACTTAACTTGTATTTGAGTAATCAGAAAAAGCGTTATCAGAATTATTATGTGTTCAAAAAATGTTTGATTTTTAAGATGAAAAACAGCGAGAATCTGCGCTTAAAAAATAAAATCAAAAAGTTTTTTTGTGAAACTTGCAAAATAATATATGAACAAATTTTTAAAATTAATATCAATATCGTGGCAATGAACTACGACCTTATTTAAGTTCGAAGTCAGCGTTGACCAGTTTTCAATATCGTTACAGAACAAGTCAATTCACTCCCATACCTCAGTGAAGATAAATCAAAAATAGCTGAAGCTAATTTACACACTAAATTTGTTCTATTAAATTTCAGAAAATATTGGAGAAAGTAAAAATACATGGAGAAAGACTTGCTTAAGCGTGGTTAGTCTTCAATGTTTTTGTTTGACGTAAGTATTGACATATTTAAAATTAAGCACCATAAATAAAAAGTTCTTCCTTAACTGTCTGAAGAAAAACCTTATTGAAAATGTAGATTATCGCTATTTTTCAAAGGATATTCATTTCATTTTCAAGGAAATTATTTTTAGAGATAATGTTTGAATATTAATACATCATTGCGTAGAGCCGTGAACAAAATTTGCTTGTGGCGGGGTTTTCTAAAATTTCACCAAGCTTGCTAAACACTCAACAGTTTAACACAGTCAACTGTAAAGTCGTAAGGTGAAACGAAAGAGGGAGGTAAAGCGATACTGAACATTTTTCCCTCAATCGGCTCATCAAATAATAATCATAGAATCAATGGAAAACTTAAATCAGCAGCCCTACCAAATTATGAGAAGGCAACATTTTAAATGACATAGCAGTGATAATGAATCAAGCTTGAATCAAGATGAAACAAGCTTACACATTTTTCTTGATCAGGAAGTTCAGAAAACTATAAAAATTATAGCTTAAAACCATCCTAGGAGGTTAAGACACCCAACGGCCCATTCCGATTACTAAGCATTTTTTTTTTAGCAGAAACTCAAAAAATGTTTAGAATCAAGTATTAACGAAATAATCCAAAAAACTTAAAAAAAAATATTATTTCGTCGCAACTTGTTTTTCTGTAGAATCTTACCGGGTGAAAGCAGAATTAATCGACATGGAGGCAATGATCAAAAGTTACATCCTCGAAATCAAGTAGTACTTTTCATTGTTATTTAAAAATTGCATAGTAAATATTAAAATATTTTTGGTAAACTTTAATGAGTGCATGGAAAATCATCTGCTACTCTTCAGATTTGAACACCTGCAGCTATTCTGTTTTCGGAATTAAGAACATGGCTGATCTTAAGAGCTCAAGAATCAAAAAAAAAAATGGGCTAAGTCTACTTGAATATCACGATTTTAGAAATTTTGTAATCCAACCTGCTCTTCAAGTAATCCCATAATCAAATATTTATGTCTTCAAATTATTTTGAAGCCGATGTTTATATCTTTTCAAAAAATGTATTTTTGGATTCACTCCAAAACTTAGAAAGAAAAAGTCCAATCCCGCTAGAAGAGGAAAGTTTTTGACTGTTTATGGTAAATAACCGTCAAATTTTGTATATGGCAGCCATAGAACGCCATAATGGACATTAATTATGGCATGTTTATGTTATGATCTTATACTTTAGATTTTTTGGAATGTTGTGATTTATGGAAACTTAAATTTTCAAGCATGCGAAAACCTTTCGGCTTGAGTAAATTCAGCTACACAAGGAAATTTCTATATGTTGTAGTGAAGAAACCCCATAATATGTGTAATCTCTATATAAAATTGAATTGAGAATTCTTTAAGTGTTCAGAATTGTTATTGTTGTTTTTCATACGTAATTGCAGTAATTTACATCATTAATTTAATCTTATGAATAAATTTTGTTTGCAAAAATAATGATTAAATATTTTATCATCATAAGCAATATTGTTAACTCTTCTGAGATACCAGAAAAAATTAAATATAAATTGAATGTAAAAATTAATTAAGAAGTGGATAAGCGAATTGGCCTACTTAGGTCCGGCCCATTAGGCATAAAAGCGGTTGGGGAAATAGCTTTAATTCGAAAAAATGATAAAGGTAGCACAGCTTGTAAATCATTTCGAAACTTCCTAGATTATTAAAAAAATCATGTTTTATTTATAGTTAATTTTTGATTTTGACATTGGTATATTATGCCTTCCACATACTTTTTTTTGGGAATATTTGCCAAATATGGATTTGAAAAGAGAAATGTGGCAACTATGTATGCAGCGTCTCATCTATATTTGCAAATGCAACACATGCTAAATTGCACTGAACTATACTAAATATGCGCACTCGTAATTTTATTACCTTTGTTGTTGCCACCAATTTCTTAGCCACATGTGGTGCTTCAGTGATTTTCCTTAGAAAAAAAACAAAAAAATCATTTTCTTTCTTGTCGATTTTAACTGTTGCACGTTTGGCTACACTTAGCAACTGGGCTACGAAAAAAATGCGGAAACCATTGCGTCCAGCCAGCGTCCAATGCGCGCGTGTGCAGTAGTTTCATTGTTTGTGCCTCCGATTTCAATATGCTCATACTATAGATTTGCACCACGAGAGGTGGCAAAAGAAATATTAACGATTTTGTTATTCTTGCGCTTTATTCGCCTCGCTCGGCAACGTTTATTGCACCGGCAACGGAATTAATAGCTTACAGTCAAGTCATAAATATTCACTTTGACTGACTGATGTTGGCCATGTTGAAAAAGTTTGCTACAGTAAAGTACATAGTTTCGTATGGAATATTCTGGTGGAATCTTAATTTTTCTGCACACGATATATTGCATTGTAATGCTGTTTTGTTTTATACTCGCTACATACCAAGTTATTTTGTTTTGAGCCATCAATTATTATAACATTCCGTGAATATTTAGAACGTTGTGTGTGGAGTTCATTGATTACGATTCAAATTAATTTTTGATTACAAAGAGAAATTGTATGAAAACAAACTTATTAAGATTAAGATATTAGGATTTTAAACAGCGCTGGGCAAGCTTTGCAGACTAATACGCTGTCACGGTGAGCTTTAACCAAGCTTAAATGACAAGTTAAGTTACAAAAAAAAAAAACTTGAATGAGGACTTATTTCAGATGTTATTTATAGTCGTTATACATATGATATGTTTCTATCATATTTTTTTATTAAAGTGAGATGAATTTTTTTAAAATTCAATTGAGTGTAGTCATTTCGTTATAAAAAAAGACGTTTCCTGGAAAGTTTTCCGGTAGTTTTGAAAATGAGTAATTTTATAGATTTCGATGTGCTCTTCCGTATTTCAACTTTCTTGCCACTCGCGCCGCCATATTGAAAAATGGCTCAATTCAAGGAAGTATGTGTTATGGAGCGACAAAACAAAGATCAACTTCCTTTGCCTAGATGGTGGAAGTTATGTAAAACGTCCAAAAGGTGCATACTTCCATTTAATGAGCGGCCTACCGGCTGTATGCAGCTATTACTCTGCTTAACTGTCACCAATGGGTCCTTGCGTGAAATTCGTTCATGGAGTCCAGCCTCAACCAATCGAAAAGCGAAAGTTCGCTTGGATATTTTTGCATCATATTGATCAATTATTTCGCGTTGGAGGTCTGCAGCAGTCTTACGAGGATCCAATTTTGCCTTGCGCCCAATCTGGCGATCTCTGTACCCAGAAGTCTTACGAGATCTCTTTTTGCGAGGAACATTTTTCGTTGTATCATACTTATTGAAATGATCAAGAGCATTGAATACCATATTTTTGGAGTAATTTAGCTGTGTTGCCATCGTCTTATATCTCATGGTCATCTTCAAATGAAAAAACTACCAATAACACAACGAAAGATTTCGTTTCCAATTAGTTGACAACAGCTGTACATCAAAAGGAAAATAACCCAAGAGCTTTTTTTTTAATTCCATATCTGCTATTTTTTAGCAATATTATTTATTATAGCTTATGTATAACATACATACGTATAAAATTTAATAAACATTCGATTTTGCTCAAATTACAGGTCAAAGAATCTCGAAAGATAGCACCACAGAACAAATTTCTGCTCCTTAGGTATTCTGGTACTGTTAGCTCAAAGCTCGAAAAAATCATATTTTTGCGAAAACAGCTGAATTCAATATCTAATATCTCTGGGCCTGGTGAAAAAACGTCACTACATGGTATATTTTTTAAAAGCGTATAGACAGACAAAAAAATGTTCTTCAATATTATAAATCAAACCTCGATTAAGGCACCATTTTCAAAGTTGTCTTTACTAAGACCTATTTCACCGAGTCGCGATAAAAGAGGTCTTAAGGTCTGAGAGCTTAAACTATTTTTTATGTAAATAAAATGTGACATAATAAAAAAAAATTATTGAAAAAAACTTAAATTTGGATTTGTGGTCTCTTAGAACTAAAATTTTTAAAACGGACTCTTTTTCAGGACTTTGACCACTTAGGAAGTTGAAATTTAGACTGTGTTGCTATCTATCAAAGTACTTTGACGTGTCAAAAGCGAATATTTTTTAAAATTCATACTTTTCATACATTCATATTATACACATGTAATATCATTAAAAATAGTTAACATGGAATTCAAAAAAAAAAACAGCTCTAAGAATTTCTTTTGTGTTAGCATATATCGACTCTAATTTATATCCCAAGTAATCCCCAATTCAAGTTTTTCTTATTACTCGAACTTTTATTAAAACTTGGCTAAGTCCCACTTTGGTATCACATGACTACTATATCTAAATACTCGATCTTAGGCTTAAAAATACATTTTCCACTTCACAGTATTTGTCATTATTTTATGAATGTCTTTTTTCTAATTATTATTCTTAACTTTCTTACCGCTTCTTTAAAAATTCTTTCCAAAAATAATTATTTTTAATTCTTGTTATGTTATAACAAAAAAAAAAAACAAGTAATAATAAGCAAAAACAAATAACAAATGTTGACCAAATAAATGCCATGTGAAAAATGCAAATAACTTCCTCTCAACGGCCCACGTTCAGGTCATAAGCTGTAAAAATGTGTGGACCACAAATTATGTTGGTTTTTTTTTTCACCTTTCCGAATTGTGTTATTTTTTTTTCTTCTATTATTTAAGACATTGAAATGTTTTTTCTTGATTTTTTTTTTTTTTCAATTAAATTAAATTTTCTTTATATAAAAAATGTGTGAATTTTATGGCTTCCTCCGCAAGGTGCTGGCAATTGATGTGCTTACCACTAACAATACAAATTAAGTTCAAATACTTTGTCTTCACTTTGGCTTTAGTAGATGTGACTCAATGTGATTGACACACTTTTCTTACAAAGGCGTACAAATAGAAATGCGTACAAAATCCACACAAATGTTGACAATTTCTTTTATATTTTTATAACAATTAAATTGTTTATAGCGCATACACTGTGAAGAACAATTTTGAAAATGTAGTAGAGAAATCATCTTAAAAGGGAGACTCAAAGATAGTGTCATACATATGCATGTATGTATGGTGAAGCTTTGAATATTTTTAAAACTATAAATTTAACATTCAAGCAATTTTTGTAAAGAAAAGGCGTATGGAATGCTTTAAAAAATACGCCAAAAATATGTAAAAGCGTTGTGTTGCCTTAAGTTTATGTATAAAAATGAGAAATGGATTTGGAAACAATGACCTCAGTTAGGAGGGTGTTACGTTTAAGACCCCTTTACCCCATTTGAAGCACTCCTCCTTTTATAATTTATTTATGGAATATTATCAAAACGGATTATTTATAAATTCTCATTCGTTGCTGTAGAAAGATTTAAAAAAAGTGAACTTGTTTTTATAACTCACAGTGAGGAGTTAGGCTGTTATATTTGAAAACTTTTTCAGCCCATATGAAGTATACTCTTCTAAGTTTATTTATGGAATATAATCGAACATGTTAGCAACGTATTTAGTAATTCTCATTCCATGCTGTAACAAAATTTAAAAGTAATTTTGTGTCTAATACAATGCAAAAGATACATATGCCACTTTGTTGGTAGATTTTATTCTTTACAACCAGCCTAAGCAAACATTTTTTTGCATGTTCCGAGAACTATGATGTCACATGCATATGAAACAAGCCTGTTCCAATCTTATCAAGATAATGTATTGTATAATAATGTACTTTTTCAAACTTAACATTATAATATTTATAATTTTTGTTTTCTTCTTCTTCAAAAATAGGCTTAATTTCATAAAACAACAAATAAGTTTAGTCAAGTAAACATATTTTAGCCTTAAAATACATTTTATTTGTACATATGGTTGCATCAAATATCTAAATGAAAAAAGTAGACTAGAAGTTAGTGAAACTGTCAATAAAAGAACTTAATTTTGCAAAAAAATTATATATTTTTCTGCTAATCCAGGAGACGTTAATATTACACGACAGATATAATAAATAAACTTTATAGTTTTGTACTAGAAAACGAAATCTAGCTTTGTATTCAAGTACTCCAAATGATCTAGGAAAGCATGGAAGATGAAGTGGAGAAACTTAAGCAAGAGGATATGGCACAAAACTTATAAACTAAAAATGAGGCAAATCAAATTTTGCGATATTTTGACAAAAATATTAAATTTTTTAAATTTATTTTGATTTATAGGTTTCAAAACCGGCCAAGTCCATGAACTTACTTTCAAAACCGGTCCAACGCCTTGAAATCAAAACCGGCCAAGACCACTTTTTTTTCAAAAAAAAATTGTTGATTACTAAGTTAAAACCGGCCAAGTCCAGTACATTGGTATCATGACCGGTCAAGTCCAAAATTGTTATCTCAAAAACATACGCAAATAAATCTCGAAAAGTCTGATCCGACGTGCTATGAGTAAGAAATTGTTTGATTGTGGGAAATATGTTTTAGTTATTCAATAAACATAGATAAAGATAAACGTTTTTTGTTGTTGTTTTACCAAAAGTATGAAAAAGGGACTTGGCCGGTTTTGCAACTGGGCGTCTCAAATATTAAAACGCTATTCGTAATAAGAGAGTTGTTTAAGGTAATGCAACGTATTTTCACACAAATAGTAGGACTCCCACAAAAATAAAAAATTTAAATCGCTCAGTATTATTTTAAAAGTTATCAAATTCAACGTTAGGTCAACTCAGCAGGCATACGTTTAAGAATGGACCAGTTTTGACAAATGGCCATGGCACCTTTCATAAAAACAAAAAACTCAGAAGATTGAATAAAAGATGCATTAGAGAAAACATATCTTAAATAAAAATTATTTCAATGATTTTGACGAAGCCAAATAATACACACTAGCTTTATTTATAGCTCACATATTGGTATGTAATAACCGCGGATAAAGTCTTCAGAATATTTTTTCATGACCGCATTCATTCTGAATCTACATTTCGCTTTTAAATTTTTTTAAAATAACTATAATGATTCACCTTGTGATGTTAATTTTACTTTTGTAAACGTTGTATCTTTGTATCATTCCTTTTTATATCACTTTTCGCATTTATAACAATGCACTTTTTCACCTTATTGTGTTTTTTTTCTTTTTTTTTATAAATAATATCTTGTGCATGAATAATTAAAACAAAGATAAAAAAAGTTTTTACTTTTATATACTTTTACTTTCATTGTTTGATTTATAAATAAATGTCATAATCTAAGCCGCCGTCTTTGGAGCCAACGTTTGTTTAATTAAGCCGTTAGCTTAATAAATCGGTTTATCTGTTTAATGAAGATAAACAAAAAAGGTGTTCACTTGAAAAAAAAAAAATGAAGTCGTTAAAAGAAATTTATTATAATTTTCAGATAAAAAATATATTCATAGTTTAATTAAACTTTACCTTGTCATGTAAAAATCACAAAAGAAATATTGTACATATTTTAGCAATGAGGCGTAGCCTTTGTGAAAAGTGAGAACATACGTAAAACAGAGCTCATCTAAAATTTTTTAAAAGAAATATAAATTTCTTACGCATTATTATGCCTTATACAAATTATGTTAGCATCTTTTATTTTGCTCATCATGGCGTTTACAAAACAGACTTTTGAATTTCAAAAAATTTTTATTAACAAAATACTTTCTCTATTGGGGTTACACTCAAATTTTGCTCCCAGAGTTACTCACCCTAACGAAGTCACTGCTGTAATATTTACTCAAACTGTATCCTTACTATGTCATTTTCAAGTTTTTTTGTGTGTGAAGTGTCACGCAGAGCAGCCGTGTTAGTTTTGATTTCATTTACTGTCCATTCATTATTAATAAGTAAATTAAAGTTAGTTAAAAATTATATTAGTTTAAATTTTGACCTCAATACACTTAAATTTAAGTCAGTGTCATTGTCTTATAACATATGTGACATATTAGCCGAAATAAAATTATGAAAATGTAGTTTAGCAAAATAGGTCAAATAATTATTTACAATTTATAATTTATGGATGCTTTATTTGTCAGTCTGTAAATAAATAAATTGTCCATAGACTTAATGAAATGAAATGAATTGAAATGAAATCAATAAATATACAGCCGTGGTCAAAAGTATTAGGCACCCTTTAATTTTTTCAATTCTGCTAGTACCACTTAGAATATTTAAAAAGTTATTATTAACAAATTTTTATATAAACTATTTTCTTTAAACAAATTAATATTATCAATCAATCCCTCTTAGTCCTTGTAACAATTTTTATTTTACAAAGCATACTGTCAAAAAAGCATTTCCTTATAGAGTGGAAAATTTCACTCACCTCTCCTTTTATATATTCAACCACTGGCTCCTGGTTTGAATAAAACCGTCTGTGCACCTATACTTTTAGTATTTTCGACAAATCCACAATTGGAAATTGGTCTAAATATATGAAAATACACAAGGTGCCTAATACTTTTGACCACGACTGTATATTATACAAATTTATTAAAATGATGAACTGGAACGATTTTTGTTAGATAAAACCTATGATTTCTTGGATTGGGTATGCTTAAGTGATTTCATATTCATATTTCCTATATAAGTATAATAATCTTAAGACGTACCAATTAGAAATAAATCTCAGAAACTCAGTTAAAACTGATTGTTCGGAATCTTATTGGCCGAAAGTCGCAACGCTTTTTCTTCTATATTTTTCAATAAATAATTTTTTTAAGGCATACTTTCCGAGTGCATCAACAAAAACTGAAAAAATTGCAACTCAAGCAAAATCTTATTTTGCTGTGGTCCGCACACTTTTTGATAAAAGAACTAAAAATATTCTTCGACCTTTTTTTGAACGGCTACCTGTAGGAATTTCAACCATATAAACAAGTGACATCGTCTTTAATATACCGAAGTTTTCTCAAGTCTATTGATTTCTTCAAGAGTAAAAAGCTTTTGGTTATTAAATTACTGAAAATTTCATTTTTCAATAAATTTGCTTAAAAAAAAGTTGGTCTATTTATTTTTGTGATCACATAAATCTGTTTTTTGCAATTTTGCAACAAAAAACCTTTTCTTTCATGCTGATTACACGAACTCTAATCCCATACTTAAAAAATTCAACAAAAAGCATATAGGAATATTACATAACTCTTAAAGAAATTGGCGGTAACAAGTTTATTTTTGCATATTACGTTATTGAAATGTTTGTTTATAAACTTCATATTTTTTTTCTTTTTTAAGTTTTGTCATTATTTGCTTGTCAACGATTCGCATTATTGCTGTTTTCACAGTGTTTACTTTGACCTAAGGTTAAGTTTTTAACCTTTTTCATAATTAAGTTTTTTTTTGTTAAAACTAATAATTAAATACCATATACCGTTAAATGTTTAATTAGTGCCATTTTAACAATTTTTATGCCCTATACACAGGGAATATTATTGCCTCATTTCATTTTTAATGCACAGATGAGGGCGTGGTAGGTATTGAAAAGTATATATACTCTTCTGAGTCGATTTAGCTATGTCCTTCTGCTTTTCTGTGGAAATCAAGATTACCGAAAAACACTGCGAGATAGTTAAATAAATTTTGGTACACCAACTATATTATATAATGGGCAAAATCGCTTGACGAAAGCGCCCATTGTCCTTACAAATAAATCATTAAAAACGCCGCTATATCGCGAGAGTTATTTCACGTAATGCGCCGAAATTCACAACAAATACTAAGAAATGATTTGGTCTATCACTAGACATAAAGTGAGCATATAAAGTACGCACTTTAAGCTTGACATACGCTTAATGAAGTTGATATGAAAGAATGAAAAAGTTTCATAAAGCTAAGGTTAGATTTTTAAAGCACTACCAATATTTAAAATATACAGTACAGATAGTATCAAGAACTTGTTGGAAATTTTTGGAAATACCTCCTTGAGGAAATTTTTTCGTTCAACAAATGTCCGTACTATATTCACTCTAATTGCTCTTGACTTCCTCATCATCGGTCAGTATACGGTTAACTACATAATTGACATGCGTTATATAAATGAGGGCATATGGACTATTATTTTTTTCTAATTTATAAGTTCACATAATGGAGTTATTACAACAAAAACTCTAAATAAATTGTTGTTATCAAAAGTTGTAACTGGAAAATATCAATGATAATGACTGATTTCATACTAAGTAGATAACTGCATGGGAGCAATAAAGTCACAAAAATCTTCAGCCACTTACTCAACCTGTCCATCATGAGATTAGCTAAAAATGCACTTCATACATTACAAGCTGAGTTTACAACAACTCAAATGATGACAGGTTCACGGCTTGAAAACTCGTTGTGAACACTTTTGATGGCAATTTTTCAAATATGGTCAATTTTATTTCACCTTGATGATAGCAGCACACGAGTAGGAACATGGGTTTATGCGCAGCAACGACACTGCGGGATATGCAGTTCGTATGAATGGCAAATGAAAGTTTTCATTTTTTCAATCGAAATCATAAAAAAACTTTCGCGATTTAATTTCATAAGCAGGTTTCTGAATCTTTGCTGATTTTGTTTGGTTTGATTTACGTGTTTTAAAGCCATTTTACTCTGATTATTATAGTTTTTAATGATTTATTTGATTTGTCTGTGTATTTATTTCTTCATATTCAAGTATTATAAATTAAACATTTCACGTTTATCCATTTCTGTAATGAGTGCTGGTACAATGAAATTGGGTGCAGTATCAGATTACTGAGCTTATGGTGTATTGCATGTCAATAAACTTTAAAAATCATTACATGTATTAAGCTTATAGTTCCTGTTTTTCTGAAAGACAATTTGTAGCTAAGTAAAATTAAAAATTTTAATAAGAAAGAAATTAAAAAAAATTTGGAGATTATATATGTAGAGTATATATGTGTAGGGATCCAGACATAACGCATCCAACACTTACACTTGACAAAAAATACACTTTAAACTTTAAACAAAATGAAAAAATAAATTTTTAATTCAGATTTAAAATATTTTAAAAATAAGAAACTTCTAACTTTCAATAAAAAAATAAAATCGTTTAACAAAATATATTATTCAATTACGAACTCCACATAATTTAAATTTAAGTTTTTATCTTTTATTGTAAGAGAGCTGTTTCTTTTTGAATTTTGAAATTTTAATTAAATTTATTTTTTCATTTTTTTGATACAAAAATAAAATTTTTATTAATTGAATACAAAATTTGTATTTAAAAAATAAGGTGTATTTTTGTCAAGTGTAAGTGTTGGATGTGTTATGTGGGTCCCTACATATTGTAGCGAAATTTGGTTTATGCTAGAAAATTCTTGAAATAAAAACCAACAAAAGAAACTAAACGATACTAGCTAGCATTCTGGCTGTGTAAATACTTTTACACCATCTAGCGGCAAATAATAAACCGAACAGACGCTGCAGCACACTATAAATAAAAAGTGGATAACCGAGAGAAACTATCGCCGTCGTACAACGCCATCTAGCATAATAGCAACATTCTGGATAATTGTGAACTCAACGTCGATACGCCGTTTAGAAAGTACTGGTAAATTATGGATAATGGTAGATTACACGCCAATTAAAAGGTACAGGATTATTCGAGAGAGTGATGACTGCAGTATAAAAGGGTTGTCATCTGAGTTGAGTGGCAAGTAGAATTAAAACAGTGAAGCAGAACAGTTGAGTTAGAACAGTGAAGCAAAACACTTGAATTTAAGCAATAAAGTGAATACAGTGTGATCCGTAGTAAAGTGAAACAGTTTTCTATACAGTGTTAAATTAATGTTAGAATTGGAATGTTAATGAGATAAACAATTGTACCCTGTAAAAACTAACTATTGTGTTTTAAATAAACCATTTTATAACTAAATAAGTTTGTGTGTTTTTAATTGTTACACAATCCAGTTATCGAACTCAGAAAAGTGTAAGAGATCGAAATTATCGTCAAAGAGACAGGAAATTTCGTAACAATATGTATGTAATAATACGCTACACAAAGATGTATATGAAGCACTAAATAAGGAAGTAAAATACTTCTGCAAAAAGGATAATCGAAAAATCTACAATCAAGGTTCAATAAGCCGCAGAAACCAGAGACTTTCTTAGGGCTTGCGAAACAACACGTAAGATGGCAGGCAACAAATTCAAATAAAATCGGCCAATCAAAAGCAAAAATGAGTCTATTAAATATTAAAAATGACTAGCTAATCCATTGGAAAAAACATTTTTCGGAGACCAACAAGCGTACACCATTACTCGTAAACACTCCTCATATGCCCATCTCTGAGGGAAGACTACAGCGACTCGTCTCGTGTCCACCTTCTTTAAAAGATATAACAAAGGTCGTAAAATGTGTTAAGAATAGTAAAGCCGCGGGCGCAGATCGTGTAGTTACCCAAATGTTGAAATCTCCCCCGAAGTTCACCACTGAACTTATTCACCATATTCTTATCCAAATATTGTAAGAAGAACGAAAACCTGAAGAAGGTTACCTTAGTAAAAAAAAAATCTTATCGTTGTACCGAAGCAACAAAGACTGCCCAGAGTCAGTGAAAAAATAGAATCACTTATCCGAAAACAACAGGAAAGTTTTCGCCCGAACAGATCTGGTCGTGGAGCAGATAAATGATTGACTGGTGTCATGATATTTAGCTTTCATCGACTATGGTACCCAAGATTATTGATGAGTATTAAGTCTCGGGAAACTTTCTGATGGCGGTGGCAATGTGGACATCCATTCTAGAATCAATAAATCGAAAGATTATTTACGTTTGGAAGTAATCATTTTTGTCATTGAAAACGTCGTGAAAATTCGTGAATCGGGAAAATGTTGAAAATAATTGAAGACACATGTTACTGATCGTACACGTTAAAAGAGTCTTGTGGAGGCCCCATGCACCGTGAGGAGATAAGGCACACGAAGACTAATAATGATGCCTAATAAGTTTGGTTAGGGTCGTTATTGGTGGTAGCTAATTACCCTTTACAATACTGATTGAAAAAGAGCCGTGAGGAGATAAAGTACCGTAAGGAGATAAAGCACTCACAGAACTTATATTTAGAGTTTAATTTGAAAAGAGGTCAAACCCCGCATATTGATGTTGTAAATTTTTCCATATTTTTTTTTTAAGCTGCACAAAAAAACAAACAAAACTATATAAAAATGGAGATTTCATTTTGGTTTTGAATTAAGTTTTTTATTTGCTAAAAAATAATCAACTGATATATGAGCTTTGGCTAATTTTCAGGTAAGACTCAAATTATCAATGAAAGATAAAAACTTTAACATTTTTTCCCAAGAGACCAGCTTGTTTCCTACATTATACTTAGTTTCAACAAATTTTTTCATAGATACAAGAAAACTTTTATTGTTCAGAAATTATAAAAAATTGTAGCTCGACTTTTGTTAAAATGACTAATGGGATATCAAATACTACCAACACAAAAACATATCTGAGAAATCGGAAACTTCAAAGTCCAACTTCTTACGTTTGCTAACATCACATTTAACGACTGCCTGTATTTTAAGCCGGCTATATGAAAACTTAAAAATTTATATTCGATTGCTAAATTTGATAGCTCATAAGGCATGCGCAAGGATTATCCATACGTTATTGTTGTCGTAGATATTATGACAATTTGAAAGTTTCACTTTCGTTGGCTGCGAACCGGTACCACTCTTCCAAACGACTACGTCACTACACCCCGCAGTCATTTCAGTTTATTACCCGTCTAACTATGTTGCTGTGGCAATAAGAGTTTTAGCCAATAATTGTAGGCTGTTAATTTATTTCCATTTAGCGTATTAACATCAGGATAATCATGATAATGTAAATAATGGCATTGGAGCTTGTTGATTTTTAAGTGCACCAAAATCAAATTTTATTGTCTGTGGTGTTTATGTTTTTAATGACCATTTTAATGATGAAGCCAATTATTCATCAACTGTTATGAATGGCATGTGCCTTTTACTATCATACGGGGCAACAGAAGCTAATGCACCCAGTTTACTTCATTATTTACTGATTGTAATTTATTGCGGAAGGAACTCAAAGTTAAAGACAGATAAAATGTAATTATTTTGAAATAGCCACATAAAATCAATTTAGATTTTAAAACTTAGATAACAAGGAGATTTGTGTGAACTGATTATTCATTTTTATTAGAAACAACTAGTTACAACTTATTCAGAAAACTTTTTGCAAAGTATTATCATGATAAAAACAGATTTGTGTATTTTTTAATAACACAAAGGTTAAGTGAAGTAAACCAAGCTTTTTTCGGCATCATTCAAAATTAATGAACAATTTTTTGTGTCAAACTGAACATGAAACTGAAACATCTCGCGCTTTTCTATTGAATGTCATTTTATTCGTTCATTCATCTATTTATTGCCAGGGAGAATAACGTTAATTTTTTGATATAAGCTTACTTTAGAAGCATCACTCTTTTTTTTTGTGAAACCCTACTTTTCTTACGGGGCTTTTAATACTGACATCGGATATGGAATCAACAGTTGGGGTGCGTATCCAGTTTCGGATATATAGATATCGAAAGTTGTGGATATTGCTTTTAAAAAATATTATAAGTCAGGGAACCCCTTAATCGATTTGCAAAATATGATGCCATGTGAAAGGTAATTGAATAAGCTATAATTTTGATTCATAAAGTTTGAAATCTATGCCATATGACAATTTTTTGACTTTCCGACCAACTTTTGTTTTTCGATAAAAACTGTTATATTTTGCAAAAAATTTTGCTTTTAAGTTCTGAGCCATAAGTTTTGGGAAATATTTCCCAGCCGTTTCAGGCAATTTTCCATTTATTTTTTTTGACGAGTTTTTATTAAGCGATTTCATCTTAATTGATATAAAATTTTGGTCCATTTTTTCATAAAATGTAACGCCCAAAATTTGATATCTCTTTTACAGTAGATTTTTTTCAAGCCATTTTTTATAAATTTTTGATGAAATTTTAATTTCTTGCTCAGTTAGTTTTATTTATTTTTTCAAGCGGAAATAACTTTAATTCATATTTTAACTTTCATTATAAAGTATTTTTACATAAAATGTGCATATTTCGTGGCATCTCAAGCTCATACTTTTTTTTTATTGAGCTTAAATAAAAGTTTTTTTTCGATTTAGTTTCAGCTTAATTTTCTTTTGGGTTTTTAATTTTTATATTTTTTTGTTAGTTTCTTTAAAGAGTTATTTTTTATTTTAACTGACTTAAAATTCGAGAGAGTATGTGTAAAATCTACGTTCACTCCACCTTCATTGTTAATGCAGCCTAGGATGCATAATTTTTGACCCAGTCAGAGATAGCAATTTTAACATATCAAGGAAAAGTGAATGTTTTAGAAAAAACTATGTTAAATAGAATTAGGTTAAGCATCTAATTAAAACTCAATTTAGGATGTTACATACAGTTTTAGATTCAGCATAATTTCATTACCTTTTGGCTAAACCATATATTGTAAATGAATCATACAACGAGTTTGTTGCCCAAATCTTTCGTTTGCATTTGAAGCGACTAAAACATTTGTTTCTTTTTATCTAATTTTTCTGTAGCATTTGAATTAAAAAATTCTTTCTAATGTACCGTTATTATTAATGAAGAGCACCTAACACGAATTTGGAAAACAAAAAACGCAAATAATAGAAGCAAATCCAAAGAAGAAGATAATCACAAAAAGAAGTAGTGGAATATAGAGAAGTAAAATTGATTTGAAAATAATAACATGTAATACATATCAACATCTACTCAGCGTAACGCAGATACTGTGAATGTTAAAACAATAACATTTTATAGTAAGTTAAGAGAGGGAAGTGGAACAAATGTTGGAAGAAAAAATAGAAAAGTAAAATGAAAGGAAGTACTTGTACCTTTATGTAGAGCAACATTTCTACAAATATAAATATTATAGTTCAGTACATTTCGACAAAAAAATATATTTGAAAAGATCAAAACAAGGAGATTCATATAGATGTCGAAACTTATGTCTGAATTTTTTAGCTTGAAAAAATCTTGCAGCAGGATGGAAATAGCCGCACATATTTAGTTCCTTGTGTGTTTTTTAGAAGATATTACTTTTTTGTTAGAATTGATTCTAAAAAAATTATTGTTGATTGTCAACCACACCTTTTTTCTACTTCCTGTTTTTCAATTTTGTTCCGGGTGATTTTAGTTTAATTTTTTTTTTAAAGTGACAATTAATAGTATAAAAATAAATAATGGGGAAACAAATAAAAAGATTTAGCTTAAATAATACTTGATAAAATCTGTTTGTATTCATTTTGTGGGGCAATAAAAATCATCGTTACAGTGTTAATCGCTTTATTTCACAGAAAAGTCAAGAGCACGGCACTTCCACGAATGTGCCTACTTACTCGGGATACATCCAGCTCATAGATAATATTCAGAACGACAAAGTGACAGACCTATCCACACACAAACGTTATTAGGTGTCAGCAAAGACAACTAAAGCTCATTCCTTGTGACTGAATGATTTTTCGATAGTATTAATAAAAGAGTGCAATTCAGTCTCAATATATCAATGGAAGTTAGACAAATGGATGTGAAATGCTTTAGGTCCATTTTTGAAAAAAAAAATACTTTTAACTTTCTCCAAATCAAGATAACACATTTCTAGCTTAGACAGTCCATCAAAAAGACTTTTCAACAAGACACCGGTAACTTCATTGAGTAGTAGACTATGGTTAAAAGCTTCTTAGTGCCCATTAAGGTTTTCATTCCTAAACTATAACATGTGTAAAACCCAAGTAGATCTAAAGATTTTTTGAGGGAAAAAGTTAGGGAATCACCTTCAATATAATCGGATTCTTCAATGAATCACGTTTTTTCTTATTAGAATAAGCCCTGAGGTAGGTGTTATGTTTTTGTTTTTCCTACTAATTTTCAGTTCAAGATTTTTAAGATTCGAAATGGTTTTCTCCATGTTGATTACCAGATTACTATAATGGTTCCTCCCACCTCTTTGGCTCGCATGTTACGTACGCTACATCAAAGACTTTGTTAAACTCTCTTAATATCAAGTCAGCTAGAGTTTTAAGATTTTTAACAGTGAAATTAATATCAGAACCTTTAGAAGGTAGTAGGTATGTTTGAAGCTTTCATTTCTGTATTTATGTGAATGAAACTGAATTTATCGTGGAGATGATCAAAGTGTGAATTTGCATTGGACAACCTCTAATTAACTACCAAGTTCAAAGTCACAGATAAGTGTAATGGGTAATATGTATGTGCAATACTTCTGTTACAAAAAATAGTACAGAATAGGTCTTCAATAATTAACTCATCTTTCACGGTGACATTGTTATTGTCCTAAGAAGTGTGATTGCTTACTCCATTCAATTTTTCTGTGACGACCTGTTTATTCTTAACTTTTCTAAATTACAATGAGAGAACACTAGCGTCATTAGCTTTGATCCATAGTGACACCATCACTCTCAAAGTCTTTATTAACTAGACTATGTACTATATGAAAGGATCTTTTTAAGCAATGTTCGGAACACTGGTCAAACCCACAAGTAAAAACTTAATGTTTTATTAAGACTCATAGCTTATAAAATTAGTTTCATAGTTTATAAAAATTTTAGAAATGGCCTAAGCGTTTTACCTTAAATGTAGCTCATTTTTAAAAACATTAATATGAGATATTAAATCATAAAAAATAGAATGCTTTCAGAGTTTTTTTTTTCTAAAATAAACATTATTTATCATTAAGCGAATTGCTTACCTTTTCTTCAAAATTTTTTTTAAAAAATTTTCAAAACAAATAGATAGCTGCTGACATAAATCCAATGTTGCTTTGCACGCTATTGTATAACACCATCAACCAATTTAATAACTTTTCCAAAAAAACGTTTTTTTCAAACTTTTTAGATTTCACACTTTCATGTATTTTATGTGTGTAATAAAAAACTTTTTCAATTTAACTAAATTTGTTCAGCTTAGTTAGTAATATTATATCAGCATACAATCTGCACTTCATCATTTTTTGTTTCGTTTAGACTTTTCCTCCATTCAATTTGTATCGTGTTTTATTTTTATTTAAATTTACAATTTTTTCCAAATATTTTGATTTCATACAAATGAAAAGTACAAACTAAACGCTGAATAATTAAATAATCAGCAAAGTTACAAAAAAAAAAAACAACAAAAATAAAAATCCAGCCGGCGAAAAAACAATAACACAAGAAAGTATCACACTAATTTCCGACCAACAAAAAGTCAAAAAAAAAGTACGAAACAAAAACAACAGAAACTCACACGATATTTACACCTTTTTCTTAAATTAATTTTTGTTTTGAAATTAATATGAGATTTTTATCCATTAGATAAAACACTAAACGTAACATTGAAAATGCGAATTCACGCTTGTAGTGCCGATTCTGCTGTTGCTACTGCCACTGACTGAAAGAAGAAGCTCAACCAACATCCACGTGCTCACCAAACAATGGTCGAGTGAGGTTTGAGCTGAGCAACCAAAGCAGCATCAAAGAAATGGCTGCAAAAGAAATGTTGTGCGGTTGTGGCCAAAGTCAACAACAACAGCAACAGCAACAACAAAGTTGTAAAGATAGCGGATTAAACAGCTGAAGTGGAAAATAATGAAAATGAAGTGCCAGCAACAAAGAAATGGCGCATTATACATGGGCAATTCCACATATGTATGTACGTGTGAAATACTTAAGTTTTAGACATTTTCTTAGAATTCACAAACACTGGGGTGTTTAAGACTTAAAAATTTCTCGGTAGGGAGAGCTATTGCTAAAACCATCATTCTTTTGCAAGTATCTCGATTTTTACGATTCGATTTTAGAAACATTTTATGTGTGGATAGCTTTTATTTGAAAAATACGTAATATGATAAATATGGGCCACTTTATAAAACGTGGCATGGAACAATCCGCCTTAACTCGATTTTTATGCCATTAATTTAAGATTTTTCTTATATCGTTCCTCAAACAACTTACGACCATAAAATTTACAATTTTCAGGACATAAAAAATTTAATTTAGTACAGCGCTAGGGACTTTTTGGCACTTGTCTCCTCCTAATCCAGTAGGTATGTATTACTTTGGATTATTGACTGAAAAGCTGAAGCGCTCAAGAAATATAATATGTACTCTACCATTTTGCTCATGGAATTGCCCATAGATGCAAGCTGATATGAAATTATCATGATAGTATTTTCTTTCGCTGTTGTTGTTTTAATTTTTGTGTCTGAGTTGTTTTTCTTAGTTTTATTTTGTTACGCTTTCATGTGTTTCTGTTATGAGTTTTTCTCTTGGTTTTATTATATTTTGCGTCTATGTTTTAATTTTATTTAACTTGATAAGAAAATTGCTTGAACTTAAGCATTCATTAGACTTTATTTGCAATAAATAAAGCTATTTATATTTTCTAAATTTAAGCAATAAAATACATAGTTTAAGCCTATTAAGCAACTTTAGTAAAAAAAAGTTAAATTTTTAATACACAAAAAGTAAGTTTGTGTCTTAAGTCTTTTGTTTTGGCAGTATTGAAGAAATAACAAATGAAGAACTGAACACCCAAGCGCAGAAAGTTTTAGTTGAGATTCAAGAAATTTATTAACTATACATAAAATTACCAAGATAAATGTAGAGGGAGAAAGTATTATTTAAATGGAAGGGCGCATAGCTGTTTTCTAAGTTGTTATTAAGCTAGACTCAGCTTGGAATATAAGTAAATTTTTATATAAACAAAAACTTGATCTAAGCATAAAAATAGCTTAGAAACATATATGAATATGCGCCAAGGACATTTGTGTATCTTCGCTTATTTGTCAAGAGTTTAGGCTTCTGAAGTTCAAGTTTCGAGCATAAGTGCTTGGTTCAATTTCGGCCATCTGAATAAATGAAGTTCGCACGATCAATAGAATGACAATGAATCAAAGATTAAATTGGATGCATCATCTTTGGCAAAAACTTTTATATCGATATGATGAATAATTTAATAAAAAATAATTTTTTCCACAAACATTTGAGCTTTTGAGTTCAATAAATTTGCATTGGTTCACTCTTAGCATTTTAGTGCCAGATCCTATTGGTTTTTGAGCGCTTCGTGTACCAGCTGAAATTTTTTGCGATAACTTAGATCTTTCAATAATATTCTGTTGAGAAAAATGATGAGGAAGTTTTAACCACAGTAATACATTGGAAATACGTATTTAGGTGGCATGATAAATTTTGTTCAAGGCCTTAGATTTTCAAGCAATATAAATCCTAAGTATTAATATGAATAATGTAAGCGCTGTCAACTTGGCTTGTATTTAAGTGCAATTTCCTAAAGAAAAATAGCTCAAAGTCTGATTTTTTTTAACAGATTATTTTTACATATTTTAACATTTTGTTCATCTTAATTTTTCTACCATAAAAGTCTCTCAAAAACTGAAATTACACAAAAGAAAAAGAACTCAAGCTCAGAATTTGACTCAATTTTTTTGAAAAAGTACACGAGAGATATCTTTGTAATCTATGAACAGCTCGATTTTGGTAACTTATTTATTAAGTGTTGACTAAGTGAACTTCATTGGTTGAAAGAAATGCTATTTAGAAAGACTATTCATGGCATGGTCGATAATCTTTTATATATGCGAAAACTTCAAAAATTAATTTTAAATATCAACAGTGTTGCAGAAATGTATGGAATATTTTTTTTTTTGTAAAATCAGTGATTTTTATTAAGTTTAAAATAAGGAATTGCTTTTATTCTACCGGGCCTATGTCTTACTAGTGGCTTTTGAGTCGCTGTGGTTGCATTACGTGTCCGTTTTATCAAATCATATTGGGCTATTTAATTTTTCTGAATTATTTACAGAAATTTTTCATAGATTTTTGTAAAATTATAAATTTTTTTCCTATCTTTTCAATAAAATTTGACTAAAATTCAAATAAAACGGAGTAGCCGATATGTACTTGTTATTATCGAATCCGATAATCGAACAATAACTTCTGTATTAATTTACTTACTTAATATTTAAGCCTACATTCAAAAATATCTTCTTCAGTACATACATAGTTGCAATTTTTAATGCAATGCTCAGGTTTGTGACTTAAGTCTTTTGTTTAGCTTCAGCTCATAACAACAACCGACTTGCGTGACAGATTTTAAAATATTATTTTTTAATTTCAAATTTTATTCGCTTTGCTTTGTATGCGCATCTCATCGCCAATCACAATTGGAAAAAAAATGTAAAAGCTACAACAACAACAGCAACAATTTCTTCTGATTTTTTATATTCGTACGCATTTTTAAGCTTTTTTTTAATTTTTCTTGAATTTTTACTGCTAGTGTTAAGTTTTCACAGCTTAATGATGACGATTGGGTTGAGGTTGGGTGCATGTCAAATTGCTGTAGTGGTTTTCTTGCGAAAACAACAGACACAACAACAACAACCGTGATAAGTTTAACTAATTTAAAAAATGGTAAAACAACAATATTCATTGCAATGCAACGTGCAATGCTAGTGAGAGTGTTTTCAGTTTTCAAGTTTTGTTTTGTAGTTGGTAATAAATAAAATTAACTTATAACACAACGTATAATAACTTGTTGTGGGCACAATTTTCTTTTTCTACCAATACTTTTTTACATCTTTGTGATTAGCTGTCTATCATTATAAACAACTCATTGAAAATGGTCACCGCCGCCATCAATGAAGCAGAAAAATTTTTGCGTTGCGTTGCCGCAAATTTCACATTATTTTCGTTGTATCGTTAAACTTAAGGCGTAAATAATGAGTGTCATAATTAGCAGAAGGAAAATTAATGGTAATTTTTTTCTTTCCTTTGCATTTGCTTGTTGGAGTAGGCGATGCTAAATTTTATGTACAGCGCAAAATCAGCCTCAAATATTTTAAAAAGTTTTGCGTTACACTCATTTAACCCTATTGCTTATGGGAGGTGGTGATGTATAAAAATCTTAAGTGCATCGCATCGCACATAATTTTTTAAATAAATATACGATGTAAAAGAAAATTACATGACAAAATCAATTATTGGAAACTCGATTTATGTTATGTAAGTTCGTTAAATATAATTCATGAACATACACATCTTGTGAACATCATACTTGAAGACTATTGACCGATTTTCAAATAAGTAAAATACTTATTTTTATTACAATTTATCTAATAAAAGTGCTTGTGAATTAAGTTTGTGTGTTAAGTCTTTCGTTTTGCTTTCAATTAAATTTTGTTGTAACTTTTACTTTCAATTTTCAACTTTTATTAAAGCTCCGGTGTTAAAAGCATAACGTTAATGATTTTTCACAAAATATTTTCAATTGATTTCATAATTTTATATTTTCCAAGAAATTAACACATCAACTTTGATTTATGAAAAAAAAGCGCTAAGCACCTTTAACAGATGTTAAGCGGAAAAATATATTAAGTAAATGATTCAAATTTTACTGCTCTTTGCTTTGTAGCTTATTGCAACTGCAAAATGTGTTTTCACTATTACAATAAGATTTTAATCGAATAAATAAATTTAAATTAATGCATTAAGTTCCTAAAAAAAATTTTGTTTAAAATAGACTAAATACTTAAAAGGCACACCATCAAATAAGCTATTATTTCTGCGATTTGGTGTCATTTTTCTATTTTGATTTATGAACAAATTTTTCTAACGAGAAATGGTGAATATATTAATAAAAATCTGTCACGTGGCCAATTTTTAATTGTAGTTACCTCGCACTATTTGTATGGGAAGTGCTTTCATTTATTGCAGAGAATTGTCTTAGGCATCCTGAACAAAAGTCTCAATGAGCACGATAAAATTTCATAACAGGATTTTGAGTTTTTGGCCAATTAAGATCTCATTTTACGTACACTGATATATTAGGTTATCATTTTTAAGTATCGATATCTTTTAAACAAGCAAGATATCGAGATATTGTTTTTTTTTATTTAATATCGATCTATTTTCATGCTCTATCAAAAACCATTGGCATTTTAGTAAGCTCTGATTCAAAGGACAAATTTTTAGTTTCGGACAAGATTTGGGCTCTCCAGCTATTTTTGAACCAAAAAATATATGAAAAAAAATTCTTTTTTAGATTTAACTTATAATAATTAAAAGCGAAAACTTTTTTGCAAGATTCGGGCTTCTACGATTTGTTAGCATTTTGGTTGGCTTTCATTTAAAAAAATATTAATTTTCCAGAATTTCGTCATAAAAGTGAATTTTAACATTTATTTGAAAATTAAAATTTATCAAAAAATGTGATCGAAAAGCATAATCAAAAAGACTTAGATTGAAAATTATTAAATTAAAGTAATGTGACTATCAAATTTTGTTCAAGTCTTGGGATCAGACTTAATAGATCTCTAAACTTTTATTTTACCCTCAACTTAAGTTACTTAAAATATTGTTATTCTTACTCACCTCCCTGGCAGACGTACTCCACGCGACTTATTCAAACCACCGCCACCACCACTGCTACTATCACGGCTAAGCCGACTATCGTGCGAACCACGCTCGGAGTTGCATTTGGAGCCGCAAAGAGAGTTTTCACAATAACGATAGCATTTATTGTAGCTGAAGGTCGATGTACACAGCGTACAAAAGGAGTCCAGCTGCGCTTCTGCGCTGGCGTCGCCTTCGCCTTGGCAACAACTATTGTGGCTGTTGTTATTGCTACTGTTAAGCACACTGCAATTACCAACGTCACCAGCTGGAAATGTTTGACTCTCTGAATATTCCGAGGAAAAATATCGTTCGCTTTCTGTGTCACCATTTTCTTTTGACCGACTGGAACTTAACGGTGAAATGCTGTCACCGCTCATGCTGTAGTTACTCAACTGGCAGGCGGAACGTGAGTAGCGCGTGGCACTAGGATAATGACGCATATCGTATTTCCTCGTCATGCTGAGGTTTTCGTTAAAGTAGATGATGTTTCCTGTGCTCCCAATACCCTGATCGTGGTATTTGCGTAAAAAGGCAGCATCACAATCGGCAGCGGTGTATTCGTGCAGCTTTTTCGGTTTGTGCGTGGTTGACTTGCTCTGTGTGGGTGTGGCTGGTGAATTATTGTCGCCCACTTGAATGCCACCAGAACGAAGTAAGTCCCACAAGCATTGCTTGAGGTCACGCATCTCGGACGGACACAGCAACACCTAAAAAAAATCAATTTGTGATTAAGATGTGTAGAATTTTTAGGATTACCTTAGAACTAATGAATTAATCGAATTTTTAAAATTATAAGCTACAAATCTGATCATAATATATTTTTCTATATAAGACATACTTTTTTAATAAATCGAAATTAAAGTTCTGAATTACATGAAGATTATCTTCAAATGGCCAAAAAATTAACAATGAGCCAGGATTCGGATAAACACTACCACAAATAATTTGAATACAGGTAAATAATGGAATTGATTTTGTGTTTTGAAAAAACACTGACATTGATGAATATGGAATTTTCCGTGGTACTCCTAGCAAGCCTGAGCCCTAATTATGAATTGGCACTAGGGGCAGCCCATAAATTACGTGAGTAAAAATAGGGTGGGAGCGAGTCCGGCAAAATCTCACAAAATCTTACCAAGGTGGAGGAGGGGTCAACGAAAATCTCACGTCAACTTTTTAATGCAGAGCTTAAACATTATTATAGCAGATTACATTTAAAAATTATGAGACAAGTCTCACGAAAGGGAGGGGAGGGAGCATTCCGAATATTCACAAAAACACCTCGCCTAATTTATGGACGTCTCCTTACTCGCACTTAAGCGCTTCAAAATATTATAGTGTACGTTTTGTTAGCGTGTATTTTGTGAACTTCCGGTACATCTATCACATCAAAAATGTGATGTCTTTAAAAATCAATTTTGTAAATTTTATCAAGCTGTGACCTGCAAAAAAATTTAAATGTTGTTATATTGGTAACTAAAAAAAGTAAAAAAGGGGGCTTAAACTTTCCTCCATAAAAAAGTTTATTGAAGATACATTTCTTTTTTGTAAGCATCTTATTTTGTTCAATGTTTGTTTAATCATCTTCATCTATTATTTCACTTATTACAAAAACAGCTAACACATCCGTATCGAATGCGTTTTGTTAACAAAATGAAAAATATATGCAACAATTGAAATTGAACTACAGTCATATGTTGCTGATTGATCGTCTATGGCAAAACGAAGTGATCGTGTGTTGATCGGAGCAGAAGCAAAACACAAATCGTTTCAATCGCATGAATGGTAACACTGTCAACTACTATTTTGAATTCACCACTGTTATGGTGAAATTGCTTTAATTTTATTTTGACATTTCCACAATTTGCATTTGTTGCTGTGAACACGTTTTGAAATAATTTCTTGTGTAAAATTCAAATTAAAAGTAAAATAATTGTGAAATAAATACTAAACTATATAATTACATCTCATATTTTTTGTAGGCATGAGTACTGAACGTGGCAATGGATCACGCACACGTGCTCAGAAACATAAGAATCGCAATGTCTTTCGCAACGATATGCATGACAAGACACCCAAACAAATGATGTTAAACACTTTGCACATCTCAGAGGTGTGTCAACATTGCAAAGGTGTTATTGAATGGAAGATTAAGTACAAAAAGTACAAACCACTGTCGCAGGCAAAAACATGCACGCGATGTCAGCAACGTAACATACGCAAAGCCTACCACGTGCTATGTCGCGATTGTGCAAGAGAGGCTCGCGTTTGTGCCAAGTGCTTGAAAAGTGCTGAGGAAGTTGATATTGAACCACCGAAACCAACAGTAGAGGAAGAGATTAAGTTGAAGGTAGAAATGGAGCAGTTAGTGAAATCGTTTCCAGAACGTAAACGGCGCACATTTCTGCGTTATATGGAAAAAGGTAAAAAGAAACCCACTGCTGAAGACGAGGATGGAGAAGATGACAATGTGAATGCAGAAGATGGCGAAGAAGAGCCTAAGCCAAAACTACGTATACCTCATTCTCGTGATGATTTGCTAAAAAAAATTGAACAACTCAAACTGACAGAGGGAAATGATCCGGAAAAAGATTACAGTGATAGTGAAAGTGATTAAAACATTCTAAAATAGTTCTAGTCCAAACGAAATAATAGTTGTAAGTTGTAATAACAGAATTGGAAAATTAAATAGCTTCGTTATGAATTTAAAAGAATATTTTTGTAATTTGAGTCCTAAAAATAGAAATAACGTTCAACGTCATATATTTATCTAGTTTAGAATTCAGTTACTGTGAATGCATTATAAATATCGCTTGGAATTTCTGATACCACAAACACATGCTGTGGTCTGAGGGCGTAAAAAGATGACTCTGTTATCTTAGTACTAGGATATATAACTTTAAAGTATTCGTACGCTTCTTTTAACGTGATATTCATATATCTTTTCCTGAATTGTTTAATTTTTCCTGTGGTAAACTCCATAAGTGAAAAAACATCATCTTTCTCGGGTGCTATTTGGCTAACATCAGTGCGCAGGAAGAAGTCCGCACATATTTTCCGCTCAATTTTAGACCGTTTGAGCTCGACTTGCGCAGCTATATCTGTTGGTGACATATTTCCCACATCAACTTGTAACTGTCTCTTGGCTCTCGCTCGATATAATTGTACACGCTTTTTAGCTTTTTCACGTTGCGATTGTAAAATCTTTTCACGTTTTTCTGCATTTGGTAAATTTTTAAGGTTGTCACGGCTTCTTCTTGATCTTTGTCTTTCTTTCTCCAAATATTCTACATATTGGTGTTTATCTTCTTTCATTCGTTTGCGATATTTTTTCATTCGTTCGTTCGGTGCCATTTTATTAAAGAAAATAAATATTTATAAAACAAAAAAAATAATTTTCTTGGCTAAACTTGTTTATAAAAATTGTAAATAAAAACGAATGGAATTGGAACGAATATTTGACGTAGGTACGTCAAATGCTGCAGCAAGTGAGGTGAAAACAAATGTTGATGGGACACAATTGCCAGATTGAAATCTTAAATGGTGTCATGCGACCACATTACGCACTAACGCTGAATATTTTAAAAAAAATCCGTGTTTAAAATCGTATGTATTTGAAAATTTATTATGTATTATTGAATACAATAATATTGAAGTTTTCTCAAATATTCATTTTCTTGGCAGCACAGAAGATTTAGTTTAGATTTCAATTTAACTGACTTAAGCGTGAAAAAGACGCGTGAGCTAGCACGTAGACATCATTAAATGTTTCATTCCTTCAATTTAATAAAGTACAATAAATTTTATGATAGATTTTGGAATTCTGGAATTTTAAATAGACAATTTACCAAAGCAACTCGGCTTGACTCAGAACATAAATACAACAATTACGATATTATAGTTGAAAATTAGAATTCTTGAGCGCAACTACACGCGTTTCGTAGGCGTTCACTTACGGCAGACTAAAAATTGCAACCTTTATTCACTCATGTTCCCAATTAATTTTTTAGAGTTGATTAATTATATATTTGTGTATTTCGCCATATAAAAAAAAGAGGAAATAAATTTAGCTCTGTCAATATTTCTGAAACCATTTCTGTCAGATATTAATTTTGTCGATCTGACTTCTTGGCTGTGCGGCTTCGTTTGACACTTGCACGAAAGTTTTTGCTGCATGGTAGTTTTTACAGTGGTCGTAAGAAAAAAGTTTCTAATTAATAAAATCAACTCAAAAAAAGAAAAAAACCTGAACTTTATAATAAAATAAGAAAAAATTTGCTAAAAGTATTGTTTTTATTTGACACTGATACCAATAATCCGACGTCTACGTTTGATGGTGATGCTAAGCAAAGCACCCCGAGCACTCCAACATTTTTTCTTTCGGAATAAAAAAATCACAACACAATGGCATCCAAGAAATGGAATCGTGAACCGCAAGTAGTGAAGCTATCTGAAGCTGAAAAATTACCACTTCAAAAGAAAATCTCTGACTTCATTGCCAGCGGGGAGGCCTTGCTGATACTTCCTGGCCTCTCTAATATGCATCGAAAGTATTTGCATCAGTATGCAGCACGTCTGGGTCTCAAGTCGCGCAGTCAGGGCAAGGAAACAAATCGTGTTCTCCACATCAGAACACCTTGTAAGTTGACATCACTAGGTGATGTTCATGTATTGAAGTTGTCGGAAGAATCAAAAAAAGTCCTCTTGGATATAGAGCCACATATCAGAGATTGCATGTGCAATGATAACATACAGCAACCACAGCGCGATGCCCCCTTTCAACAAAAACAGTCACGTTTGCGTGGAGAAGCGTTGCTATTGGGACTTGGTCCGCGCATGGTGCCACCGCGTCCAAGTCGTATAAGCAATGAGTTGTATCGAGACAAAAAAGAGCTGCCCATCTATCAGTACAAGGATGAAATATGTAAAATGCTGCATGGCAATCCCGTGAGTATTGCACAGACGTCAATTAAAATTTTTTAAACTTACTACTTTGAGTAAACTCCTCAAATGATTAAATTTTTTGGAGGCGCCATCGCGTAATGGTCTCAATTCGAGTTTATTGATAGAGAGCGGAAATCTTGTTGAAAATGAAGAATTGTTTTTTTTTTTAAATCAAACTAATCGTCGGAATCCAAATTTTGAAAATAAATGTTATGTTTTTATTATTTCAAATCAAAGACCAAAAAATTTTTTATATACATATGTTTCGTTACAAAATTGGCTGGAAAGAATATTTTTTTCCTTAAATGAGAGCTCACCAAAATTTCTTAGAAGCCGAATTTAAAACAAAAATCGTTTGAGTTAGCCGCAAACAATTATTAAATTGTTAAAACAACAATTGTTGATTCGCTCTCTAGCGATTTTTGAGCCAAAAACTTTTTTGCCAAAAAAAGATTTACTCTCGGTAGCTGCCTGTTCATTAATATTTTTTAATAATTCAGATCTCCTTCGCCGTAACTTTATGATCGATAATAAGTTAACTTATGTCTTAACAATTCAAATCGTAATTTTCATGTCTCCACATCAATGCGTGTAGAAGTTGTATTTTAAAAGTTTTGGATATCACTCTCGGGCGGGGTCTCAAAATTTTCATTAGACCTTCAATTTTTCAATACCGACGAGTGCGATGTTTTTGGAAATTTCTTAAATCCCTCAGAATCGTTTATCTTAAAACGAAAAATATACAGCGGGTGGCCATTCTGAACAAAAACGCCCCACTATATATACAGATTTGAGATGTGGGCTATTCACAGAACTTCGGTAATAAAAGAGAAAAATATTTATCGCGCACTATCTATTTTTTGTTTTGCAAATTAAGAAATATACCTAGGACCTACCCTATTGACCCTAGGGTCAATATAATCCTATATATCTATGACTTCTCGGACTTAAGTTTTTTTTCCCAAAAAACAGAGTTAAGTTTCGATTTACATTTCTTTTTATACACGCATTTTATTTAAAGAACAACAAACCACTTTTTAATATGTTCTCGGCACAGCAGCTTAAGACCGCAAACTTTTGTTAAGTTCATTTATATCTTTGATAAAATTCGGAAATGTACATGAGGACAATATTAAGACCAGTCCTGTGAGAACTCTTAAAGAGACTCCACAACAAGATATTGTAACGAAATTCAGTAGGCGGCGGTCACTAAGACCGTAAACGACCAACATCGAACAAGCCAAATATTAAATTCAATATTACTCGGAAATGACTAAAAAAGTAGGTATACTAAAAGCAGATTTTTATATTGTAAAAAGTATGTTTTTTTAGCGTAAAAACTCGTATTTTGTTTTATGTAAATATGCAAGTAATTTTTTATTTTGATGGCCATGAAGAAAAAAGGTAACTCATTATTATTACTGTTCGACCAAAAATAAAAATTAAAAAATAATGTAATCATTGATGAAAGAAAAGATTTTGACAATTCTAATGATGGTTATATTTGATCGAAAAAATTAAAAATCAATCATAACAAATAGAGGTAATTTTTGTTATTAAATAACCGTAAACGTTACGAAAGTAACAAACATATTCTCTAAACTGTGAATAATAGTTTTTAGAGCAATATCCATATGTTTTCCCATACATTATAGTAATGTTCATGCTTAATTCTTGTAAAAAATTGTATGAATCTACGCCAAGTCTTAAAATATTGTAAAGTATTTTTGAGTTTTTTTCAAAAAACAATTGAAAATAGGGAATTGAATCTCCTTTGCAGATTTTTATCGTCAATGGCGAAACGGGTTCTGGCAAAACAACACAGATTCCGCAGTACATTCTAAGTGAGGCAACACGCTATAATCGACCATGTCGAATATTGGTAACACAACCGAGGAGAATAGCAGCGGTATCAGTGGCACATCGTGTGGCTGAAGAACGTGGTGAACAATTGGGGGATACAGTCGGCTATCAAATACGAATGGAAAGTAAGTTTTCATTCCTTGTAACCATAGAGTAACTTCTCGCATACGGATTTTTAAAATTAAAAACTATTTTTAGGTCGCGTACGTAAAACTACAAATCTTGTGTATACAACCAGTGGTTGCTTGCTACGTTCTATTATGGCTGACGTGCGTGATCTCTTTCGTAAAGTTACCCACCTTATTATTGATGAAATCCATGAACGGGACAAGTACACAGATTTCACCCTTATCACTGTAAAAGAGCAGCTTAAGCACAACAAAGATCTCAAAGTGATACTCATGTCGGCCACCATGGATATCAACCTATTGTCGAAATACTTTAATGATTGTCCGGTGTTTAATGTACCGGGGCAGGGCTATGATGTAAAACTTTACCATTTGGAAGACATACTCTATCACACTGGTTATCGCACATTGCTAATGGAAAAATATTTGCGACTTATGCCACCTAATGGCATTCAGCCACAGTTTCAAAGTAATAATAATGCCAGCGAACAAGTTAGAACTACACCGGTGTTGATAGCGGACGAATATGCACAGGAAGTTGTAGACTTCAATCTTGATCTGTGCTCTGACACGAGCAAAAATGTGGAGGAACTGTGGGAAGTTTTCGATCAGTTGCAGTATTTTATCGAAAGCGAGGGTGTACCAGTAGATGGTGGGCATTCAAAGACAGGTTTGTATTTTTTTAAATAATTTTTTAGAAAAACAGTTGCAACATAAGCATATAGTGTCAAATAGTATTGAAGAAGTATCGAAAAGTAAAAAAAAGTAGCGAATAGTATTGAATAAGACGAAAAGTGTCGTATAGTAAGGTACCATTCCACAAAATTTGATTTAAGTCGACTAGCTCCATAAATATTAGAAAAATATCGCATCGTCCACTATCATATTTCTTAAATTTGAAAATCTTTGTATTAATCTTCCCAGAAATACAAAGAGTGTGACATTTCATTTGTTAAAGTTGGCTTCGTTGCTTATGAGCTACGACTACGAAAAAAAATGTTGATACTTTTATCAACATACCTGTACTAATCTCTTTAGAAATAAAAACAAAAAAAAAAAATGTCAGTTCATAGATTTTATATGTTTGTAAAATAAATTAATTTAAGAAACGCCACCCAATGCAGAAACCCTTTTGTAATTTTGTATTAAAAAAAAAATAGTCGAATGTAATACGTCCATCCGAATACTTTTTAAGTTTGACTCCTCTCCTGTTAAAAAAGTGTGGATAGATAGAAAAATTAATGAAAAGTCTTAACATATTTATTTAATTTTGTAGGAATCACTCCACTTATCGCCGCTTGCAAATCAAATTGTCCCAAATATGTGCAAATTTTCATACAGCTGCATGCGAGCGTGCACATACGGGATCAACTTGGACATACTGCAACTGATTATGCGACTGAGCATGCTGATGGGCTCTGTTTGCAATTACTTTCTAGTAGTGATAGCTTTGCACTGCAACAGCAGCATCAATTGCAAACCAACCAGGTTGATTTGGAAAAAGAACGTTTAATGGCCGCATATCAACAACAATTCAACGAAGACAGCGAAGTAGATCATGATTTAATACTCTCGTTATTGGAGGGCTTATATCGCAGTCAACATCCGGGCGCCGTAATGGTTTTTTTACCCGGTTATAATGATATTGTAGTACAACGTGATCTCATCACCAGTACTCTGCCTGCAGGTACTTACAAAATATGCATACTACACGGACAAATGGATTCGCGTGATCAGTGGCAGGCATTGCAACAACATGGTGTACGCAAAATAATACTATCAACCAATATCGGACAAACCTCAATAACAATACCCGATTTGGCATATATTATCGATTCGGGTAAGGTGAAAATGAAGACATTTGACTCTGTTACAGAGTCATCACAGTTGCAGTCCGTATGGATATCACAGGCCGATGCCAATCAGCGATCAGGACGCGCTGGACGTACACAAAACGGTGTCTGTTATCGCCTCTACTCTACAGCTAAGTACCAGTTTATGCCGAAATTTTGTTTTCCTGAATTCATGCGCATTCCATTGACTGAAATCTGTTTGTACGCTAAAACTCTGGATAAACATTGCGATGTACAAACTTATTTGTCGCGTGCACTAAATCCTCCGTCAACAATTAGCGTGCAGAACGCTGTCAAAAAACTACAAATCCTGCAAGTGTTCAATGATGATGAAAGTGTAACGGAGTTAGGCAAACACTTGGTGGAGATACCCCTCGATGTGCAGCTGGGAAAATGTCTAATTTATAGTATATTCCTTAAATGCGTTGATCCCATACTCACTATTGTCGCGTTTCATTCTGTGAAGGATCCCTTTATTTTACCAACGGATCGTGCACAACAAGGTCATGCTTCCTTCCAACGCAAATCATTTGCAGGTAATAGTTTTAGTGATCAAAAGGGTATCTTGGCATTATATGACGCCTACATGAGCATACGTCACAATAAGAAAAAGCTGCATGATTTTTGTAATAAATATTTCCTTTCACAATCCGCAATGGAAATGTTCTGCGCTACACGGCGTCAGATAGCAGATTTAATATCACAGAAATTTCGGCTTGGTGCCAATGCCACACTCTTCAATACTGACTGGAATGTAGTGCGGCTTTGCTTGGTCGCGGGTTTTTATCCCAATGTTGCTGTAATCGATCGCACCAAAATGACGCTTATATCAGGCGCCGAAAAGCAGCTAATACTACAACGCACTTCATCGCTTAATCCACCAGGTATGAAGAACCTTAAAGATTTCGTGGATACTCTACCGCATGATTGGATTGTATTTTATGAAAAGTCGCGATTAGCTAAAATGTGCTCCATTAATATGAATACAGTGGTGTCACCAGCATTGATAGCGCTTCAATGCGGACGTAAATGTGAACTGGACGTGGACGATGATGATGATACAGACTCTTCGGATAATGATTCACCGCATGCTGTTGATTACATAGGTTGTGAATCATATAAACGCGTCAGATTGGCGTTGGATAATTGGATAAAATTCGATATGTTGGAGTCTGAAGCGAAACTCCTCTTATTGCTGAGGCAATTTGTAAATAAACAATTTATGGAATTTCTACAGCATGGTTTTACTAAACAAAGTTCATCGGCTAGCATTTATGTGCAAAAGTTGGTATCCAGTTTGCCGATTGAACTTGGAAAAACTAATAATAATTTTAAAGGTAATGGTAGTAGAAATGGATTGTAGATTTAGTATTATAAAATTTTATTATATGTTAATCGGTATTCAATATGATAAGAATGGAATTTTAATTTCATTTTAATTATTTAAATATTTGGCTTGGAAAATTTTAAAAGTTAATTTAAAATGTAGAGATTTTAAGTGATGTTAAAGTAGTTAATTAAGAGTTAAAAAAGTTTAATAACATAATCATATTTTATTTCCTACTAAAATTTAAAATTAGATTTTTGCTTCACAAAAATATTTAGGCAAATAATTTTTTTGTATGCTCTATTTAAAAAGCACACTTAAATGTTTTTATTTGCACCTTATAAATCGTGTGACAATTATGTGAAACTGGGACAAATATAGTAATACTGCATTCTCAGTTTTTCCTTAGAACTTCATGACTTTTTTAAAATGACTAAATGGAAGAGGACAATCTATACAGTTTAATATCATTGTTCTTTTTGACTTATATTGTCAAAAAGGTTTTTAAAAATTGTATAGTCCTTTTAAAAAAAACATCTCGACGCTCTAAGTAAAATCTGAGAACGCAGTTTTATAATAGTTGACCTCTAGTTTTGCGAGCATATTGATTTTTCCACTTGTTAAAAGTGTTGCCGCACGGGTCCATTATCATATACAAAGTTTATTTATTTGTGAACAATTGTATTTTTAAGTATTACTTTGGCCCCTTTTGCCAAAAGAACCATGATCAATCGTGGCAATGAAATTGAATTTTGGTATTGCGAAACTCAGTCGACAAATTTTCTTTTTTTGTGATTTCAGGAAATACTATTGTTAGCATTGCTTGGCGACGACAGCAGTTGTCGTCAGCTAAGGAAAGAGCGCACAATTTTTTTTTATTGAAATGGTTACAATTTCCATTTTATTACAAGCAAATGCCCACAATAATTAAAACTTGTCGACTGAGAAAATCGGTAGAGTATTCATCGATTAAAATGATATTCACACTAGAAAAACTATCGACATATTGCTGTTTATAATACCAAAGTCAAGAGTAGATAATCGATAAGATTTGTGTATCTAATGTCAATGGACAGCCGCAATAGAAGTCTTTGTTTTTTACTAACCAGCAATAGATCTACCAAGTTTATAAAATTTATATTAATATGTAAGTACAGAATGGTGTCTCAGTATATGTAGGCAAAAAAAAAAAAGATTTTGCTTGTGAACTGTTTCCTCTTAAAAACATGACAGCATCTTCTAAAAACGATTTAAATACAAGACGATCTGAAAATGTTAATAATATCGAAAGCATGAATATTGCTAATACATATAAAATTGATTCAACCACTTTTAGTTCTGGGCACACTTTAATATTCATTTAAGTAATACCTAAAAACATATCTTTAAAAAAACTATTGTTTAGCAAGAGAAATCAAGATATTATTTGCATCATAAGGCTTTCAAAGTAAAGTTTAATCGCAGGTCTGGTTTTTTTTTATTGAATATAAATTAATCAAATATGCATAGAATACAACGTTTCGCACAACTTCGTTCGCATGTATTGTTCATTTCATCCTCACGCGACTTAGACCAAAGTTTCACCTTCTTCTAAGACTTGTAGTACAGAAAGCAGAAAGCTCTAAATTCATTCTTCATAAACTTTAAAGAATCAGAGCTTGAAACCGCTAAACTTACATGATTTTGAAATGAAAATCTCAAATGCCATCATGTAGCACAATTTTCCAAGTATAAATCTCAAAGTTTGGCTTGCGAGTCACTTTGCATTTCTTGGGTAGAACCCATTTGCAAAACATCAAAACAGATTATAATATAAAAAATGCTGAAAAATTCGCAACTGACTGACTGAATGAGAATCCTCGTCCAATATGAAATATGTGCTCTTTTCAGGATATACTATGTAACATAGTATATGTACTCGTACATATGCATATGCATATCATTTAATTAGCAATTTCTTGAAACCCAAGCCTTACGAAGGCACAACTTTTTCACGACAAACAAGTGTCGCAACAACTCAGTTAAGGGCACAAAATGATAAAAGTACAGTCCGTATGAAACGTGGGTGGGTGTAGCATTTCCCAAAGAAGCAAATCTTAAGTAACCACACCAAGACAGCTTACCAAGGTATTAGGTGTCACAGGCATTATCGGTATGAAACAAAAGTACGGGTTCAAAAAGTTCAGTTCATTATTTAGTTTAAAAATTTTAGCATATTTGCTTATGTATGTGGATATATTGTAAGCTAACACTAATTAACAATAAGCCGTAGATTTATTTAATTTACTTTTCTGTAAGAGAAATAACTATGTGAACCAATTGTGGAATTACGCGACGATACTAAGAAGACGGTGGGAAAGTAGGTTGTTTAGCTTTTGTGACATAGTTTGAAAAAGACGAGGGGTGTCCGGGTGTGAACGACCCATTTAGTATAATACTTGTTTGTGTTACCGAACGGTTATCCTCTCATCTTTGAAATATCGGTTTTATGAAAAATATTTTTGAACCCAATATTTTGTTTTATTTAAAATGAAAAAGAGTTTAAAAAAAATACTATTACCAAAATTTCTATACCGACTTATATCGATCTCTGGTTTGTCAAAGGTTGGATGTAGAAAAAGTGGCTTAAATTGTTCGATGGCATGTTTACCATGCAAAGGAGTTAGCTGCTTAAATGCTCAACCAATGGTAGAAATGAATGACGTCGAAAACGAAAACGTCGGAGATAATTAGTGTACATAATTATTCTTTTAATGAAAATTTAAAAAAATCCTTTAAGTTGTTAATAAATAAGTTTCTATAAGAAACTAATGTATTGACAATATTGGATAATATTTCAAAGTTGATGTTTGTAATAGAGGTGCCACGCCTTCTTTTGGAAACCCGCACAATTTTCGTCCAGAGCTTGTACGGCGCATGTCGAGTGTTTGTGGGAAATTTGGTTGTAAAATCTTAAATAACTCCTTCAGTATGGCGTTTTAAAATGTTCGCTTGCATGAAAAGTGGCACGCCCACTTATCGAAATGCATCTAATTTTTGTCTAGAGCTTGTCCGAACTATCCGTAGTACTTTTGTGAAGTTTGGTTACTCCACCTTCAATAACTCAATCAGTACAGCATTTCAAAGATTTTGCACGCCTTCTTGCAGAAATTCGTCTAATTGCTGTCCGGAGCGTCTCCAAGCCATATCAAGTATTTGTGTGAAATTTGGTTGCATTATCTTAAATACTTCGCGCATTATAGCGGTTTATATTTAATTTGAATGGGCGGTAGGCGTGTTTTCTCATTTTTAAATGGAAAACTTTTTAGTTGATGGCTTTAGAAATCCAAACCAAAAAGAAATATTTCAAATCCATTCACTATAGCTGGGTTCCGTCATTTTTCATTTATAATGACTAATTTGACTGGACTATATAAGTAGCGTAATATTTAAAAGATGAAATCGAAGAAAACGAATTGACACACTTTTGTATGGTTATAAAGTAGAGTCTACTTTGGATAAATAAATGCTTTTATGATGTTCAAAATTAACCTGGGTCGTAACTAGCAGCTTGGATCTTTGGGCTGACACTAAGACGAATTGAATCTAAACTAACCAAAAAGGGTTTAATATTAACAAACTAAAGAGTATAGTAGTAACACTAGTAATGTGTTATTTATTTTATAGCAAAATTATAATCCCTCTTAACCTATTTTTCAATAAGTTGGTGGTATTGAAAAAACATACCGCATGGCTTATAGCCGTCCGCCGATAAGGTTATAATATAAATACTTTTAGAGATGAAATATACTAATACACTTCGTTCTTCACGAAGTAGGATACCTCGTTCTCTGGGAGTATTAAATCTTAAAATTGTATGTATATAACAAATAAATTTAAATTAAGAAATAGATATCTAAAAACTTATTGCTTTGTTAAAAATTTCTTACAACTTAATAGGCTGAAAAACTAATAGACAGCAGTTCCGAAAAATGCTTAAGTTATTGGAGGAAAATCTTGATTGAGCTTTGGTTCGAATTCGTTAGAACCATTCCCGCGTGATTAGAGGGATTGGAATAAGTTATGCAATGAACATAATGCTACATCCAAAGTCAACACGAGCATTGTGCCGCGTGTGGTATCTACATCATCAATTGACAAGTATTGTATGTCCGTTTGCACCGCCTAATGCGGTTGTTTCAAAATCGAAAGAATTGATTCACTACGATATGATATGAATAAGTTTTTCATTTAAACACAAGAGCTTCTTTATTTACATACACAAATCTGGAGATAGAATTTTTTCATATTTTTTTTTTTGTAAATATTTGAATAAATTTTCGAGTGGGTTCGAGCTCAGCCTCATCATTATTGAATATTGCTCTCCACAACATAGTTTTCGTCTTCAAAAAATAACTTCGCATTGCTAATCCAATCTTTCACTAATAAAAATTAGAAGTTGAATATTTCTAAAACTTCAGATTTGAGTTATTTAGACGTCAATTTCTGTTTTGTAATTTCGCAGCATTGTTTTGAAGGCGAAATTGTACATTCGCCAACCATAATACCGAGCCATAGGCGAGTCGCCAAGTAAGGTGAATTGCCAAATTCTAGCGAATCGCGAACGGTAATGGGCTATTAATTTTGCTAGAATATTTTGCAGTCCTTCAGAATGAATCAATATGTTTTGCCGTCGATTTTCTGATGCAATAGTTTTTTTTTTAGCTATAGTACAAACATATATATACAAAAGAAAACTTTTTAAGTTTGTACTATATGCTTCCTTCAAATCATTGCAAAAAAAACTCAATTTTCTGTATGTTTGAAAAAAAAAAACGCAAATTTTGTTGTACCATTTATTTAGTGGGTTTTGTCGTTTTTCAGATGTGATAAATTGTTGCCAAAAAGGTTTAATAATGACCATGTTAAATACATATTTTGTAATTCTGATCACATCTTTGGCTTGTGCAGAACTTTGAATCTTTGTAATTCGCTCTAAGTTTGCTTTTTCTTTCTTATTTTTTTCTATTTTTCTGACATAGATTTTGACGCTTATATCGAGTATAGAATCAAAAGATGGAGAGTCACTTAATATTGTAGACATATCCATTAGAAGTCTCAAATATATTTTTTACTAGCATTACCCTACGCGCTTCGCTCCACCTTAAATAGAAAATTTCGTACTGGTTTTTTTTTATTATTTCAATAAAATAAAGCACTTGAAGCTCACTTCCTTTTGAATTTGTTAAAATTGTAAAACCGTTTCTTAGAAAAAGTATTGAAATATATCAATTTCAATACAGTGTTGTCAATCGTGTAGTTTCGTTCAAATGTTACGAATGCATGCTAAGAGGGAAATCAATATTTTCTTCATTTTGCTATTTTAAAAATATTGCGCAAGAAAAAAAAAATACAACATAAAGAAAAATCTTGCGAAAGCTATGCCTCTTAATAAATGGACCACGTGGTCTAGATTCGCTGTGTGGTCTTCGTGAAAATTCTATTTCAAAAATACTTTTATATGAGGGCCATCCTTAGTACGCACCCAAAATAATATTTTTAACGTGGTGTAAATTCCATGAAAATCGATTAAGCGGTCGAGAAAATTATGGTTAAAAAATATTTTTGTATGTGGGCCACCCTAAATATGCACATAAAATAAAGGTTTTGTAGCCTAAGCTATTCTTCTTACAAAAGACCTACGTGGTGTAAATTCGGTGTAAATCGAGTAACTTTATTTGTGTATGCACCCTTAATAACATTTTTACGACCTTATCTGTGCCTCTTAATATAAAAGCCATGCAGTGTGAATTCCATGAGAATCGATTAAGCAGTCTTTGAAAAAATAATATTTAAAAAATATGTTTGTATAAGGGCCACCTTAAATAAAATTTTCATAGCCTAAGCCATGCCTCTTAACGTAAGAGCTACGTGGTGTAAATTCGGTGTGAATCGGTTAACCTGTTTTCGTGAAAATGATATTTAAAAATATTTTCAATCTGTGCCTCTTCATATAAAAACCATGTGGTGCAAATTCCATGAGAATGATTTAGAGGTCTTCGAGAAAAGTTTTGTGTGAGGGCCACCCTAAATAAAAGCTTTGTAGCCTTAGCTACACTTAATAGCATTAGAGCTACATGGTGTTAATTCGGTGTGAATCGATTAACCTGTCTTCGTGAAAATGGTATTTAAAAATATTTTTATATGAGGGCCACCTTAAGTATGCTCCCTAAATAAAATTTTTATGATCTAATCTGTGCCTCTTCATATAAAAACCATGTGGTGTAAGTTCCATGACAATCGACTTAGAGGTCTTCGACAAAATGACATTTAAAAAATATTTTTGTATGAGGGCCACCCTAAATTAAAATTTTATAGCCTAAGCTATGCTTTCTAACATATGAGCTACGTGGTGCAAATTCGGTGTGAATCGATTAACCTGTCTGCGGGAAAATGATATTTAAAAATATTTTTGTATGAGGGACACCCTAAATACGCACCCTAAATAAAAGTTTTATAGCCTATGACACCCGTATGATCGATACTAATATACTGTAAAAATTTCATCAAGATCGGCTGGATAGTTTTCGCGTCCATAAAGGACATACAGACAGACAGACAGACAGACAAAAAATGAATTTTATATAATAGATAACGAGTGATTCATTCAAAGATACTTTTTCCAGTATTGTTTGAAATTTCAGAATGACGTACCCCACAACATCGCTTACAAATAGTTTTTCTTAGTGAGTACAGATGTGTTTTCAGATTTCAGAAATATTAGTGTCATGGAAAGATAATTTAATAAACTATAATGATAGTCCATAAAAACTTGAAATCAGACTTCGTTTTTTTCTCTAGGGATTCCCAATTGGGTTTGTGTATTAGAATAACATCAGCAAGTTTGAAACCCCTGTATCGAATTCAATAATATAGGTATCAATAAAACATAATTACACTGACGTATAAAACTTTTAAGTTATTTACATGGTTTTCAATATGTCAAAAAATGTTTCTAAAATATTGGCCGTTTCTTCTTTTTCGGTAACAGAAAAATAATAAGGTTAATACAACTATGAAGCAATTAAGCATAACTCTATCTGTTTGCATTTAAGTGGAACTATCAACACTTATTTCACAGTTTCTAAAAAACTTTACGTGGTGTAATTTTCCAATTACAGTAATTGTCGGCTTAACTAGCACTACCCCATTTTCATTTGTATTCTATTTTAGGTGAAAACGATGAAAAAAACAAAGAAGCGTTCATAGCACTGCAGTCACTCATTTCCAATGGAAGTGATACTCCAGTTGAGATTGATGATGGAGGTTCCTCACATCGTTTATTGCTTGCTATTGCACCAAGGGTGAATAGAATTTTTGACGATTATTCGTTTCCTCACAAACCACCATTTCTTGCTTGTAACACAAATTTACCTTTCGACGCCAGTGAGGACGATATTCATAATTTATTTGATTCAATTGCTATAGTTTCCGTGCAGTTACCTAAAAAATGTAGTGAAACTGGGCGTATTCGTGGATGTGGATACGTTGAATTCAAAAATCGAACCGATTTGATCAATGTATTAAGTTTGCCAGATCAATTTATTAAGGGTAAACAAATTCATATTAATTTATCTAATGAAAATGAGCAACAGGGTAACCTTCAAAGCAATGTTATGGATTTTAGTCCAGATGAAAATAACTATGATCGAGGATATAACCGTAAGCGTAGAGGACAGAATTCTGCGCCTGGCTCATGGCGTACCGAAGGCCGTTCTATTTTAAGTAATTCATCTACGGATCGAGGAGTGAGATACCGTGAAATTAATAAAGAATCGGATCAAGAAAGACCTAGGCTAAATTTAATACCTCGTACACTGCCATTGCCAGAAATTTATTTTAAGCCTGAACCTGATACAAGCGACAGTGTACATGTTGACCAAAATGACAAAAATATACGACCTAAAAAATCTGATATTTTTGGAGCAGCAAAGCCCGTTGACACTGCATCTCGGGAAGTAGAAATAGAAAAACGTTTAGCTCAGTCACAAAAAGAAGAAGAACTTAAAAATAAATTCAAACAAGAAATTATTTTTGAAAAAAAAACTACCAAAAGAAATATTGGAAAAAAACCACCAGTTAAAGAAAAGGCAAATGTTGTAAATAGTTGGCGACGCAGGGATGAGCCTGAAAGGGATTTACAAGAAGAGATGATGGTATTTTATATTTTTGCGTATTATTTGACTATACCTTACATTATTTAATTTTTAGAAGGGTCGACGAAAAGAACAGAAATTACAACCGAGATAGCAGGACGCACGAGAAATAGTAAAAACTTTTGTGAATTAAAGTTCAGGCAAATTATACTAAATTCGATGGAGCTGGTGTCATCTAATGTTTTTGTTCATTACGTTTCCTTGGAAAACTTTCTTGATGTACATTGTTACTTAAGGGCTTTGCTTTTTCCAGACTGTGCATGTATCACATTGTATCACAATTGTGCTACATAATATGTGAACGACCCCTTTTTTCGGCACCAAATATACATATATACAAGTTTCAAATCTAGAGTTCACACTGAAATATATCATAAGCTTTTTCGGTTTTTGTAACATTAGAATGTATAGTAGTAGTACAGTATATTGTTTAGCTTGTTTTTGCTTATGAATTCGCATAGCAATAGCCTTTCTATAAAAGTTTAACTTTTCGACCTCTCCAAACGTATGCTTTCTTTCAGAGATGTATGGATTTAAGAAATTTTTATTAAATAAAGAAGTTATATACTCGAACAGAAAACATGATGTTAGAAATGTCGAAATGTAAAATTTGAAAGAGACTGCTATGTGATCTTATCAAAAATATTTTAAGTATATTATATTTATAATGTAGCACAAGTTATCTCAGAAATCTGAAGAAACTGACGGCGAATTCGTTTTTGGCACACAAAAACTCTTCGGACATTCTGGATAGCCTGTATTCTGAGTTAAATAAAAAGTTATTTTTCGTGTGCCTGTATTATTTTGTAATAAAAACGAACTTGAAAATTATAAAACTAAATAAAATATGTACGTCTCTTTGGAGAAAGTGTGGCACTTTGCTTACCGGTAAATATCTTAACAGGCGCCTTTGCTTTAAGAAATAGTTCTTCGCAGCATCACAAATAAACTTTTTACATTGCATATTTAAGGCACTCCATTGAATTAGAGAACTTACATATATGAAAAAATACCTTTACTTTTAGAGCTGCAAACTTGCAACATAATACATAAATAAGTTTTTTCCCTAATATAACTACTGAAAAAATAATTTAGTAATCCCTTAATAAGCGTTAATCTCTGCATACTTTTTGGATATATTATATTGAAGCTTTTAAACTTAATACATTAGCATATGTTTAAGATAAAATTTCTCAACTATATCGAAAATTTCCCTGCATCCGAATTTCCGACAAAAATTTTGATGCTGAAATTTTCTGGTGAACATCAATTTAAAAAAAAAAAATTAAACTTGATTAAATTGACGAAAATAAATGTTTTTGACGCCAAAATCTTGAAGATTATTTGTATTTTGACACATAATAACTATCCAAAAAAGTTTGGTTATAAGAATCATCATTTATTATTTGATAATAGAACTATTATTATTAAATAATTTTTAATTTCACTATTTTCAATTATATATTCAATATTTTAACAAAAATTATCAACAATATGATGCAGTTAAACAAATTTTGAATGATGATTCTTATAAACATATATCGTTTTTTTGCAATGGTACATTTTTTTTTTTAATTTTTCATACATATTTTGGAATCACAACCGTTAGTTCCGTCAATACATATGGACATATAAATAAAACGCTGTCCGAAGCTAATTCTTATCAACTTTTCTAAAGAAAAATTAAGTTCATTCGAAGAGCTGCACACCTGTGTAGTCAGTTGAATGTCAGAAATTTCCGGTCTCGTTAAGAAATTTTGTCTCAATACAATGATAAGAAAAATGTTTTATTGTTGTTCAATACAACTTCGAAATTTGTTGCATCTTAGAAAATATATCTTATAACTGTAAAAATTTACAATTTATTTCATGAAATTATAACAAAATTCTTAAAAGTAGAATTAGAAGAAACAAAACTATAATTTAAAAAAGAAAATGTATTCTTATAAGAAATAAATGAGGTAAAACAAGCAAGCAAAGATTAAACTATAAAAATGTAAAGTAAAACTGAGAAAAAATAAACGAATCAAAAAATTTAAAAGAGCAAAATACCACATAAACTATACTTTTATATACACGACTACATAGATATGCAAGCAACAAATGAACGCTTTCAATTTCAATAGATTAGAGCCGCCACCGTTTTTACGAAATACATAGAATAGTGAAATTGACATGCCATCACCATTACAGACAATAGAATTTGTTTTCAGTTTAAATTACAGCAATGAAAATACTAATGATCATTGCAATGCGATAACATCTTTGGCTACAGCTTTCAATTACATTTTCAATTTGAATTACATTTTCAATTTCAATTACAAATACATTTTTAATTTAAAAATAATTAAGTTTTCAATCAAATTGCGACGTTCAAGTCACACATAATGTTCATATAAATTATTTGTGGAGAACTTCCAGTTTTAAGCTTATGATTATCATCACTTTATAGAAAAATTATCGTAGTTAAGTTAAATTATTGAAGAAAAGAAAAATAAAAAAATCGAAAAATGTAAAAAAAAACAGTTTTATTTATGTATGTATATGATATATGTTTGATTGAGCATAACTTAAGCTTGTTTAATTTTTAATTTTCAAAAAACTGAACATTTTAAGTCACTGAATTGTTTTATTGCTTCTATTAAAGATCAAATTATGTAATAGTAATATAAAACATTAACGAAAATGGACTATGATATTTATCTGCTAAAATGCAATTGATCTCTTTATACATTTAATTTAAGGAAAAACTAAAACAAAGTTGTACTAAATATTTCTAATAAGGTAAAAATTGGCAGTAGATTTAGTGCTTACGTCAAACACTAAAATATAGTATTTAAACATTTAAAGTTCTCTATGTTTATTCAATTTTCGTTTCTTATTAAGATTATGTTTAGAACATAAGGTAAAAAATGTGAAATAATTCATTTTCAGTCTTTAGTCCGCCCTTTTGATATTTTTGTCGCTTAATTTGTTAAGATAACTTATTTAAGAATATGAATTAATACATAAAATTGAAAAATGTTTTTAATTTAAGTTTAACCAAAGTTTTCGATGCATACTTCGTGCATGCATTTCATATGAAATTAATTTTATTCTTATGAATTATTTTTGACAGTTTTGTATTAAATGCGACTAAGGCTCGGTTGATATGAAGGAAAAACTGAACATAGTCATTATTGAAAAAAAAAAACAACATGTAAACTTAAACTGAATTTATTTGTCAATTGTACTTGGTAAATATTTATTTGAAAAGAGATTTTCATGCTCAACGCTTTGTGTGACAGTGCTGTTACGAACTGGTCAATTGGCTGCCAATGTTCTGAGCGCATCATTTTAGTATGACATCTGAACTAAAATGACGTTACCAGGTTACTTTGTTTACTTGACTCACACGCCTTATTGAATAGAATTCAAAAACGAAATTTTGAAAATGGTCGAGTATAATTGTCATATGGCAGGTAATGACAAAACATGGGCAGTTACTAGTTGCGCCGTGCTACAGAAAATAGCAAAATTAATTTGACAACAAACAAATACAAGTTGTCAGGAAAAAAATGTTGCAGTCTATAGTAATAATTTCGAAGTAGTCAAATAGTTTCCTTAGTTTGGAGTAAACGTTAACTGCAAAAGAAGATCCGAAAAATGGTAACAATCGGTGTAGCTTTAGACTTCCGGAATTTTCGGACTCCAAACACCATTCTGTAAAGACCAAAGTAATACCTGTTATTCTGTATAGAGCCAACTGCTGTATAATGAGCAGAGTAGCGGACAAGTCGTAGGGTCTATTGAGAGGTAAATTTTTCAAAATTTATGCGAAAAATCTATAAGCTTTTATTAATTATTGTGTAAAATAGTTTCGAATATTTACCAAAAAATTTGATTATGCTTAAGAGTACTGCTTTAGGTAGTGGCAACTATTTTTAATCTAAGACTTTACTATTCTGATCTAGTATCCAGCAAAACATTTTTGTATTTCCTTATGTAAATGTATTAAGTGATTCAATTGCAACTGTACTGGAAATTGTAAATGAAATCGCAAATGTAATAGTAATTGAAAATATTATTGCAAGTTAAAATGTTATAGTTATACAAAATGTAGTTGTGATTAATAATGCAATGGCAAATAAAAGTAATCGTAATTGATAATGAAATTGTAATTGAAAGTGTAACTGAAATTATCGCAGTGAAATTTTAATTAAAAATAAATGTAATTGCCTCTATTGGTAATTGTATTTATAATGTTACTGAAGTAATTAATTATTTTACAAGTATAACAAACGCATACATTTCACATATATAAATAAAATAAATTTTAACGACATTACCGAAATAATTACAATAAAAATTGTTATAAAAGTAAGTACATACTTTAAATATTACCACATTGAGTTAAGAAAAAAAGAAAAAAAAAAACGATTTTTTAAAGAAATTATTCATATAATTATTTCTACATCCACAAAAGCATGCACATCACACTTTGCAATAGTTTAAATATGTTTGTCTTTGAATACAAATATAGATATATACATGGAATCGAATAGAAAATATAAATACAAAACCGAATATCATTACATTGTAGTATTTTAAACTAATTTTGTGATTTATTTTTTATACTAATTGAAATATGAAATCTGCGTCAACTGTAATAATGCACACTATACATACATATAAAATATAATACAATATATATTATATATATAATTATTCATGTATGTTATCAAGGAAAAATATATACTAAAACTTTAAATAAAAAATTGTTTTCATAAAATTTTTTCCAATTAAAACGCAGATGAAATTTGAACATTGCTAAATCACCTGTCAAGTAATTGCTTAGCTATAAAATATTGGTTATTGATAAGCCTTGTTTATCGATATTTAATATTAATTATTTATCATTTATGACAACGTATTAAAATTTCAATTAATATTTTAATAAAGTGCAAATTGCAAAAATAATTGAAATAACCTGGCTCGGTAAAGTAATGATTCGCTGCTTAGTTTATCGTCACCAGCAACCTGGCAGTAGAAGTGACTTGCCGGTAGACCACATTTAATTCGTGCACATAAATATATTCTAAAAGAGTGTTCAAGAGACACTTGAAATATTTCTCCATAAAGTGTACTGTTCAACCAAAAGCGTCTTGTAACTCACTGCGAAAAATTTGAAAAATGATTTACTTTTGTTCCCATATACGGTGAAGTGTTATAACTAAAACCCACAAGTTATCGTAAAATTCTAAATCTCGTAATTCGCTTTCAAAAAATTGTCAGAAGTGAACTTAGTTCGAAATCCGATTTCCGAACTTGAGATTTTGGGGTACAGAAAGTCTGAGCTTCATTCACTTGAATCAATTGCCTGATCCTGGAAGGCGGTATCGGTTTAACTTATTCTAACTCTGACAATAAGCATGTGGTTTGAAAAATGGAGCTACTGTCCGTAATGCACGAGCCTAAATTAAACTTTTAAAAAAAAATTTTAGAGAGCCACGGAAAATTCAGCAGACCTTACGTCAAATCATAAGAAAACAGTACTACACACACTACTTACATTCGAAGCCGCATAATTAGAGAGATGCTATAAATATTTCAGATTACACCACCAGCAGATTAACCCCCGTTCCGCGTTATAACATAATAATTTTACTGACGCAACTACTTTCCCGTTTCGCTCCCAAAGGAAAAAAGGGAACTACCTGTCGAATGGCTTTGACCTTACTTAATAAAAATTGTAAAGATATCACTTTTTTGAGCTCGTCCTCTAAAGCATTAACTGGAGTTATCCTCCATTGCATTCAAAGCGAACTCGATGGATCACTGCTCATATAGTTGCGGGGGTCAAGTAGGGATACAATAAGCCCTCCCCTGTTATTTTTATTCATGCTAAGTTATTTGTTGAATAGTACTTCTACTGAGAACCATGGAATTCAATGGGCCGATTTGCAAACAAACCTTATAAGGCTTAGCGTCAGGTAATCAAATGTTTTGCTCTATACTTCTGAATCACTGTCCCTTGCGAGTACTCTGTTACGACGAATATATGTATACTGTTGTGAATTCCACATGATCTTAGTTTAAAGTCATACTTCTATCTTAACTAATATTATGAAAAGACGCTGGCAATGGATAGATCATAGCATCAGACATGATCATCAACATAAACTTTTCGAACAGCGGTTTGGTGGAACTTCCAGGTTGACAGATTTAGAGGAAGAACCACGCCCCTAAAGGAGCTTAAGCATAGTAGTAGTAGTAATTGGCCACAGTTCATTCCCAACTTTTTTCTGTTGAGGCGTTAGGGTTAAAAGAGGGCCCGAGACGATCACCAAGCTCAATTATTTCATTATTAACGTAAAGGTATAGAGCATGAGCCAGAAACCTTGAGAAGTTATATTAATTTATGTACTACCTTATGTCAAAAAATGAAAGAATGTCTGTATGCAAATACCACGGCTGGCTCTGCTGGAGATTCGCTGAGCTGCAAATTTCGATGCTGAGTGCATTTTCCTTAAAAATAATTGAACATTCGAAAATATTTCTATGACATTTATCTGGACCTGCTGACTTTCTAGCTTTGCTATAAGGTAACGCCTATATAAGTACTATTTTTAACCTCGTTTTCCTTTACCAAGGTTCTCATTGGGTTTCTACCTTTACAATAACTCAAAGAAGCAACAGTTCAATGACCTTTTTAATACCAAATATTTTTAGATTTAAAAAACCACTTTTCAGATGATCAAGTCAACACATGCTATGGATTCTAATCGATTGATCGACTTTTCATGGCAAACAATGGATACTGCATTTACTCAGTACTGGACTGCCCCACAGAAGACAAATACAAACGTCAACAATCCGTGCGCTGCGCATGCGTCACTAACTTTGCAACCTGTTGTTGCTCTTCTTGTTGCCACATTTGATTAACATATTTCACATCACAATGAGAAAGCAATGCAATTTAAAACAATAATTACCACTATTATTGATACTTGTAAATTTGAACATGATAGCATGGTCCCAGCCATGGTAATGATTGCGCCTGAATCTCCATTGAATCTTTTCAAAGTGGTTGGTGTTTCAATGTAACATCGCGGTTGTTGGGTGGTGCTACATGTACGACATGCGTCACTGATTTGACTGACGGCTACATTGACGATGACAAAGATACAACAATTTTAAAGGTAAATACTTGTTTGGGGTTGCAGTAAAGCGGACAAAGAAGAGTGCTGTTCAAAAGGTTAGAGAAACGAACAAAATTATTTACGAGGTATTTTTCGGAAAAAGAAAAACAGTGTTTTAACAAAAGATGCTCAAGCTCATAAACGTTGAACTAAAAACAAGACAATTTGATGAAGCATACAGAGCTAGGAAGATGAAGTATATATGTGTGTATATAATATGGGGATTTGAGTTCATGACTATCGAAGATCTCACGATGAAATCAATTAAATGGCAGCTGATGATTACAAGAAAAGGATTTGAGTTATTCAAAGAAATAAGTAGTTACTATAATATTTTTTGTAAATCCTTACCGGGCATGTTACTCGTATAAAACATTTTCAGTTAAAGCGAAATTCCGCCTTGCTTGCCCAAAATTTTAAAGATTAGTGAAAAAATTAATAAAGTAAACCCAACCCAAATTTCGAAAAATTAAAATTTTGCAACACTGATAGCAACCCTAGGATTATTTTATTTTTTTAAATGAAGATTTACTCGAATATGAATAAATTTTCGAATTTTGAGTGTACCCGAAGAAATCTAGAACATGACATTTATTTGAACATGTCTAATGCTCATATGTATAAGGAAACGAAGTCGTATATATCTGTCTGGCAATGACATGAAGCGTTTGGATAAGGAAAAAATTAAATATATTGCATAAAATATAAAATTCCCTATGATTTGTGCAAGGACAACTCTTTGCAAGAGTTTCTTAGCCAAAACTTCAACGGATGTCACCGTCCAAGCATCGTATTCCTCTTAAATAACCACATCTGACTTTTTTCTGTTCTCGGAGCTTAATACCACCACTTCGAGGATTACGCTTTGAGTCGGTTGACGTCTTAAAAGCGAATTTGCTGAAGGAGCTGAAAGCTATACCAACCAGAAGGCCACTTTGAAGTTGACAAAATAAATTTTGATGAGTAAATAATTTTGTTTCATTTTATTAATCGATTTATTTTATACATGGTGTATTTATTTGAAAGCTCTCCATATTGAATGGGCCGTATAATTAATCGGGTTTCTATAAATTGATTTATCGATACAATTGAGCAATGGTCGGTTTTAATTCTCGTGTAATTTAATCAAAATTTTTATTTGCATTTTTTGCCAATACATTTAACCTGGGTCAACAGACTTAATTTATTTGAGCGGAGTTTCAAGAAAATTATTTTCTTCGGCAACTACTTTTCATTTAAAATGCGGTTCGTAAAAAAAATGTAAAAAAAACCAAAAGTAGCAAATATTGAAACTGAAAAAATTTTTTTTTTTAAATTAAGACGCTTTGAAAACTCGAGTCATCAAAAGAACAATATCTGAAAGAAAAAATTTTTAAATGTAAATGAATTTTAGATCATTAGATCACTTACATATACCTTGCGGACTAAAACTTTCATCGGTAAATGTCAAAATAGGTTCAATGTTTTACCAAACGCTTTTCTCTACAACAAAATCAAAAAGGTTAATGCAACTTTAAAACAAAGAATTAGTTACCGGTTCCGTTAAGCTCAAAATCTAACTTAATTGATTCACTTGAATAAAGGAAAATATTTGTAAAACTCTTAGTTATAATTTAATTTTTCTCGCCGAAGGCTTTGCGCCGTACGTTGCTTGGAGCTGCGCCTTAGTTTCCCACTAACTGATATGTTCGTAGTAAAACAGTAAATTGCGACGCTTCACTGCATTTTGTAGTTAATCAATTTATACGATTTGCCTACTTTCATCAAGCACGACAGCACTGCGTCGACTGCCTTTTAATTGACGACGGACTGCGCATGCGCTCTGATGCAAGAAAGAAAGTGAAATGAAAAATACTTTTGCCGTTTATACCAACGCAACTGATTGTCAGTTCACCTGCCTACTGGGATAATTGTGCTCATGTTGAGTCAAATTGTTGTTGTTAGAGCATTTGCTATTGCCTGCTATTTGACCCCGGTGTGACCATGTTTTGCGATAATGGTTTGATACAAGTGGTAATTTAAATGTTTTAGTTTTATATATTTTTTTTAATATTACGCTGCTTATAACAAAGTATATACTCTGTAAATACAGATATACATATACTAGATTACGATAAAAATTTAAATAAATTTTTTAAATTTTTTACACTATTTCAAACCGATTGAAGAGGCGTCTCATTTGATTTTCGCAAAAAAGTACACTTACGGACCACCCTAATGTACATACAAACATACATATCGCTCACTTACTTCAATACTGGCATAACTCAAAAACCAAGATTTTTGAGTTAATGATGCAGAAATATTTGCCATTTTATGTTTTATTTTGTGTAAAAAAATCAAAAAATTATCTCATAAACTTGCCTTGTGAGAAGAATTTATGTAGACATAATTCTCATCATTTTCATATAAAAAGCAACTTATTGAAAACTTTAAATGCGTTTTTCTCCCACTTTATGTTTTTTGAGTTATGCCAGTCTTGAAGTAAGTGAGCGATATGTATATCGATATAGTTATTTTCTCCAAAATATCGTGAATTTCAATTTTTCAGTTATACTGCTGTTCTTGAAGTTATGTATATCTGTATCCTGTGTAATAACTTTTAATTTACGATATTCCGGAGAAAAAAAATATAAATAATAAAAATTAAAAAAAAAAATTCAAAAATTAGCTATTCAAAAACAAAATGGTGTTCGACTTGGCGTGGAATGCCTCATATAAGCAGCCAAAAAAATAGTATAAATGACCGACAAAAATAGTTAATAGTAAATTTTGCATTTCAAAATTTGTATGGTGTTGGTTTTATAAGAACAAATCCTTAATTGTATGCACCATAAGTGCTTAACAGCGTCTGCCTTCGAAAAATCACTGCTGAAATCAATCGTCTGCCTTCTCTATTTTTTTTTTTAATAAGTAAAAGAATTAGTTACCTATCAGGCAGACGCTATAAAATGATTTATTCCACAGTTTTTTATTAACATGTTTTTTTAAAATGCAATTTTTAAATGCAGCAACAGCTAAGTGGCAGAGGGTGTGTCTCTCGTCTTTTATGATATAATCCTTGTTATTATCGCAATCTGTCTGACGATAAAATCACTTCAATTTGTATATTTAAAAAAATTAAAAAAAAAAAAATTAACTACTCTTAAACGCAGCAACATAAACGTCTGCCTCTTGCATTTATCTGTTATAGTGTTTAGGCATATTTTTTTAAAATTAAGGTAGACACAATGAAATTGTTTATGGCAACTTTTTTTGGACTTTTAAAAGGCTCTCAACGCAGAAACAACGAAATAGTAGAGGCTGTTCGCATTATTTACACATAAGCCGATAGCCTTTGCAGCTAGTGCTTACCATTGTTTTTTATAAATTCATTTATAATAAATATATAATAATAATAATAAATATTTACACATATTACTTAGGACATAATTTTTAATCTCTGCCGCACTATAAAAACCTCTATTAATTTCGACCCCTAATTATCTTTAATTGTGATGAAAACCAGCAACCCTATATATTCTATTTAGGCTGTTCGATCTCTATTATTTGGCACAAATTTCAAGCTGTTATCTTCATTAATGAAAATTGACCCAAAAAACCGGTGAAAACCCATGTTTGGGACAGGATTTAACAATGCAACCCCATGTGTTATATTTAGGCGTCTTCGAGTTCTACCATTTGGCAGACATTACAAGCAATTATATACTACAGTTTTAATTAAAACAACAAAATTGGCTAAAATTTGGGTATTTTCGGGCATCGGGACAGGCTTTGGCAAGGCAACCTTGGATGCATTACTATCATTCACGTAAATCATATCCTGTAATCTTATACACTCGACTTTTCTACAGCGGGCTCTTGGACTATTAATTGCGCATTGAAAGTGAGAGAGGAAGAAGACGCTCGAAGACGTCTTCGTTAACGAGTTCGAAAACGATAAATATTTCGATTAACAATCGAACCTTCGCTTTCGATTACTTTTGAGGCACATAATCCCATCAAAGTCACATTTATATGGAAATTAATTAATGAGATTTGATGCAAGCAAAATTTGTTGAAAGACGGGTTTTTTTTTTATTAATTTTTTTATTTGATTTGATAACGTACACTCATGTTGGCTATTACATCATAATTGGCTTAAAATAATCTCGTCTCAATGGACCAGTATATTACGGGTAACACAATGCCAACTAAATTAGGCAGTTACTTATAAAAATAAATAAAATTAAAAAATGTTTATTCGTCTGTTTTTTATTGTTAATGAAAAGAAAGCACATGCTCATGGTAACCAGGTGCTGCCAATTCATTGCCGACACACTCTTGTAATGCAAATAAATATTTAAAATAAAAATATATTGATAAGACTTGCCGTTGTTCAACACATTTTGTTGAATACTACGAGTATTACATTTTTATTATATGTGACTTAGTTTTGATATTATTGAATCATGATTTCAACCATATTCAACAGTTAATTTTCTACAAAAATACTTATGGACTTCTAAGTGGTTGTTTCATTGACTCGCACTAAGATTTTATTCAGCAGCACAGTATTTGAGTAACCCTTTGCTATTTTCTTATATAAACATCAACAATAACATAATAATGATTTTGGGTCATTAAATTTAAATCTATTATACAAATTATGAAACATAAAATAGTAACCGTAACTAAAGTAACAGCAATAAAACCGATTAATTTTGACGTCACTGAACTGTGGCTAAAGCATGACGTAGTAAACCTTTACAAATAAATGTGAAGTTCATTAATAAAAATGGGAAATACTTTCACGCAAAACTAAGCACATTAAATTAAATTTGGGGAGAGCACCATTCGACATGCAGTTTAGCTAACAATTTGCGCCACTGGCCAAGTAACCCAGTGGTGTAACAATTAAAAACAACAAGAAAACAACCCAATAAAAACACAATTTCAGTTAATTGATAACAAAAATAAAAGCATAACCAAACAAAAATCCCTTAACAAATACTATAAAGGCGTCAAATGTGAGCCTACACTTAAGTTCAGTTTACAGCAATGCCATCATGGCGGCAGCTGGTGAGTGAAAGTGAATGCGGAAAAGACGTCAAGTCGAGTTATAGCAAATCAAATGTGTGAGCTGAAGCTGAATTTGAGATGCAAAGATGCTGTGGCGCTGTTAAGTGAGGTAATGAAAACTTAAGCTGCTGGTTATTTAATAATTAAAAATGAGCATCCGACACTGCACTGGAGTCCATTACACCCGTTTAAGCCAATTAAAGGTTTAAGTGCACTTTGAAGCCACCAAAAAAATGCTGCTTAATGTTCATTAAAAATATCTATCTACAAAGTAATGTACTAAATTTAAAGGTTGATTAAAAACTCAATAAAAGTTTTTCATAAGAAAAAGTGAGAGTCGCCGTTGAACTTACTATCTATTTATTTTTTTTCACGTTTTCGGCCTATGATCATCAAACTCCCATTCATATGAAAATTAATTGAAGAGCTTTGATGTTGTCAACATTTTTTGTTGAAGACGGCTTTTTATTACTTGTGATTTAATTTTGATAAAATACTCATGTTAGATGTTACATCATAATTGGCTCAAAATAATCCGGGTAACACATTGCAAACTAAATTGGACAGTTACTTGTAAAAATAAATAAAAATAAGTAGTACTTATGCGTCTGTTTTAACAATATTATTGTTAACGTAAAGAAAACAGAGGTCGGTAGTAATCAATTCACTGTTGATGCTACAAGAGTAATATTAAATAAATACTTTTGAAACGTACAGTGCAGTGTCTGTAGGATTTTTCTTCGGTATTCTTTCAAAGTTTATATATTAAAAAAAATGTATGGGTAATATTTTTGATGGCAAATAATGACCCAATTTTTTTTGGCGCTCCATTTTTTTCTCTTGAATTTCTCCAGAAAAAGTTGCTTTTGAGATTAATATGCACAAGCTACAAATTTATTTTCGAAACGGTTTGAATGATTTCGAGACTAAGAATTGTATAAATATGAGGTAGACTAAGTTTGGAGAGTTTCTGTTTTGTAAAGCTGTTAATTTTTACATGGCCAAATCCTTTTGAGTTGCATTTAGATTATCTTAAGAAGAGTACCAGTTATTGCAATAAAATTAAGTACGATGAAACTTTACAACAACTAAAGCTTACGCATATATAAAATTGGTTACTTGCTCTCATAAAAATATATGTTCTACCACTGTGCTTGAACCGAGCATAGTTCGCCTGAAATGGATCCAAAATCGGTGTTTTCACGGTGGTTCCGTATCATATCACGATTATAAGTCCGTAAAGTTCAAAACCGGATATATTTTAAGTACATATAAAAAATTTTTATATGCGTTTTGTTACTAGCAATTATTCATGAAAAAATATCGAAAAAAATTAAAATAAAAATACTTTTGGGCCTAAAAATAACTAAGTGAAAAATAATTTTTATATTTTTTTTTTTTGTTTGGTGGACTTTAAAAATATATTTGACCACAAGGCCTGCTTAAAAAAATAAGAACATATTTATATTGGTTGTTTATTATTTCACGTCAAAAATTTCGTTAAAATTGCTTGTATGGTTTCTGAGGTAGAATGGATCCTTTTTCCTTTCGGAGATGCCATCTCCCTTCTTACTACGGCTATAAGGGGTTGAGATCCGCCTTAAACTATATATTTAGCTCTATTACGAAAAATGGGAAACAAAAAAAGTTTGTCAAGTAATAGGTACATTGCCAAGTCCACCTGCATAGTCTCGCCCACCTTGTCACCAAAAAAAGCTTTTAAAAGTCAGAGTTTAAGTACCAAATTGAACTGTATTAGCTTTTATGGTTATTATCGACATATTAAATGCAAATAAAAAAACTTATGCAATGCCATGCACATTGTAAGAAATTTACAATATTGGAACTTTCTCAATCTTATTAATTCTTTGACATAAATCTCCACAAGAAAATAGGTAAATAATTTTTTGAAAATACTTTTTTTTCCTTCAGCATATCGTCTAGTGCAGTGATGGGCACATAGTGGCTCTATTTGCTCTCTATGCCCACCGCTGGTCTAGTGAATGCATTTTTGGTGAATGAGTCATTTTCGCTTATTAGTGTGCTTGTTGAATTTCCTCTAAGCTTAATGTGTGCTGTGGTTGCACCCAGCGAAAAAGAAAATCAATGCAAATTGGGGTCATATAAAGAACGCAAGTAGCAGTAGCCAGATTTTCAAAAAATTAAAAAAAAATTCAAAATATGGTCCCCAATATCAGTTAATCTGACATTTCACTGCACAATATGCACTGACTGCAAATGCCAGACAAGTGCGTGTTGCGAGCAAGCATAGCACCGTAGAAGGTTCGCTACAGGTCAACTCCCAGGCCAAATAACTTGGCACGCAAGTTATCATGATGCAGAGAGCAGAGGAGTCAGCAGCCTCGGTTGATCACACGTTATGCGATTTAAATATTGTGTGAGTTACGTGATTGTGTGTGACTTTGGTGTAGTTGAGTTTTTTATGGGACTTTCATGATGTTGCATTAAAAGGTGATAAACCTTTTATAATGAAATTATGCAAATCTTGCATCAAATAAACGAGCTGCATGTTTGCTTATCTACTAAACTATAAGCTTTTCAGCTGTGCAATAAATACGACGGTAGGAGTTTTATTTTGACTTATTAAATTTGATTGCAGGGTTTATTGCATTGAACTGAATGATGCCTTAATTATGAGAAATATTATGGCTATTTGTAGCTTAATATGACGAGCTGTTTTTAATAGTCTTTAAATATAGTTCGTCTGACTTTTGTTGCTTAGGAATATAGTAATGGATAAATGTTTGACTCTGTTTAACGGTCATAAAATCATTCCTGCAAACGCCACAGCTTTAAATTCTTATTCATTTGAAAATGTATGACAATAGAAGTTGTAATGATGATTTGAGCTATTCGCTTACGAGATGAATATCCAAGCTAACAGTGAAATTAATTGAAAGTAAAATATTTTTGTAAAAATAGTGCTCGGCGATTTTAACGCGAAGGTCGGAAGAGAAGGCATCTTTGGCGCTACAGTCGGTCAGTTCAGTCTCCACGAGACCACTTCAAACAACGGTCTGAGACTGATCGACTTCGCCGCGGCGCTAAACATGGTAGTTAGTAGTACCAGATTTCGACACCTCGACATTCACAAAGCCACCTGGCTATCCCCGGTATTAAAAAACGAAAAACCAAATTGATCATGTTGTGATCGACGGAAGGCACGCTTCAAGCGTTCTGGATGTGCGTACATTTCGGGGGGTCAACACTGACTCCGACCACTATCTTGTTGCAGCTAAGATCCGCATGCGGCTATGCAATGCGAAGAATGTACACACGGGCATGCAACGAAAGCTGGACGTTGCCAAGCTGCAATCACAACGGACTGCCGAGGCGTACTCTGCTCAACTCTCGGTTAAGCTCAACCAACCAACCTCTGGAACCGACGACGCCGGTGGACTTTGGACACACATCTCCCACTCCATGCGCGCTGCTGCCGAGGAAGTCATTGGTTTTCGACGCCCACAACCTCGAAACCAATGGTATGACCAGGAGTGTCGCGATGCGACTGCTGAAAAAAACGCCGCATACAAGAAGACGCTGCAGTTAGCCGTAAGGCGAGCCGTGCGAGAAAACTACCGCGAAAAGAGGAAGGAAGAGAGGCGCATTTTCAGACGTAAAAAAAGGGAGCAGGAAAAGCGTGAGCGTGAGGAACTTGAGGTGTACCAGGGCAAGAAGGATGCACAAAAATTCTATCAACAAGTTAAGCGTCTAACTCAAGGTTTCAAGCCCGGAGCATCCACTTGTAGAGACGAAAATGGAAATCTGGTTACAGATACATAGAGTGTACTGAGGTTATGAAGGCAGCATTTCTCCAACTTGCTTACGGGCGATGATTCCACCAATTTCGCCCAGAGAGAATGCAGTACGATACCACCAATCGATGATAACGCAGTGGAAGTACCATCACCTAGCCATGAAGAGGTTCGAGTTGCTATCCAGCGACTCAAAAACAACAAAGCAGCGGGAGCTGACGGCCTGCCGGCTGAGTTGTTTAATGCTGGTGGCGATGAATTGATAAGGTGCATGCATCAACTCATCAGAAAAATATGGCTAGCGGAAAGCATGCCCGACGATTGGAATCCCAGCGTGCTTTGTCCTGTAATAAAGAAAGGAGACCCGACAATCTGCGCCAACTACAGGGGTATCAGTCTTATTTCCATCGCATATAAGATTCTCTCGAGCGTATTGTGTGAAAGATTGAAGCCGTATACAGAAACGCTGATCGGATCCTATCAGTATGGCTTTAGACCTGGTAAGTCCACCATAGACCAGATTTTTACACTACGCCAAATCCTGGAGAAAACCCATGAATATCAAATCGACACTCACCATCTCTTCGTCGATTATAAAGCTGCGTTCGATAGCCCAGTGCGGGATTGCCTATACGCAACAATGTCTGAGTTCGGTATATCTGCAAAGTTGATAAGGCTCTGCAGGATGACGTTGAGCAATACGTGTAGCTCCGTCAAGGTAGGGAATGACCTCTCCGGAACTTTTAATACCGAGCGAGGTTTCAGACAAGGCGACCCGCTCTCGTGCGATCTCTTCAATTTCATTATGGAGGAGATCGTACGAAAAGCCGGTGTGCATCATAATGGCACCATTTTCTTCAAAGGTGTTCAGCTCCTTGCGTATGCTGATGATATTGATATTATCGGTCGGAGTAAGAGAGATGTTACTGCTGCTTTCACTGCTATTGAAAAGGAATCAGCCAAAGTGGGTTTGACGGTAAACGAGGGCAAGACGAAATACATGATGTCTACTAACAACAACAAGAGAGCGCGGGATCTAGACTCTCATGTTACAGCGGGCAACTGTAAATAAGAAGTTGTCAAGGAATTCATTTACCTTGGCACTGCCGTAACCAGCAACAATGATGTCAGTCTGGAGATTAAGCGGAGAATAACAATTGCTAATAGGTGCTACTACGGTCTCAGTAAGCAATTACGTTGCAGAGCTCTCTCTCGATCGACAAAGCTAACACTCTACAAGACGCTCATTCTACCTGTGCTTCTTTATGGCGCTGAGGCATGGGTGGTTTCGACAACAGACGCAGCCGCTCTTGGGGTGTTCGAGAGGAAAGTTCTCCGCAAAATCTTTGGTCCTGTTCGAGTTGGCGACGACTATCGCATTCGAATGAACCACGAGCTGTATGAGCTCTACGCCGACATTGACATAGTTAAGCATATAACAATACAGCGACTACGCTGGCTGGGTCATGTCCATCGTATGGATAAAGAAGCTCGAGCGAAAAAGGTATTCGAAGGGAAGGTCCCCGGTCAATGACGAAGAGGGAGACCATGCCTCCGGTGGAAAGACCAAGCTGAGGAAGCCCTAACCGTGCTTGACATTAACGATTGGAGAAGGCGCGCGCAAAACAGAGGCGCCTGGCGAGAGCTAATGAGGTCGGCCGTAACCTGACAACGGGTTGTTATGGCCATCTAAGTAAGCAAGTAAGTAAGTAAAATATTTTTGTAGACTTTTAAGATTCTTACAGATAGGAAAAATGCTATCAAGTATTTTTTTTTAATTTTCGTTGCCGAGTAAAAATTGATTTTTTGATTGGCGACATTGCTGAAATATTTCCGCGACAATGATTTCCACACTTTTAGCTTTAACATGCTTGGCAAAAGTCTATTGTAATTATATCCAGAAATGTCAAAGTTTGTACGCAGCCACTTTAATACCGCCAAAATAGGAAAGTGCATATAAATAAAAAAAAACAATTCAAATGAAAAAATTGTATTTGAAGAAGTACTTTCAGTACAAAAATCTCCACGAAAAAGATTGTTGAGCATATCTTTGAAATTAACCTATATATGCCGACGGGCGCATTACTGAAGAAAAAATTAAAAAAAAAAATTATTTAAACTTGGATTTGGAGTCCGTACTAAATGTAGTACGCTCGGCACATATGGGTAGTTAAGGCAGTATTTTTTTTTAAATTCAAATTGTCTATTATTCAGCAATGTAGATGTACTTAAGTAAAAAAAATTATAAGAAAAATTATTCGGTGGAACTCAATACTATGGAGAGAGTTAACTGCTGCCTACTATGAAAACGAGAAATGAATGTTTCCGTATTGTACCGCCTCGGAGATAAATACCAGAACCCAACCATGAGTGTTTACAAAAAACTGTACTAATAATACTAAGTATTTACCGTTCATAAGATGTCCCACCCATTTATATATTGTAGAATTCGATATTATTTATTATAATCATATGTTATGAGGGGATGGTCATAACAGTGGACATAATTTGCGCGATTTAATATGGTACTCTGAATTTTGGCAGTTTGTATCAATTTATTTGAAAAATACTTCTTATATACAAAGTTACATTGTAATCAAATGTGCAGAGGAGAAAAAAGAAGAACCATAAATTTTTGGTAAAAGATAACTTCTTATGATATGATAAGATTGGAATGAGTTATGACGCTATGAAGTTGAAATGTCTTAACAATTTTATAGTTTGTAATAAAACGATAATGAAAATTCAATGTTGACGTGATAAGATTAAAAGTACCAGATTTGGGAACATAAAAAAGAATAGTTTAGTCCAAATAGCAAAAAAAAAAAAATTTTTTTTGTGTTAATGATTTTTAAGAGGAATTACCAACTTCAAAGTATTTAATTCAATAAAATTTTATCATAAGGAATTTTTTTTTGTTATCAAATTTTGATATATCCTCTATGACTTGCAGTTATATGTGTATTTCTATTTAAGACATACTATTTGAGTAAATTTACAAAACCTGAAACCGGTGTTCGAATCCAAGAGGCATAAAAACTAGCTAACTTTGTTAATAGATTCATGTTTAGCAATCAAAGGATCTTTGAAATGCCAATTTTCGGCAAATTATGTTTCGCTTTGAGATGGAAATTGAATTTTGTCTAAAAATATTCAATTCGAGCCAATTGTATAACATTAACTGAGCAGCAGACCAGCTTTTATATCAACTATTTCTAAAAATTTCTTATAAATTTTGATGCACTCTTCCAATTGATGTAAGTTTTGGAAAAAAAATTTTGAAAACATTTTCTTAAAACGAAGGTAATAATTTGACAGATTGCAAAGCAACAATAATGTCATGGTAATGGTAATGTATAAGGAAATAAGACACTCAAGCAATCTTGCCTTAAGGTGAAAATATTAGCTAAAGAAAAGACAATAGAGAGTCTATATCAGTACCTACCTAACTCTTCCAATGTATCAACAATGACTTTGAAAACTTTTTTCAATTTGATGAATCTGGCATGAACTTCAATCCAATAATTTTCGGAGTTGTTTGTCGTTTTATCAACCTGTATTAAAAGCACCCTTTATACGGAAAACTTAATGGAACAATGCAGAATAGGCATAATGGCCACCAGGCTGAAGATACCTCACAATGAATTTTGCAGCAGCCGTGTAAATTATGAAGAAACATAATCACCTGTGCATCTTCTGTATGAATGCGCCGGACTTAATGAATTTTGTCATTGATATCTAAAAGTTTGTCCCTTGTTGGTTTTCGCCCACAAAAGCTTTTCAGTAACACAATAAACCGATGACCTGTGAGTGTATTTGTTGTAAAATAGAAAACTTACGTGGAAAATTAAAACGAAACTTTTAGCTAGCATTATCCTAATGACAGATTTCGACTTCGCAAGATCCAGAAAATAATATTCTCAACATTCCCAAATCAAATATATCGTAAAGTTTTTTTAAATAAGATGTCGAATGACAAAAAAGAAAAAGTCGCTATGTGTTCGCAATGCATTTGTGATAACCCGACCCAAATGCAGTAAGCTTAACAATACGAAATTAAGGATATTATATTCAAGAGTTTAGCCCAATAAATCTTGCAAAATTATTGCCTCTTTATATCTTCTCACCTCATTTCAATTCATAAATTTATTATCGAAATTCACTTAAAAGCATCTTCTATAAACTTGAACGTGCATTTTTATTCACACTTACTGTCCAATAAGGAATGACGACGGGGTGTAGACAGTTAGTATATCCTAACAGGTTCTTTTTTGCAGATAATGAGCCGTATCTTTGAGATCGATGCTTGTTGCGCTGTCCAATGAACTGTTGGATACCACATATAAACAGTACATAGTATGTCTATGGACAAAGCCAGCCAGATGCGATTTTTCATACAAACGCCATAAAACATAAATTATCTTCGAAATAAACTGGATACTTTTAACAGTTTGCAACTATGTGTTGTCAACTGTTAAGTTGTTTTTATAATTATGTTATTTTAAATGCTCATAAGCTTAGTTATTTTGCCTGAGAGTTTTACAAATGTATTTTCTTGTTAATGCAGTTTCTGCACGATATATTTTATTTTTGCTAATTGGTTTTGGCTCTTTTTATATTGGAAATTTTGCCTGTGAACTAATTCGGTGAATCTAAGGACAGATATATTTTAAAGTTTAATTTCTAAAAAAAACTCATAAAGACACATACGGAGCCTTGTATGTATGTAGTAAGCTTAAGTTATAAGAAGTTGAAGGTTCTTGTCCAAAAGTCTGATAAAGTGAATTGAAAAAAGATTTTTTTTTGTTTTTAAACGAGTATTTAGCTTCCTTAATAATTTCTGTGAATAACGCTTATACCCTAGCTTATCTGAATTTTGATATTGAGAACTTTAAAGTCCTTATACAGCTTAAGTCTAAAATTGATATTTCGAGAAAATACGGTTTAAAGTTTTAAACGAATTCTTGATAAAATCTGTAACGCTTTATGAAAAAAACTTTGCAAATAATAATCGGTTATTATATGAGCAATATAAATAAATTAAACAAATATTAGAAACTTATTTATTGACCAAGTATTTCATAAAAACCTGATATTAGCGATTGTTGCAAAATTACTAGCAACATTCAATGGCTCTAATATCGACTTGAGCTTTTATTGCAGCATATTACCGCGTTAATTTCTTTTTATATGTTGATTTAAGTTATTGAAATTGTACAAATTTAACAAAATATTTATCCAAACAACTCTGAAATAACAACTTAATTTGATATAAGCTTTTTCAAAGAAACGAAAATATATGTGGACGCAATTTTAGTCAAACTTAGGCGATTATTGGAAATGTAATTTATATCCATTCTGAGTTAAACGAATATGTTTTTTGAAATAACTTTTTTTTTTTAAATAGTACAGACTCTCGGACTTTACCTAAATATGCAGTTAAATAAGAGAAATATGGTGGTAATCATAGCTCAAATCTTTCTTATGTCAACTTAATCGGTTATTGCTTTTTGCCACAGAATTGTTAACTGAATAACCCTGAACTAAATTAAAATTCATATAAATAATGAGGAAACGGCTCTAAGTTTCCGAGAGCGAAATATGGATTTATCAGATTAAAGAAATATTCTTCAACAAATTGAAACTCTTGAATTATAATTGTTAAATGAAATGATTTCTGCCTCTTTTCTCTTCAAATTCTTGGCTACAAGTACACTTTTACGGAAAATTGACATGGCTGTGTCCCTGCTGCACCTAAAATTAAGATGCCTTTACCAATTTATAGTTTCAATTTTTTTACCAATTGATAGTTTCAATTTTAATTGACTTGCTAAGGATTCGAAAAGCAGAATTTTCTTCAAACCCGATTCTATTATATAGGCATATAGGACCGCACATTTTTAGTCACACGAAAAATATGGGCGTGGTTTTGCAACAGTGGGTGGCGTTCTCCATTTAACTAAAAATCCCAAAACGCTATATCTTGGCACTCAAGGCAGACTTTTTCTTCGTTTTAGTAAGTCGGTTTGTTCGTTAAATTTCAACGAAATTGGGCATTGGACGCCGTATTCAGGTTTGAGCTAGGAAGCTCAAATGTTGGGACAATTATTTTTATTCCTCAAGCTATAATAAAGGAAAAAATAAATAAAATCCCTCTCCAAAAGTTTGAAAAAAAAACACCCTAGTACATACATTCGATATTTTTTGAAAAAAAGGCTGTTAAAGTTCCAAAAGTTTTATTTTTACAAAGGCTATGTCCAATTTATTTTAGAAGAACACAATTTAACTGTAAGATCAAAGGGTTAAGTATTAAATAGAAGAATATTTTCATCTCATGCCATAAAGACAAATCAGGCAAATGATTTCCTTAAAATATAAGACATCTTCAAATATAGTCGTACCTCAAAACAGTAGCATTGCTCTTTAGAGCAAAGGTTTTTAAGAAGCATTACGTGCTAGGGTTATTCTAAGTTCAAATACAGATTTGGCATCAAAAATTGAGTCGGAAATAATAAGTCTGGCTTCCGATTTTATTTAGACCCTAAATTTTGTTGGTATGAGATCATAGATTTTGCAATTGTTTCGCTTTGATAACATAAGATATCTCGATGAACATTTTAAAAATATTGACTTTGTGGTGGATTTATTAGAAAGCTATGATAAAATATAAAACATCAGAGATTAATATTATTCTTTATTGAAAATTTATTTTGTATTGCATTTTTTTAATGTAGGTTAATAAACTATTTACTATTATATATTTATTATAAATATTTAATCAATACCTTTTTATTGACGTCTTAAAAATTTCGCTCGAATTTTTAACTTAATTTCACTCAATAGCCGATTATTTAATACGAAATATTTGCTACACCTCCATTTCTATAAATAAAATACGCATATCTGTCAAAATCAATTTTTAAATTCAATATGTTCCCATATAATTTATCAGCTGTATTTGCAAACAAATTAATAAGTTTCACTTTTTAATAATTTCCAGCTAAAAAAAAACCGAAACAAAAACCTTTTAGTAACAATGATAAAACTAAATTAGTGATCTGAAGATATCGAAGAAAATAGATAAATTGTTGTCAACACCATGCGGAACAGACAGATACCGCTACGTTTGTAAATTATGTGCAGATAATTTTATTACACCATTAGAGTTGTCAAAATGTTAAAAGTTATGGTAAACAAGATATATTCTTAAAGCTTATTGTCTGTCTCTGTTGGCTCTTTTCATTCAGCTAAATTGAGACAATGGAAAAGAAATTTAATCCAATTCATCAGAACTAATTTGTGAGGCAAATTAAGTGCTACGCTTTATTAAAGCACATGACCGTCAAATTGCAACAAAATAAAAAAATACAACAAATATTATTCTAATTTGTGAACCATACAGTTTGGCTCCATTGTTAGGCACGATTTTAATTTACTCGTAAAAATTTCGATGGATGAAATTTGAAGCGATCAACAAAAACAGAAACGACGCCGCGAAGTTATGCCGGTCGCCTTTTTGTTGTACTTGTTGCCAGATAGATGAAAGTAATAACTTTCATTCATATACAGGGTGCCAATGTAAACAATTAAATTTAGTGAGTGAGTTGATGTTATGTTAGCATTGTTGTTCTTTTTTTTTTTCGCTGATATCATAGCATTTATTATAACTGTCACAAAATTATAAAGCGAAAAGTTGGCGCTTGTAAACATTTCAACGTTTGAAATCGTTGCGCATACGAATAACTGCAAATGTACACTTAGAGAAAATATTGTTTTAGAAAATTGTATAGTTTTTAACTTCAATAACATTTTAACAAAACAATCGAAATAAGAAAAACTACCAAAAATATTGTTAGGAGATATTAGATAATCTTACCTTCTTTGGGGCTTCGACCGAAACAGCACACAATGCAAAAATCATTTTAGAGCATTACGTTCATAAGAATTATGACTAGGTGCCAATATGTATGAGAACTCATTGCACTGAAGCTTAAGTGAATTTTATTCATGAAAATTATTACCATATTATTATTAAGCAGTTTGAAAGAATATTTTTTTTTTAAAAATCACATTTGACATGGTTCATTATTAGAAAAACATGGACCACGTTTATGTTGAAAAACCTGATCATTGCTTTTGCCATTATTGTCTTTACTTATTTTTTTTTTCTTACAGTGCACGCTGACTGTCGCATCATTGTTATTACACAGTACAAAAGGCACTAACAGATATCTTAAGTTCCAAGATGAAAACAAAACTAATAATATGGCAAATTTCTTACTGAAAGAAGTCATGTTAATCTCACAAAGCGGGTGTTTCGCTTGCCTACAATGTTTTGAGTTTGGTTTCCAGTGCTTTGACACGGTGCACGATTGCGCTTAGTCAGAGCAAAAATACAATGCACATTACTGATCTTTTTTTTTTTTTTGTTTTAATTTTTAAAGTTGGTTTGTCTCTTAAAAAGAATGACTAAATTAAAAGCACAAAAGAAAAGTTACTTGCGGAATTTCTTCTACACTACATGACATACCAACGATGAAATAATGATTAATGTTTTTCAAGGCATATTTTCAAATTGATTAACTAAAAAAATTTCATAAATTTAATTAAAATTCAAAATAAAATTTGTACTTGTCATTAATTTAACATTATCATTATCGCATAAATTGTTGAAACTGCTGATGGCAACTTGAAAAAAAGTTTTCTTATATTAACAAATGACTCTTTTTTAGAACAAAATCGTTCAATTTACAAAGAAAAAAAGAAATCAATTGAGCTTGGCTCCCATTTTCAAGCGACGACTTTTTATTCAATAACTAATGTTTTGTTGTTGTAGACATGTATGTATGTATGTGCGTGTGTCTCATTTTGCTCATTAAAACTACTGTGCCTTTGCACGTTCCACATGAAAAAGTAAAACGTTATTTTAATTGACAGTTATTCGCTTTTCAATTTTGTTAACGTTTCTTACAAATGCAGCAAATGCTGCATCAATTTTGATGCATCGAGTTCGTTTCTTAAGTCTTTTGTTTTGTCGTCAGTTGTTGCGCGTGCAACTGCTTGTGCAGCCAGAAATTAAAATATGCTGAATTTTTTTTTCATTACTAAGCTTAATGACAACTGTCTGAATGAGCGGTGAAAACATGAATTGAGTGGTGACCATGGGTGGCGGAAAAATCATTTGTGCAGTAAGTTGTAAAAAACGAAATCTTTAATTTAATAAATTTAAGCAATGAAAAATTGAGTTGAGCTGTGGATTCAGAGCTTTTTGGGAGTAATAAAATCAATAATTTTGTGGTAAAAAAAATATGAAATGAGAATTGGTATAATTATTTTCAGACTTGCGAACTACGAAGCCAATGTTGAACAAACTAAATATAGAATAGAAACCTACTACGAGTATAATTGTTCTTCCAGTAAAAGGGTTCATTTGGACTTAATTTAGAATCAGGACATATTTTTGGAATCAAAAATTTCAACTTTCAATACTCAGAGCAAAGAAAAAGAATGTTCAATACAAAGAAATCGAAAGATTCAGGTTAAGTTGATTCATGTTACTTTTGTTTAAGAAAAAAAAGGTATCCGATTTGTAAAGTTACAAGAAGATCGGTCTTTGATTATGATTATAAAATGTTAATTGAAAATGTAATGAAAACGCTATAGATTTACTCAAAACTAGTTAGCTGAATTAAGCTACTATTCAAAGTGAAAAATGCACTGAACATGCTATCATTTTTTTAACTTTCAACAATTTCTTGAGAATTTTGAAACAATATCTTATCTTAACTGAATTCAGGGAAAATATATTTTTTTAAATTTGTGAAATCAATAAGATACGTTGAAAAGCTCAACTTTTTTCCATTTTCATACGAAATCAGTTAAATTCAAATTATTTAAAAAAATAAATAACAAAGGCGAACACGATAACTTGATTTTGTTATATGGGGTAAAACACACGAAAACGCCAGCTCAAACATTTTAATTAACTACTTGCCTTCATATTATGGCATATCATTTTGAAGCCTGCGGATCAAGCTGTAATCTGAAGTTCACCGAAAAAATATTCAGAAATGGATTTTTCAAAAAAAAATTCAATAATTCATTTTAATTTACAAAATATTAGCTCTTTATTTTTTTTCAAATTAAAAAAAAAATATAAATACTTTTTTCCCCGCAAAAATTTTTACGTTATTCAACGCAGAATAAATAAAAGTTTTTTTTAAAAAAAAAAAAAAAAATTTTAAATATGGGTTTTTAAAAAAAAATGCAAAAATATTTTTCAATTCTTAATTTGTTTTAGTCGACTGAATGTTATTAATTAATTTGAAATTTTTAATCGAACTTTACAGTCAATTGCAGTAACCAATGTTCTTGTGAAATTTCACAAATCGGTTAATGCTTTATAAACAAACATGACAAAGACAACAAATGGAACAATTTAACCTGGTAATTGGTGACATATGTTTCGGCTATTACCACATATATACACATATTCATATGTATATACATAGCCTCATCAGACCAGTTTTGGTTAATTTGTAATGTGATTCGAACCCCCGACCATTACATGAATTATGTGTGGACGGCCGCTGTAACACTTGAGCCACGGAGGTTGTGCTGAACGACATACACAAAGTGCAATTTAAATTATGCGATTGCGCCATCTGTTGTAATTTTATTGTCATTTCTCGTTTGCTGCATAGCTTTGTTAAACCATCGGTTTAAGGACTTGCTATATGATGTAGCTTTATTATTTCGAATTTCGGGCTTCCGCCACTTATTCGCCGAATAATTGTTGGACGATTTGCTATGCAGCAAACGAGAAATGACAATAAAATTACAACAGATGGCGCAATCGCATAATTTAAATTGCACTTTGTGTATGTCGTTCAGCACAACCTCCGTGGCTCAAGTGTTACAGCGGCCGTCCACACATAATTCATGGAATGGTCGGGGGTTCGAATCACATTACAAATTAACCAAAACTGGTCTGATGAGGCTATGTATATACATATGAATATGTGTATATATGTGGTAATAGCCGAAACATATGTCACCAATTACCAGGTTAAATTGTTCCATTTGTTGTCTTTGTCATGTTTGTTTATAAAGCATTAACCGATTTGTGAAATTTCACAAGAACATTGGTTACTGCAATTGACTGTAAAGTTCGATTAAAAATTTCAAATTATTTTTCAATTCGCAAAATTTTTGAGAAAATTTTTTTTTTTTCAAAAACAGTATTTTTTTTCGAAAAGTACAAGTAAAAACCTCAAAAGATAAAAACAAAAAAATATTCAGAAATGCATTTTTCAAAAAAAAATTCAAAAATTCATTTCAATTTTCAAAATCTTAGCTCTTTAATTTTTTTTAAAATTAAAAAAAAATATAAATAATTTTTTCCCCATAAAAATTTTTACGGCATTAATCGCAGAATAAATCAAAGTTTTTTTTTTTTTAAATAAAAAAAAAATTTTTAAAAAATGGTTTTTTTAAAAAAAATGCAAAAATAATTTTAAATTCGAAAAATTTTTGCGAAAAAAATTTTTTTTTTCAAAAACAATATTTTTTTTCGAAAAGTACAAGGAAAACCTAAAATCGTAGGTATACCAATTATTAGTTGATAGAGTTTGCTGTAAGCTATGAATTTTCGAAAAAAAAACACTTATTCTGAAAAAGTACAAAAATCGTGAATTTCATACCCGCGTATCTCAACAACAAATAATACTAAGGCAAATTCCTGAACGCAGTTTTATTGCTGGACATCGATATTACAATAATGCCGAATTTCAGCCAAATCGGAGCCAAAAAATTTTTTCGCTGGCGTTTTCGCGTGTTTTACCCCATATGTAAATCATATTGGCATTATGTTAAACTTCAAAATATCTTTCACTTAATTATTTTTCTGTAACAAATTGCAGTATGAAAAATAGCTACGCTCAAAAAATTATGTTCCAAAATTCCCAAAAAATAACAATATCATATAAATATTAGCACACGAATTTATTATTTGTGCAAATAAATGATTTGCGAACAAGTGCAGCGATGGTGAACACGCTAATCGCAGTAACAACCAAATTAACGCCAATAAAACAATAAACAAAATTGAAACATTCAAGTTGCAATGAAAGTTAATGCATTCTGATGTATTTATAAGATTCAGTTTTAAAATTTTCAAACTCAAAAATTTAATAAATTAATAGATCGCAACGGCATTCATAGGCTTAAGAAATACCAAGCAAATGAATTCGTGCAAAAGTCATTTTTAAATTTATAGACGAAACAAAATGTGGTAATTAATGCGATTGGCATGAACAAAAGAAGAAAAAAAAAGTTGATAATTTCAAGTGAAATAAAAGTAAAATTGCACTAATGGAGCAGAGAGAGAGAGAGAAAAATAAAGAAAAAGGAATAGGAAGCGTATGCTAAGCAGCATAGGCAAGTCAAGTTTGTGGTCCAAGTCTTTTGTTTGTAAAATACTGTTAAAATTTGATGTAATAAGCGTTAAATAAATTCTGAGGAGAAAAGAAAAATAGCCTGACCACTATTCTTTAGTAGCCGGTTTATAAAAGGCACTATATTTTACACATACAAATTAGTGCTTAGTCATACAATTTTAATTTGCATTTTATGTATTTCGATCGATACCAGATTTGATGTTGCAGTAATTCCTCTAAGTTTATAAAAAACTCTTTTTTTCCATTAATGTTTGGCTGATGTCAAAATATGACAAGCCCCGAATTGCATTAGATGAAAACAGTTAGAGTATTAGAGTAGAGAATTTTCGATGCAAATAAAATACATTTTATTTCAGGCTTCATGTGTATCAGGTTTGTGTTATAAGTCTTTTGTTTGTAATAAAATTTTGATTAACTTTGTTTGAATTGCAAACTTACTTTGTGTGCCTTTATATAAATTAATCCAATCGATGTTAATCCTTTATTTAGTTTTACTTGCTGATTTCAATTTATTTCTTCTTTACAATTTGCGGTATTCTTGCAATGACAAAAAATTATCTGTGCCGCAAAAGCGTTACAAACTCATCGAGTGTCTTTTTTATTAAGTTAAGCAAATTTTTTTCTATTCTTTTTTCATTACAATTTTTTTTTTTTTTTTGTGAAGTTTCACTTCATTTGGCACATTAATTTCAACTTCACTCCATAGTGTAATTAACACCTTCAGCCTTCAACAGCTGCACGTCACCGTTGTAGCAACTGTGCAGTTGTACAGCACAACAAATGAATGCAATTTTTTAATGCTTATTTTCCGCACAGAAATACACGTTAGTACAAATGTAAAAAAAGTAATTTCCACAGAAATGTAAGACAACGTTGAAAAGTTAAAAGCCATTCACAAAGGACATTACACACAAGACCAATGACAATAAAAAAAAAAAAAAAAAAACAAAATGCAAACAAAACTAATGGACTAAAAGAAATTATTCACCGTACCACGCGCGTTTTAACATTGCCGCAAACACGTTATGCGCATTTCCAACGGAATGAATCGGAACAATGTGCTCAGATTTGTGCAGACCCTGAACATTCAAAATCTGCAGCCGCGCAGCAGCATATTTTGCTTTTGTTTTGGCATCAAGTTTGGCGGCGCTCGCTCTTGAATGCTTTCTGTGCACGAGAGCACTGTGAAATTCCGAAAAAAATGCCAAAGAAATTTTCAAGCATTTGAATAAGAAATGAGCGCATAAGCAAAGAGTTTGCGAAGGTGAGAGTTTTCATCGCTTACGAGCAAACACTCTGACACTGAAAAAAAATGAGAATGAGAATCACAGCACATAAATTGCCTTCATTTGAAAAAATACTTCACGGATAAAACTTGGTGGTAGTTTTTGCTTAAGTCTCAATTAAATTATCTCCGTTTACAGGTAAATCACTCAAACGTTATGCCTTCAATCCAAAAGCTCAAAGTTGTAGCTTAAGTTAAATCATAAATTTTTTGTCTAATATTCCCATATTAATATATTGCATATACAGTACATACTATACAATGTCTTTAAAAAAGTTATAATAAAAGAAATGTTTAAAGCTTTACAAAAATGTAAAAAAACATACATTTCCACTCTGCACTTCCTGAGGAATTAAAAAAAAAAAATCAAAAAATTTTTTTACAGTTTTAGGTATTGCAAAAACTGCAACGAACATAAATCAAAGCTGTCAAAATAATTGCAGATCTCAACAAAAATCAAGTTCAATTTAACCATCGACTCTCTCATAGTAATGAAGATTTGTAATAGCAACACGGCAAAGCTTTTAATTTTCAGCTAATACTGTAAAGATGAAGTTGTGCTCAAACTGCGCCGCCTGCGCCTGCGCATGCGCAACAAATTGAAATTGCTGTTAGTTACTCGTATGCGACTATGACTTGACGAAAGAAATGCTTCGATAATTTTACTGGTTTTGCTTCTTTTTCTTCACCATTTTTTATTTTTAGTGCTTTTATTTGTTGTTTTTCGGTTTCTTTGTTTTGGTTTTTAAATTCGTTGTTGCTGTTATTTTTGCCTTTGTTTGGACCTAAGTCATTGTGATGTTGAATTTCTTTCAATGTTTCGAAAGAAAACCCCCAGCTTATGGGAATGGCTATTGGTGTGAGTGTAAATATGAAAAAAATAGTGGGCGCGCGTCCAACAGCTTGTGCTGTCATTGTGTCTACGGGAAATTTGTTTTGAATATAAAATGTGCTCAAAGATTTTCATGCGTTAAATTGTGCGCAATTAAATTTTAAACGTTTTATGTCTTCGTTACACTAAAACCTTGAATATTAATTAGATGCATTTGAGAAATAAGCGTTACTGAGCCATTGCATTTATGTAAATTAAAGAACAATTAATGTAGCAAAAGTAAAAAATTCAATGGGAGGATTTGGAAACATCTCGTATTGAGCTAGAAAATTTAGAAAATCTCTTACGTTAAAACTTAAAAAATTTCTTCAAACGTAATTTTTTTGTAAAGCGTTGACCATTTTCTTCGCTATAATTTGAGATCTTTTTAAGAAAATTCAGAAAAAACTGAAAATTGCGGATTTTTTTTGAGCTTAACCAACCATATTAAATCGCACTATTTTTATCAAAAATCATTAGGCCTTTTTAATATCAAGTTTCAGCTAGCTAAGTACATTAAGTATTGAGTTAGGAAATAAATTTTGCTTAAGAAAACTTAATTTGGCATCACTGTGTGGCGCATCATCTTGCAACTTCTTGGCAATGCATTGGGATTATAGTTTGCTACATATTGCTGTCTGACTTACACTGCTTTTTTTGTGACACAATTTAATTTTTATTACCACCCAAAATATCATTTTTTCACCGCTCAGAAATTGGGCTTTTACTGCTCAAGTAATATGGTTCAAAAAAATTTTTAGCCACTGAAAGTTTTATCACCGCTCGGTTAAATCGTTAGTTTTAAGCAGGTATTTCTAAAATTGGCCACAATATTCAGAAAAATATTTTTACTATTTTATTGTAACAATTTTGGGACTAAAAAGTTATTGAAAATGGTCAGAAAACTCAATAAATATTTTTTTCTTATTTTATTAACAATACTCGAGATATTGTTCTAGGGAAATTAAAATGGATCACACTGTATAGAAAGACCCAAGAAATATTTTTAATGTTAATTTTTCCAATTTTAATACTTTTTTTTGACCAAAAAAATTAAAGTTTCGGATAGACATTTAAATCTACATTAGCTCGTTTGCTGTAATAGTCGAAGGAAAGGGCGGATCTTTTTTGCTGATTGCGGTTCTCTTGAGCTAAGAGCAAAAATTATTCTTTTAAGAGATGCAATTAAAAAAATCAATTTCATGAATATTTTACTCAGTGCGATTTTTACTGCAAACTGATAGTTGAAGCGAAAAAAGTGATAACAGATAAAATTTTGACCAAAACTGTTTCTATCCCAAATGTTTCTATCCGAAAATTCAAAATTAAATATTTTAAATCATCCAAACCAGTGAAGGGCACATAGCGGCTCTATTTGCTCACATTGCTCTAACCGTTATTCGACGCATAGGCAAGCGAAAAAAAAATTCGCAGAATTTCAACGCTATCGAGGCACAGCGTTGACTTGAGTTCAAATGAAAACAAAAACAAAGCACAAAGGCATAAATGACGGCACCGCATTGTGTTTTGACGAATGTAGCAATTGTTTTTGTTTGCAGTGTAATTTGGTTTTTATTTTGTGCTAATGGCAATTTTGGAAATGAAAGTAAAAAAAACTTTAGAATTTCGTTTGTTGTTGCTTGATGTTGTTGTTTTGCTCTTTTGTTAGATTTTTGTGCCCACCGCTGATCCAAACTATGCATTCAAACAATAAAAAATATTTTTTTGTTTTTTTTTTTAACGTTACGTGACCTTTCCATCTGCACCACATAGCATTAAGAAATTGAGGGTCTATCGAACATTTTGAGACCCCACAGAGTCATTTATTATAAGAAGAAAGATTTGCAGAGAAGGTGCCTTTCTGACGAAGAACGGCCCATGTATATAAATTTTAAATTTTGGAAACAAAATTGAGCTGAATTGATTGAATTTGCTTGCTAAACATTAGGTTTAGTGCAATTCGCTCATTTAACATTAAAGTAAAAATCGATCTGAAAGTGTTGAAAATATGTATATTTTTCAAGAATTTTAGCTCAATAATTGTGTGGAGCAAAATAAATTTTCGATAGGCTTAAATTTTCTAAAATGGGTGCAATTTGGTACAAAAATAAAAAATCCCCATATGTCTTACACAAGGGAAAAAGTTTAATAAGCTTCCTCTCAGAACTAAAATTAAATGTTGGAATAAGCTATTTGCGATATAAATAACAAAATGTCAGTATATCCTGGATATCTAAAAATACATCTTATGTATCAATTTTAATAACTTTTTTTTTTCAATCTTTTGTAAGTCTCACTTTATTTTTACATTGATTTATAATTTGTAAAATACATAGCTCCCGCCAATTTTTTATAAATTTCATAATAGCTCGCAAAAAACACAAACCACATGTCTCAATCACATTAGGATGACTTTTAACTTTTGCCAACATGAAAACTAACTGCAGCACTACCGGTTCTTGCAGTTAATTTTTGATTTTTTTTTAATTCTTTTATTTTTCTCTAAAAAGTAATTAAGATGTCGCTTTATTTATTTGGTTTTTATTTCTTCGCTTGTGCTCAACGTGTTTGAATATTATTTTGACAGCACCTTATCTTCCCATCGATCCGATGAATCTGACACAAATTTACTAGTTGAACGCTTATTTAGGCCTCAAACTGCTTCTGCTGGTGAAATTTAAAAATTTTCTTTTGTCAGCGCAAGCATTTTGCAATGTCATCTGAAGAAAAGTTTCGCGTAAATGTTGGTGTAGCATGAAATGCTTTAAGAATTAAGATATCAGACTTTTTTTTAAAAAAGAGCAATTAACATACGCGTATGAGCTGTTATTGTCTTTTTATATTTATTTAACAGAAATAGCAGGTGTTCAAGAAAACACCAAATATTTTTGAAGGCCTAAAAGTATGCTTCAAAAGAAAATACAACTTCATAACGCTTAAGTATTATGGTATTGTGGACATGTGTATTACATTTGTTTTCAAAATACATTTGTGAGACACTCTTAGTATAAACTGTTAGAAGTCGAAGTAACAAGCTGAATAAATTATATGGAATTTTCAATTCAAAATACCCAGAATTTGTCTATTAGATAGTCAGAAAAAAATGCATTTGCTGTGAGAAGATGCAGTCAAATTAACTAAGCACATAAGTATGCAGCAATAATTTTTGTAGAATTAAAAAGCGCGCACACAACAGCGCTGCAAAACTTTGTAGCCGTATACAGCGCTGTCAAACAAATATAGTAGGTACCTATTTAAATTTTGGATTTAAGCTTACAGACATTGCGTTTAGTTGTTAAAATTTGCTTGTGTAATTTAAGTGTTTTTCATCGTTGGTGCAAAAGTTTTTGAAAACCTTAAAATAACTTTTGAGATTCAAATAAACAGTATTGCTGGCAATAAATAGACTGTGCTTTTTGATGGCATAACAATTCAGTAAGAACTCTTAAAAAACGAAGACGACAATTCAGGAACCACATTTTTTAATAATATGCAGTTAAGATTGGAACCCTAATAAAAAAACGGCGGGTTGCACTCCGGGAGTGCCGACAGAAGTGAAAACAAATCGTTTAATGGCAATTTAGTGTGTTAGTTGGTATGCGTGCGTTTTCTTTTTATATGGCAATGCAATGGAAGACAAAAACGGAATATGTATTCAAATTTTACTCTCGCTCTCATTCTCAATTTGTCAACGCAACAACGCGGAATTTGAAAGAAACAAACATGTAAGCATAACAATCGTTGAATGAGAATGGAATGTGTCAGTTAGTGTGTCTGCTTTGCTTTTTGTCTTCCACTTGGAATATTTATTTAAAAGAAACAATAGAACATTCAAATTTTACTATCGCATTCATGATGGGGAATCCCGATGACGGTCGGTGTCGCGAGTTTATACTTTTTTCCTCAGCCGCACAACGTGCCATAAGAAGTTTTCACTTCAAAAATCGCAACATTCGCTCTTGAAGAATGCATATATTTTTGGCATCTTAACCGTAGACCGATCCTTAAAAATTACGACTAATCTGATCTTGGCGGATCGTTTTCGAGCCGTATATGTTTTGTATGGAATTTTTAAGGAAAAGATTTTTTTTAATGAAAATGATACACTTATTTCGGTTGTGTGCCCTTTTGCAAACATTTTTGTTGCACATACAGCAAACCAATTCGCTTTTGTGCTCTTTGTGTAAGGTTTTCTCTGTTAGTTGTATCGGTACCATTCTAGGCTGCTTGGCCAGTAGGACTTGTTGATGATTTTGACTGCGTTGTCAGAAGTAAAAGAGAAAATGCATTTCGTGGATCTCTGGTTCTGGCTCTTTTAGATATGTGATTTTTTGTCAATCCAAGACCAAGTTCATGTAGGAAGTTCTTACGACATTGCTTTTGGAATTTTTTTAGCCAATTTGGATCTATTGTTGAGTAGATGCTAAAAGCATTCAACGCTGAAATGTCCGAAAATGTCAGCGGTTAGTCTTCCGTTTGAAACGGAATCCCGAAAGCATTTTGTCAGTATTGTCAACACCGCCTTTTGTTTTGTTATAGTATGAAACTATTTCAGGCAATTTTTTCGGTGCTGGTCTGATATCAGGCGAATAATTTCATTTCGCTCTGAACAATGGCAGATTTATTTTTCTTTTTTACATATGAAACCAAAGTAAACCAAAGCAGTATTTTCAGTGAAGGCGGATGTAGATTGGACTAGTAGATGCTTTTTCTCGATAAGAAGCTTAAGCGGAATGCTACGCTTGTTTTTTCGCAATGTGCCAGCCATAGTCAAATTTTTGTAAAGCAAATTCTGACCCAAGTCGTAGAAGTGAAAAAACTATCCATTGTAATGTTTTGACCTTTGTGCTCCTCAACTAAATCAAGAACCACCCGCTCACCCTGATTTTGTTCCGGTGCAGCTCCAGCAAATTTTCCCAAATATAGTTGCATATTTCATACCTATGAAGTCTTGGCACAAGTGAGAAGCCAAAATTTCAAACCATACTTCTCAGGCTTACTTGGCATGTACTGTCTAAACGAGCATCGCCCATGGTAAACCAGTAGTTGCTTGTCAAAAGTGACACATTCACTTGAATTGAAGAAAAGTGGAAGCAATTCAACCCATTTGTCCCATAATTCTCGTATTGGTGCGAATTTGCCCAAAGCCGTGAGACTAAGTTCGTTTTTTTCGATGTGTTCGATGTCACATTTCGTTAAATTGAATTATGTATCGATGAAATTTCACTGTTATACAAACATAATACTTAACCAAGTCAGAACTCGGACATCATGAGATGCGATTGAATGAGACTGACAACGAGCGAACTGAACTTGAGTTGGGTCAAACGAATCGAGTTGTTCGAGCTTGACTCGTTGTGTATGCCAGAACTTCGAACATGTTCGATCATCTCGTTGCACAACCTTAGTAAACACTGAACTGTGATTAATTTTTAAGCCTATAGAAAGAACAAAAACATGCCTTTACATAAAAAAACTAGTACGGGTCGAAAACGACCCGAATGACGAAAAAAGTCCCAAAGTTGAAAAAAACTTAGGGACAACTATCAATAAACTCTGACACTACATGTTTTCATTCATAACATACCTACTGATAAAGTCACGAAGACACAGCCACACACAGCTGACAGTTCTCGAAATATTTGAAATGAAAAAAAAAATTTGGTCGAAAACGACCCTAGGATCGGTCTACGGTTAAAACAAAAACGGCTTAGGGTTTTTTATCCCATTAAAATATTTCGTACATTAAAAAATTTTTTAAAAAACCCAAAGAACAAGTGTGCAGTTATTTAAAGAATGACCAATAGACCAAACGATACTTTGCGAATTTTGTGACACTATCCGAAAGCTCTCGAATTTCATCGACATTTTCGACACCATCTACTTATTAACTTTTATTTATTTTTTTAAGATATTATTTTGCACATTTCGACTTTAATCAATACGATAGCATGAATTCTATGCTTTTTGACATACATATCGTATCGATATTCGAAATTCGAAAGTATTGGAAAATATCGAAAATTTGTATTATACTCGAAAAGTATAGAGAGAGCATCGACAAAGCCGAAAAGTATCAAAGAGACGAAAAAAAAATCAAGAGTAACGAAGAAGAGTATCAAATTTTATCGAAAGACACTGAAATAGTAAACAAAGTTCGAATGTGTCAAAAAAGTCGTTACGAATGATAGTATCAGAAAACAGTATCGAAAAATGTTCCATGAATTAAACAATGACATATACAGATGTATGTATATGTATAAAGATAAATATGAAATGTATTGAAAAACATCAAAGAAATTACTAAGTATCGGAAAACATCGACAAAGTTGATGAGAGTTAAAAGTATCGTAAAATTTCGATAAAGTCCAATAAAGTTGTTTAATCATCGAAAAACATAGAAAAAGTTGAAAGTGTCGACAAAAATCGGAAGAAAAAGTTGACGTAAATCGAAAATAAACGAACAGTAACGAAGAACATAGGAAAAGTCAATAACATTAGAAGAGCAGTAGTGAAACTAGGTGAGCGGGCGAAGGAAGCGGCTGCACGGGGTCGTAAAATATCCCGGTCCCGGCTCGTACTATGAAATTAAAATTTGCTTTCGATCAGAAACTTCTTAATAGAATTAAAACAAATCTGATAACCTTTTAATGTTTTTTCTTAGTTAAATTAGATTTTTTGGTGAAAAGAATTTTTAATTTTTTTTTTTTTGGTCACGCTACGCCATTTAAGAAGGACATCGAAAAAGTTTGTGAAGGTCTTACCGTATTGAATAGTTAAGAAAACCGTTGAAAGGGCAACACTACTCGTACCAAACTCATTAAATCTCCAAGAGTCCTCCGCAGAACATTACCTTGGCCTACATCGGTCGAATTTATTAAACTTTAATATTTCAAAAGTACAACATTTTATGATATTCCTTTAAAAAACTTTATGGCTATGATAACTTAATAATTTTGCTTCCGAAAATTGTCTTGATATGATAATATAAAGGTTAATGATTCAACTGGAGGTGTGACGCCACACGCTGTCCAATGCCGTCAAACTTTTCGTCATTTTGTATTTTTGTGAAAATTTTCATAACATTCTGGTGGAAAATACCATAGATATGATAATTTAAAGTTATAGTTTTTATGGAAGATGCCCCGTTCATTCGTCTTATTCTGCCCACTTTTCTTCTAGCTGGGACTTTCGGCATTTTGTACTCATGTACAAAAATTCATTTTCAATTTCTGAATGACACAAAGTTTTTGTGTTCTTTAAGATTGGAATTTTGAAAAGGAAATGTATATTTTTTGAAGATATACGGTTTGGCCTGAACGGTTTGGTCAGTCGGGGAAATAGTCTCACATAGAACTTTTTTTCTTTTATATTTAAAGAGCATATTTCGAGAATCTTCTGATGGTTACTCCAAATGTTTATGTAGATAACTATGGCTTAATTTAAAGACTTGAGACTATGAGATGAAAGTATTTTTTATAAAAAAAAAAACATAATTCTTATCAGCACTGATTCCACATTTTCTTATAACAACACTGTAAATACTTATAGTAAAATTATATTCTTAGTTCAATGATACTAAGTTTGTTGACTCCAGCTCATTGTATTCACAATAAGCAACTAATTTTTCATAGCTTTTGGAAAAAAATCAAAAATTAAAAGCTTTAAGTATATTATTACTAAGCCTTGAATTAAATATTGTTAACACGATATTATTTTCATATTTTAGTTTATATCTGATTTTATTGTTAGCACTTATTTTCAATAGTTGCAGTTGACATTGGCAACAACTTTGCGTTTGCTGCAGTTTATAACTGCAAGTGTTGCAACGTTGCTACCCTTGTACTAACATGAAGCTGCAAAAATAACTAAACATTTTGACAGGGTTGAATGCGCATGCGCAACGCACTGAATAATGTAATTTGATATAAAGTTGAATGTTGTAGGTATAGGATAAGTGTTGCAGTGTTCCCAGATTGGGTGTATCTTTACAAAATTTTGGAGATAAAAATTTTTCTGCGAATAATCTTAGGAAACATTATGTATGAGGAAATTGTGTATGCAAAAATTTGTTTTGGTAAAAATTTGGGTAGAAAAACAAAATTTAAGTCCAAACAGTTTGGCAAATATTAATGACGTTACGGATATGTTGATCTACTTAAATGTTTTGAATCACAAGGAGTAAAGTGTTTTTATATAAAAATGCACGCAGTGAGCATGGATTGTCGTTATATATTGATATTGGTATAATCATTTTAGGTCCTAACGCAGGACTTTTTTTAAACTACGATCTGGTCACTATCAAACAATTATAAGAAGGGTACCCGGAAACATTTCACGATATGTGGGTTCAGAACTATAAGAAAACATTCTGTCCAAATGTTATTTATCTCAGAAAGTATTAACTCTACGAATTTTTAGGATATCAAATGTTAAAAAAATCTCAAACCATTAGCTCCTATAGTAGTAGATGTTTTGAGTTATTCTTGAAAATTGGACATAATTCAAATATTACACAGAAAAACTGTACAAAATATACAAAAACCAAAATAGGATCTCAATATCATCTTCATTTCGAGTATGTAATAATGTTATTTTTATTCATGCAATTACTCAAGCAATGAATTTACTTTTTCCATACCCAACTGAATAAAATTTTAAATAACCTTGAATGTCTAAAAAAGGAGTAACGCATATTGCCTCAAGTTTTTAAGATGTTTCAAATAAAAAAAATCTAAATGTATCGAAAAAAATATTAACAAACAAATCGATTTCGTGCCCAGAATTCAAATATTTAGGGAATTTGGGAAAACAAATTTCGTATACAATTTTAAAAATTTTCATTTGAGAACACTGTTCAAATAAACAATTTTCTATGCTGTTATTTAATCGGATACTAAAAGTGCAGTGCAGTTATTATCTTAGGTGTTTGTTTTTTATTTCGCTTGATCACAGTCTAATAAACAAACAAGTTTCCTATTTTTTTTTTTTTTTTTAAGTCTAAATTAAAGTTATAATAAGCTAAGCATTTACTATTTTAAGTAATTACATTTTTTTGTTAATTAAATACAAATATAATTTTGTTCGCATTTAAAATTCTCATTAAGCAATAAAAAGTGCACTTCAACTTGTAAAACCAAGAGTGATGTTTGCTAACTTTGGTTTTGCTTCATTGAAATTCTTGTGGAACTTATAGTAAAGTTTTGCAATGCTTTGAAACTATGACGAAATTTTTGTTATTTATAAGTTTTGTTTTTTCATATGTGAGAGAAAATGTATCGATTTATCTACCTAACTACCGTCATGTGCCTTCTAACTTCTGCCAAATTATAGAGATTTTACAAAACACTTGCACATTTAACGGTGATTAGCAGGTAACTTTACCCAATCTTTTCCGATTCACGAATTTTGTTGTTCTGTGATCATTTCTAAGAAATTTGTACGTTTGCTGCTACCCTAAGATTTTCACTCCAGTAACTGTAGGTATGCATCAGATGCTGATGAGTTCACAGAGGGCAAAATGTGTCAAAAACATACGTTCTGAGGTCGGCATTGTGTTTTTGATTAATTTAAGAGCAAATTGTATTACAGTTATATTTTCATTGTATTCAATACCATTCAAAAATTTCAGTTGAGTTACGTCACATACAATTTTTGTTACATTGGGGCCTATTGACCCCAATAATATTTCTTTCAGATTTTGAAGAAATCATTTCTGAAAGTTCGGATTTCAAAACATTTGAGCATAGCTAGTTGCCATTATCTGGCGAAAAAAAGATTAGAGCACATGGATCCGTTACTCATCAAGTCCGATTCAGATGATGAACAGTGTTCCAATGCAAAATGTTTTAGTCTGGAAGAGATGGAGAAGAATGAATCTTGCCTCGTGGACAAAAGTTACAAGCAATATTGATTTCCATCCAAAATTTTAAATGCTGTTGGAAAGAGATGCAAGACTCGAGATGTAAAAACTCGACTTTACTCGAAGAGTCAACGAATTCGATGTTTTTCGAAAGAATTTTCATAAAAGTTTCTTAATTTATATAGCACAATGAAGGAACCTTTCTAAATTTGCACAGTTTACAGTTTTTCGCTGTTATGTATTCAAAATGAAAAACAAATCGACCACTTAAGTTTTGTATTTCTGTATTTTATTGGGATATATTGCCCCAGTGTAGGCATCTGTTAGGATCATATATCCTATGATAACGAAAGCACTCAGTAATTTTTAAAGTATGTATTACAAACATTTTTTATTAACATTTTTATATTCATGAAATAAATTTTCAGAGGTAGATATATATTATCTAACATAAAACTCCATCATGAGAGGGCTATAATTGACAAATATACAAATGAATAAAGGTACATAATTAAACGATTTAAAACAAATTAACTTCCTAGATTTTGACATGCTGAAAAAGGTGATATATAAAAATATTTCGATTTTTTATGGAAAAATTGAAGTTACGAATTTTTGTAGGTAATGAAAAAATAAAATTTTATGTAACAGATATATTTGAAAAAAAAGGAGGAGCTTTCGTGATCTTGGCAGAATAGAAAAAGTTATAGTACCAGAAATTACCTTTCAATTGATACCACATTCGATACCAATGACAGATATATCGGTTAATGATAAAGATATATGTATGTATTTATGATTGAAACACATAATTAATACGTATAGGGTATAAGGGATCAAGTACACCCGAAAAATAAAATAAGAACGTTCCAGTGCAAAATCAATTCAAAGCTGTACATAGCAAGTCAGTTCTGTTTTCAAAATGATAGCGCAGCTATAAAACACTCAAAAGAAATATATGCACAAATAGGTCAAATCTTTGGTCACGTGTCAATTTTTTAAATAACTTGAAATTTTACGATAATCTTAAAAATGGTACAACTTCCATAAACAAAAAGAAAGACACAATAGCACACTTTGAGATTAGCACACACCATGGATTACACAGGCCGACAAAATTTAACCAACATTCAGACCCAGAAACCAGACTATATATTTCCGAAGGTTTTCGATGCGCTGATTCCGAATCTGGTCGCAGAATTGCTCCATCACGTCAGGTTTTCGAGATATCCTAACCTAAAAGTGCAAAAAACGCTGTTTTTGCTAATTTTTGAGGTTATATAGCACCGTGAGTTTTCTATTTTTCAAAAAACTATGTATAGGATCTTAAACTACAGTTCTTCTTCTTTGAAATGCCCTTGAGCTTTCTGAAATATCTTTCTTTATCGTCCAGTTATCGCATTTTGAAATTTTCAAATTTTTTGACACACAAATGTTCCTAATGAGCTTGCAGGTACAGGCAAAATCACAAATATGAAAATTTCAAAATGCGATAGATCGGCAAAAAAGAAAGATATTTCAGAAAACTCAACGACATTGGAAAGAAGAAGAACAGCTCTTTAAGATCATACATATAGTTTTTTGAAAAAAAGAAAATTCACGGTGCTACATAACCTCAAAAATGGGCAAAAACAATGTTTTTTGCACTTTTAGGTTAGGATATCTCGAAAACCTGACGTGATGGAGCAATTCTGCGACCAGATTCGGAATCAGCGCATCGAAAACCTACGGAAATATATAGTCTGGTTTCTGGGTATAATTTTTGTCGGCCTGTGTTATTAATCAAATTTCTTTAATTTTTATAGTTATTGGTTGGTGGATTGATTGCTACTTAACTCTGTCTTATTTTATTGAAGGTACTTGGGTAAATCTAAAAAAGCAACAAAACGAAAAAGTTTTGATTAGAGGACGTCAATGCGATTGTAGAATACATTTATTATTTATGATTCCAATCATTCGATGGATTTCTTACATATATCGATAAATAGTTTAAATATAGATTAATTTTGCATTATCAACTATTTTTTAAGAAATTATTTTTAATTACTAAATATAATTTATTTTAAATCGGCACAGGCTTAAAGGTGTTAAGATATATTTGTCTGTTCTATGCGTCTATCTATAGAAATTTTATCATTTGGCTGACACAACTTAACTTTTTTGAACTGATATACATATACTCATGGAATAAATAACTCTGTATAGTAAATTTAGATGATAACACTAAATATTTCAGCCTGGAAATCGCTAGTGGAAACACCACACCCATAAAAAACATTTATTTAGCTGTAGAAACTTAGCCTGGAACTCGATGACGTTATCGTGTAGTAAATATTATTTCTATCCATGGAGTTATCCTGGACAGAAAGTCTGAACTTTTTGAATGCTTGCATGAAAGTCAGATTGTCCTCGAAACTCTACAGATTTTTAGAATCTTCCAAACACAATTTGCAACGTAATAATAAGCGATAATATATTTTTCTTAGCAAAACCCTGAGTAGAGCCTTTACTCGTTCCACGGTAATTTTACTAAGAAAGCAACTTTGCCTTGTTAGCTCGTCAGCCTTTTCATTTCCCTCAATTCTCCTATTGCCAGAAATTTCAATGAGTTTTATGTTAAGTGGGCGAAGCAGCCATTGATCATTCCTTTATGCAGTCTTTTTCTAACCTGAACTTAATTGTTGCCTAGATCATAGCTTTGACGTCGGTCCGACTGTAAAAAATTGCTACCTTCTTATTGCAGATACTATTGATTACAACTGACCTGCAGCCCTTAAATAATAATAGTATATAATTTGGTATATGTACATAGTAGGTGCCGTTCCTTCTATTTTAAAAGTATTCACTTTTTTCATCAACTGGAGTGATGGGGCTGCCATGCCTATCTCCAGAAATTTGTCTAGTTTTTTGTCTAGAGCTTTCCGAATCATTTCTACTGTTTGTGTGAAATTTGGTTCCATTACAGTAAATTCATCTCTCAGTATAGCGCTTTGAAGCTTTTACTTGAATAGGAGTTGCCATACCCTCAAATTGAAATTCTTTAAGTTTTTTCTAGTATTTTTGAGAAATATTGTTATACTATGTACTTCAAATAACTCTATCAGTAAAGCGTTTTAAATGGTTAACTTCAAATGTGATATGTATTACAAACAAACAGGCAGATAGACAGACGGGCAGACAGATATATAGACAGACAGACAAACATGCAGACAGTTTTTGAGCAACACATAACTAGCCTTACGCTAGTTGTTAGCTATAGGAAGATAGAACAATAGACCGATAAAGAAATATGGGATAAAAACATTGAGGATTAATGAGATTAATTGATGCGATGCACACTTGGATCTTTCAAAAATTTTTTAAAAAGTATCAGTTAATGACGCCAGAAATCCAATTTATTTATTTTTAAGGCATGATCAAAATCTTTATTTTCTTATTCTGAGATTAATTTATTATTTATAATATCAACACAATCAGAGATGGATTGTAAGATATAGATTTAGTTTTCATATTTACTGATTAGTCAATCAGGTTGCACGCCCTGAAGTCCATTTAGCGAAATACAAGAATGGTTTATCAGCAATAGCGCTACCTATAAAAGGCCTTACTGCCTTTAAATTTGAACAATTCCATTAGTTCAGAAAAGCATATACAACATGAAAGCCATATTCGGAATCTTTGCTCTCTTCTTGGTGGCCGTAAGTAATTCTGAATAAATTCTATTCAAGAGTATTAAAGAAAATTTTATTTCTTGAAACAGGCCAATGCCGGCATCATTGAACAGCCCATTAATTATGAGGGACTCATCAATGATATTATTCACGATAGTAAGCAAGTAGGTATTGTCACCATTCATCATTTGGAGCGCCAGTTTGAGGGAATCGTCCTTGATCCACTTCATCAAGTTGAGGAAGCGTTAAATAGCATCGAAGAGCGCGCAGAAAAAGATAAGGCCTGTGTTGTCGCCCTAAACTCCCGCGTTGAGGCTGTGGTCAGTGAAATGTTCGACGAAATCAACAGCTGCGGTATTCGCGCTGCTAAGGACTCAGCTGAAATCGTAGGTGATGTCGCTCGAGCCTCTCAACAATTGGTGGTAGAGGGATATTCAGTCTTAAAAACTTATAAGAAATGCAAATCCTATACAAACAGCATCCTCGAGAAAACTTGCTATGCTAGGTTATCTATCCAAGTAACTGTCTATACCGTAAAAGCCCGTAGCTCAATCAAAACTATCAAGGGTGCTCCACAACGTGTTCCTCTTGTTTTCAGCGATGCCAATACCTGCACTCACAACGCATCTGAGAAAGCTTTGTCCGAATTGGAAGTTGTTCATAAGGACATTGATGCCTGCGCTCACAAATATTAATTTGAACCAGTGATGGCTTTTGGATTTTGTGAAAATGTACTGAATCGAAACTTCAAATGTACTTTTTAGTGGCCGAATGTACTTTTTTGGTAATTTGTCCTTTTTTCGCAAATTTTAATAAAAACATGGTCATCTCTCCTGCGTGATACTAAAATGTCTATTTTCTAAATTTTACAAAAAAAAAAAAAAAACATGAGCAGGACCTCATTTCTTACCTTAATTAAAATAAACACACGTTCTACATTAATTCCACTATTATTTATTCATTCTTTGATTATTTACATATAATGTATACATAATATAATGTGGGCGTGGTTTGACAACAGTGGGTGGCGTCCCCCATTCAACTAAAAATCCCAAAACGCTATATCTTGGCACTTAAGACTTTTTCTACGTTTTAGTAAGTCGGTTTTTTCGTTAAATTTCAACGAAATCGGACATAAACTCTGCCCGCGCCGTTTACAGGTTTGAGTTAGGAAGCTCAAATGTTGGGACAATTATTTTTATTCCTCAAGCTATAATATAGGAAAAAATAAATAAAATGCCTCTCCAAAAGTTTGAAAATAAACACCCTAATACATATGTATGTTCTGATTCAATCTAACAACAGCTCTTCATTGTCACAACATTTACACTTAGGCTTTAAAAAATCTCTTGCTTGTATCAAAGAAGATACTGTGCTAACTTGTAAGCGATTCCTTATTTTAGTTTCAATTAAATTTTGCACTGAAATTATTTAAAAGTGTAGCCAGCTACTGCAATGTTTAAATGTTATTCAATTTACTAAAAAAAAGTAGTACCTTATCGGACCTTACGACTTACTTAAAAAAATGGTAATTATTATAAACTGTCCAAATGTACCGAAAATGTACTGAAAATTATTCAAATGTACTGAAAATGAGCCAAATGTACTGAAAACTTGTCGAATGTACTGAAGACAATTTTTCAGGACGCAAATGTACCGAAAAAAGTACAAATGTACCGAAAATGCCATCACTGATTTGAACCTTTTATTTTGCAAAATGAGTACCAATTAAGAAATAATTGTTTGATATATTATTATTTAATCATATTTCTTGTAAATGGAAAATATTGTTTAGATTTTGTGTGATTTGAAAATTTTTTTTAATGTGATAAAATTGGTAACAATTTTTAACGTAAACATGGCATGTAGCAGGGTGAAAGTTTACTGTGCTTACAACTCAGATTTGATTCTCAGTGCAGTTACTTAAAATATTTCCTTATTCCCTCTTCATTATTTCCTGGAGTTTTTTCGAACTTGCTCGTAATCTAAGCACATGTACACTACATAGAGTTTGCCAGCTGCGCTGAAAATTACTCGATTAGCGAAAAACATAACAGCGCTGTAAAAAGAATTTGAATCATTGTTTGATAAAGTATCATCAGTACAAAATGATTTTTCAAAAATTAATATATTTTATTCCTGTAAATGCTTTTTTGACGACGAAAATAGTTCAATTCGACACCACTCGCATTCATGCAGGATGCCGCACGATCACTTAAAGCTCGCGTGAATCAAGAACTAAGAACTAAGTTCCGAAATTTATTTTCCACACTCGATTTCACCATATTCAAATCCGATGGATTTCTGCGTTGGAAATATCTTCGCGGCAAAGTTCAACACTAAAAAATACGAAAGTTTGGACGCTCTGAATTCTCACATACGGTCAGCGTGCAACTCGTTCGTGGACCGTCTCAATGATGTAATCCAGGTTGATTCTTAAAATATGATGAATATATCAATATTTTGTGTGAATTTAAAATAAAAAAAAAAAACAGAGTATAGAGAATAAAGTCTAAAATTAGCAAAATGGAAATCATTTTTTAAACGGCAGACAATTAATTTCCCTCTGTCTGACTGTATGTCAATTTTTTAGGTTTCTCCATATATTTGCAGCTATGTATATCCTTCTATACACTCATCACTCTAATTTATCTGTTTCACATTGTCCCTATTGTTCGAATATTAATGCTAATTAAGTGAAAATAAAATAAAAACAAATACGACTATGCTATTTCTGAGCTTTCGCTCACTTTCTGTCCAGCTAATGCTTACGTCCTAAAAAAAAACTAATTTATCCCATGTTTGGTTTGAAATTCTGTTTGATGAAGCAACTGACTCCCAAGTTTCGCTTCAAAATCAATCTATTTCACATTTTGTTATATGTATTACGGAACATGTGATGAACGCAACTTAAGATACACTGCGCGGCACTTGAATAAGGCCATACATTTTTTATTGGATTTCTTCTAATTTTTCTTCTTAAGGATGTTCTGAACATCTTTTTTTATTCTAATTTCGTAAATATGTATATCGTTTACGAATTAATAGAAAAAAAAGTGTACCTCGCAGAGTACCGTGAGCTGTTTGTTTTTACTTTGTTGTTACGAGGTACAAAAAATGCGTTTTTATTTGCGTCATTAGAATAAGGCCACTTAAGAAAATATAGAAAAAAAGTTTTATCTGACGTTTTTTTTTTAAATTTGTTTATATTCAAGAAATTCAAACTATCAGTAATGTGTGGAGCCTTTTTTTTTTAAAAAATCAGTTCAGAGATACGATTATGCATTGCATCGTAGAGTGACTCTAAATAATTCCAAGAAATTGTTGCCCATGGCTTGAACTAGTGATTTTTTGTCTTCAAACTGCGTACCGTTTTCATAAACTATTCTAACCAACCATTCCCATACGTTTACCATGATGTTCATATCGCCCAAATCCGGCGGCCATGACAAAACTTGAATGTTTTGGTGTTGAATCCATGCTTTAACGACTTTTGCTGTATGTATCGAACCATTATCTTGTTAATAAGTAAATGGAATTTGTTCAAATATGCTTTGAAATTGTGGGAATGCTCTTTCCAGAATGGATTTGTCGTAGTTTGCTGTCACTTTTGAATTTAAAAACACCAAATCAATTGTTGCATAATATGAAATGGCCCCCCATACCATTACGCCACCTTCTCTGCTGTGATGTCTACCCCAAAATACTTCCAAACATGGCCCTGATAGTTCATTGTTTTCATGACTTAAGAAAAGAAGAAGTCTTTTTAGTAGACAAGGCACAACTTCCATAAGCAAAAACAAAGACACAATAGCACACTTTGAGATTAGCACACACCATGGATTATTAATCAAATTTCTTTAATTTTTATAGTTATTGGTTGGTGGATTGATTGCTACTTAACTCTGTCTTATTTTATTGAAGGTACTTGGGTAAATCTAAAAAAGCAACAAAACGAAAAAGTTTTGATTAGAGGACGTCAATGCGATTATAGTAAACATTTATTATTTATGATTCCAATCATTCGATGGATTTCTTACATATATCGATAAATAGTTTAAATATAGATTAATTTTGCATTATCAACTACTTTTTAAGAAATTATTTCAAGTATTTTTAATTACTAAATATAATTTATTTTAAACCGACACAGGCTTAAAGGTGTTAAGATACCTTTGTCTGTTATATTCGTCTATCTATAGAAATTTTGAAATTATCGTTTGGCAGACACAACTTAACTTTTTTGAATTGATAAACATATACTCATGCAATAAATAATAAACACTTTACATTACATGAATAGATAGTTATCTGTATAGTAAATTAAGATGATAACACTAAGTACGTAGAAACTAACGCTGGAACTAAATTTTGTTTGAAAAAAATACTTTGTTAATAGTTTAATGTGATAAAAATTTGTTAACGCCCAAACTTTTTTGGACCCTCCTTATAATAACAACCAAACAAGCTTATAACTCAGCTCATTTAGGTTACGAGATATAGGACAGTAAGGAATTTAAACGGATGTTAGGAATTTTATTATGTTCAAAACAAACTGTACTTCCAATGCCTTTAGTGTCTGGGGAATTTAGAAGACTAGCAAAATCCAATACGCTCAAGCTGTAAATCGTCATTTTATAAAATATTTCGATGACACTTCTAAGGACAAAAAAATATTGGCTGGCTCGGTGGATTGTATTTAAAAAAATTACAAAACCCTTAAAGAAATTATTTACCACAAAAGAATTAGAAATCTCAAAGAAATGAAAGTGGTAAAAGCCATGCTAAACAAATTAGTTTTATAACCAGCTTAGTATTAGTTAACTCTATATATTCTAATACCAATGAACTTTATAGTTTCGGTACAAAGTTATTAAATAATTTTAATGCTCAAGAAATTGCTCGACCATCCAGTGGTTCTTAAACATCTTTAAAATGCTTTACTTAAAATAAATATTTCAGCCTGGCAATCACTAGTGGAAACGGAACACCCTTAAAAAACAATTATTTAGCTGTAGAAACTTAGCCTGGAACTCGATAACGTTATCGTGTAGTTAATATTATTTCTATCCATGGAGTTATTCTGGACAGAAAGTCTAAGCTTTTTGAATGTTTGCATGAGAGTCAGATTGCCCTCGAAACTCTACAGGTTTTTAAAATCTTCCAAACACAATTTGCAACGGAAAAATAAGCGAGAATATATTTTTCTTAGCAAAACCCTGAGTAGAGCTCGTTCCACAGAAATTTTGTTAAGAAAGCAACTTTGCCTTGTTATCCTTTTCATTTCCCTCAATTCTCCTATTGCCAGAAATTTCAATGGGTTTTATGTTAAGTAGGCGAAGCAGCCATTGATCATTTCTTTATGCAGTCTTTTTCTAACCTTAACTTAATTGTTGCCTAGATTATAACTTTGATGTCCAGTATATAATTTGGTATATGTAGTAAGTGCCGTTCCTTCTATTTTAAAAGTATTAACTTTTTTCATCAGCTGGAGTGATGGGGGTGCCATTTCCAGAAATTTGTCTAGTTTTTTGTTTAGAGTTTTTCCGAATCATTCCATTACAGTAAATTCATCTCTCAAAATAGCGCTTTGAAGCTTTTACTTGTATAGGAGTTGCCATGCCCTCAAGTTGAAATTCTTTAAGTTTTTTCTAGTATTTGTGAGAAATATTGTTATACTACAGTCAAACTTCCATATAGGGAATACGCACGGAACCAGAAAAAAATTCGTTATATAGAAAATTCGTTATATAAATATAATTTTTTTTTAATTACTTATTTACAGAAGTCAGTAAACCATTTTCTTTTTTATTTTTATTCTGAGATTAAGTTATTATTTATAGCATTAACACAATCAGCGATGGATTATGAGATATTGATTTAGTTTTCATATTTACTGATAAGTCAATCAGGTTGCACGCCCTGAAGTCCATTAAACGAAATACAAGAATGGTTTATCAGCAATAGCGCTACCTATAAAAGGCCTTGCTGACTTTAAATTTGAACAATTCCATTAGTTAGGAAAAGCATATACAACATGAAAGCCATATTCGGAATCTTTGCTCTCTTCTTGGTGGCGGTAAGTAATTCTGAATAAATTCTATTCAAGAGTATTAAAGAAAATTTTATTTCTTGAAACAGGCCAATGCCGGCATCATTGAACAACCCATTAATTATGAGGGACTCATCAGTGATATTATTCACGATAGTAAGCAAGTAGGTATTGACACCATTCATCAATTGGAGCACCAGTTTGAGGGAATCGTCCTTGATCCACTTCATCAAGTTGAGGAAGCGTTAAATAGCATCGAAGAGCGCGCAGAAGAAGATGAGGCCTGTGTTGTCGCCCAAAATTCCCACGTTGAGGCTGTGGTCAGTGAAATGCACGACGAACTCAACAGCTGCGGTATTGGTGCTGCTAAGGACTCAGCTGAAATCGTAGGTGATGTCGCTCAAGCATCTCAACAATTGGTGGTAGAGGGATATTCAGTCTTACAAACTTATCAGCAATGCAAATCCTACAAATACGCCGCCCTTAGGAAAACTTGCTATGCTAAGTTGTCTATCCAAGCAACTCTTTATACCGTAAAAGCCCGTAAATCAATCAAAACTATCAAGGGTGCTCCACAACGTGTTCCAGTTGTTTTCAGCGATGCCGATACCTGCACTCACAACGCATCTGAGAAGGCTTTGTCCGAATTGGAAGTTGTTCATAAGGACATTGATGCCTGCGCTCAAAAATATTAATTTGAACCTTTTTATTTTGCAAAATGATTACCAATTAAGAAATAATTGTTTGATATATTAATACTAAATCATATTTCTTGTAAATGGAAAATATTGTTTAAATTTTGTGTAATTTGAAAATTTTTTGAGTGTTAAAATTAGTAACAATTTTAAACGGAGACGTTCTGTTTGATGGAAATGCTGCATAAATCCATCGTTTTAATATGAAAATGTGCGAGTTTGTGGCATAGCGGAAGTTACTGTGCTTACAACCCAGATTTGATTCTCAGTGCGGTTACTTTACATATTTCCTATTATCATCCCCTCTTCATTATTTCCTGGAGCTTTTTAAGACTTGCTCGTAATCTAAATATATGTACACTACATTGAGTTTGCCAGCTGTGTTAAAAATTACGCTATTTGCGAAAAATATAACAGCGCTGTAAAAGGATTCTCAATTATTGTTTGATACAGTTGATCAGCACAAAATGATGTTTCAAAAATTAATGTTTTTTATTCCTGTTAATGCTTTTTTGTTCAACTGTGTATTTAAAGTGCTGTGAAGTTCAAAGTAATAACGTTTGTTTCATACCACAAACATTCACAATGTAAAAAATACTTGGCACTATAGTCTCACTGTCTTTCTTTTCGAAGTTAGCCCACCACGAGTGAAAGGGTGAAGCACGTTATCGACTTCAAGACAATCGCAGGCATCATAACAAGTCGGTATAAATTTGCTTGAGCCATAATGGATTAGATTATGTAGGAGTTCCCTGCATGAAAGCTAGCACTGCGCAATGAAATCGCAAAGTATGTGCTTTTCAATTTCAACACTAAAAAATACGAAAGTTTGACGCTCTGAATTCTCACATACGGTCAGCGTGCAGCTCGTTCGTGAACCGTCTCAGTGATATAATCCAGGCCAAAGGTTGAGATATCACAAATATGATCCATATATCAATATTTTGTGTGAATTTGAAATAAAAAAAAAACAGAGTATAGAGAACAAAGTCTAAAATTAGCGATATGGTAATCAGTTTTATCAATTGCAAGACAAATTCTATCAGACTATATGTCGATTTTTTAGATTTCTCCATACATTTGCAGCTGCATCCTGCTATACTCTCATCACTCTAACTTATCTGTTTCACATTTTCTTAATTCCATGTCTCTCACTTTATCTCCCTATTGTTCGAATATTAATGCTTCCCAGAGGCAAATCGATGAAGTACTCTGAATTTTCATGTATGAAAAGCTATACCCTTTGTGTTGTATGTTTCACAAATTAAATTGTTACTGTGATCTTTTGTTTATTTGTTTGCTGGCTGCCTGATTTGTATATGGAGCTGTAGGCAGTCCGCTTGCTGGCTGCCTCCTTTGTATATAGAGTTGTATGCAGTCTGTTTGTTGGCTGCCTGCATTGTATATGGAGTGGTAGGCAGACAGACTGCTGCTTTGCTGTCTGATTTGTACATGGCGATGTAAGGGGTCTTGCCTGATGGCTGTATACTTTGTATGTGGAGATGGAGGCAACTCAGTACACTATACAGGCACTTGGTAAGCGATGTTTTAAGGCGATCAGCCTTTCAATTGCTACACATTGTATATATAGATGTAGGCAAGCTGCCTACAAAGCGGCTATCCCTTTGTAAAAAGCATTTACAGTTGTGGCTGTGGTTGTGAGCATTACTGCCTACAATGAGTATAGCTATTCATCGATGTTGTGTATAACATATTTGCCGCTGGGTTATTAAATGAAAATAAAATAAAAATAAATACGACTATGCTATTTTTGAGCTTTCGCTCACTTTCTGTCCAGCTACTGCTTACGTCACATAGTGTCCTAAAAAAAACTAATTTATCCCAAGTTCGTTTTGAAATTCTGTTTGAATCTATTTTACATTTTGTTATATTACGGAACATGTGATGAACGCAACTTAAGATATATCGATTTTTAGTTTACCGTACGATAGTTTCTTTAAACTGAATTTAAAATTGCACTGTTTTTAAGCCAAACATGAGTTAGGTTTTATTTCAAGCATAACAGGAGATTATATAATTTTATAGGTTAATTCAAAAAAGTCAAAAAAGATTTACTATACAGAATAAATAGATATCTGGTAAATATATAATATTGTGAATTATAATGATATATATCGTAATGGGAACTAAATATTTCTATGAGCGCTTAAAAAATTAAATTGATTGGTGATAAAATAACTAGAAAAGAAAAAAGTTCTCTAAGCGGTGTTTTGTGATATAATAAAATAAAATAAATCGAGTGGTGAATAAATTTCTTCTCTGAAAAAAAAATTGAGCTCGAGTGGTGAAAATTATTAAATTGAATTTTCGATGCAGAAACGCTATGTTTACCAAATGCCTGTGTATATAGAATGCAAACCATGAACTGTGGAATCTAAAATTCATCGCTTGACTTATGGTATTTACCGCTCGTCATTTTTTTCACTGCTCAAATTTTTTTTTTCACCACTGAATATATATTTTTTATCGTGCAATAGAAATTTTCACCACTTGGACTACAGCTCATAGATTACCGCTCAATTATTTCATGGCTGCTTCAATAATTTTCACGTTTGAATAAAACACCATTCACAGCTTACCGATCAATTAACCTAATGATCGTTTGAAGTTTGTTAAAATATCACCAACAACTCAATTGATTATCGCTCGTTTAAATAAAAACCATTTCGTATGTCTGCACTTGGCTTAGCAAGCTTTGATTTTTTTGCTTGTATCCTTGATTTCGGTAACACAATTCTTAGTAGCGCTCTTGGTACAAGAAAAGGCATTTGTGACGACACCACGGACTCGGTGTCCAGTTCCCATAATGGTCTTTATCGAGCGGCGTGTATTAGTTTTATATGCAACAAAATCATTAAATAAAGAAATGTAACATAGTTGCTTCCAAATGACATGAATATTTTTGCACTTATTGCGTTTTTTAATTAAACTGCGACCATCATAAATTATTTGATCCTTTGCAGCTTTTACGTCAATTGCAATTTGCTTAAATTCCATATTAGCAATATCATCACAACGATTTACATTAATGAGGTACTGCTTGACAACAAACTTAACATGAACGACTTGCCTTACGACACATACTACACCATGCAAGCCTTTACTTTCCTTTTCAATGTCCTGTAAAATGTCATCAACCTCATTATAGGAATCATCATTGTCTTTTTGATATTGGAGTTCCAACTGTTGGAGAGATTCAGCAGACAATTTATTACCTTCATTCATGATGTCAGTGATTTCTTTTTCATAGTCTATGGGCTGTTCAGGTGTGCTAAGATTAGTCTAAAAAAAAATGGAATACATTGCTAAAAGCCACTTAATATAACAGCGGTTTTCAAATGGCAGACTTCAGTAAAAAAACAGGAACATCTTTTTTTTTTTTTTGGAAAATGTTGAAAAAAACGCCCAGAAATCAAATATTACAAAGGAAAAGCAAAATTATAAAAATAAGTTTTAAAAATGCATGTTTCCAGCAAATCCGTACTTCAAGCGAAATCATATTTTCAAGAAAAAATTATTTTTTGTTTCTTGAAGTGGATGGTTTTTCTAATATTTTCCAACAAAAATATGTTTATTTTTCTTTGAATAAGTTTCACCATTTCAACACCGTTTACCAATAGCTACATCTTCACGTACATCTTCATTTTCAAATAATGCGTCATTTACTTCAAGAGCAGTATGTGGGCTTTCCTTCGAATGTTGGAGTTCTAACTGACGGAAAGTATCAATGGAAAACTGCTTTCCTTCGTAAAAGATGTCATCGACGTTTCCTTTCGTATTTATGGGCAGTTTAACAATGCTGGCTTTGGTCTATATAAGATATAATATTCTCAAATTTAAAGCACTCTTAAATTCAAAAGTTCATTTGAAATTTTTTTACCGCCACCAGAAACAGTACTATGACTCCGAATGCTGCTTTCATTTTGCTTTCTAAGTTCCCTGGCGAATCAGAAATGCTTGAATTTGCAAATTTGCGAAACATTTTATAGCTGTTTATTCTAGCCGAATTTGATTTATCAGCCCAAATATTTCTTAAATCGGACACTGACAGTTTGTATACCATAAACAATGAGTTTTTATTGTTGTGGAAAATAAACATTTTGCCTGAGTGAATCATATCGCATTGATGTCTGAATGCAATTAAAGTGTTCAAAAAAAAATAATTCAAGGTTTATTGATAAGGAAAGTTGAGAAATTAATGAGACATCAAGAAGAAACACGGTGTTTGAATGAAGAACTTAAATGAAAGTATCAGGAACATCTTCAAGATCAAGGTTAAATATAAATTACTATCAATGGCTCCATTGGCTGTACCAAATCCTTGCGAAAGCAGGACTAATGCTGTACTATAAGTGCAGCCATAATTGCGGCGCCCAGTTGCAAAACCGGCCAAGTCCCTTTTTCATACTTTTGGAAAAACTACGAAAAACCTTTATCTTCATCTATATTCATTAAAAAATTAAAACGTATTTCCCATATAATAGCTTACGAAATGTCTTACTCAAAGCACGTAAGATCACACTTTTCGAGTTTTATTTGCGTATGTTTTTGAGTAAACAATTTTGAACTTGGCCGGTTATGATACCAATGCAATGAACTTGGCCGGTTTTGACATAGTAATTATCAAATTTTGCTTGAAAAAAAGTGACCTTGGCCGGTTTTGATACCAATGTTCTAGAATTAGCCGGTTTTGATTCCAAGGCATTGGACCGGTTTTGAAAGCAAATTCATGGACTTGCATGCATCAAAATATGTATAAAAAATGTAATATTTCTGTCAAAATTTTTTTTTTTAAATCTAAAAACATAATGGAAAGATAGAGCATGGTCTAGATCAGTGATGGGCACATAGTGGCTCTATTTGCTCTCATTGCTGTCACCGTTATTCGACGCACAAGCAAGCGAAAAAAAAAATTCGCAGAATTTCAACGCTATCGAGGCACAGCGTTGACTTGAATTCAAATGAAAACAAAACACAAAGGCGTAAACGACAGTACCGCATTGTGTCTTGACGAATGTAGCAATTGTTTTTGTTTGTATGCAATTTGGTTTTTTTGTGCTTATGGCAAATTTGGAAATGAAAGTAAAAAAAAACTTTAAAATTCCGTTTGTTGTTGCCTGATGTTGTTGCTTCGCTCTTTTGTTAGATTTCTATGCCCACCGCTGGTCTAGATTTTTGATGTATGAGAATATCTCAAAATTTTATTCTTTTGGACTGGCTGGATTTGCAACTGGGCGCCTCAATTCTCTGTGTAAGAATAAATTGAAAATTAAAGGGATAGATGGATGTTCCAAAGCTAATGGGACTCTTCGTTCAAGTAAACGAAAGTGGTCTGAATCGATGTTTCTCATTGATCCCATAAATTGGACGTGATACAAAGAAAGGAGGAAATTTAAAAATTTCAAGGAAATTCGTTTTTTTAAGGAGTGGTGTACTTTTTTATGGATTCTCGATCTGGAAGTTATTTGTAGCATTTGCCAAACAGAAAAAAAGTTATGTTTCTACTTTTTTCATGCACTTTCTTGGATTTCATATAAACGTTTTTTACTTTAAGAAAGTAGGCACTCTTATTTGGAGTGGAAGTTGGAGTTGGAAATAAATTCCATACTATTTTCGACAAATGACTTTGTTCATGAGTACATTTTGGCACTAATTCAGAAATGGCTTACAGAGAACAGGGCTGATATTTAATCGCACGCGCGATTCTTAATAAAGTTTTTTTAACTTGATAATGATGGTATTAATTCAGCTTTTTTTATGAAAAAGAGCACAGCATGCCTAATTAATGTTGTTATAGTAGGTTGTTACTGTTGAGCATATGTTTTCACATTAATTTAATGAATAAATATTTTTTTCCGATAAAAAAGGGGTTAATATAAAAAATTTTAGAATAAATAATACATCCAATAAAGGAAAAAATTAGGCTTTCTTTGCATCCTAAAAAAGTCATTGTTTACTAATAAATTTTTTTGAAAAAAATAACAATTTTTTTTCAAGACCGACCAAAATATCAGACAAAACGTCATGTTTCATAAACTATAATTTAAATTTGAAATTATTTAGTATTAAATTATATTTGTTATGACAACACTGACAATATATTTGAAACTAAATCCGAGCCACACTTTTTTAAAATTTTGTTTTGCTTTTAGCCCCTATAAGCTTATTAAACTAAGCTAAAGTAAATTTGTTCCAAAAAATTAGGATAAAATATCAGCGTTAAAAATTCTATAAGAATTGATAAGAAACTTATAGAAACATTTAAAATGCAAGTCATTTAACGACAAAAATTTTTTTAACAAGCCATTAAATCTTTTTATTTTAGGGAGGTATCATCTTCAACTAATTAATATTTTGGTTAAAGTCCACAGTGTTTTATCAAATATAGTTAAGTAAAACAAGCATTTTTCAATAAATGTAAACAATTTTTTTAACTATATTATTTTAATAATCCTTTTCCGCTTTTATGACGTGCAGAAGTTTATCAGTTTTAGACCTAGTGCGTTTAATCATGTACTGACCAGTTGATAGCTAGCCGCTGTTCTTGTCAAGATAAAATCATGTTTAAATTTGACTATGCAATCAGTGGCAATGACGATGTACAATGCAACTAATCGGCAATAAATGAAACTATAAAAGGCTTTGCAAATCGCAAATTAAAACTATTACTGTTCAAAACGTAATCTAAATCAACATGAAAGCTGAATTCGGAATCTTTCTACTTTTTCTGGTGGCGGTAAGAAAATTTTAAACAAAATAATTTATACGAGAATATATCAAAATTAAAATATGTATTTATCAAACAGATTGATGCCAGCATGGTGAAACAGCCCATTAGCTTTCGGGAAGGCAGCAAACATCTTTTGTTGTCAAAAGACAAAACTGCACGAGGTATCGACAATGTGTTTAAGGGCTTACCAACTTTACCAACATTACCAACTCTACCAACTTTACCAACTCTGCCAACTTTACCAACTCTACCTACTTTACCAACTCTGCCAACTTTACCAACATTACCAACTCTACCAACTTTACCTACTTTACCAACTCTACCAACTTTACCAACATTACCAACTCTACCAACTTTACCAACCTTACCAACTTTACCAACTCTACCTACTCGACCTACTTTACCAACAAGACCTACTTTACCAACTCGACCTACCTTACCAACTCGACCTACTTTACCAACACGACCAACTCTGCCTACTTTACCAACTCGACCTACCTTACCAACTCGACCTACCTTACCAACTCTACCTACTTTGCCAACTCTACCAACTCTGCCTACTTTACCAACTCGACCTACCTTACCAACTCGACCTACTTTACCAACTCTACCAACTTTACCAACATTACCAACTCTACCAACTTTACCAACTCTTCCAACTTTACCAACTCTGCCAACTTTACCAACTCGACCTACTTTACCAACTCTACCAACTTTACCAACATTACCAACTTTACCTACTCTACCAACTTTACCTACTCTACCAACTCTACCTACTTTACCAACTCTACCAACTTTACCAACTTTACCAACTTTACCAACTCTACCAACTCGACCTACCTTACCAACTCGACCTACTTTGCCAACACGACCTACCTTACCAACTCTACCTACTTTACCAACACGACCTACTTTACCAACTCGACCTAGCTTACCAACTCGACCTACTTTACCAACTCGACCTACTTTACCAACTCGACCTACCTTACCAACTCTACCTACTTTGCCAACCCGACCTACCTTACCAACACTACCAACTCTTCCCAGTTTACCAACTCGACCTACTTTACCAACACGACCTACTTTACCAACTCTACCTACCTTACCAACTCTACCTACCTTGCCAACCAGACCTACTTTACCAACTCGACCTACTTTACCAACACGACCTACTTTGCCAACTCGACCTACCTTACCAACTCGACCTACTTTACCAACTCGACCTACCTTACCAACTCGACCTACCTTACCAACTCTACCAACTTTGCCAACTCTGCCTACTTTACCAACTCGACCTACTCTACCTAGTTTACCAACTTTACCCAGTTTTCCAACTCTACCAAGCCTCCCCAATCTACGGTGTGACTTTTCATTCCTTGTTCAGCCTAGTCCAGACAACGTTGGAAAACCCATCAACTATGAAGAATTCATCCTTAGCATCATGAACGAAGGCAATCAGATATCTGTCCAAGCTTTCAATGCGTTGGAACTTCATTATCAGGAAGATAGTGATGTTTCTCTTCGAGAAGTTGATGAAGTTTTACAGAGCATCGAAGATCGTAAATTACAAGTGCAGTGTGTACAATGTGCCATTGATGAGATCTTCCGCGTTACGAATGTTGTTAAAGAATTGTACTCTGACGTTAAGCACTGTGGTGTTTCTGCTGTTAAGGAATCAGTGCAAATTGCAAAAGATATTAAGGATGCCACCTCACAAATAGTTTACGGCGGCCATGACATTCTGGAGCTCTACAAAGGGTGCAACGCTGAACCAAAAACAATTAACAAAATTATATGCGGCTTAAAGCTTAGACACAAGTTAAATTTGTTCCTTGCAGAATCATGTCGTTCAATCAAAACCCTTAAGGATGCCTTCGGCCGAATAACAGCAATTGGTCCCAATGCCGTTGCTTGCAGCCGATTAGCCAAAGATAATGCTGTCACGGAGTTAAAGATTATACGCAATAAAGTCGATGAATGTCTGGGTAATAGCTAAGATACAGGATGAAAGTGAGGATGAGATCTTCGATTGTCTTAATCACAGTTATGCCAGCAGTTTAAATTCAAAAATTGTGATATTTCAGTGCTTAGCTCATGCATTTCATAAAATGCAAGTTTTGTGTCAACTTTTCTGAATAAATAAATTGTATGCCTTTAAAAAGAGCCTGGTGTGGTGATTTTTTTTTGTACCTATAGCCTCATTGAATGCATCAGTCTAAAGAGTAAAATAAAATATATACAGCTTCAAAAAATATTCCTTAACTTACTTGGGATGACATTGTTTTGATAGTAATTTTTAAACATCGAGTTTAGACTTGATATAACAATTATACATGAATTAAAATATTTAGAGAATAGAATATAAGAAAAAGTGTAAAATCAAAGTAGTAACAAAAACAAACAAACAAACAAAAGAATTTTCGCTTTACTTCACTTTTTACTTGAGTTCTCAACATGCCTTTTAAAAGGTATTAATATACATAATTTAAACGTTTTGTCTGATATTTTGGTTTTTTGTTAAGCATTATACAATTTATATTCGTTTAAGAAGAGTAGAAATTTGCTTTGATTCGAATACTTGAAAAAATAATTTTCTTTTTGACTATAAAATTTAAACGTAATACGATCAGTGATCGAATGTTCAAAAAATTTGTACTGATGAGAATTTTTCACGGCGCAAACGTACTGAAAAAAGTACATGTGTACCGAAAATGCCATCACTGGATGAACAGCTCAAAACTACCTTTCCTATATCAGTTATTTTTATTCAATAGACCAACTGAAATCTAAGGACTATAAACTAAAACTGTAATTTTTCAAGACTATAAGAGTATTCTCAATCCCACTTTGGAAAATCAGTTGTGATTTTTGAATAAAAACTTTTCAGAATAAAATTACTAAATGATAACAGGATGATATAAATATTTCAAGTGTCAAAAGTCGGTCAAACACCTAAAGTGCTTATCTAAAATTATCAAAACCATAAATTTTTAATAATTTTTAACGTTGGCATCTTTGTTGATAAAACAGATAGCTAATGTTTTTAAAAACAAATGCATTATTTATGATATGTACGTTAAAAATCAATAACTGAATAAAGCAACTAATTCTCGGAACAATGACTGATAAGTAAATTACACAAATTTTTTCTGTGCTCATCTAGTTGGAAAATAGCTTGCTATAAAAGGTTTTGCGAATTGCGAAACCGTAATCATTCTCGTCTGTAAGGAAACTCAAAACAACATGAATGCTGTAATAGGAATTTTTGTGCTATTTCTAGTAGCGGTAATATTATTTTTCTAAAAATCCTGCAATTCACTTAAATCACTATAACTGAAATATTTACAGACCAATGCTAGTATCGTTAAACAGCGCTTTCACTTTGGAGGATTTGTTGATGGCAACATAAATAATGAACAGCATGCTGATATATTTCAACAATACCATGAAGACAGCGAATATACTCCACTTGAAGTTGATGTACCATTACAGGACATTGAAGAAGAGCACAAAAGATTTCCTAGTATATCGTGTAAATTGCCATTTCCTAAGCAGTCTAATGGCAGTGTCTACTTTGAGGAAGGACTCATCATTGACATTATGAACGAAGGCAAGCAGTTATCTGCTGAAGCTATTAATCTATTAGAGCTTCAATACCCGGAAGACAACGAAGATCACATTCATGAATTTAATGAAATTTTAGAGGATATCGAAGAATATAAATTACATGTACAATGTTTAAAATGTGCCATTGTTGAGGCCCTACGCGTTAAGACGGTCGTAAAAAATGTGTACTTGAATGCAACACACTGCGCTATTGCTGCTGCAAAGGAATCAGTGCAAATTGTTAAAGATGTTAAGGATGCTACTTTCCAAATAATTTTTGATGGCTATGACTGTCTAAAACTGCACAAAAAATGCGAAGCAATGACAAACACTATGGACCAGAGGTTCTGCAGAGCAAAGTTATCTGCTAAAGTTTCATTGTACGTTATGAAAGTTTGCCGATCGATTAATACCATTAGGGGTGTCAAAAAGCGAACTCTTGCTATTAAGCCCAATGCCGTTGGTTGCACCATTAGGTGTTATAAGAATGCTGGCACGGAATTAAAAGAAATACTTAAAGAAATTGATCATTGCTTGGGCAATAACTGAGATATCCAATCGAATTGAGTTATATTTTTAAGAAGTAAACAGTTAACATAGTTTTAGTAAATATTTGTGAAATGAATGAATCCTCAGATTCAGTGGTGAATTTTCCAATTTTATATATTTTTGATCAATAGACTAACATTTAATTTTTTGCTCATCAAACCTTGAGTAAATAAATAAGTTTTTATTAACGATCCTTCACAAAAAAAGTAAAATTGATTTTTCAAGTAATTACTACTTCAAATAATATAAATTTTTCACATAATTCGAGTAGATTGAATTGTTATTACAGTTTGAATGAAATTGGTATGAGATCAACTTTTTTTAAAAAAAATTGCTACATTTTAATGAAATAAATGTGTAAATATATATTCATTTTTTAATTAATCGAGCTTTTAAAGTTGTCCAACTATTTAAAAAGCTTAGCTACATGAAAAATTTATAATGCAACAAAGTGTGCTACTAAGAACGTGAGTCATGACCTCTGACAATGCATTGAAGTTCATGCTGCAAGTGCAAGAATGACCATAACCGTAAAAACAAAGACCTTGACAATCAACGTTAAAATAAAATTTGCGAAAGAAGGAGAAAATTCAGAACGACTTCAGCAGCCAGAGAATAAATTCTAAAAATAAATAAAGAAAGAAAAAAAAACTTAATAAAATCTTTAATTCTATATCTCAGCTATAAACAGGTCTCCAGCAGCAACGTCGTAACTATGCCCTATGACAACGGTCTTACCATTGACGAGATCTTATGAGCAACAGCACGCGATTCTTTGTTCAACAGTCAGTACCCGATAAGCTTAACGCAAATAAATATGGTATTACTTATGAGATATCATTATCTTGTAAATTTTTTTTTTGAATGATTAGTTACATACCGAATACAATATACTTAAAAACTCCCAAAGCGGTTAGATAATAAAAATTTGTTAATGAGCTTTGAATGAAAAATTTTTTTTTTTAATTTTTGCGAAAATGTAGTTGGTTATGTATATTAGAGTGACCGAAAAAAATCGAGTTTTCGATTTTGATGTTGCTAATACGAAAAGTAGTTAGTGTTATGTATAAGAGTAAGGCATTTTAAATTTTATTAAAAAATATTGATATTTAGAGGTCGCTAATGTCCGATTTATGAATTAATTTCATTCAATTTATTTGCGTGTGATGATAACTCTTCCCAAAAAATTATTCCGCATGAGATACGGCCCGTTCGTATCGATTTATAGTTTCGGGTCTGCTGAGCACGATGGTGATAGTTGTTTTGTTATACAGTGGCTGAGTATCTTGGTAGCATCAAAAAACTCCCAGAAAACAGCGAAAAAACAGCGCCAATTTGAGTTCAAGTGAAGTAAACTTGTAGAACAAATTTTTTTTTTTGGTCTAATGCTCTTTAGCATTGTAGTCCGAAAACAGACGAAGAAATATTGACCAAACCCGATGTTCCAGTATTTTTTATCAGAAGACCAGAGTGATAAAAAAATGAAAAACCCTTGCAAAAAGGCCAAAAATCAACCTCAACTCAAGTTTAAATGAGATATATTCGGGTAATTCATTTTCTAAAGATGGTTTTCCGAAGTATTTTTTTGCGATGAATCCGAATATGGCCTCAAAATCGACCCATCATGTTAGAATTGAGGTTAAGTACCTAAAAATTAGGTTTTTCGTTTACTTTTGAGGACATGTATGGGATTCAAAACAATTTGTTCAGCTTAATTTTAATAAAATCATCATCTCATACCGTTCTTCCCCTTTAAAATAAGCTTTTAAATGGTTATATGCGATGTTTCCTCGCAAAGTTACAGACATTGGAAAGGTACTATGTACTACGAACATTAATTAATATAAGCAAAATCTTCTTGATCATTCAAACCGCATTCAAATGGTCTTTAAAGATATTCTTGGTACTATCGAAACGCAAAATATTTTTCCAATTTCATTGCAGAAAGAATTAACATTTCTCTTAAGAAAAGAAATTTGGATTTGAGCTATTTTTGAATTAACTTCCTCCGTACTATGACTTTGATGTAGTTTTATCTACTACTTTTTCGAGATATATTTAATTGAATTAATATTTAATTTCTTTTTTCTACAATTCTTTCATTTGCAATCAAAAAGAAAAAATATAATTCAATTCCAATTTAAAGTCCTTTTGAGGTATGAGAAAAATAACATTCCCTTCGCCATGGAATTGAAAAACTAGTTACGTGAAAAGTTTGGATTACCACGAATATAACTAATGCAATAATCAACTTCCAATTTTAATTCCATTAATGAAATAATTTCTTAACGCACTCCACTTGATTCCCAATTATAATTTCAGAAATCGTAATTTTAATTCCTAATGTTATAACGTTTACTATGCTTGGAAGATATCGAGTAAAGACTGTACTATAATGTTCTTAGTGTCGCGATTCTTTCGACTCAACATGCTAAATACGGCAAAACCACATATGTTTGCTCTGAGAAGAACCAGTTTTTTTGCTTGTTGCAATCAGCCAAGCGATTCGAGTAGATCGTAAACAAAGTCATATTGTGTTCTTATGCTCAGCTTAAAATCTTTCAAAGTGGCTCTGACTGTAACTTCGAACACATTTTGGCCAAACACATTGAACTTCAGTTTAACGCAAAGCGGCTTGATTTAGTTGCAATTTAAACGCGAACAACACGAGACATAAAATCGCGCGGCGGTATAAAAAGAAAAACGCTAATTGAAAAAGTTGGTAATGTTTAACGAATTTAAATAAGTTTTTAACGCTGTTATCAATACTATGACCGTCTACGGTATAATTGTTCAAATTATTTTAATTTGCAATTAAAGGAAAAATAATATTGAATAGAAGATATATCCTTAGCGAATTTTGGCGATACTTTGAGATTTTTATTCCAAACTTTATTGATTTCCTATTCAACTAAAAAGTTGCATCAACTTAACCATGGCAGCTAAAATGCAACATTCGGTTAAACTTCCGGCGATCACATGCAACAACAATAACGATGAATATGATGATCCCGATGATGAGCTTATCGTTCAAGTGAGTTTGCAGCAGAAAATTCATTATCATCATCATTAATTTTAACACCTTTTTTATGCATTTGTTTGTTTGAACTTTTAATTTTGAAATTTTTAGCATGAGCTTGCTAATTGGATATTAATTTATTCACCAGAAGAGTCATCTTTAATGTTGATGGTTGGGATATGCTTTGGTTCACATAGAAAATAGATCATTATCTTGTTTGAAAGTCCATTTAGTAATTATAAATTTTGCTTTTGAGCTTCACTTAGTTTTTATAATGATTCAAGGATAAATTATTAAAGTTCAGTGAAATTGGAATGAAAAATAGATTTCTACACATGAAAAAATTCCTGGATTTTTGCGGAAACCATCATTACATTTAACATTTTCATCCATTAATGTTAAATAATTTAAGGCGATGTAAAATATTTACAAGTGTACAATCAATTTCAAGATATTTGCTTTATTTACGTTAACTACCAGAAAGTGCTAAGGGGATATTTGGAGGTGGCGTCCTCTATCCTTGAAATTTAACATAAATTATAGTAGTCAAAATTGAAGAAAATCGAAAATAACTACACTTAAGATTTTTAAGCAACACTTGCAAGAAGAAGCTTTAAATTTGATTACAAATAAAAGAAAACTAAGTATTGAGGTAATATTTTTGGTTTTTCGATTTTTAGTTAGCCCGGTGTATAAATTGCTTAAGCTTCTTTGATACCATATTTTCAGTTACATCATAATCTCTCCAAAATAAGTCCAAAATGCTTCTTAAAAAAATCCTTTCGAGCTCATTAAAGTTGTTTTTCACGTAGACTAAATACCCAACGGGAAATCTAAAGCAGCTTCCAATTAGAGCAGGTCAGATGTGCTTCTTTAAAAGCATTTTATTCGAAACTCTATTAAGCTTATAAAAAAAAACTTTTATTTCGCATCCACTGGGTTTTGAACCTGGACATTCAGTGTCCAACCAATTGCCATTTTTTGGCTGGCATAAAGTATATTATTTGAATACATATTCACGGTAAGTTCTAATAGTTTTTACGTCTTTACAAAAAAGTAAGCAACTGGTAGCTTATTATTGATTCTATTGATATTTTTCATTTTCGCACTAAGTGCAAGTAAATGTTGTATCATTTCTTCAATGCAGCAAGTTTTGGAAGTGAAAATTACACAAATTTCTATTTCTGACAAAGTTTTACAACGCACATTTTTCAGTAAATAAACATTAGATAGAAGTTAGTTGCAAAGTTATTAAGCAAATCAATATTCTCATAATAACTATAAGATTCAAGGTCTTTCTTAAAGCCTGAAAATGGCGATCAAAATCACAATTTTAAAAAAAAATTTCATTTAAATACTGCGTAGGTTCACATATTTTACTAATTAAATTATAAGAAAACAAGTTTGTTTCCTTTATGTTTTGTTAACAAGCTATGTATATAAAGGGTGTTTCAATTGGTATGTCTAAACTTTGTCAGCTGATAATAGTTGTGTTTGAGCTGACACTGCTCTCATCTGCAATGTTTGTTTTCTGTCACAATTGCCTCCTGTTAAGCTTATAATATTAAATGATTCGCCAAAGTAGAATTGAAAATTTAGTAATCTTAATTGAAAGGTACATCAATTAGCAACCAAGATCATGTTTCCAAAGACTTGTTCCTTTGAAATAACGTAAAATACTTGGTCTATGCTTAGGGCTACCAGATGACCTGCCTTCAAAAGTAGTGTATTTCAATTTTTCCAATGAAAACCAAAAATATTTTTAGTCCCATAAAAATATTTTGATGAGCCATCCAAAAGTAGTGCATTTCAAGTGAAAAGTAACAAAGTAGCAAAGCCTTGCAAAAGTAGCACATTTCCTACTAAAGTATGCCATCTGGTAGCCCTATCTATGCCAATAAGTCGGCTACATTTAATCGCTTGGAGCATCATTCAAACCCTTTCCATAAGGTATCTCGGATCGTGTCCTGCAAACTGAATTGTGAAGAGTATTTAAACGACGTTGTCTCTAAAATTTAATGAGTTCAATTTGCAATAAGAATTTCTGCCGTATCCATTGTTTACAATTCCTCATTTCATCAATTATCAAAAATTCGGCGCTCTTATTGAAACACCCTATACATATGATTTTCTAATTGTTAAATAACATAGCCAAAAATAAAAATGATGAATAATGCTATAAATTTGAGCATGAGCATAAAAAATAACTAATTTCATACACACATGTCAGTACTTGTTTTCAAATAAAAAGCAAACGGCTTGTGTGACGTCAATAACCAGAAGTTACTAAAATTCTTGGAATCAAAATTTTTCTTAACTGAAGTCAGAATGTAAAAATACTTTGAGCAAAGCAGGAACTCAACTTTGTGTAAATTGAAGCTTTTCTTTAGATTTTTGTTTTGAGTACGCGCAAAATCGAATTTGTTGCCAAAAATTGAGTTCAGCGTATGACCTTCGTTGTGGTCAAGGAACCATGTTAAAATGCTTACAATTTGCAAATCTAATCACAAGATAACCAGCTAATTTATGTATAATAAATTCATTTTTCATTTCAACTTATACTGCACAGATTAATTACGATCAAGCGTGGAGATGAGCATTGGCGTCGTCTAAATTAGACAGAAGCTACGAACTCAATTCATTCAAAGCAGTTTTACAACTTTAAAGCTTAGATAATAAGCATTTTTGGATCGTGTATATAGATTTGTATTTATGGTTATGCGGAAGCAAACTAGTGCGCATACCTATGCTTTTATTGTTTGCAAGATTCTGCGTGCTGATTTGTTCATTAAAATTCTTAGATAACAAAATAAAAAAAAAAATATTAATTTTCTTCTTATTCGCTTAATTTGTTTAGTTAATAATTAATGACTTAGCAGCTTATTATAGAGAAGTTAGTTTAAGATCTGAGCGAAAGTTCTGGGATCAAAATAGTCTCAACGACTGTTACTATTTAAATAGTTATGAGAATTATTACCCCAAATTTCACGATAATAAAGAAACTCAAAACATTAAGAAGTATACTATTGCACTATATCAACTGTACATTGACTCAAAGCCATTCAATTAGCTCCATAAGGGTTCTATAGTAGTCTAGTATTATATTACTTTATTTATAGCTCAAGTAGATATAGTGATAGTGATATAGTTAATGCAAAATTTAGCAAATCATAATTACCCTAACGTCTGCTTAAAAATTATATATTATACATATTATAATTACTGTCGTATACTAGTAGTTCATAGCTGTTTTCATCTATATTAATTATCAGCTTAATTAAATTATTCATTTAATTTGGTCATGTGTAACTGACATTTGCTACCAAATTTGAGCATTTCTACTTGGCTGCACTTTGATTGTTGAACTTTGCTTTGAACTCGCGTTGTTGGTTTTACCATATATCTTTAACTTAAGAATAAAAACCCAATTTAAGTGTTCAACGAAGCAAAACCGTCTGTTGTTGTTACTTACAAATTTTTTTTTTTGATTATAACAGCGACTTTTATTCTTGATTTTATATCCATTGTTTAATAGACGACAACCGTTTATGAAAATTTTTGCAACAATGATCTACTTTAGTACTCAGGTAGGAAATTACTTAATGGAGTAGCTCCAATCTATATTATTATTTATTAAGTTTTAAGCCAGCAACCATGAAATTTCATGTAAATTACAGCAGAGTTGGTAAGTGATCAGATTGTAGGCAATAATATTGTTGCAAAATCCTTGCAGTTTTTCTTTTATAAAAAAATAAAAGCCCTATTTACTGTTTTTGATTGTTTGTAATTTGATAATACTGATTACGAAACCAATAAACTAACGAATAGTGAAGGAAAGCTAGAAACATCGGCATAAACTCAAAAGATCTTAGAGCTCGAAAGTTGGATTATATCATATGCTTTCTGATACTTCTTGTTACCTTAGGAATTAGAGAAATGCAGAATTGTGAAAAAAATAATTTAAAAAAAAAATAAAAAAAAAAATAAAAATTGAAAAACATTTATCCGAAAACAACACTACAACATTAAATTCCTCATAAGAGGCCCCTATTCCATATAAGTACCTAAAGTAAATGGATATTGACAAGGAACTGGCTAAGCTTTCGAATTTCAAATTCGGAATTTTAAATGAATTTCAACTAAAAGCGTGGCTTAGAAGAAATATTTTTTTTTTTTTTTTGGGATATTATTATGAAACATGCAAACATAAGTAAAAGTATTTAATACGCTTACTGGGTCCTGTTTCATAATAAAGTACAAAGTAATACTATTAGTCTTGTAACTTGTACTTAGTACAACTTCGTTTCATAATAAAAAAGTACAAAAGTACAAGCTACAAGTTGTCAAATTGAAAGTACAAAAGAATTTTTTAAAAGTACAAGTGATTCTGTTTCATAAACAGTTGTTAATAATACAAATACTTGAAATGCACAAGTGATTGTTGGATTATTAATACATATGCCGGTTTACTTGTAACATCGAAATTTACGGAAAACGCCGATGCTTTATATTATATTATTTCTCGTAAGATGTTGGACGATTTACTATTTAGAAGTGATGACGAACCATTGGATTATCATGTGATTTGCCAAACCTTGGCTCGACGAAGAAAAATATATGGAATCAGAAATACCTTTCATTTCGAAAATGCGTTTGAGTCTAAGCAACCGCTCTAAATGTCGTCGGTCAAACTAGAGACGCTGCTGTTGCAGATCAGACCACTACTTGCAGACCCTGCTGCTAGAAAATGAAGTGCAGCAAAACGCAAACTTTGTATTGCCCTGCATTCGCTTGCAAGTTGAGTAAGTAAATCCTGTGTTTGCTGATGTGCAAAAATCGTGGTCAATGCTGTAAATAGCCGTTTATTACAAACAGTAGTTGCATGGCCAGGCGTTGCGGCAACTATAAACTCGTTATTTAATATGGCTAATTCTCTCGTGTGTGGAGTATTAGATGGTTCACTAATTCCTATTGACGCTTTAGTTGAAAACAAAGCGGTATTTGTATATCGACACGGAACCCATCCGATTTACAGTATGTTCGTTTGTGGCCCTTCATGACTCACGAGTGTTTCGAAATAGAACACTGTATCCGAGAATGGGAGCACAGAACATTTCCCTAATGCAGTTTTACTGTAAGATTCCGGTTATCCTTTGAAGACGTGGCTCATGACACCTCTGCACCATGAACCAAACAGCCCTGCTCAAAAAAGGAGGTTAAAATACAACAATACAAATAATTGAACAAGCTTTGAGTATATTGAAGGAAATTTTTCCAAGACCACGTTTGACTGAACCCTATACATGATTGCAAATTTGTCAAATGTCGCACAACTCTTCCTAACTATTCAATGACAATATTAATTTTTAGAAAAAAAAAAAATAATCAAAATACATTTTCAAAAAGTGCCAACAAACAGCTCAGCTGACTTGTACTTTGTCCTTTTTTGTTTGTATAATATCACTAATAGTATTAGTCAGGATGTTCCCATTATGAAACAGAAGATATGTATTTATAGTTTGTAGTTTGTACACTTGTACTTGTTAACTAATACTATTAGTTTGATTATGAAACAGGCCCCTGGAGCAACCAAAGCGATGTGGTACTTCCGAAAAATATATAGCTTTTGCCATTTTTCATGCAACAGCTCATTATTAAATTTGGTATACGTACCCTTAGCAATATATAATGTGTAAACATAATAACGGATATGGGATGACAAATGGGTGTGGCACCTCCCACACAAGTTAATTTAAAAAGCTAAATATATGAGAGATAGTAGAAAATATATTGTTACTTGGTATTTTAAAATTCGTTAACGGAAGTAAAAAGTTGACAAAAAATGAGAGCACTTGGAGAGAAGAAGCAATACCTCTTTAGCAAATGAAACTTTTAAGACATTTTTAGAAAACTGTATCCCTTACTTTTTATACTAATTCATATGAGCAGATCACAATTCAGAAGTAGAGGGACGGGAAAGAAGATTTCACCCCAGGTGATACCATTTAAGAGGCAATACTCTATGGAAAAATAGTTCTTTTTGATAGAGTTTTTTTTTTTTTTTAATGGAGACTATAGTAACTTTGGGTATTGTGATATGGGTATTTTTGTATTTTAAATTACACGTAACTTTTATAGCATAGCTTCAACTTCTTTATGTATTATGGTTTTTTTTAAGAGATGAACCTTATTTTGTCCAGGTTATCACTTAACCTGGACATAAAATTGAAAGATTAAATGCATTTTTACAAAAATGTGCAAGTCTTAGAAAAGCGGAGTTAATCGGTTTGACCGGTGAACAATTGAAATGTTTATCGAAAAATAGGCAGACTTTAGCCCATTAGCTTGGTGTCACCCATATAATCTGTGAACGTTGTGTTACGAATTAAGATTACTACTCATTGCTTTGTGGTGCGGCCTTAGTATATTTTTCGAAACGTAGACAAAAAATGGGATGTTTTGAAAATTTAAGATTCGGAAATATGCATTGATGCAATTCGCTTGAACACATCAAGCGGTAGAAGATATCGCTCCAGCTAAGAGAATCTGCAATTCACATTCGTCAGGTGAGAGAAGAAAAGGCTGAACAAAACTTTGTTTTTGGTGATCCCTGACCACGCAGATTTCTTGGCCTACAGAAAACAGAAAAATCGAAGTTTTCTATAGTCACGATTATACATAAATTGGAAAAAGTAGTAAGAGATTAGACCCTGGATTGAGCAAAATTAAAGTTTGCATTAGTTAGGGTATTGAATGAAATTTAATGAGCTGGTAGTAATAGATATAAATAACATAGGTACGCTATTTACTTGGATATTTTAAATTTTTGATTAATTGGCTAGCTCATGTGGCTAATTAATTTTAAGCAAAACTGTTGTTTTTTCATAATTAAAATCGATACATGTTTGACCGTGATTTTGTCACGCAATGTATGTTAATCAATTTAAGTCTTTATAACTGAATTAACCATATCAACCTTTTGAATAGTTTTTTTAGGTCGTCTTGCATAAATTATGTACCCAACTTCAAAGTAAATATTGACAGTAGCAATTGACAAATAACAACATCAAGAGAATATCAATAGAATTAAATGTTTGTATGTATGAAAAGACGGTTATTGTAAACAATAACAATTCTACTAATGAAACAAACAAAATCAGTACGCAATTGTATTTAAATTTTTGTTTACCTTATTATTTGATTCTTTTCATAAAATGCATGCACTTTTTCTAAGTTAATGTTATTAACCGAGTTAGTGATATGTATAAGCTAAGAGCTTGGGGTATCTTCTCACTAATTCTCAGCTATAAGTAATTAGCACCTAATCACTTAGGAATCGTTCATATTTGTATTATATAACGTTATGAAGGCGGTCTGTGACGAGGAGTGGGAGTAGTGTCAACCACGATATTATTTTATATTAAACAAATTGAGCAAATGCAAATTTTTGCGGTCATTTAAATTTTTTGTTATTAACATTTCGGCGACGTTGGAATTCGCTATAGAAAATCATTGTCCATCACAATAAAGTTTTATATTAGCGTCTTTCTTCGCTCTGCCATACAGGGTCATGCTGCCATTCCAATTGAAATTTGAGATGAAATTGAAAAAGCATTGTAAACTACTCAAAAGTACATTTACTGTCTTACTTATTGTTTGATCAGTTTTACAAGATAAGTACCAGGAAGCTGACCTTAGTTCGGCTTTTCGGCTTGAGGCTCGAAAATGTTAAGAGAGTCAGACATTTCTTTAAAATATTGAAAATGACAGAAAAGTTGAAGCTAAAATAGGCTAAAAAAGTCTATAAAATATGGAAAATGTTGAAAAAAATTGTGAAAAAATGAAAAAAATATGGAGAATATTGAAAAAGTTGAAAAGGTTGGGACAGTTTAAATAGGCGCAAAGTCGATAATATATAGAAAATGTTGAAAAAAATTTAATGAGATTGAAAAACTGGAAAAAAGTTAAGAAAGGTTGGAAATCTTAAAAAAAAATTGAAAGAGGTTGAAAAAGTCATCTTGAAATGTTAAAAAGTCTTGGTAAATTCGATTAAGTTGAAAGTGGTGGAAAAAGCCAAAAGGAAAAATTTTGAAAAAAGTTTAAGTAGTTAAAAAATGGTGAAATATGTTGAAAACGTTCAAAAAGTTGATAAAAAACGAATAAATATGGAATTGTTAAAATAAATTGAAAAAGTTAGAAAGACGGAAATATATGAAATATGCCAAAAAAGTTTGAAATACATAGATTAAAAAAATCGAAAAAACCGAAAAATGTTTAAAAAAACTCGAAAAACGACATGCCCAATTTTCCAATTCCACCTACTAAATTAGATTTGTATTCGGCATCCTCATTCTATATTTTGTGACAATAACTTGTATGATTTGCAAGACTTGCCCTAATTATTTTTGAAATTAATGGCATTAACACACCCATTGGTACAATAACGCCCGATTTGAATTCAGAAATAGTTTTTTATAAACAACATTCCAAAACTAAAGAGGAAGAGCAGTTCTTACGGCTCCCATTAACTAATGTTTCATAAAAAAAATTATTTTTCGATGTAACTTAGCCTCAACTATCTCAACTTCAAATAATGAAACTATTTAATCTTTTATTAATTATGTGAAAGAAATCAAAATTTGACATCTAAGGCTCAGACACAAAATTCGTGTTGACCGGTGTAATTGTTGGCAGAATTTGGTTCTTGATTTTTCGAGTTTTCACAATTCAACTAAATTTAATTTTAAAATCTCAAGTTTATACTCATTGATTTAATTGACAATAAACAATTAATTAATGATCTAATTTAACTTTTTTGTATTACAAATTACTGTTTAAGCCATAAACAGAAATATATAATATTTCTAACAGGGGGTGGGAGATGGTAATGGTATTTGGTGTTGGCATTTTATGTCAGAGTGTGTCTAGAGAATAGGTAAAGTTGAATAAAGCTAAGAAATCGCATAAAGTAATATGTGAACGACCCGCTATTGGCAAAATAATCGTGACTGGTTTTTATAGCAGTTTATGCTTACCTACTTGTTTTTGTTTATGATTTTCGGTTTTTTTTTTTTATTTCTTTATGGTTACATTAAAAATTTTGATCGTGAATTTTAATTTTTGGTAAAGGTTAAGTTCAGGGAACTTAATTCATGACAAAGTTATCAGTTTTATGGTATGCGCCAGTTTTATTTTTAAATTGGCGCATATTAATTGATGTCTACAATGGTGTTATTATCCAACGGGAAAATAATTTGCTCCATAAAAAATGATAGATCAACCCTTTCGAACAAAAACCTGCTATTTGCTATAAGTCAGAAAATAACTTTATCATATGTCTTTTAATATATGAGACAAAAAATAGCTCTGTTAATTTCCAAAATCACTGCAGCCTTATGGTTTTAAAAACAAAAATAGTTTCGATCTAAATATGAAAATAGTAGGTCTTACTTCCTGATTGTGAAAATTGTATAGAAAATTTATTGATTATGAAGGGTTCTGGACCTAACTAGGCATTAATAACTCAATTTAAATTGGTATAAGAAATTTTTAGACTGAATTTTGATTTACTCTTGTAGTCTAAGATTTGTTTATCTCCTTATTTATAGAAGTCAAAAAGTCATATTTTCACTTTCGGTATATGTTTCTAAGCTATATCTAAGCTATGTTTAAACTTATGAGTTCGATTTATGAGAATATACTTGAATTTTTGTACAATTGTGGAATTCAGTGTGGCACTGTATTTATAGTTCTCCCTCTAATGACATTTCCTTCACAATTAAATCTCTATCTATCTAATGTACACTTTTTTCTGTTTTTTTTATTTCAGATTCCGTTAATAATTGGATTTTTAAATATCGACTAGTTGCATCTTTGTCAATGGCTTGCATCTAATCAAAAATTAAAGGCTGAATCCTGTAATGTTGGACCTGAGCTTATTCTGTGTTTTAATTTAATATGTACTGTTTTATTTACATTTATTAAGTTATATTTTACGATTATTTTCTATTCGAATAATTTACTGAAAATATTACTTTTTTTTTAATAAAAACAAAATGCATGGTTATGGCGTAATACATTTTTAAGCTTTAGTTTAAAAATTTTCATATTTTTACATGATAATCTTTTGATATTGCTGCTTGCAAATGTGTTGCGCTATAGCCTTGCAATACAAATTTATGATGTCTTCCACTGCTTTTTCCTAATTTTTGAATAAAAGTACGTCTTTATTAGCAGGAACAATGCGTTTTTTTCTTTCATATACTAAGAAAATAATTAATAAAAATTCAAATAGCATCTAAATAGTTTTTTAATGTTTCAAAATGGTTTTGAGATATTCAAGTTGAGGGCTTTCTGGGAAAATATGTAGTATGTACATTAGGGTGATTCAAATTTTTTTTTTTTTGTTTTTTTTAAGGTGCTGTTGCTTAAAAGATAAGTTTATGATATGAAGAAAAAGCTCACGAAAATTCAGCTCTGTAACTCAATTTTATAAGGTGGCGCCAGAGCCTGTTAGTTTTACATGTAAATTGTATGGAAAAATTATTTTTTGAAAAAAAGGTATCTAAATGAATAAGTGATAAGTTTTGTTTTGCTGAAAAGGGTCGTTTTTCGACGTAATTTCTTACGCTGAATCCGAATCTGGCCTCAGAATTGACCCATCATGTCGGAATCCTGAAATATTTGAGCTTAATTACCTGAAACATGATGTTTTTTGTCTACTTGCGAGGCCATGTATAGGATTCATATAAAGCTGATCAGCTTATTTTTAACAAAAGCATCATTTAGTACCATCCTTTCACTTTAAAATGAGCTTTCAAGTGGTGATCTGTGATGCTTCATTGCAAAGTTGCAGCAGTTAGAGAGATGGGGACAGTATCTATCCTTTGGAAAAATCCCTGCCAAATCGATGCCGAAATGTAATGAACATCAAATTACAACAAACAAATTTAAAACTTTATCAACTAAATTTCCGTATTTTTTATAAGTTCCCTTGGTTCAATTGTAAATTGTATGGAAAGCTGTGCCGTCGGCAGAGCTGTATTTGTCGCTGCAAATGCAGTGCTATATTATTCATTGTAAAATGAAATGCTCTTTCAATTGCTCAAAAAAAAACAACTGTTAAAAGTCAAATATTATTTTCAACATTTTATGAGTGTTTGTTTTATTGGAAATCGTGAAATACGAATGCAATTCGGACAGTCACTGAAAAGTTAAAGAGGTAGTGGTACTGTAAGTGTGTTGCAGTTCCTGCTAAACAGCAACGTCCGCCACTGTTGCTCCATAAGTACCTATGTATTTTGCAATAAATTGTCTTCTGGCACAATTTCGCTTGTTTGCTTCGCAACAGTTATGTAGCGATAGCATTGTACTAAAAGTAACATTTTAGAAGCACTGAAACTTACCATAACAATACGTTAGGTAGTTGTCTAGAATATGAGACTAGTTCGGTGACACACCAATAAGTTCATTTGCTCTGGAAAGTCAGTGCTTGTTAAACAAGCATATGAGCAACTACAACAGTAAAATAATATACGGTATCTCCTACCGCTGCACAGTGGTTCCAAAACGAGTTTTTTGGTTCAAAAATCGCTAGAGATCTTGTCGGATATTAAAATTTTTTTTTTATTAAAGCTAACTAAAATGCCAACAAATTGTAGGAACCCGAATTTTTAAAAAACATTTTCGTCTTATACCATTTTAAGTTAAAGTTCAACAAAAAATTTTTAAAAACATTTTTTGGTTCAAAAATGCCTGGAGAGCGTAAGCCTTGTCGGAAATAAATTTTTTTTTTAATGAAAGTTACCAAAAGTTCAACAAATTTCGGAGCCCGATTTAAAAAAAGAAAAAATCGAAGATAAAGAGCTAGAAATAAACATTAGTATTACAAAAAAGTTAAGGTCCAAACAAATTTTTTTTTCTTTAGTATAAAATATTATAAAAAATGCAGTTTTCTTAAAATTCGGGCTTCGAAGATCTGTTGACATTCCGGATGGCTTTAACGAAAAACTATAGCCTTTTTTGAACCAAAAGACTAGAAGGTAAAGTTAAAAACTATGGCCCATAATCATAGTCGCAAAATAAAGTTAAAATCTGGTTTTTACCCAAAATCGAAGATACAGACTGACCCCATAAAAAAAGAAAAACTTGCATTAAGTTATGAGAAAATTTTAAAAAATAGATTACCCTGCGTTATTGACACAAAATATTGTAGACACAGTGAATAAAAGCAATAATAAAAAATCTAATTTTTTTCTATAAGCACTTTTTAAATTTATAAGAAGGAAAACGTGCTTTTAAATATTTACAACAAGGTTTTAAAGTAACATTTATTTTCATTGATATCAATAAAAAAAAAAAACATTTACATTTACGAGAATCGAACCCACGTACTGAGGGCTATGAGTTCACAGTCCTAAACATTACGCCACGCTGCCTCATAAATTCGATTTTTTTATTATTCCTTTTATTCACTGTGTCTACAATATTTTGTGTCAATAACGCAGAGTAATCTATTTTTTAAAATTTTTTCATAATTTAACTCATTTTCGGCCACTGGTCGATTTTTCGACCACTAAATTTTAGTCGCAGAAATTATTTTTTTTTTAAAAAAAAGGAAATGCTTTCTTCCTCTTTCTTTTTTATTAAAATAAACTTTGATACTTATGGTTTCGTGAAAATGTTATTTCATGATTACTATGTTATTTTAATACACTGAAAAAAATATATTTAATAAGTCTTTTTTTTAGACACTTTTTAAAACTTTTTTTTTTAAATATAAATAGTTTCAAAATGAAAAAATTTAAATGCAGTACTGTTTACAAAAGTTCTTTCTTAGTAAATCAGTTTAACTTCACTAATTGATATGAAGTTAGTTACACTGAATTTTAATGAGAAATCAAGTGGTCGAAAAATCGACCAATGGCTGTTATGAATATCAAAATAGCAAGATTCAGTACATCATCTTTATTTTGTTCAATTAAGGTTGGATGCAAATTTTGAGAGAGGATTACAGGCTTCGTACTCAGAAAGATTGCCATTCTATTTGCAACGCGTAAATGGGGGCGTGGAAGGTATATAAAAGTATATATATTCTTGATCAGCGTCACCACTTGAATCGATTTAGCAGTATCCGTCTGTCTGTCTGTGGAAATCACGATTACGAGAAAATCAAACAAACTAATTAAAAGAAATTTGTAACACACGCCACACCTTCAAACAAGCTTCTTGGGATTGTAAATGGGCGAAATCGGTTCACGGACACGCCAACGATCCATACAAGTAAAACATATTGAACTCTATATTGAGAGAGTTACATATTTAATGTAGTGTAGCCAAATTTTTTAAGAATACTAGGAAAAAGTTAGACTGAACAAAAAATTGACGAATTTCGACGAGAAAGCTGGCACATTCCATGGAAGCGAAAACTTCACTTCGCAATAATGAAATAATTATTTCTGGCAGTAAAACGAAATTTGGCACAAATGCAAAAAATAGTTCGGTTTAGCTTCAGACAAATTGACGAATTTCGTCAAAACGCTATACTGAGAGAATTATGTAATTGATTATAGATTTGGCAAGAAAAATTAAGATTTTCTAGTTAGATCGTCGGACAACCCAGATGTTATCTTAGCTACAAATTTAGAAAATGTGACCCCAATTCAAACAGTTAGCCGTTGCGACCGCTAGACAAAAAACACATAGCTATGTACTAGTAACTTAACCGCATTTAATAAAATAATGCTGCCGCTAACTACAGAATTTCTATATGCGGTAAGAAATGGTTGTGGCCACTCTTCATCCATGCTCGAATACCGCTCTTGTAAACGCCTAGAAAATATACCATATTTCCTTATAGCTTAACACAAATCTTTAAAAGTTATGTGAAAACTTGAATTTCGAAGTGAAGTTACATGCTCCTTGCTGACTCAAGGCAACATGGGAATGGGCATTTAGTACAACAAGCACCGCACGGGAAACATTGTCACTGCAAGCATTGCTATAAGCACACGGTTACTATGTAGAATCGCTGCAATGTTCATCTATTTTTTGTATTTTGTCCATAAAAAATTAAAGCTGTACTTTAAATGATGTAATTCCTTTTAAAAAATTAGCAAAAAAGGTTTTTAAAAAAAAAAAATTAATTCCAATTTTTTCCTTTTTTGTTACCGGTAACAGCCATTGGTCGATTTTTCGACCACCTCCTATAGGATAAAGGACGAAAGATATTTTTATTTTTTTTACTTTTAACAGTTCTATAGGATCATAATAGACAGTCAATGAAAGGAATTGCATTTTCGATAAAAAAATTTTCCTCGGCCGAAAATGAGTTAATGCAAGTTTTTCTTTTTTTATGGGGTCAGTCTGTATCTTCGATTTTGGGTGAAAACCAGGTTTTAACTTTATTTTGCGACTATAACTATGGGCCAATATTTTGTTGAAATAAAAAGCTGGAGAGCGCAAACCTCGTCGGAAGTAAATATTTTTTTTTTAATAAAAGCTTTCCAAAATTTCAACAGCTCTTTGAAGCAGTGATTTTCGGTTAATTTGTACTTTTTCCAGTTCATTTGAGTCGTGAAAAATCGTCATCGGTACATTCGACTAGTTTTTAGTACATTCGGTACATTTGGTGCATTTTCAGTACATTTGGCTCATTTTTGGTACATTTGATTGCCATCACTGATCAGAATATACGAGATGTACAGTTGTGTTGAACGCGCGTCAGTCCCGGATTTAGGAAGGGTTGGATAAAGGTATCAGGTACCGAGCTAAAGAGAAGCTCCAATCAGCGGTAAATTATTGTGTTAAGATATAGTTCAAGGTGGGGCAAGGGCCCTGAACCCCGAGCTCAAAGGGTTGCTCATCAATATGTAATTTTAGATAAATTTTATATTTGAATGAAGTTTTAAGAAATTAACTTTTTATTAACGCTGACTTGCGTTAAAATTTTTCATCATAACGCTTTAACATTGCTATGTCCCAGTGTAATTAAAAAGAACAAGTAAAGCAAAGAAACAAAAAACAGCTGGTTTTTCATAAAATATTTCAACAATAAACATGACACTTGAAATCTCTTTCCTTTCAAGCAAATTTGAAGTGTATCACAAATCTTTCTCAAAAATTATTTATTAGGTATGTTAATTTTTTCTCAAATGTATAATTAAATCACAGCTTGTGTGACAGTTTAGCATTTTTGAAGGCAAATTAAAATTCCATAATATTTTCCAAGTAACGAAACTCGTTTGTAACAATACAACAATATACAAAGTTATAACAAAAATACTTCAGTAGTTCGATTCTTTAGTTATGCTAATGAAGAGAAATTCAACAAAATAGGGTAAAGGTGTATAACATAGCCCTGAGCATGCAACTTGTTAAGTTGCTTCGCTTACTTAAACTTGAAAGCTTCCTATTATAAATTATTAAAATTGTAATTAAAGATAAATAAATAAAAAAAAAAACTAAATAAACAGTAAAAACCACTTAAGCGGCCATAAATCGTTGGAATTTCTTACAAATGTAATAATTTGCAATCGCGGCCACTCTTCGCATATGCAAAAATTACATAATTACAAGTATTCAGTGTCTAGTTATTGGTTTCAACAGGAGGCGGTGGTGTTGGTGGCGCTCATTGTTGCTGTGCTTTTAACAAGTCAGCAAATCAATTGAAATCATAAAGCATGAAAAATTTGTCGAAAAAAATGGCCATAAAGAAAAACTTGAAAAAATGAAACGGTAGCAGCAACACTGTTGTAACAACAATAACAAATTATGATTGTCTTGTTGGTTGCCAAGCGCAGAGGGGGGGGGGGACAAAAACACAAAACAGCTGAGCTGAACAACCATTTCTTAGTGAGACACCATTGAAGTAGCGCTAATAATGTGCTTATGCGTTAGGCTACACCCAAAGAAAAGTGATTGAGCAATCCTTTGATGATCATATGCGTAACAAATGGAATAAATGTAGGTACGACCCTAAGGTATCTTAAGTCACCCTATATGCTCGTATAATTTGCCACTATATAAGCATGTCATTTTGTCTTAGTAGGCACTATTACGTCTCGTATCTGAGTCAGCAATACATCACACAGAATTGAAAACCTTGTAGATGGCTTTTGCTTATCCTGGAAGGAATTAACAAAATTTCACCAAAGGGAAATCAAAATATCCGTTGTAACCTTCATATCGGAGCACCACAATGAAAGGACCAAAATTGACTAATAAGACTGAAGCAGAGAGTTTGTGGTAACAATATGAGCCCCTGTGGTATATACGAAGTTATGCGGCCGCCATCCAAACTCACCGATATTGAAGCATGAAATAAGCAGTACAACCTTGAAACCAAAGAGAAATAAATGCAGTAGTTTGAGAAAGCAGGAAGGTGCCCAAGCAGTGGCGTCAATTGGGTAGGGCTAGGGGGTATTGCCCTCCCACCCAAGGATCTGATATTACTATACATTACATCGATTGAATTCAAAATATCATCGATTCGATATATGTATGTATTAGCTCTCGCCTCCCACCAAGATTTTGGTGAAATGACATCACTGTGCCCAAAGAAGTGTAAATTGAATAAAATTGGGATTCAAGAAGTAATTTGAGTTTCCGAAAGAATACTTCTATTTGGCTAATGAATTTTGCTTTGCAATAATGACAAAATTACGATAAGACCTCATTGAGAAAATTTGTGAAACATGCCCTGAGGAAAATCGTTTTCGAAGAAATTGATTACCAATCTAAACAAGGCTTTCTGAACATTTTTTTTGAAGAAATAATAACGGCTACGGAGAAACATTTCTTAAGCAGTGCATATCACTTAAGTAATACACTACTTTTTCTGTATTTTAACGACCAGTGCCCATAAGATTTTTATGAAATATAGGACATACAAATGTTTTGTACTATTTTTTGGTTCCATATTTGCTTATTGGATGTTACTACAAGAACAATAGTCTGACGAACAATTTTGTTTGAGTGTGCTTGACACGTTAATAACGTGTGGTGATGTTAGTTTTTATTTGAGTACAAATAATGAATGACTGCCATAGTTGTTTGATTCGAAGATCTTTGAAATTACTGGCTTGATAAAAATATTTAAAAACCTTATAATTGGTATATATGCCCAAAACTAATTGAATTTATGGCACAAAATCGAAATAAAGCAAGAAAATATAGCATATATAAATATATAAAAAACAAAACATATCGCCTAAATTCTTTCAGAAAAAATTTGTTGGCAAAGTTTGGGCGCTTCGACTTTTTATTTGGGCGTTATGACGTGTTATATTAAAACTGACTTCGCTCAGATTGCGAAGAACCATTCTATTACATCTATAAGCTTTCCTTTCCCATAGAAATTCTCATTTTTTCGTCATATTCTAAATTTTTTTGATTTATTTTTCTGTTGGTTTTCACCATAAATCTAAAGAAAACTGAAAATCGTTTCTGAAATTTTTGAATTCCCCCTAAGGATCAATACTAGATCAATTACAATTATAAAGCACACAGCTTCTAAGTATGAACCCAATCAGATATGCCAACAAAAATTATTGTCAATACAAACGATTTCCTATAACGCTTATACTTTTACCCTCTTTCATTGACGAATACAATTCATTTTGTTGTGTCAAAGTTTACATTTTACCTCAATTAGAGTCGCTGAGTTTTTCCACTTAAGTGTGTAACCAATTTAAGAAAAAGCACACACACTTGTTGAGCACAAGTAGAAGATATTTTTTTAGTTAAAATAAAAACTTTTTTTTTCAAAATTGGTAATTACGTTTACTTATACGAATTGGCCAAATGTGAAGACATCTTCGCTGCATATAGACTTTGCATGTATTGCTGCTATTTAGGGCAATACTGTGTGTAAACCATGCTCATGTTGTCGAGGATGGGGGCGGTCATGACAACAAAGGTTTTACTTTATTCATATGCCTACAATATAACACGATGAGGGTGCTGCTGCTGCTGCCGTGTGAGCTTCGATGCGCTTAATGCCAAATAAATTGTTTGATGTTGTTGTTATTGCTATTCATTCATATGTTAACTGATTGCGTTTACTTAAAAATTGTTAAAGCCATATGGGCAATTTCATGAAAAACTTATGCTGTTGAATCTTTTGAAATTTTTTCTTTTTGGTTAAACTTTTTACAAACTAGTTTATATTGAGTAACCTAAGGAAAATGTTGATTTTCTTAAAATTTAGGCAAGAAAAATTTTAAGCTTTGAGGACATTTAAAAAAAAAAGTTTGCTGATGATGGAATCGAATACTATTCGGTAAAGTTAGTCAACTTAAAATTATCTTCCAAAAAACATATATTTTTTTTTTAATTAAACTTTTTTGCAGTGATAGTATTATTGATGAGCAAATCATGTATTGGTTAAAGCATTTATTTCTTTGCCATGAACATTCAATTCGTATGGCAATTTTGTACTTTTTCTATTTATGTATTTGTTATATAAACTCATAAATAATTTTTATCAAAGCAAATAATTACAAAAAAGTTAGGGATTGTTTTCAAATTGAACAGATTGTAGAGAGAATTGCAGTTTATATAATACACATAAAACATACTTTAAATGTTTAATATTAACTGCTCTATGTACTGTGTACAATAATTCACAAGTTTTAGCCAAACTGTTCACACGCATTAATTTTACATAACATGAGTCATTTTTCAAAACTAACTACTGCTACAAATGCTTGTAAAACTTTTAAGCAACACTGGTTTTTAACTGACATATCATTAGTCATCGTATATATAAACTCCATTTTACTTCAACTGAATTTTGTACCCCACGCATGGAATATAATATATTTGTCCTTTTATTGGTGCCGCATTTGAGGGAGAGTAGTAGGTAAAATCAGTTTGCGGACACATCCACTACACTATACAAAAAAAAAAAACTTTTACAACGCTTTACAAAGAGAATCACCGAAGGTAATAGAACCGCATTCTCCAAGAATGATTGGAATAATCAATTGACAAAAAGTTGAGTTTAGGGAAGTTTGTATGACATCATAGTTTCGAATTCATGTCACCTTAAAACGGCTATAACTTTACGAGAAAACATCATACATGACCATTTGAAAAATAATTTTAAACATAAATAAGCTGAAAAATTTTGTAAGTTTTATACATAGCCTCAAAAGTGTTTACAAAAAGCATTTCTTAAATAATTAGCATTAGGAAAAGTCGTTACTACTACAAGGAAGAGAATGTTTTTCACTATCATTTCACAAATTTTCAGCAAAAAAAAAGGTGGCGTTTTCTCAAAAAAATTAAATATCCTTATTTTAAGATAAAAATCAAAATTATGGAATGAAAGGGTTAATATAATTTTCCTTTTGCATAAATTGATATCAAATTTTGAGCTACGGCATATAAGCTGTTGTTTATACATAAGCGTCTGTATATAAATTGTGAAACAAGGCTGAAAAACCAATTTAATTTTCACATTTTTAAAAAATCCAATTTACAGTAAATAAACTTCAAATCTGAATAAGTGCTATAGTTTCGAACCAAACCAAAAATATCAAAATACGTGTTCGTATGAAACTACATATTGAAGACCAAAAAAACAAAAGGTCCTACTGGCTTCGTTATTCATAGAACATCTAAAAGTTCATAAAACCCTTTGTCATGTTGAAGGCCCCTTGAGCTATTAATCTGGGCTCTTGCCCATACACCCCTATCAAATACCTTAATCCAGCGCAGCTTGGGTACACAATTTAGAATTAAAAAAAAGGTACACGGGCTTAATATTATTAGAGTGCGGTTGATATTTGGTGTATACAAATTTATGGTGTGTGTTTTAAGATATAGCTTTACCATGCCCCTTCTACAAAATCTACTTTTATCGAAAACCCGATAGTTCGCTTCGCTTAAGCAAATCATATCATCGCCTCCATTGAGCTTTACAAAGTTATTCTTAAACTTGTATGTTTTTCGAATTGTGGAATTGCCCATTTGTTTTGTGAGTGGCTGACTTACTAATTGACTGACTGAGACTTTACTGCAAGTTGTAACATCAGAATCGAACCCGAAAAACAAAACGAAACCAAAACAAAGCCAAAACATGTAGCCTAAAGTCGTTGTGAGCCCCAATCTTTTTTTTGTTTTCATGCATGCCAACATAGCAACCTACCTACCTACCAACAACCACTGGTGGTAGACACATACATAATTTAGCTGTGCTTTTTTAGCCTTTATTTTTTAACGTTTTTTTGTTTAACCAAACATTTACGGTTTTTAGTCGAGCATCAGCCGGGGAGCTGCAAAGTTTACCATTTTTGATAAAATAAATCGAAATGAAATCGTCTTGAGAAATTCAAAGGTTAAGAAAAATCATTAAACGGGCGATTTTTTGTTTTTTATACGGAAACCTAAACAAGTGACTGAAACGCGTACCGTTTTATAGGGTAAATGCGCGCATAGTAAAGAAAGAAAGTGTGTGTTTGTGCAATACTTGATATTTATGTTCTCATTCGTTGAAAAATCGATAAGCAAAATATTGGTTGTGTATTAAAAAACGTAAACAACATAGTAAAAAGACAAAACAACAACCTACGTACACACCTACCTATGTACATGGGTACTAGCTACTACGTCAAAGCGTTTAATTGCATTTGTTGCTTCTCATTAACTTAACTGATTATCGTAATTAGTTTATAACATTTCATTTTATTATAACTAAATGTGTTGTTCTTGTTGTAATATAGTTGTTTTGTTTTTAGTTAACAACGCGTCAAGGTACTGTCAAGATAACCATTGAATGAAAATGTTTTTTGTTACATTTTGTTATTTTTTTATTAAATTTATTGCTGCTGCCAATGATACAATTGGTAATTTGTTAATTTTGATGTTTTCGTTGTTTCGTTGCTGCTGCTGTTGTGTGTTTCAACTTCTGTTTACTCAAGGTTGTGCTTTAATTGTTGTATAATTTTTAATTTCCTTAATTATAAAGTGCTAAGATACGTTGCTCTTTTCTCAAAACAAAATTATTCGCATAATTTTTCAGTAACCAAATTTGGACAATACCAGCTATGACAAACAATTTGTTTACATTGAATAGAATATAATAAAAGTTGAACAGTGGAGGATCTAGTGGAAGGGATATAGAGAGTTAAAACTTCCCAATGACCAGACTTTTTACACAATATAGTTACTATGAAGTAATGCCTGTACCCTACTCTACTGTTACTGGTATATTGTGTCTTAACTACTCTGTGATAATTTGTTGCAGATGATCCGGAAATAGTTAAGAATGTTATCAACTCTATATTACAAACCTTGAAAAATTAACTTTTTTGTATATAAATTTTTGAGAAATGAGTCGGGTTCTATTTTTTAGTTGTTTTTTTTTTGCTTTTTATCGTTTCATATAAAAATAAAACTTAAGAAAATTATTTAGAAATGCTTCTTTTTGAGGTCAAACAACAATTTCAGTTACAAACCTGAGTGGATTTCAGATTTGAAATATCTTAATACATCAATATTATTGCATCAAGACAGATACTGACTTAAATAAAATGTATCCTTTATGTATTGTCCATATTGTGCTTACTTCTTTCACTTCCGTTCGTACATATTAAATCACCATTCTATAGTTGTGACGCAAAAGAATAATAAGAAATTTGATCTAAGTCAATGCTGAACGAAATTATAACAGAGGGTGTCTCAATGAATTTTAAGTAAAGCTTATTGGCACCTTGAGAAGTGTAAATTACGTTTAACTCATTCCAGACTATTGGGTATTTAAATACCCAAAAGAAGAGTGAATTTTAAAAAATCCTACCAAGCAACAGGTAAGAGGTGCTGTGGTTTTTAAAGCTTTTTTCGGGTAGAGGAAGGATTGGTTTGAAATAAATATTTTTATTTTTCCGAACTTCTTTGATTAACCTGTATTTTTGTGAGGTAGAATTTAGATCACATAAAATTTCCAAAATTTTGGTGGAAAATCGATTCAGGCAAATTTGAAGACAAAGAAAAAAGCTCGAAACAAATTTAAAGATTCTATGTGGGATGCTATAATAAATCAGATTTGATTGAATGAAAAATTGGACGTTAAATTTTTTTTTTTTTGTTTTTTTTTGTCTCAAAAATTTACCCATGCCATACCTCCGGTGTGCCGATAGGGAAAAATTTCATTTTTTCATAAGCAACTTCTATTGATCCCCTGACCTCCCACCACAAATTTTATCAAAATTGTACGGGCCCTTCTGGTAGCAGCCTGGAATAGGTTAATGGCCGCAGAATTTTTATAAGATTTCAAATTAATTTTTTGAACTTTATGTTCGGATGAATCGGAAATGATATTACTTATGAGCAAAGCTGGGCATGAGCGATTTGATTTTTTTCAATTTGAATCGACTTTTCTGATTTCAAGCCAAAATAAATCGGATCATTCATCGATTCAAATACAAAAAATTTAAATACATTTCATGGAGTTCGATTTATTTCAATTCCATAAAAAAAAAACGTTTTCAGTTTTATTCAAGGAATCAAAATAGGAATTGAATTATGTTTGATTCGTAATAAGGATTATGAAACATTCTGCACACATTTCATAAAAGACCCGACCAATGCACCAATCAATGCGGAAAATGAATTCAGACATGATGAGAGGTGATTCTGGGAACCCGAAAAACCTTATTTTTTACCAATTTCAGTAATTTTTTTTCAAGATTTGGATTCAAATACCTTTTGCGATATTTAAAATTTATTTTCAACCATGATGAAACCAGAATTCACTTTTAACTTTCCCCGTATATTTTTTTTATTGAAAGACTTCATTCGTTTTCTAATTCTTTAAAAATCAATTTCATTATTACAATCCTTGGTGAGGAATCAAAATTAATCTCATCATTTCATATATTGTTTCATTGAATATAATCGAAAATGAATTCATTCATGTTGCTATGAAATTAAATATTCAATTCCGAAATCTAATAACATGAAATGCGAAAAATATTTTTTAATTCCAAGTTTTTGTTTGTTGAATGAGATCAACAAATAAAGCAATTTCCACGACTACGGAATTAGAAAATTTGATTAAATATTCCGGTAGCTAAAACTTTTAGGGGAATCGATTGCGAAATGAATCGTTGCATTACATTGGTATAATATTATATTGGTATACAAATACAATACAATACTTTTCAATACTATTAGATACTTTTCGATACCAAACATTTAAAAAAAAATTTCTAAAAGAAAGAAAAAATATTCCTCATTTATTGACAAAAAATTAAAATACTGGATCTAAGTAAGTTTTAACATTTTCAGAGTTAACGGAGAACTAAGAACATGAAACATTGACAAACTCTAGTTCGTTCTTCGTAGTCTATACTTCCAGCAATTAATTGAAGGGGCTTATGAAAAACAATATTTTTCCATAAAGCGGCTGTCATAATACAAAATTGAATTTTAATCTTTGAACAAACAAAATCTCTTGTTCAATCCCTAAATAATAAGACTTATAAGAAATAGCTGACAAAATTTGGATTGAATCGACATAGTAGATTTTGGTCGAAAATAAGTTTTAGAGAAAATTTGAGTAAAATGGCCTAAACGTTTTTGTTTCTTGAAGAAATTTTAGCATCTGTCTTTGTTAAAATCTTTGCATCGTTTCCAATTTGTAATTTATAATGATGGAGAAAGGGAAACGATTTGTAATATTCAGTGGTGCCCACTACCACAAGCAACGATAAGCATGTGTTGATGATTCTGTATACGTGAACGCTTTTTTACGCTCTTTATCACTTTTTTACGTTCTCTAAGTGCCTTCTCGTTCTCATGTTTATGCTCTTTGAGCGCCTGCTCGTTCTCTGGGCAGCATCGGTCATATTTGATTAGTAGGTCCTTAAGATATTTGACAGCTTATTTATTCATTTGTTTCTAACTCATGGTTCCCAATTCGAAAGAAGCAATTCCCGGTCTTCTCAAAAAAAAAAAAAAAAAAAAAAATTATTTTCCCTCCGTAAAATGGTTAATGACACTTTTTTTATCACAAGTCACAAAAGTCGCCCAATACCCGGCAATTTTAGAAATTTGTAAACTTCTACCAGGAACCCAGCTTTGACATAAGATTCCAGGCTTAGACGGGTCAATTCCGACAACCTGGCAACCCGGTTCTAATTTAAGACAGCTTAGATGGTATTCTAAGTAATAGGGAGAAAGTCTGAAAGCGAATTAGCTACACATTTTTTTACAATAGTGAGAAGTAGGTTTAAGGGTTAAAAAGCATACGCTTTTTTCTTCACTAGAATTTTTACCTTAGGATATTATTTTTCAACTCAAATCATAGGGCTTTATTAGACCTATTTTTAGGAATTTTAAATTAAAATTGATTTCCACTTGAATACCTCTTATTTCATGGCTAAATTAAAAATGTTGTGACTTTTGAAGTCGAAAAATCTTCACGGTAGAAACATTGTTTTCAATATATCATTGAGAAAAAATCAAATTTTTTACAATTTTCTACTTTATGTGGCTTCCAAATCCTTACGCTATTATAATGCTCCTAATTAACATTTATGGTAAAATCATAATGAAATAAGCGCCCTATTGCCTTCGAAGCCGGCTCTGCTTTAGAATGACAATCAGTGCAATTAATTTCGCAGGTAATTCAAACGAACCACTGCAACGAAAAACCCCTGCTACCACTGCACTTTTTACTAATGTGATTTATCAAGGTTCTCCGCAATTCTTTCCTCGTACTTTACCAAACCGACTGCACAACAAAATCGCAGATCTAATCAAAGTAACGACAACGACGACTAACAAAATGACTGATAACAAAGCAGTGAGCGGTGTAAATTAAACACAACCAACCCATTGGAAACCACTCGGCGAAATTGGTGAGTTCATTTGTTGCGGTGCGCATTGATGAAGGTACAAATCAACAACGAAAACAACAACTTTACATCGTGCGTCAAATTGGGGAACAAAACAAAAACCTCACGAAATTAAAGTAAAAATTCTAACAAAATTACGCCGAAAAGTAGACGAATTATAAATTGCGTTTGTTCTCTTTGTTTGGGTTTCAATCAAATCAGTAAAATCAATGAATTTAATGCAAAGATTATCGTGTGTACACTTTGATATTAAAGCGTTTTTGGTTTTTTCCAACGTAATTTCCAGTGCATAGTGCAGTGTTATAAAAAAAAAAAACAAAATCAATAAAATAAAATCAATAAAAAAAAGTCAATATAAAAAAAATTATAAGAAATGTTATCTTTCTATTGAAAGTTTAATTTTACCTAATTTATTAAAATAAAATCGTGTCAGTATGGAACATGAAAGTGAATATCACTCCGGTTATCGGACACTCTTCCGCAGCATTTCGCAGGTTTTATATTCGAAAATTGAAAAGTCGCCACCACCAACAATCAAAGAGATTCCAATAATGGTAAGTGAAATTGATCTGTGTTATTTATTGTTGTTCATATACTTATTTATGAAACATTCTCTTTATAAATAACTTTGATTTCACCTTTGCCTGATTTTGAAGCGATTTATTAGTATCAATAATTTCTTATCATAACATAAGCTTATCATTAATATCGAAAAAAAAAATAAAATTCTATCGTAAAATGCAATAAATGCCTCTTGTTAACATATCTAACACAGGGCCGCCGAAAGAATGGGGCAATGTGACTTGCCCCTGGGCGCTCTTTTTTTTTTTTTGTGGCCCTCAATGCTCTTAGACGTTCATAAATTTTCTTTTGTCCAATTTTTCGTTAAAATTATTTCGTAAAAAAGTGTGGCTCAGATCTAGTTTCGGATATTTAACAATTTCAGAAATCTATGTATCTGGATCAATATAGGGCCTATGAATGAAAGTCGGCACGGCTCAATATGTACAATTTTCGTTGAATTTTAAGTTTTTTTTTTGTTTCCGTCGGCATACTTTTTCCATAAAAATATATTACACTTTTTACACAAGCAAGCCACGCTGAAACTGTGACGACTAATATAAAGATAATGTTTGATTTCGAGTATAAAATGGGACTCGATTTGGGTCAATTCAACAAATAGTTGTTCACAATTTTAAAACAATATTATTTATTGATCGAAATTTATTGCCTATTGAGTAGGCTCCACCAAAAATGCCAACCACTGACATTGATGGCATTTGAGTTTTGTGGAAATGTACTGAATGGAGAGGTGAAATTTACTTTTTAGAATGTACTTTTGTCGACATGAACATCAGAAAGTACATAACTTAAAATATCAAAAATTCACCAATATTTGAGCTTTTTTACTAAAAAAAAAAGTCAGCAAAGTTTACTCCAGGCATTCTTCCCGATAAATTTACTAAAAAAATAGTAATGTTTTTGTTGAAATACTGCAAAAGCGCAAAATGTACTAAAAAAGGGACAAATGTACTGAAAAGTTGTCGAATGTACTGAACACAATTTTTCACTACGCAAATGTACCGAATAAGTAGAAATGTACTGAAAATTCCATAACTGATTTGGTTATGTTTTGATATGTTGATATGTTGAAATCACAAGACTTCTTGAGAAGAAGAAAAAATGGTCTGAAGGAGTTTACGCAATGGTTGTTCCGCCACCACTTCTGAAACGCCTTTCAGTAATTTTACAAAAATATTTGGCATATGTTAGGTTAGGTTAGGTTAGGTTAGGTAGGAGTGGCAGTCAATTACGAACCGACTCACTTAGACCAAATTTTGGTCCATTGTGATACCACAGGGTAGGAGTGGCAGTCAGTTACGAACCGACTCACTTAGACCAAATTTTGGTCCATTGTGATACCACAGGGTACTTGACTATACCCTCTCATTGAACCAAACAGATTTCGTAAATATTTGGCATACCCAAGCATAATACCAAAGAAGTATTTTCGTGAACGTCTGTTGGCAAAATTTTGGAAGCAGGAGCTACTTAACCTTCGCATGCATAGTATCTACCCGGGTAGATATTGCGATTTTGATTTGAGTATAGCTCCATGAGTTTTGGTAGGATCTATAAATGCTTTCAACTCAGTGAACAAATATAGATTTTATTTTAAAAAATAAAAAAAATTATAGTTTGAGTACATTTTTTTATAATTTTTTTATTAATTTCACATTTTATGTACACATTCATACCTATATCTACCCAGGTAGATATAAGAAAACTATGTTAAAATTTACTGGATTTCAAGCGATTTGTTTAATGATACGTTATATAAATATATAAGTTCATACTTCTGTACATTTTAAACATTATATATATATTATATATACATTACAAATACATACATACATATTTTTATATATACCTATTTATTTTGCTGCATGGCAGCTATTGCATTTAGTTTGTATCAAACTGTGCTCGGTGCATATGGGTTTCTTACAGCTAATGCATGCCTGACGAGTTGCTCTTTTTTTTTTTTGATTGCTGGTAGCATAAATAGCATCCACCTTTTTGTTTGATGCGTCCAGATGCATCGCGTTCTGGAATATCATCTGGCGTAAAATCAATGTCCATTTGGCTTGATGCACAGATCGGTTCGCCTGTAATATACATAAGTGTATAAAATTAAATACCAATTTTTCTACAATATAAAGTGAAATTACCTAATATACATTCCATTGCCGATTTGATTTTGAATTTTGAAATAATTTTAGTGTTCCCAGCCCTTTTTCTTATTTGTGGGATGCATAATTGCTCACCTAATTTCTGCAAGTATTCTCGACGGCGAGAATTCTTTACTGAGCCCTCAGGATTATTTGTTGAATAGATGATGTAACTGGCGAGGGCTGCGATATCCAAAATATTATAAAAAAATGCAAGAGGCCATCGTTTTGTTGCCCTCTTAGTGGAATATTGGCCCAACATCTTGTCCATTGTATCAACGCCGCCCTTTGTACTGTTGTAATAATGGATAATTTCAGGTTTTTGTTTGGGTCCACTTGTTGTTTTATCACGATGCATAGTTGATAACAAAGCAACGGCTCTGCCTTTAGCAGGAACATAAGAACATAAAGTTATGTTTTGGCCAATTCCAAACTCAGTGGAGTGAAGTTGTCGTTCTTTGGCTGGCTTAAAAATTTCAGGTAAATAACGCTTAGTCTTTTTCAAAGTGCCAACAATCGTCATCTTCCAACTGAGTAATTCATTAGCCAGTGATAGAGAGGTAAAAAAATTATCAGTTGTTATGTTTCGCCCTGTTCCTTTGTAGAGTGCGACTAACTCTTTTACCACTCTCTCACCTTGATTTATGTCTCTTGTGTTTCCAGTTTTTCCAGTATAGATTTGACCATTGAGGGGATAGTATGTTTTGGAATCACAAGCCCACCAAACTTTAATTCCATACTTGGCAGGCTTGGAGGGCATATATTGGGTAAATTTTGTGCGTCCTCTGAACCCAAACAACTGTTCATCCACTGTGATGGACTCATATGGTCTAAAATTTTTTTTAAGGTTTGAGTTTACCATATTGAAAATATCCGTGATTGGTGCTGCCTTGTCTTCCTGTAGGCGAGCTGCTCTTGTAGCATGCCAATCAAATCGAATGTATTTCGATATATTACGGAATCTATTTAGCGACATTGTAGCACGGTACAAAGGTAGAGCGTTTTGCCTCCACAGCGTACTTGCAGCCTCCTGATTTGATTTGTGACAACCCATTATCAGTAAAATTCCCAGAAAAGCATTGAACTCATCTTCCGCTAGTGGTTTCCATTGGATAGGCTTTTTATTTGGATTTCTGTCATTCCACTCATTGATATCAGAATCTGCTCTCTTATTGGTATATCTGCATATGAGGTCCACAATTGAAGAATCCATTATACAAAAAAATGTATCTTTTTGCGACAAATTTTTTGTGATTGGATTTGGGCCCATGAAATAAGTTTCACGTATAATATTGTGAGCACCTTGCCGACGCAAAGGCATTGGGTTCTTGTACCATTTTGTTCCATCTTTGCATATAAAATAATCATCAAATAACAAAGATTCTTGATCATTGTATTCGACATCTGAATCAGAATCATCGGCCGATTCTACTTCGACCCGTTCGTCACCCACTTCTCCATCAAAGTCGACATTTAATTCAGTAGGGATACATTCATCGTCACTATCATCACCGCTAAAAACTTCAGAATGTGTCTCTTCGGATTCTGAATCTAGCTCCAATAGTTGTCCGAAGTATTCCTCTCGTTTTTCATCTGACAATCTTCACAAAAACAAAAAAAAAAAGTTTTCAAAATTTAACTCGCAACTAACGGTACAGGCATAATGTCGAAAATGCATCAAAACTGCAAACACTTACCTGGAAATTGCTGATACAGAAAGACGCTTTAAATTTTCACTTGAACTCATTTTATTTTTTACGCACAGACTGAATGAAGGCAACTTTTATATTGAATGCAAAATATGTCAATAATATTTGTTCACAGTTTTCTTTGCATTTTCAAATTTTCAACGCCTGCTAAGTACATTTGACGGTAAAATAACAAGTAATTTTTAAAAAGTGGCATTTTTAAATTTTCAACGCCTCCTAAGTACATTTGACAGCTCAAAAACAAGTAATTTTTAAAAAAATTTTGTGTATCCGATACAATAATTATGAAAAAAATGTGTATCTACCCGGGTAGATATAGGTGCGAATGTGTACATAAAAGTTTTCATACAAGCGAAGGTTAAAACAATAGCAACAAAAACAACAACAAAAAAATCCCACCATAAATTCAATCTCAATGGCGAGAAAAATATTCTGCAATAAGCCAAAAGCCGATTCCAAGAATAAAGCAAGAACAACATGATCTTTTTTTTTTGAGATGTTTTCGGGCCTTACTTCATTTCCAATTTTCAACCACAATTTTTTAAAAGATTGTTATCATATTCACTAAAATTGACTACACTCTTATCAAGACAGTTTCTCTCTCTGCTTTAATATAGAGGCTCAGTTTTTTAACATAACATAATTTTTTTTTTATAATTTTTGCTACAAGAAAAACTTAGTTTCAAAAATTTTTCAATTCACGCTTTTATAAAATGTTTTCGTTTTTGGTTTTTCATTTGACTCTGCTCTGAAATATTTTAATAGCATATTTCCTCTAGTCACTACGATTCACAAAAGTTTGATCTTGCATTATCTTCACTTAAAATAGCCAATAACGAGTAATTATGGTTATAATCTGAATGCAGATCAAACCGGAAGTTCATTGTACGTATATAGTATATATCAATTTCTATTCATAAAAATAATGTCTCTTCCTAAGTCAATCAAATTTTTTTTTGACCGCTTAGAATCAGTGGACCATTGAGTTTGAATGGATGAAGTTAAATGACATCATGTTGGATCACTTAAAAATATACAGAAACAAAAACTGTATTCCATTAATCATAACCAACATTACTCATGCTGCATGAGATATGAAAGTTCAGCAAAAAAGGTCACAGCAAAAATAAAAACATGCGTTTATGTATAATTGGGGCAAAGCAGCCCCCTTTACAACCACAGCAACAAAAAGAAAACAAACATCCGCTCCAACACAATGACAGCCACATCAGAAAACCCCAACATTTGAAATAAAAAATAAAAAAAAACAAAAGCAGATGCAAAGCCAATATATCCAACAAAAAAATCAAATAATAAAATTATTGTTGGCTTTTTTTATTAAGTTGAATTTTTTTTCATGTCACTCAATGCCAGAAGCGTCCAGCATAAAGCGACTTAAATTGCAATTGCAATCAGTTGCGACTTAAATTGCAATTGCAATCAGTTGCAACTTGCAACATGTGCTCAACGGCAGCACCAACAATGTATTGCTGTAACTTTCGCTGCATTGCCATTGCATGTTACTGTGCACTCAGTGAATATGTGTGTAATTTTGGTGTTGCAACCCTTTTGCAGTTTTTCAATTTATTTGTTCATAATAACTCTGAATTTATACGAATTATCCACAATAGACTGAAACAAAATATCGACGCTTTGTGGATTTTTCCGTCCATAGGCTAGAAAGTGCGATTAATATAGGTATAAGAAGAACGCTTTAAGAATATGTGTCAAAAAATTCAAATCTAATGGGCGCTAGTAGCGCTATTCCTCAAAATTCCGAAAATAGCAATCTCACTAAGATTTAAAGATTCGCCTTATAAGAAAAATAGTCCATACATTTGTTTTGAAATAATTTCGACAGACAAATCAAAAAACGTGGAACACCATAAATGGCAAAAATTTGATTCATGAAATAAGAATATTTAAATTGATGTACATTGAAGTATTAATATCTGATTTTGATACAATTCAAGTATGTCATCGTACTGATCATTATCGATCAGCAATATTTATAGAGATAGATTTCGGATATAACTTTTCTTAACTGACTTTTGGAAAAATGTATGTCATTTGAGGGATAATTTAGTTTTTAATCTTTTTTCTTAAAACTTCTTAATAATAAGTAAAAAGCAGACCGATTTTAAGTATATTAAATTATGAACGTTGCTTTCTCTTATAAACGAAATCGTTTAATAACACAGGCCGACAAAAATTATACCCAGAAACCAGATTATATATCTCCGTAGGTTTTCGATGCGCTGATTCCGAATCTGGTCGCAGAATTGCTCCATCACGTCAGGTTTTTGAAATATCCTAACCTAAAAGTGCCAAAAACATCGTTTTTGACCATTTTTGAGGTTATGTAGCACCGTGAATTTTCTTTTTTTCAAAAAACTATATGTGTGATCTTAAAGAACTGTTCTTCTTCTTTCCAATGTCGTTGAGTTTTCTGAAATATCTTTCTTTTTTGCCGATCTATCGCATTTTGAAATTTTCATATTTGTGATTTTGCCTATACCTGCAAGCTCATTAGGAACATTTGTATGTCAAAAAATTTGAAAATTTCAAAATGCGATAACTGGACGATAAAGAAAGATATTTCAGAAAACTCAAGGGCATTTCAAAGAAGAAGAACTGTAGTTTAAGATCCTATACATAGTTTTTGAAAAATAGAAAACTCACGGTGCTATATAACCTCAAAAATGGTCAAAAACGATGTTTTTGGCACTTTTAGGTTAGGATATCTCAAAAACCTGACGTGATGGAGCAATTCTGCGACCAGATTCGGAATCAGCGCATCGAAAACCTACGGAAATATATAGTCCGGTTTCTGGGTCTGAATGTTGGTTAAATTTTGTCGTTCTGTGTAATCGATTTTCGGAAGCTTGAGGTAAAGTGACCCAAATGACCTCTTAATGTCATCCTTTTGACTCAAAATTTTTACAGCGTACTTTCAATCTAAGTCATATTCAGAAAGTAGGAGTACTCGATTTTACTACTTTTAAAAAAAATTGTATATTAAATAAAATTACATATTTCTCAACGTAATCGCCCTTTTGTTCTATGCAGGTTGGAAGCCATGGCAAAAGTCTTTTGATGCTCTCCTCAAAGAGTTTCCGCCATCTTCTTCTTCAGTTCAGAACCCCTTCTTTCATCTCCTTGTCGGTTAAAAAGTTTTTTCACACCCATGTGAGTTTTCAGGGAGGTAAAAAGATGATGGGTGATTTAAAATGTACAATAGAAGTGAAAAATTACAGTCTGTATTTATCTTTCAGGGAGCGAGAAGGAACCTTACGACTCCGTACAGTTTCTTATTGATATTTTTCACACAAATAGACACTACAAGGCAAATTTTCATACTAACAAGGTCCGCGTATGCTCGTTGTGTTTAGAAAAACCCGCACTACTTTTCACAGCACGATAGGGTAATCTGGATGTACCTCATACTAATAAAGTTTTTAAGCCTTTGGGCGGTAAAAACGGTAGGTTAATATTTTTTTGTGTTAGTCTAAAGCACATATGTACATTCTGTGATAAAAGTTAATGATTGCTTTTATTTGTTGTTGTTGTGTTTTATTTTTTTTATTTAAATAAGTATTTCATGATCTGCTTCGTTGATTGTATGTGTACATCTTTAGGGCGACTGCACACGAGCGCGCAATTTGTCTCTAAATTTCAATCATTCCGTAAAAAAATTCACGTAGTCTTCAATTTTTTTTTATTTTTGAAATGTTGTTGTGGCTTTCGTTAAGTAAATTTTAAAAAGATTTAAGGTAATAAAATTATAACACTTTGAAAATTAACGTTTTTTTGAAAGCCAAAAACCTTGAAATCTATTATAGTTACCAAAAAATGTTTGCTTTATACTGTGCCAGTCTAACCGACATTTGTATCATTCGGAACCACGATGTTTTGAGTGTTTCTTGAACAAAACCGTGGCAAAAATACCATTTTAATATAAAGACTTTTACGCTCATTTATGCTAATGCAGTGTAGGGTATTAATCTTTGTTCAGGCCAAGTGTAACAACCTTACTAGGCCACTGTAGATGTAAAATCAGATGCTAATTTTTTTTTGGCCACATTGAACATGGTGGAATCAAAATGGCCTCCAAGAGGAATTATTCTATCTAAAAAGCAGTTCGTTTTGATTGAAAACTTTGATTCTACTCGTAATATTGAAAATGAAAGTCTAAGAGGCTGATTATGGGAAACGAAATTAAAAAATGTTTTCTTAATTTTTTGTTAAAAAGGAAAATAACATTTTGAAATTATGCCTTAAACTTTAAATCCCATTAATTTTGTAAAAATTTGCGAATTTTAATTTTTGAAAACAAATATTTTTGAAAATTCAAGAACTTACCGTCTATATTTCTAAATGTGTTAATTTTAGGGGTATTTTTGCTAAGCCGAATAGTACTACATTTCGGGTGAATTCCCTTTTTGCATACAATCTTGAGACGATACTTTTTTGGTCGTGCACATGTGCACTTACAGTTTGGCTTTTGGATGACTCATAACAGCGATATTGTTGTTTAATTAATTGAAGAAACTGAAATGATCAAATGAAAGATAATTAAAAGTCTGTCAAGAAAATTAAATACCTAAAATACATATGAAAAATAAAACGTTAAAGCTAAATTATTAGGAGAGTTCAGCTCTGAGTATATAATTTCAAATTGAAACTAAATATTAAAATCTAACAATAAAGTTTCACGCCGTGTTGCCATCGTGCAGCTAGCAGCATCTTAAGCCTCAAGGCGTTTATAATACGAGAAGTACAATGCAAATTTTCCAATATGTATTTCAACCGATTAAGAAACTATTTTCATAAAATGATATATTGTGACAACGATTAGTAGCTACAGTGGAAATGAAAACATACTTTCACTTTATATGCTAAAGTACAGACAATTTGCATTTAATTTAAGGTGTAAAGTGATGTGCATGGCGCACGTGCTAAAATGTGAAATTAACACACGGGTGCAGTATGTTATTTTTTCCATAGAAAGTGGGTGTGTCAAAAATCCATTGTGACTTAATAACATTTAACAAATTTGTTTCTTTTTCATGTGTTATACCACTTGCAAAAACGCCGCACAGTGCACCTTTTTCGTTTTTTTTTTAAATCAAACAATCCCTAGTGGAAGGCACGTACGGAGATTAATACAAAAAAAGGATACTAAAAGTGAACTATTACTCAAAATAAACGAAGCAGTCTTAGATGTTAAAAATATTATAATATATTATAACTTGAATATTAAAATAAAAGTTAAGTCAACTTAAATTTTTACGGGTTTTGAAATCTACGAGGTAGTATGACATCTTAGCAAGAGTTTAATATAAGAACTTAATTTGTTGTAAAATTAAAGCATTATATAAAAATAAATTTTAAAAAAATTAACAAAAAATTTTTTTAAGCCGATAAACCAGATAAAACAGTGTTCGTGACGTAATAAAACTTAAATTATACCACCTAACATTTTTTTAGAATACAATATCTGATTAAGTGATTATAAACTTCCAAACACAAAATCCTTTAAGTTTTCTATATATTAATAAAAGTAAAAACAAATATTCAGAATATTTATATTCATTGCATTCCAAAATTAAAACAAACAGGAAAAAACAAATTAGGGTAAAGTCCCAAGTGCTTGTCTTTAAAACAAAAAATAATTTTTAAACATTATTTCTTACTGTTAATAGATGGAAATTAGGCATAAATAGCAAATAGCAAGAAGAAAAAGTAAAATTCGCCCTATATATAGTTCTGCACTATAAAATAACCACTATTTTTGAAGTCTTTGAATCGAAAAATGTTTAAATTTAGGTTGAAATTCAAAAGTTTGGACAATGAAAATTATAGAAATTAATTAGCAAAAAAATATTTGAAAAACACATTCTTGGAGTTCTTTTAAAATTCTAAAAGTTCTTACTAACATGTTTTTTTTTTTGTGGAAAAATTGAAAGGGAATGTGTTTCGTTATATCGAAATGTTAAAACACTAATAGGAGTAGTTCATCGAGCTCGTTTAGAAAACGTTTAACAAACTTGAGACTATTTTTGTTTTCAATGCAAAATATCAATTCACGTCAAGCGCTATCTAAAGCACCTCGAGCGCGAAGTATTAATGAAACATTAAGCCATTTTTGAACACGCTTAATAAAACAAAACATTTTAAGCATGTTAGCATCGAGCACATGTTGAAACCGTCAAATAAATGACAAATATTTGAAACTGATCCATTAAATCAATTTCCTGGCCAATGCATTTTCATCAAATTCATGGTGCATCAAATAGAAATTTATGAACTTATGCTTGATCAGTAATATGAATGTTTATTTAGTTAAAATAAAATTTGTGTTGTTCTACTAGATAATGTGTTTTTTTTAGCAAATTCACCACCATCTGGTAACACAGCACATCTGAATTAAAGACATGTTGCTGTGCTGCATTAATTTATTCACTGATTGATAGCACGAATATAAAAGGGGGAACCAAAAACATGGACAATTAAAGCAATTGTTTCAATAAATTACCGAGTCTAGCTATACATTAAAGAAAAAATAATACTCATAAGTAAATGCACATGCAAATGATTTAATTAATTGGCTTATTTAAAGGGGTTAAAGGCTTAACCAAAAAAAATAAAATTTTTCATAAATGAAAAATCTGCCATATCGAGCCTCGACATATTTTATAACTCGGGAAAATATAGTATTTTTTTTCACGTCGAACTTACGATTTTTGTGCCCTTAGAAAAGGCAAGTTATGAGCTGACTTGCTATGTCGATTACACTTTAAAGGTATTCAGAAACTACTGGATAGCTGTCCGATTTTTGTGAGATCTTCACGTCTCAGAGTTATAGTCTTAAATTATTATGTTAAATATAATTTCTCAGGGTATCATGCCAGTCTGAGATTTCTAGGAAAGCACTGCATTATTTGATATAAAATTTGTAATAATTCCTAAGTAATAGTCAGAACAAATTTAATGAAAAAGTCCATAATAAGAAGAGAGGGTGTACCAGGAACTTCTCTTAGGTCAATTTCAAAACATTTTTTTGTACAGTTTTAAAATTTTTTTTTCTCTTCTGATTTCTAAAACCTTTTTAATTTCTCTCCATAGATTGATGCAATAAAAACGTTTTCATTAAAAATGTAAAAATATTTAATTGCAACACAAAATGTTTGCATGTTATACACTGCACCTTAATGCCAACATATGGATAACAAATTGTAAAATTATTTCACAATGAAAATGTAAGCAACAGCCCAACCCTTACTAAACAAAAAAAAAAAATTCGTAAGAAATATTGAGAAAAACTTTCATTAAACTAAACAACACCACCCAACAGAAAATATAACATTGCTAAATGAGTAAATTGAATCATTCTCCAAATACTTACATAAATACAGTTGGAGCTCGATTAATGCCAACACAAATAAAAATTAATACAGTTGCTGAGCTATAATCAATTCCTCAATTGCTCAAAAATACTTAAGTTCTTCTTTTAGTTTTCAGAAACTGACTTTGAAATCATTAAATAATGTTATTATATTCCTCAAAACGGTCAGACCTCTTAGAACTAACGATATAACTTTGTGACTCAAAGTAGCAGCTTGAACAATGTACCACAAATTTATATTTGTTATCAAGGAAGAACAAGGCAAAATCAGATATAAGTAGTTTGTGATCTTCTTTTTACGGTAACATGCTATCGAATTGCAGTCGCATCAAATAATTAAATTTGATCGAAAATATAGCAAAATCTCAAAAGTTATTCCTATCGAGCGTGCACTGTACTCATACGTTTCTTTTTAATTTCATCCAATACATACTATCGCATCGCACATGATCTTTGAACTAAATTAATTAAACACAATGATCGCAATTGTAGGATTCTTAAGTATGAATTGCATTGGCGCTCACATACATAACCCATTCAAGAATATTCATAGAGTCATTGTATATGGACTTAAATGATTGCACTTGTGCGTTTGCCATCTTAAATATCTAACGGCAAGACAAAGCTATTGAACCACCATTCCGAGTTGGAATCCAGTAGACGCGTACAACATTAAAGATCTGATCAAAACTGAATGACGACATATCTACACATATGCATGTACATAGTACATAGATGTTCCTCCGCTCTAGAAGTAACTGTGTAATGAGTTAAAATCAATTTCCATGCATCTCTCGTGTAGCACTAAAAGGAGGAGTAGAATTTTATTAATTCATGCCCATTGAGAGCAATAAAATATGAATTAAACAGAAATTATTGTCGTGTCGAATCTGACTCTGCTGCGGGGCACTGGTGCTTTACACAACATTTTCTACTTGACATAAGCTCTGGTAGTTGGAAATATTTGCTCTGAAAAATTATGTTGAAAAGTTATTAAGAAAGTGATATAAACTGACAAACAAACAAACGAACGATCGAACAAATGTGTGCAATAAGTGATGTTGATGTTGAAATTATTTACAAAAGCAGAATAATCGGTTTTCATGCGACGTTGTTTTATAACGTTAAGCCGTTCATAACGACATAGAGTCACTAGCTGTTTCCACTAAAATAAATCTACCAAATTCAAAACCCACTCGGGCTCCGATGGTAATGGCAATGGGTACTCTATTTATATTTTGTCCAGCAAACATCTCGAGAACTACTTAGGTGATAGAATAGTGATAAAAAAGTTATAAGCTTTCTCTAGCCTCGAAACCAATTTTCAAATTTCACAAAGACACCTTCATTTTTAATTGTAGATTTGTATTCTATTGGAAAAAATATATAAAAAATGGTCGAAAATGCTGAAAAACTAACAAGTTGTCATCATTTTATCTGCAAAAAATAAAAAGCTCGCTGTTCTTAAGCTATTTTTAAAGAAAATTTTAAAAATTTTCGGAAAAACTCTTTTGATTTTTATCACAGTATTAAGCGGCCCTCACACGATCAATATTACTGACAGTATTTTGCATACTGACAGTATTACTGATCGTATGAGGTGAGTACTGATGTACTGTCAGTATAGAAAAACGATACTGATGACTGATGAAAAAATCGGATATTACTGACGAAGTTTTTAAATACTGACAGTAATACTGATGGTGTGAGGTGAATAATGACAGTTCATCAGTATTATTTGCACAGAAAAGTGGCATGCCACTTTTTGGGGCAGATCCGGCTGAAAGTTGGTCAGAGGGTGCAAGTAGGCACGGGACGGCAAAATCCTGGGAGGGGGCGTGGCATGCTCCATTTTGTGGCAGATAGACGATGAGGCAGCGAAACTTGAAAGAAACTTGAAAAAATTCCTCATTCAGTGGCATGGAACATTGCGTCCAAGGGTATGGTCGTCCGATGCCTAGCTGGAGGCGTGGTGCAAGTTTGGATGGAATCTGCCCCAAAAAGTGGCATGCCATTTTCGGCTGTCGGTCACGTAGCCGGAGCATAGTTCGCACCTTCACCAGTCGAATGTCAAAAAAACTGATTACTGACAATAAACAATACTGACCGTGTGAGTGGTACACTGACAGTAATGTAAATATTGTCAGTAATATTGATCGTGTGAGAGCCGCTTTAAAAGTATGCAACACTTTCCGACGAATTTCAAAAATAGCACCTAAAATTAGGACACATTATCTGAAATTTTTAAAATCGTTGCCTACTTTTAGGCGTTCTTTTTGAAATTTGTCAGAAAGTGTTGCCTACTTTTAGGGGCAAATTATTAATAGCACCTAAAAGTAGGCAACGTTTTATAAATTTTTTGAAATCGAGTTCATTTTCCAAGTCTTCAAAATTTTAAAATCGAGTTCGTTTCCCAAGTCTTCAAAATTCCAAAATCAAGTTCGTTTCCCAAGTCTTCCAAATTTGAAATCGAGTTCGTTTCCCAAGTCTTCAAATTTCTGAAATCGAATTCGTTTCCAAAGTCTTCGAAATTCTAAAATCGAGTTCGTTTCCCAAGTCTTCAAAATTCCAAAATCAAGTTCGTTTCCCAAGTCTTCCAAATTTGAAATCGAGTTCGTTTCCCAAGTCTTCAAATTTCTGAAATCGAGTTCGTTTCAAAAGTCTTCAAAATTCCAATATCGAGTTCGTTTCCCAAGTCTTCAAAATTCCAATATCGAGTTCGTTTCCCAAGTCTTCAAAATATCAAAATCGAGATCGTTTCCCAAGTCTTCCCGATGACGGTCGGTGTCGCGAAATTATACTTTTTTCCTCAGCCGCACAACGTGCCATAAGAAGTTTTCACTTCAAAAATATACATTTTTCTTTTACTAACAAAAGTGATTACCAAGTAATCATGAAAAATCACCCAACGCCCAAGTTAATTGAAAATTTTCACTTGATGTCTTATCACTAATTGTTAATGAGCGTAGACAATGACTGCGTACAAGTACGTTGATGAGGGATCGCTCAACAGACGCATGACATCGCCGTCATTTTACTTGATATATTTTATCTTGCAATATACCATATGTATTGTACTACTCATGTAACAACACCAAGTTTTAAACATCATCAGTGAACTACTGCAAGTAGTTGTTCGAGTTCGAGTGGTTGAAAATCATCATCATATCAAAGTCAGAATTAAAAGTCTGGCATGGCGTTTTTGCGGCAGTTTGTCAGATAACTTCATCGAGGATTACAGAGAGAGAGTAGATATGCTGTTCTGTTCTGTTTTTTATTTGCGCGGTGAAAAGTGTTTTGCATCTGGTTCCGTTCAGTTATCAAGAAATTCGCGATCATGACTAAACGTATAGAAATTGTCGCCGGTCTGTAAATTAGACATGTTGTTTATTGTTATCAAGCAGAGTCTGAAATTGTGATGAATAAATAGAAAAAAAATTAAATAACAGGCGCTGTTCGGTTCTCAATTAAGTTTAATAAAAAAATGAATAATACTATTGGCATAATATTCAGTTCCTTTTCGGATATATAACATTGATAGTGATATAACAGCGTCTATCGGCAAATAAAGTTTAAAGGAATGAAACAAGTTTCACATGTGGTTTTTGTGTAAAAAAAAAACATATAGTGTGTTTTATATAAGTCAGGAAATGTTTGGTGACTTGACCATAAGATTGTTATGAAACTAAATTTTGTTTTTACTTGTGCGAAACATATGTGGTGACTATCATTGGTTTGTTTTTATCACAAACTGTTTTTGTAGGACAATTAGAACTAATTATATAGCGCAACCTCAATTTTTTTTTCTATCTGAAATTGAACAATTTGGAAACATATGAAGTTATCTCGTAAAATTTTCAAATAACTTCTCCAATTACATATATGTATATAGAAAAAACAATTTCTGTTCATATCCACAGATCAGACTGGTTAGATCCACAGGATTCATCTACGCCAAGAATACTATAATACTCATGATTTCCTGAGACATCTGTGTTTGGGGCATATTTGAAGCTATCACACGGTTAAAAAACAGTTTCACCCTTATGTGCAATATATCTGAAACAAAATATTCACTGAAATTAAAATTTGCAAAATGATAATATCATATTATGTTTCAATTCAAAGTAGTGCATAGAAATCAGAAAGAAATCCCTTTTCAAACACGAGGCAAAAGAGAGTAAGAGCAAATCTTAAAATGTTGTCGTTGTTCTATAAAAATGGAGTTTTTGGGACGTTATATTATGTTGTCTTTTGGGCTTAACTCCTTTGGAATTGGACCTTGCAAGCAAATTGCATGCAATAATCCTCCCATAGAATTGAAATTGCCGCTCAGTTGGTAGCCTGGTGATAAGTTAAGATTTTTGGGTTTTCGAGTGTAGGCTAAATCGATCAAAAAATGGTAGATAATTATCTATTAGGTAATATCGCTCAAGAAAATTTTCCACGCATAAAAATCCGTCATTTATATAAAAAATATTTCGAACTTGGAAAATCGTCAAAAGTAAATAATATATTTGTGAAAAAACTATTATTTCCAGTAAAATATATGAGTCAAAATTAACAAAAAAAAAAAGACTTAAATAAAAATTTATACTTAAGTGACAATATTTTGATCGATTTTTTTTTTGGAAATAACCCCCAAAGTTGGATGTCCTACTTTTCCTTAAGAAAAATCGCTTAACGTGGGTACGTTTAGTTAAACCTGTCCGCACTTGTTTTTTAGAACAATTCCCAGAACATAATTAAGAAAAAACTGCAGGTGATACAAAAACAAAAAAAAGAAAATAAATTACAATTTTTTCCAAACCTATCTAGTATTATTTTTCAACAGTATCACTGCTTTTCAATTATTTAACAACATTGTGATTGATATGCGTGACATAGATTTGTGACATCCCATGTCTTAATAGGTACCATGTATTTTTTTGCTTAATTTTTTTTTGGTTTTTCGGTAAATGCATTCGATGCATTTGTTTAACTATTTTTTGCCTTGGTTGCAGTGGGTTAATGACACTTGATTTGATAAACTTTAATGACTGTTTTTATCAGCACCGTTTTATGTTACATTGAATAGACTTGACAAGAATATAGTTTCTTGAGCTTAGCTTCAGTCTTACATATATGTATGAGGATCAGTGAAGAGCTTTGCTTTACTGAAGACAAATCACTTTGAGTTTTGAATAAACAATAAAACGGCCACATTTTATTAATGAACAATGGAAAACAACTGTAAAAGGTGTTTTTCTAAAGTTTTTAAATAAAAATATTGTGTGGAGTGCTTAAAAAAACAAAAATAAAAAAAAAATACTCAGATCAAAATAAATGAATACTTAAATGTTTACTACGATTATCTAGCGTAAATAATTTTTTTTTATAACAAATGATCAATGTAAATAGTGGTTGAAAAATAATTAATTCAAAGAAAAACAAATGAAAAAAAAAAAACAAAAAATTAATCAACATTGGAGTGATCATATGGAAACAAGTGAGTGAAATGACTCATTTGAAACATAGTGTGGCTGACGTATCAAGTAAATATGCATGAATGGAATTCAATAAGCTGAAAAAGAGTACCAGTAAATCAACAAAAAATATAAAAACAAAGTTAAAAAAACAAGCAACCAAATGGAAATAAGCAAAACAAGCGAAAAGTTAAGACAAAATATAATTGGAAAAAAACCGATTAACGAGATATGAAAACAGCAAAACAAAACATTTAATTAACTACACAGAAGGCAATATAGTGAAACAAAACTAAGAAAATATGAGAAGTTTAAGAAATGAGAAAGAAAAATAAAAAAGGGTAAGGTGAAGAATAACACCATATAGAGAGAAGATAAACGAATTTCAAGATATCACATACAGATATTCGAATACAGCTAAAAAACAAAATAAAAACGGCGATAACTAACAAAGAATTCCGATTTGAGAACAAAATGCCCAAGCGATCGCACAAAGAGTGCTACGAAGTCAGCAAAGAAGAGGCCAAATACATGAGCTCCACCGCCAACGCCCTCCCTAACGCCCGCAACACTCACAGCAACAAAAAAATCGAACACTGCGCGCTTCAACTCCAACAGATACCAAATGAAACTTTTAATATCGAGTATCGTGTTGTCGTTGACGGCAGTGAGGCGTTTGATACGATCGCAGCAGCAGCAGCAACAGCAGCAACTAGAACAAACGAATGCAGTAATATTTCAATAAAAACGAAAAAATCATCTGGTCTAACCACACCTACTAGTGCGACAAGTCAAAACGTTATTTACGAGAATTTACTGCTTTCTCCCAGCGATCAGCGCTCTCAATTGACTTTGAGTAAAAATTTGATTTTACAAAAATTTTTCCGTAGTACCGAACGTAATTACGCTGCTTACGAAAATCTTTGTTCCGGTTGCGGTTACGGTGTATTCGAAGCACGCGGTCGTCTCTGTAATTTTTGTCAGTATGTCGTACATGGTTCGTTGCAAGGCGAGCGCGTAGATTCTGAAGATACATATGGTAATATCTACGAGAACATTTGTGAAAGATGTTCGTCAATTTATAGCAGCGATGAATGCGAATACTGTCAGCTACTGGTGAAACACGAACAGCAACAGCAATTGCCCGAAACACAATTTGAAGTTTGCGAAGATATACCACGTGATATTGCAAGTACGAAACAAACAAAATCGCTTGGTAAGCGTGACAAAAAGCGTTTTTTTCATGGCCTTATTGGTTCATTAAGGCGTGTAAAGTCTAATTTAACCAACTCGTCGGCGTCATCACCGCCAGAAACGCCATTAAATCGTTCGCGCCTTGAAATTGTGCATAACGTTGAGGGCTATGATAAGGTTTTTCGCACGCAGGATACTTTCGACTTAGAGAAAATTTGCGAGTTGAAACGCTGTCAAACAAGTTGTAGCGATCAGCATATTTATGGTAGACTCAAACTGCTGAAGGAGCCGCTTTCATATTCTCACGATCAGTTAATTGGAAAAACTGAAAATCTACAACAACAGACCATAAGTGAAACTAAACAAACCGCTAGTGCTGATTGTTTGAGCGTTGGTGTTGTGGAGACGCAGTCTTTGGTCAAAAAGCGCCCGAGAATCTCTAAGCCGCGTTTATTAAGTTTTAAGCCCAGTAGCAAGATCATTGAAAAAAATAAGTTAACTGTAGCAAATAAACCTAAGCAATCGCTCTACTTGGTCGACAACGTTTGTCAATGGATGACATCATTACGCCATGAAATTCATTATTATCAGACTTTTGGCTTAGACGACGACGCTATCGCGCTGTGTAATCCGAAGAGCGTACCAGCAAAAAATACGCTGACGTATTATTCAGGTAACACCACTAAGGCGCCACCAAAAACTGTGACTAACGGCATTGACATAATACAAAAATCTGAGAAATTAGAGAAATTTCTAAGAATACCAACGGGTAGTGACATTTCAAGTGGCAATAGCAGTGCTGATCCATACGAATTAGACGACGAACATTTAAGTGATTGTGACGAAATTGTTACCTTGAGACATCCTAACAATAACAACATCAAGATCAGTCAGAGATCACCTGTTGCGCAGACATTGGAACAACAAATGGTGCAAGAATTCAAACGTCAACTTATGGCAAAACAAATGCAACAGAGAGAGAATATTGCTCTCTCTACAGCAGAAACAACAACAACAACAACGGCTACACCAACAATAACAACGAGAGCCTCAACAACAAATACGGCACATCAACGAGCAAAACGTCAGGCGATCTACCTGAAAATTGATGAAACTCTCCAAAACAATGCGAGCAATGAGAATAATAACAACAATGCTGATGCTGAAGCTAATTACTCAAATAAACAACAACAGCAGCAGCAGCAGTCACCGCCAACAGCCTCAGAGCTTGTTACCGATCATGGCCTTGCCAGTAGACGTACGGCCATACAAGCGATCACTACGTCTAATAGTAAACGTTGTGGTATTTACGAGCGCGATTCGGAATTTGTTAATGATATTTTAAGCGCATTCGAACAATTTTTAAGTCGCGATTCGGACTCAACGATCGCTGTTGACGCATCGCCAACGGAAGTGCCTAAAAATTACGATCACTTTAACTTAGCAACTCCACCCATAGGGGAGGATAAACAAACGCTTAAAATTGGCACAATTACGCGCAATACTGTAGCATTGAATGCGAGTGAATGCAAAACCTCTGTTGACCCGCTGTTGCCGCCGCAGGCCTGTGATGATCTACAGCAAAACGATCGTGAACTGAATAAACAAATTCCGCCTTGTTTGTATAGTGAGAATGTTTGCGTTGCTGCAGTTGTTGTTGTGCAAGCAAACGTGATTGCATCACTATCATCAGCAACATCGGCAACTGATCGCGCGATTGAACAAATATTTAATGTAGTGGAACTTATCAGCGATCTGACTTTATCGCGTTCTCTAAACAACATTGTTATTTATTACGATAAGCAATTGAGTGTCTTTTTGTGTAGTGTGCACGAACTCGTTCCGTATCGTTTGAAATATTTTCATTGGACGCCGGAACGCTTAGTAAGAAAGTACCAAAGATTTGTGAAATATTGTGTGAGATCGCCAACGTTGTTGAGAATCGAAGAAGATTCGAAAGTTTATTGTGACACTGATAATATGCTCCACAATGTGGAGAATCCAAATAAAGTAAAACCAGTCAGTGAATCAGAAGTGACGCAAGAATCCAGTAACATAAGAACAAAAATTTCAAGTGATCGCGATTGTGAGAGTGTAGGCTCAACAAATTGTGTAAAAATTACTGTGAAGCTAAGAAGTGTTGAAAAGTCACCAGTTATCAACGAAAGTCAAAACATTTTGAAACCAACTGAAAATAATTGCGAAAAGAAAGTTTTAGAAAATGTTGTTGCGAGTAAAAAGCGAAATTTCGTATTAAATTTTAAGGAAACGCCGATACCAAAATTCTTGCAAGAATCTCCAAAATCTCCTAAAAAATTAATGAAACCAAAAGTACCGCAACGTGATCCAAAGACCTGCATTTCTCCCACAACAACACCGACTAACGAATCAACGCCTCCGCTACCTGCTAAAAGAGAATCTCCAAATAAAACTAAGCCCACAACCCACATCAGAATGACAGTGCCTACAAATAATTCCAATGCCGCACCATCCAATACAAAGACCACAGGCAACAGCGATGATGACGAAGACATCTACCAACCGATTTGGAAATTCAAAACTGTTGGTGAGGTGCAAGAACGGTATCACACTGATGTCGATTACTTTGAAATAGACCCTTCAGCAAAATCCGATTCATCTGGCACTGTGGTCCCAAATATTTTAATCTCAACAGATGTCGAAGATCACGGCGAATGGGAGACAGACGATGAATTCATGTTTGCCACGCAGCTGGAGTGCGGTAGTACAAATGATGCTGATGCATGCAGCATAAACAGCTCGACAGTGCGCTCCACACGCAGTGGTAGCTCCATTACTGGCAGCACCATTACGAATGATGCTAGCAGTATGACAACCATAGGCTCTGCTGTCAGTACAAGTCTTATGCACCATTTGTTCCGTAATGTCGGTGTTTTCTATAGTCTAAGTGATCGAAAGCTACGCGCGATTATTTATGATTACGATCGCGTGCATGCGTCGGCGTATTTTGCAAAACGTCAAACAACATCAGCAGCGACAACATTCGCAACTAGCGACATTGAGAAATCACCATCGCAAAAGTTGGAACAATCGCCAATACCACCACCACGTACAACAAGTGCTTCAAAAACAAAGGCAGTAACAGCAACAACAACAACACCAGCGCAGTCAAATTTCCCAGGCGGTGAAAGTGCTGTGTGTAGTCTGCCACCGCTACCGCTGTTGCCGCTAGTGGTGGCAACAAAGACAACGGCGCCAAAGTTGCAATTGTTGCCAGATTCAGTACAAGCGTGGAAATTTATGCTCTTGGATGTGAACTATTTGGAAGATGAAGAAGATATGGTGAGTGAGATTGTAACGATGATATGTGTGGCAATTTAATTTAGTGTAAATTAGACAAAGCGAAGAGATCTGCTTACATATTTCTATTTTAGTTGGCAGTTGGAGATCTTTCAGGCGTTAATGGGATTCATCACTTGAACTCATTATAGGTGGAAAAATGAGATCTTTGAATTCAAATGGAGATGATCTCCTCATGTCTTAGGGCATTTTAATTTTTTCTTATTGCCAGTGTACCTTAATGTTTAAGCAAATCTAAATATGTATGGTATCGACATTAGAATCTCTTAGCACTTATAAAGAGCTCCTATAAAGAACTAATATATAAAGAGCTCCACTTTAATTACTTTTTTCAAAATCCATTGCTATCACTTTATACTTATTACTCTGAAAATAGTTCGAAAGAAGTGAACGAAGTATTTTAAAGAAATTTCTTATTATAAATAGTATAATTATAAAAGTTCTGCATACTTTTATTTGTTAAAGATAGTTGAAAGTTTCATTGCATACTTTTAGTTGTTAAAGAAAGGTAAAAAAAAACAAAAAATCTTAGAAGGGCGCGATCGAGGTCAAGATCGCATCCCACCTAAGTCATTATTAGCAAAACTTATGATAACAGATATTTATTCGTGCCCTTTTTAGAACGTTAACATATTCTGAAAGTTTTAAGTCCATCGAAAGGAAAACCATTAGATTTTGGAACATCTTTTATTCCATATATAAATTGTTGTCATTATTTTGCATTCCTTAGCTCCGTTGCAAAGTTATTTCAATCGTCTCTACCACAATTTCAAATACATATTCGATTCCAATTTACTTTAGCCTAGAAGTATATTTCTTTAGTGTCTGATTTTCCATATATTCAAATTCTTTTTTCTTTTTGGAAAAATTTTCTAGAAATTCTGCAAATTGTGATTAAATGTTGAGTAGGTTGATTTCTTGTGCCAACTCATTACTCAGATAACACTAGTAGATATTTTAAGTGAAATTCAAACATCAAATAATTGAAAAAACAAAAAAATCCACTTTGTAAAGAAAACTTAAACATTTTCATCAGAAAAATATGGCAGACTTTTGTTATAAGAAAATTCGCCATCAAAAAGAAGTGCTCAAATTTCATTTTTAATGTTGATCTTCTTTACAGGAACGACTACTTTAAATTTTAAAAACCAAACCATTGATATTGACGTTGGTTTAAGCTAAAAAGTTCAAGATAAAGTCTACAGATTTTAAAATTTTTCTTATGCACTGTTTAGGTTAAAGCCTATAGTTTTTTTTTTATATTTATTGTGTCTTTTTTACAAAATACTGAAAATTATGGAAAACATGAAGCAATTTTAAAAAAACGATAGTGTTATTCAAATTGATATGCAAACAATTAACCACTTTACTTAACACTAACAAGCAAACTAAATGTACTTCCTCACTAGACTCAGGAGAAAATTAATGTTTTTATGTTTGATTTCACAGAAAACGCGTAAGATAACACCATAGCCGAAAATGTTTAAATTGAAGAGAAATATTTTGATTCAAAAGTAACCCACATTGATTTAAAGTGATTTCATTTATGATTCAAAGTGATAAAATGTGTAATGTAAAAAATAAAGGTGCAACTTCAAAATTAAATTTTTTTGAGGTAAATAATATATGAGGTTGTTTTCAATACTTTTCAAATTCCAAATGATTTTAAAGCTGTTTGTTTAAAAATAATCGGAGAAAATGTTAATTTAATCCCTATTAACTTCAAAACGTACGGCTTAAGGTCAAAAAAAAAAAAAAAAAAATTTCCTTTGATGGATAGTATTTTTTTCTGTTTTGACACACCACAAATAAAATTTTCAAATTTGCAATGCCATTTTTCCCTGGGTGTAAAGAAAAAACCACCTTTGCTTTGAGCTGCCAAGCGTAACAATTCATGGAAACTGATATCATCCAGCAAATTAATTGCAGATCATTAACCGAGGCACTTCCATAAATTATGCCTCATTTGAAATTTTTTTTATTTAGATAAAACTTTTCATAAACTCTTCATGCAAATATTTAGCTGCAGCTTGAGAAAAGTAAATAAAAACAATAAAATGCTATCTACAAAATATTTATTTCTGCAGTTCAGCTCTGAATTCTCCGTAAGCGTTGATTCACTACCATAAATATTTGAGTATGACTTGTAAATCACTGAGTGTGAATTCCAGTTCTTTGGAAATCACTTCAATTTCTTGTTTTATTTTGTTCATTTAAATGCACATTCTTGGGATAATTTTAATGTTGGTAGCTTTGATTTTGAATTTGTCATGATTTTCATGATTTGTCATTAGTGGAAGAACGTTGGGAACGTCAGTTATTATTTAAGAATATTAATTTTAATTTAAAAAAGTATAATAGTGGCTTAGAACTCACACTGTAAATATTTTATGGTATCTGGTATTTAAAAACTTTATGTGCTTATTTCAATTTAAAAAAAACTTTCAAGAAAAGCTGAAACGAAAAAAAAAAAAATTATTTCAAAATACAATAAATTATTATATGGAACTTATGTATGTTGGTTCTGAATGGTTCATTACTCTTAATTCGTACGGAAAAACTTATGATGATGGATTTCGTTGAAGTAAAATTTGTGTCTGAAATTTTCATCTCACTATTTCATCTCTAAACTATAAAATTTTGATGTGAAAGTGAGGAATGTTGATCTTAAATGAGCCACACCCTTTTTATAAAAATAACCTTTTGAAATGTGGTGAAAAGGCGATACAGAAGAGTGAGAATGTAGATTAACTCTGAAACTACGTATATCTTCAAACTTCAAAGCACGTGAGTGAGTATTCATGATTGCTTATTGTGGTTCTAATATCGATACATAAACATAGTTAAAAAAACCTCCAAAAAATTAATCAAAACATAGAAAAATGAGCAAGAAGAAAGAAAATTAGAAAACTGGGAATTGAACTCGCAATATCTAGATTGAAAGCTCAACACACTAGTACTGCACCACAAGGCTGACAAATAATTGTATGGTGCATTTTTTGCCAAAACGAAATAATTTTTAGATAATTTTTATTTCAGCTTAAGTCGAAACACAATCGAAACATTCAAATTGAATTTTCGCAACTAATGAAAAATAAAAACAAATATATTTTTATGTCTGTAAATATATAATCTTAAATCTTAAATCTTGAATCTTAAATGTTATGCATTAGTTATTCTTTTGAAAGCTCAAATCGAGGCATTTTGAATTTTTGTATTCATATTTATTTTTAAAATTTGCACAGAAAAGCAATATTAATATGGATTCTCAATATCTTCTACTTTTCAAAATGTTTAAATTTTTCAAAAAAATGAAAATTGCTTATAAATATTCATTTCCCTTTATTATTTAAAATTAATCAATTAAATTTCTGTTTAGCAAGAAAATGTTATATAGAAATTGATTTTTATCTCACTAGCTTTAAAACAATTGAATGTGAAATTTAGTGCACGTCTGTATATATTTCCACTTTGATATTATCAGATCTTGGAAAAATGTTGTTGTTTCAAGAATTTTAATTATTTTATTCATTCCAAGAATGCAAAATTGTCTGTGAACTGAATGTGTTAGCATTTGTCGCACTTAACTTCTCAATTACAAAGTGAGGAAAAAATGGTTCCACCCTGTAAGCTTCTACAGAAGCATACAAATATCAGCTCTCTACGATACTTATATGTACGTATAATTGATCGCAACTGTCAAACTGAAATGGATTTGTTATTGAATTAGATTAAATTTATTTATTCAATCATTGCAATAAAAGTAAAACTCAGCACAAACAACTTTGAATTACTTATGCGGCCAGTTAGGGGGGTGAGGTTGATTTGCTTACATTTTTGGAAATTTATTCAGCGTAACCTTGTTCAGCGCAATACGGTGAATTCCACGCCGAGCACGAGGCAAAAAACTGTACGGCAGTAACGTAAATAGAGGGAAGGTATCTTAATCGGGACACTCAGATTTTTATATATTAATATTGTAGTAGAGATAGGACATTATTTTCACGAAATTTAAGACCATAAGCTTGTTTTTATACCGACGCCAATATACTATGTATGTTCTAGTTGCTGCTACATATAAATATGAATAAGTTTTCAATAAAACACAATATTGTTTAATTGAACTATTTCATAATATCATGATTTAAAAGGAGTGCCCCAAACTATACGCCAATTTATCAAAATTTTTTTTTGAGATATTTCGAAAAATTACCATATCTCAAAATTTTCAACCTACTAAAACATACTCTCTGATCGAAAAATTTAGCTATAAATTTGCCACAATCCATGTAAATTACTTTGAACGCAATGTTTTGTTTCTTCAAATCTCCCAATTTATATGCCGCTCCCTTACAATTTCGAAAAACATTTACGCATTTATATAAATATCAACAGTTTCACATATTCTGAGTCAAAATTTTGCTAAATATTTGTAAACAAAATTCTAAGAGGTTCAACAAACTGAACCAAGCACTTCCTCACGGTAATAAAAATATCATTAAATAAACATTAATTTGGATTTCCGCAGTATTTGCATTTTGGAGAATAGTGGCAAAGTTTACCTTGGCGCACATTTTTCATTAGAAAATTATATAATTGACAAATTAATTTTGTAAACAATTTATTTTTAACCGTCAATAACGTATGGTCATTAGTCAGTCTTTAATTCTAATGGTTTCTTTAAAGTAGAATAAAATAAAAGGGATGAGTGTAAAGAAAAGTATCAAGTAGTCGCAAAAATGTAGTGAAAGCCAAAAAAGTCGATAAGTATCGAATAATGTCTGTCGAATTTTTCGTACGAGTTGGAAAATGTTTTTTAATATTTCAGAAAAATGTTAAAAAACTTGAAGATGTTGAGAAATAAGTCCTATAATCATGAACAAAACTAAAAAAAATCTTCTAAGTTCGAAAAATGTTAAGAATAATTAGAAATCTGTTGATAAATTTTGAAGCGACTTACGTTTTATGTACTATATACAAGATTTTGATCTTCTTAAATGTAATGATTTATTCTATAATATTGCTTAGTAATATGTTAAACTAAGACCTTAAAATGTCAATATTATTGTCGTATAATTTGGAAAACTCTCGAGTTTTTTTTTCAGGTACCCAATTTTTATTTAAATAGTTTTGACAACAAAGTCCGAAGTAACCAGACATTTCTCTAAGCCTCATTTTAGATCTTCTTAGCAGGATTTTATTGATCGAGAATATGCCCATTTAAAGATAACATGTAAATTTCTGTTAATTGAGGAAATATACATATCGAATTTGAAAAAAATATGTGTTATTTTTATTCAGAAAAAATTTGTGGAAGATTTTTTTTTTGAAGTGAAAACTTCTTATGGCACGTTGTGCGGCTGAGGGAAAAAGTGTAAGCTCGCGACACCGACCGTCATCGGGATTCCCCGTCATGAATGCGATAGTAAAATTTGAATGTTCTTTGAAGACTTGGGAAACGAACTCGATTTTGGAATTTTGAAGACTTGGGAAACGAACTCGATTTTGGAATTTTGAAGACTTGGGAAACGAGCTCGATTTTAGAATTTTGAAGACTTGGGAAACGAACTCGATTTCAGAAATTCGAAGACTTGGGAAACCAACTCGATTTCATATTTGGAAGACTTTGGAAACGAACTTGATTTTGGAATTTTGAAGACTTGGGAAACGAACTCGATTTTAGAATTGGGAAGACTTGGAAAACGAACTCTATTTCAAAAAATTTAAATAAACGTTGCTTACTTTAAGGCGCTATTAATAATTTGCCCCTAAAAGTATGCAACACTTTCTGAAAAATTTTAAAATAGCGCCTAAAAGTAGGCAACGATTTTAAAAATTTCAGATAATGTTGCCTACTTTTAGGTGCTATTTTTGAAATTTGTCGGAAAGTGTTGCATACTTTTAGGGATAAATTATCAATAGCGCCTAAGAGTAGGCAACGTTTTTTGAAAAAATTGTCCCATGAAAGTATGCAATTTTTTGGAAAAAATTTTTAAGTTTGTAGCATACATATGTTGACTTCCGGTTAGCTGTTGCTTTGTCAGCAAATTTTTCTCTGCGAGCGCAGTCGAAAGCAGAGACAACAGCCCAAAGCAGAGAAAAATCTGAAATACCAGGCCACCATGAACCAGCAGCAAGCAAATTTGGTTTTTTGAAAAACTTTAAAACGTTATATCTCGGATATTACTAAACCGATTTAGACAAATGAGGTGTAATAGTTTTTTTAAGAACAACCAGATTTTTTTGAAGTTATTTGTGTATTGATAAACTGTCACTAGATGGCGTTTTAAGCAGTTTGAATATTCTAACAGCCATAACTCGGCAACGAATAAGCCGATTTTGATAAATGTGGTGTCATAGTGTCTGTAGGAAGAAGTTAAGTTCAGTTTTAGAAAAATTATGTTTAAGCTATTTAGTCACAGGTCCAGGTATTTTCTTTACCTGATTTTTCCTTATACTTACATAATTCGCAATGATTTTTCTTACTGCAATCAGAAAAATTTTTTGTTCTCAAACATAAGGAATACTTAGCTTAAATTTAATTATTCACAGTTGAGGCTACTGAGCCGAATATACTTCTTCCAGCAATTTTTGAAGTGAAAATTTCTCATGGCACGTTGTGCGGCTGAGGAAAAAAGTATAAACTCGCGACACCGACCGTCATCGGGATTCCCCGTCATGAATGCGATAGTAAATTTGAATGTTCTATTGTTTCTTTTAAATAAATATTCCAAGTGGAAGACAAAAAGCAAAGCAGACACACCAACTGACATTCCATTCTCATTCAACGATTGTTATGCTTACATTTCTTTCAAATTCCGCGTTGTTGCAATGACAAATTGAGAATGAGAGCGAGAGAAAACGCACACAACTAACACACTAACTTGCCATTAAACGATTTGTTTTCACTTCTGTCGGCACTCCCAGTTGCAAGTTTTTTGAAATTATTAAATTGTAATATCTCATAGAAAATAGTTCTAAGTGGTTTCGGTGGCAAATTTTTAAAAAATTTAATAATTTTTAGTTGACTTGGGCAATTTTCTATGAAAATTTTTAGGGTTGGAACGCATATAAAAAGCTTTAAGAGTAGAACACTAAGATTTACTGAAAGGCCATTGGAGAGTCTCGTCTTACTTTCTAGATCCCTTTGATAATAAAACAAAAACAGAAAATAGTGTCTAATCCAACTAGAGCACCTGACATCCTTTTGCACTAGAAAAGTAAAAAATTTTCTCATTTATAATTTTAAATTTTTATAAAGAATCATAAACAACACTATTATCTGGTATAAATGACTAGTAAGTACACATATATAGAAAATCTGATTAAATTTAGTTTATAAAATTTTAAACAGAATCATTTTTAATAATGTCATTATTTGTGTGATCCTAAAGGGCATTGCGATTTTGTTTTGATTAGCTTTGTTATGTAATCATTAGTCAATTCATACCTAATTATTAAACGAAGAATCTTAAAAGTTTAAAGCGATTCCATACCTTAAAAAATCAAACGGAAAACAAAAATTTACTTATGAAAATTTCAATATGGACCCTTAAGGTAATTTACACGCAATTAAAAAGTAATTTTAATCGCATACTTTTATGAAGTTGCATATTGTCAGGGTAAATACAAAAAAAAAGACTTAAATAAAAAAATTAAATTTCAAAATAAACGTAACTAATTGCCAAGTTGCGTTACCAATTTCATTTTTTACACAAACATGAATTACGCTATAATTTAGAGATTTTTTTTTTTTTCATTAATTTAACTAATTAGTTTTTTTCTTAAAAGCAAAAAAGAAAAGAAAATAAAAACACTGTAAGTTCCACAAAATAAAAATGCAGCTGAATATCTACCAAAAATAGTTACTTGGCCATGTATATAAAATATATACCCATATGCATATACCAATTAATAGGCACATTTCTTTTGGTAACGAAAACTATGCGAAAGTGAAATTATTGCAGCAGTCCGTAAAAATAATTCATCGAACTACGACTTCAAAGACTTCTTTAATAGATTTTTCGCACTATGTATTCATATTTAGCTAGCTGTTGATATTTATTGAAAAATTCTTCCAAAAACTGAATCGGAATGAAGAAAACATTTAAAAATAAAAACCTTAAACTGAAAACAGTTGTTGTTTTTATATCTACTCAACTATTTGTGTAAATACGAGTGTGATTCATGTCAAATTGCGTACAGTCATGTAATCATTTTCTGTGACCTAATTTTGTAGTAAATTCATTGTATTTTCACTATATCGTCAATAAAACGCAAAACCAAATTTTCAAATTGTAGAATGATAACAAAAAGTTTTTATAATTGCCCAAAAGTAACAGACTGATAGTATTTAAGACCCAGAGAAAAACTGCGTCTTGGGAAATTTTTATAATGAAACATTTAAAAACGGTGGAATTTTGTCAAAACGAAGTCTTTTGTGCAAGAATTTAAAGTCGTTTTTTCTTCTACATTAGACGTGTTTAAAATAACCTCATGTTCTAGAACTCTTCGGAAACGCTTTAAACTCGAAAATTTTGCACACATTTTGTATAAATGTAAGTAGAACGGAAGGAAAACTAGTTTGGCCTGTAACATATACAGTACATCACTAAATTGAGCATACAGGCTTAATAAAAACATATTACTGTTTGTTGTGGCAAAAAAAAAAATTAAAATTTTATTTAAAAAAAATATGGAGTTCAAAAGGTAGACATTTCAATCACAATAATAAGTAACAAATCTAAAACTTAATTCAGAAATAAACTTTTTCTCATAATAAAATAAACAAGTTAAGGTGTTATCTTCGGCCAGGCCGAAACTCACATACCCTACACTGCACTGAAATAACCTTTTAAATAAATGTTGAAAAGACATTGAAGAGGTTGAGTAAGTCGAAAAAAATGTGAAATGTTAGAAAGATTGGCAGAGGTTGGAAAATGTCGAAAATATATGCAAAATGTTGAAAAAAGTTGAGAGAGGTTGAAAAACTCTAAAAAAGTTGAAAAAGGTTGAAAAATTTTTGAACAATTCAAAGTTGATGAAAAAGTCGAAAAAATAAAGAAACTTATGAAGGAAGTTGAAAGAGGTTGAAAATGTCGAACAAATACATATAGGATATATTGGAAAAAGTTGAAAGGTTGAAAAAGTCGAAAGAATGTAGAAAATGTTGGAAAAAATCGAATAGAAATGCAAATTTTGAAATATGCCACGCCCACTTCTCCAGTTCCGCCCACTTTTGGTACAATAAATTATATTCGCGTTCGACATCCTCATATTAAATTTTAGCTCAATAGCTTGTATAGTTTGCGATATATGCTGCAACAAAAATTCAAAATTTAGGGCGGTGGCACACCCACTGGTACAATCCAGCCCGGTTTTGATCCAGAAATAGCTTTCCATAATCAAACCCCTAACACCAAATTTTAGTATGATTGCTCACATATTTCGATAAATATGCCACTTACCGTATTTTATTTGTATGGGAGGTGCCACGCCTACTGATGCTATTTCAGCCACTTTTGATTCAGATATGCCCTATAGCGACAGAAATACATACATTAAATTTCATACCAATTGCTGCAATAGTTCACTTAAAACAGCGCTAACAAATTTATGTTAATATGGGAGGTGCCACGCCCACTGATGCAATCCTGTCAAAATTAATTTATTTTTAAAGCTTATAGTAACTGACATCTATACACCAAATTTTATGAAGATTACTCTCATAGCACACTATCTATAACAATAAACGTTTTTTGCTTATATGGGAGGTGCCACGCCCACAGGTACTATTGGACCAAATTTTTATAGTAAGAGACCTTATAGCAAGTATATCTGCCTCATTAAATTTTATAACGATTACGTTGTTAGTTCTTTAAATATAACGTTTATAAATATTGTGGGCTGTGTCACGCCCTTCAACGAGTTTTTTCGGTCTAGTAGCTGAGCTTGTATTGATGACTGCTTTCAGCGGCATCATCTTCAAAATTTTTATGGAAATCGTTTGTGCGAATTTTGAGATATACGGAATCAAAATTTTTAACAGTTGAAAAAAAGCCACGCCCACTTTTTCGATTCCGCCCACTTTTATCACAATTCAAGATATATTTTATATGTATCCGTTTACCAAATTTAATCGCAATATCTTGAACGGCTTACAAGATATGGTAGTATTAATGATAAAATTTAGGGCTGTGCCACGCCCCTGTACGACCCTTTGGAAACTTGAAACCCAGCCTAATCCTAATTTGGTTTGCATGTGCACCAAATCACCAAGTTTCATAAAAATCGCTGAAACTTTTTTCAAAATTGGCCGGGGTAAATATACATAGAGTATGGGCGGTAGGCGTGTCTGTCAACCGATTTTGCCCATTTTCAATAGCAAGATACCTGCAAGAAGATGTGACCTGTGTGTGATAGTTTCATTCAATTAGCTTTCTTGGTTTTCCCGTAAAACTGATTTCAACAGACACCCAGACAGACAGACAGACAGACAGACAGACAGACGGACATCGCTAAATCGACTCAGGTGGTGACGCTGATCAAGAATATATATACTTTTCCATACCTGCCACGCCCCCTTCGATGTGTTACAAACGGAGAGACAAAGTGAATATACCCACAGTGTAGGGTATAAAAAAAATATTTTTTGCAAAACTAATTTTTACGGGTAAATATCTCTTGGAATTTTGCAACTATGTATATTGAATTAAGCGTGACTGTGGAGAGAAATTCGACGGCCGGGGAAAATCCATATCGTATTTTCACATGAATATGAGGATAGTTGCGACAATTTAGACATTCCATTCTTACCCAAAGGAACAAAAGCAATGTTACTGATATTAGGGGCCGTTCATAAATTACGTAAGACGTTTAGGGGGGGGGGGGGGGGGGGGTCGGCGGATTCTTACTACATCTTACGAGAGGGGGGGGAGGGTGAATGATCATCTTACGTAAGATTTAAAATGCGTATTCATACATTAAAGTTGTATTAACGCATCGTCATTTGTGAGAGTAATGAAATATATTTGAATTTTCGACAGTCACGAAAGATTCAGAAATATCGATTACAATCGATTTAAGTAATCGACTCTGAACGGAACAACTTCTCTTCTGTTTATGTAATGAAATATATGTAAGTTGTTTACACGCAGGGTCGACTTGTAACACCGTCTCACAAGTTTGCTATTATTCAGGCATTTACACGCAGATACGTCGACTTTGAAATTTTGTTGATGTTGTCCCGGTTCTTTACCACCCCCTTGCACTTGTCGTCTTCAACAAGAAGATTCGCTTTCGATTCCTTCTTCAACAGTAGACCAAAACAGCAATCAGTTTTGTCCTCTATTTCTTCGCTTAGCGTTAAATTACGATTGGTCAAAAGTACATCCACAGTTCAAAATCATGCCTTACGATTTTTTTTGTCCTTCGCTTGCAAACGTCTTAGCTGATCGAGTTTGTAATATTTGTGACCAGTACTTTGCCTCGAAAAAAGCTACTGTAATGCACAAAAAACTACATGGAAAAGACGGTAGTCGCACTCACATGATTCAACCAGTTTCAATTTTGAAACGTGGAAAGGGGAAAAGCCTTTGCATAATAAAACAATTGGAGATTTGTTAAGTTGCAGAGTGGCATGACGACGAGGATATTGATGTTACAGAGTTTGAATGTGAATCAGAAAATTCAACAGACGAATCGGGTGTGCCAATTGTAGGTTCACTATCAGACTGGTTGAAAAGCGCATGGACTAACGATGACTTTTTTATTCATCTTGAAAAACAAATGTGTAGTTTGTCATTTCGTAATATTTATTTAATATGTAACATATGTATATTAAAACTAAATATACATAGTAATATAGTATATCACATGAAAAATAAATTTTTTGACTAGTTTCACCTTAATTATGAATCTTACGTAAGATTTCGGAAGGGAGGGGGGGGGGGGGGGGGTAGTGAGAATCTTACTAAATCTTACTCGGGGGAGGGGGGGGGGGGTCAAAAAGTCATGAAATTGTCTTACGTAATTTATGAACGGCCCCTTATCACAGATTTACTTTGGGTGCAATTCGGTATTTGTTGTTTATCTGAGAAAGTGTTTTTAGAGTGGAAGATCAAACGGATATGCATAGTTTCGATGCTGTAGCTATCTAGAGACTCGGATGAGTCCTTTATAAAATATCCCATTTATTGGAGGACTCTGCACAAGTGCATTCCTATAATAAGTCAATTGAACTTGAGAAACCAAAAGTTGTTTTTAAGGCAATTCGGGGCGCTGAATTCAGTTCTAGTTTTTGAGATATTTAATAAATTTATTTCAACTATTTTAGACAATAAACGACCGATTTTTTCAATTAAAAGACTGAAGAGTTGTTGAACTCAGTAATTTGTATTGTTTGTTGTTGTTAGAGTCCAATAATTTGCTATTAGAATCCATCAGTTAATAGTCGTTTACTTGCCAAATCTTCTTGTAGCCGCTCTTCTTGCAAATCACTCATATCGTCTAAGTTTTCGGGACAAAAACGAGATGAGAATGCTGAAAATGTATTTTGAGAAACATTCGAGCTCCAATCTTGTGTTAACTTTGCAAAAAAATTGACTTGCGGTTACCAAGAAAGCTGTGAGCAACACCTTGAAATGATACCCACGCTACCACTTCTTGTAAAGTTTCCATTTGCCATTAATTTTCGAATATCCGACAAATATTCCTTTAATTTCTGCGTATGATAATTTGGAAAACAACTTGAATAAGTTCCTAATCTTTACGGATGAGCACTTTGACGAGGTTCTTGATAAGATCAATTTTTATGTGAAAAAGTAGAAGGAAAATTTAATTATACCTTTATATCGCCCAAAAATTTTCCATTGATGCTCATTCATTTGATTTTGACCTTTTGTAATTATAGGCCTGAAATTGCAAGCTTCCTTACTTCGAAGGATCTATTTTTCAACATACATATGTTTCTGTGAATGCCTTACGCTTAGAAGCAGGAGTTTTACATTTTTAAATTTTTAGTTTTTCGAAGTTCACTCAAATGAGTCTGCAATCCGTACTCAGTTGTAACGCTCATTCTTGCGAAGCAAGCTCCCTTAATTTTCAAGATCATATCTGCCTTATTTATTGCACTTTCTGTGTGATGCGAAAAAATTTAATTTAAAATTTATTGATATTTTTAAAATAATTTTGTTTGTTATTTTAAAACTTTTTACGTGTTTACTGGAAATTTCTCAACTATCTTGCACTTGTACTTTAAAGTAATTAAAATAAACGTAAACAACATTAAAAAAAAACTGTCAACTTAGGTTATCAGTTAAAATACAATTTTCGCAAATATTTCTAACATTTGCAATTTGTTAAGCTTTTTATCTTTTTTAGTAAACGAACACAAAAAAAAAAAAAAAAACACAAAGATAAAGGTTGACTAAAACAATTTTTCTTTTATTTTTATTAATACAATAATTTTTTTTTATAAGATTTCAAGTGCTTCAAAATAAACTTTTATAAAACATTTACCTTTATTTTTACAGATCGTTTCCGAAACTGAAATTTTACGCGCACAAGAGAGCAAAGAAGACCCAGACACACGACAAAATCAACAACTTAACTTCCTGCAGCGTTTCAAAAGTGCTTCTTTTGGTAATCTGGTTGACATTCCAACAGAGGAAGATAAAAAATCGATAGCAGAGCGGATGAGAAATAAATGTAAGTTAAAATTTCTCATGAATTTTTTCAGAGGATGGATAGATTGATGCTAAAAATTCCAATACATATAATTACAGAAAAAAAACATTAAGAGCTCTAATTTCTTGGATGATTTTGGACCACTGATCTTAAAAATAATCACAATTTAATATATACATATAATATTTATATGTTTTAAAATATTGAAAAAAAAAAAACGCTTTCCAAAAATATGTATGCCAAAGACTTTATTTTCGTCGTTGAAATTTTTTCCACATCATTTTAATATAAGCCTAACTTTCCTTACAAATTGATGAACTACAAATGTTAAAAAAAAAAACAATTATAAAGACTCTGCAAAAAAGCATCGGTTTTTAGCCAAAACATCAAGTTTTTAACATTTAAAATCTCGTAAAACAAATTTTTTTACGTGTTGTTGAAAGCGGACTTCTTAAGTAAAAACTAATGGAGAAAAGTGACCATAGCCATTACTCAATTTCCTCCAAAACAATTTTACTTAATTTTTATGTAACTCTTCACCTTTGGAGCTATTACAATTATTATTGGAAGCACTAATGGGATGACCAATAAATAAAGCTCTTCTGTGAAAAATTAGTTCATGAATAAGACTTGGTATTTTCGATAGATTTTCACACGCTGAACACGAATTAAAAAATGTTCATATTTTTTATATTATATATGGAGGTTGAAACCACATAACATGTAGATTTACCCTTTAGAAAGCCGTGCTGAGATACTGTCATCAGGGATGTAACTCTCAAATATATCTCAAATTGAAGCTATACCTTTTTCCCTTCGACGCCAATAAGCCAAAAATTAATCGCTTCTGACCTTGAAGTCCTGGATTACACAGAGTCATGAGTTCTGCGGCCAAATAATCATTTACCGTTGCCTATGCAAGGGTAGCCACTCTGTGCTGGCTGGCGTCAGACAGTGGCAAGGTATTAGTTTCGAAGTTTCTTCCTCTTTGAGTACTTTATAGTACTTTTTGCTTACAAGATATAATGCGCCAACAAACAAAATTGCCACATTTGAAGTAAAGAGAATCCTCAGAAAACTTTTCAGACGGCTTTACAACCATAGTTATCGGCCCATAGTTCTTCTGAAATGAGGTTGGCCAGCGACTTATGTACAGTCAAATTTGAACGCTCTAGTGTTAATTTACTGACGATTTGGTTCTACGATTACGTGGCATGAATCAGGAGGGCATTACGGGCTATACAGCGCGTGATATAATCAATTTACTGTGGGAAACGTTTGCCGAATAAATTATTTTGAGTAGTAGACCGGTCGACAGGCTGTATTATTTACCAAGAAACGTCCACAAAAGCTCGATAAAGTGGTCAAAAATTGAATGAATAGACAGCATAAGATAAAGCATATTCAAATACTAAAAAGCATAATGTTTGAATAAGTTCTCATATTTTATATCAATTCAAAATACGACAATCTTAAAAAAAACTCTGATATTTTTCGTACTTTACAAATCGTAAATATGCTCAGAATCGTACAATTATACTGAAATCAACGGCACGTAAATTTTCATTAAAATGATTTGCACAAAATGTCGTAAACATATGGCCATTTCCACGAAAACGGATGTTTTTGTCGCGTGCGAACCCCTTGGTGTTTTGATATTATCTTGAAAATGAAAAATTGCCCAAATTCAACCTTAGCACCAATTATTAAGCTAATTAGGGGCTATAACTTAAACCTATTGTCAAAATAAAAATCCGTTTTAATTTGAATTTTTTTTTTCTTTTAAATGTGTTCGACGGTCGAACGGGACCCATGGAAATGCCCATATGTATAAAAATAAATAAAACAGAATTTCGAGCCTCTTCATGATATTGAAATTCATTTTTTTTTCATGTACCATGTAAAAAAAAAAAAAAAACCAAATGCAATAATTCTATATAATATATGTAAATCTAATGTACTAGCAAAATATTGCGCCAGACCAGTGATTAGAAATCAATTTTTTCTTTAAATTTTGATAAAAAATATATTATTAACAACAAAAAATGCGTAAAAAGATTTTTACTTCGAATTTGATTTAAGTCATAATCACTGACCGGTATTTCTTTGCCATTTGAAAGCATTTTCGTTTAATATTTCGCTGTACCTATATCTTGAAAGAAGCCAAGCTTTCTTTGTATAATTGATAACATAAGGAAAGAGTGATTCATTTCATGCGGCACATGTTGAACTTAAGATTATTCTCAATATGATTTCATAACAAACCATAAAAGTTCATACTATTGTGGTATGAGAGACCAGTATTACAGCCTTCGCTCAAGATTAGTCACTGGACGTTTTAGTTCACAGAATTCGCGGAAGCTGGAATTATGCATTAAATCAAAAAGTAGATAGCCACAGTAGAATTAAAAATGAGCTTGTATTGATTGTATAATTTCTATAATAAAATCTTATAAGTATTTTTAATAAAATTGTTTCTCTTTTATTGCAGTGCAACGTGGAGTTTTCAAACTGTAAGTAACAAATCTATTAATAGATCATGAACATTTTTATTTTAAGTTTAAAGCTTTTAAGAAATAACTTGACGAGAACGAAAATGTACAAACTATTTTTTTTTACTGAAAACGGTACGTCATTTCAGAGAACTTGAAAGACTATTATAGTTGAGATTCTAATTTACTTAGACAATACGATTTTGAAGTTTCATTTTGAGAGGTAGATTTTCCTGAGAAATCACTCAAAAATAAGATAAAAAACAGCTTAAGAATAAATTCTAGTTTGATAGAGAAATATAGTAAATCTACATTAGGGGTCCATTAATTACGTGAGGTGCTTTTTTGAAAATTCGGATACTCCCTCCCCTTGGTGAGATTTGGTGAGTCCTGACGAAACCCCCCCCCTCCCCCTTTCCCTTCCGTGAGACTTATAATTTTTAAATATAATCTCTTATAATAATGTATAGTCACTGCATTAAAAAGTTGACATGAGATTTTTATTGACCCCCTCCCCCTTGGCGAGATTTGATGAGCAATTGATCGCATGTCATCACTAAAACCCATACATAATTTTTGAATTAACAGTCGTAATGAAAATCTGATCCATTGAATCAAGACTCGTCGTATTCTACCTGTGGTGTAAAATCGACAAAATTAATTAAATTTTTTTTTTCACACCACTCATTCCTTGACATCCCTTCTGGGTGAGGCACAACTGCCCAAAAGAAATTAAAAATCGTTCAAATAAGTTTCATACAAATTTCAGCATGTAAAATAAGAGTAATGCATGTAAAATAATGTAATGTTAATTATGATACCCAATCTTTGATTTCTCATTTACAGAATATTCTCCTTATAGTCTAAGATCCCACGATACAAACGACCTTCACCCATCTGCTTACCGAATGAAACTTATTTTTTATTAAATTTCGAATATAGACGAACACATCCAGGAACACTTGCCTATTGAAATATGGTCTTGGCTATTTTTAAAATAAGTTTCACTCGGTAAGCAGATGGGTGAAGGTCGATGTATCGTCGGATCTTGCACTATTATTTTTAGATTTTGAACCAACATTTTTTTTCATTGATTTTAAATGAAAATCAAACTCACGATTTTGTACCTACAATTTCTTTTATTGTTAGGGTCTTCACATTTTGGGGTAAATTTAAAATTGGCAAGAAAACACAACAAAATAACGGAACATCACCAAAAGATATATGCTTAATCTAAATGAAAAATATATTACGAACTTCAGCTCGAAATCGCAGATGCTTCTTCTATAATTCCCAAAAATTATTAGAAAACTTTTAACATGAAGTTGACCCAAATTGTACATTTTAATTTTTGTAAAAGCTATTTTCCAGAAAATTGATGCTTTATTATTGAACACCTGATAATTATTTCTTGTGTGTCCATTTTCAGAAACGTACGTTCACCAAAGAGCGAAAAGAAAAGTCGCGGCATTTTTCGACGTGCTGAAGCTACTAGTCTTTATCTTGAGGATGGTATGAAACCAAAGTATCCAATATTTGGAGCACCATTAGAAAATTTAGAACTTAACCAAACAACGCAACCGAATGTGCCACGTTTTGTTGTCGATAGCGTTGAATATATCGAACGAAAAGACTGCATTCAACAGGATGGCTTATATCGTGCCTCTGGCAATAAAGTATCCGTCGATGAACTGAAGCAGAAGCTTTCCGAAAGTTATATATACGATCCAAAATTATTAGTAACCGATGATATACACACGCTGACAAGTCTGTTGAAGCAATTCTTTCGAGAACTGGGTGCACCTTTGATACCGCAAGAGACATACGAGCGTTTGGGTCGAAATCTAACAGATGCCGCGGCAATTGAGACGCTGCGCAATGCTTTTGAGGAAATGCGTGAGCCAAATCGATCGACATTACAATTTCTAATTAAACATTTAACAAAGTAAGGAAATGATTTATTCAATAGCTTTTTAGTGATTTCTAATATTTTTGCTTTTACTTTTTTGCAGCGTTGCAACCTACAGCTCTGAAAATCGTATGCCTGCATCAAATTTAGCTATAGTCTGGGGTCCCTGTATATTATCGGCTAATCAAATTGAATATGATATAGCACGCATGAATACATTGGCCAAAGTATTGATCGAGAACTATGATCGCATTTTTGGTGCTAATGAAAGGTTGGTTTGCTGAGTTGTCCGAGGCAGATCATTGCAGCTGCATTCCTTGAAATGAAAAACTAAGTTCAAAAATTTACTCACACACATTCGTTCATGCGATTCATAAAAACATTAATTAGTGTAAGGGAAACTTACCAAAAGACATTATATTGAAACTTCAAAGATATTCAACTTGTCATTCTGTCTTATATATAAACATATACTGTTTTACATGTTAAGAATACTAATATTTTAATCATAAGTCTATTTAAGCAGAAAAGAAATCATCACAGAACTTAAAATAATAAATATAAAAACAAACTGTAATTCATAACTTGTTAAGTTGTAATCAATGATTTAGCATTAATATACTTATTTTAATTAACTATTTAATTATTTTATATATAATAATGTGATAACTTTGTACTAAGTCTATTTTTATACATCTAATTAATTATAAATAAAAAAATTGCTTTGAAAAGCATCAGATTTCAACACTTTCAAAGGACATCGTAACAGTTTGCATGTGCATAGAGGTTCTGCTATGCTCCGAATTCCGCCAAAATATTTCAAATTTTTAGGTTAAAGATTTATTTGCAAGAAACAATAGAAATTTGAACTGATAAATATTTTTTTGTAGAGTTGAAGAAAGAATAATTTGACAACAATCAATCTCGAGCCACTCCTTCAACTTAAAACAACAAAGATTTTTAGAAATGAGCTTGAAATTATTTAACGAAACTTACACTCCATACATTTTAAATTAATTCTAGAATTCTTTCCAGTGATTTAAAATTTTACTAAAGCAATTTGTAAATTTGATAATATTATTCACACATTCGTACAATATAGTGTTAATGAGCCGGCTATCAACCCATTGAGAGTTATGGCTGAAAAACCACAGCTTTCCTTATTAACTGATCCGGAAGAGATCTTTCCGGGCTTATTGGCCTAAAAGACTAGTGTCGACAATCACATGGCTTCCGGTCAAACCTTCTAAAAACTAATGACTATTGATTGTAGTTGTTTTAAGCTGAAACGTTGTCTTCCATTTGCTTGATTTATCTGACCCAATGCTAACTTTTGAGATATACCTACAAAATTTTAGAGCTTATAGATTTCTCGACTGAGAGTTTTCTCGAATGCAGATTTAAATATGCAATGCATTATTTCAATCCTGAATTACCTTTAAGCCTTTTCCACAACTCTTGCTAACAGGCCTGAACGTAGAAATCATCCAAGGGGCGGACTTAACTCGGATATTTCGTTATGAAGTTCGTAAAAAAAGTTTTTTTGACTACGACAAAGCCCAGAAAAAAAGAAAATATACAAAAATTATTTTTCGGTTATTTTCCAGTAAAAAAACAAATTTGTAATTTCTTTATTGTTTTTTTCTTTGTGGGCCTTGCAGCAGGGTCGTGTTTAAGCATAGGCTGTATAGGCTGCAGCCTAGGGGCCCGCGCCACAAGGGGACCAGCACCACAAAAAAATTTGTTCTAAAATTTTTAATTGAATACAAAAAGCTGCATCGATTTCTCGCAAATTGCTTCAATATCGCAGGCGTGTACAAGCACTTTATTGCATATCGTTTCATATTTGCATACGCTGTTAACTCTGGCATCGTTTTCTGTTTCGATAGTTCGCGTTTTTCTCGAATACGCTCACAATTTTCTCATAGAGGTTATTGCTATTGGAAAAATGATACGGTATGTTTGATTGAGCACGAAATTTCTGAATACCACATAAGTGCTGTAATTGATTTTGCAGCACTCTCTGAAAAAGTTTGGCGTATTGATCAAAACACTGGCAAGAAGTCCTCAGGAGATTAATTAGTGCGGTAGCTTTATCAGTGAAATGGCATTTAGAGGGGAAAATCAGACATTAGGGTCACCGAAAACTACAACTATCTAGGATTACTCGAGCTTAGTGTAGAGAAACTGTAGAAGGGGTCACACAAACTATCTTTCATTAACGACTTACTAGGAACTTGTGTAATGTGATGTTAGAATGTAGCAGTGGACGCCTTTTATACATTCGATCTTAACATAGGTTAGATTTTTTTGCTATTTAATAAATTTTCCCAGGGGGGGGCTCGTGCCAACTGCTCAGCCTAGGGGCCCGCACACACCTAGACACGGCCCTGCATTGCAGTCAAAATACTTTTTGAGCCCACAAAAAAAAAAAAAAAATTAATTTTTCACTATTAATTAATTAAATAGTAAATACATACTCGTAATACAAAAAAAAGTATTTTGGCCAAATTAATGGCTTCATATTGTTCATATTGTTCTGCAATAGTCAGAGGGTATTTTGAAAGTTATCCTACATATAATTTGATTTTACAAAAATCAAAGGACAATAATCATTTTTAAAAACACTTCAATTGAATCTCGCTACCTCTAATTCTTAATAGAATTAGCTAAAGTTTTACAGAAGCTTACTTAACGTATTAAGGAATCGGTGAAACGAAATATCGCAACTATGAGGGATAGATTAACGAAATCTCAGACCTTTTTGTTTAGAAATGCTTTAATTTTATTTAAATAACTATTATTTTGTTATTATTATTCTGTTTGTTTTTTTTGTTTTTTTTATGTTATTCTTTAATCTATCTATCATCATCAGTGCGTCGAATAACGTTTTGGGCAATGAGGGCGCATAGGGACACTACGTGCCCACCACTGGTCTAATTGTATGAATTGTCTGATATTTTCTAAAGTTATGTTGGAAATTTCGATTTAAAAGCAGATACATTTTAAGGATTAATTGAAGAATAACATTAAAAAAATATAATAAAAATAAAATTAATGTCGAAGTTATTTCGAAAACAAGGTGCGTTTCATCAGTAAAAATTTCGTAATTTCCAAAATTATATTGAAGATATTTTGTTTAAAAAAATTTATTTAATTAATAAACAAAATAGATTAAGTGTAAAAAATTTTTGAGATATTTCGTTTCAGAAAATGTCCAAAGGGATAAAAAAAAGCCGAAGTATGCAGTTATTTAAAGAATAAGCTACACACATACTTTTGTATGTATGTCCTGACTCGATAATTAGTTATCATTATGTAAGTAGATAATTCTGCCAGTGCCTGAATAAAACTCGTCCAAAATCTTTTAATATGAAAAATTTATGTCAATCGGCAAAAAACACAAACTCTAAGGGAAAAAATTTAATCGGAAAAGTAGCATGAAAGTGGAATCCAGTCAATCACAAGAAATTAAAGAGATTTCATCAGAATTACACTTAACGATGTTGTCGTTAAAGCTGGCGATATACCAAACTACATGTCTATAACATAAAAGCTAATATCGTTAAGTAACTACTAATAACTGTAAAACCAAACAACAGCAATACGTAAGCTAGTGATTAGGAATACCATTTAGTGGAAAAGCTACTAAGTGCATTTAAAATATTCTCAATCGCCGAGTAAATGTCGGAGACTTACTCTGCTGAACAACAAAATAGAAATACAGTCGACCCACGGTAATCTGACAAATATTTTGCAAAGTTGTATTGGATTATCGAATTTATCGGACTATATAGTGCTGTCACCGACCAATTGTAGTCCGAAACTTTTTACGAAGGAGTACCTTAAATACCTTGATAAAAATTTAGTTTCTATAGATAGGCGAAACTAAAATAGCATTTACCTGCCTTGCTTTTGAGAATTTAAATCAATACCTTAGTCAAGTTGTACAGCATCAATTCGTGACATGAATAGCAGAACATACAGTTTCTTGCGCCTGGCATGTCGCATTACAGAGTGCGCCGGATTCGCCAACGGCCGGATTACCGCGGGTCGACTGTATGCTGAATAAAAAAGTTCAAGTTTAACAAATACAAATTTAGCCAATTCTGGTCTTTCTGGTATAACTAGTTTGCTAGTCATCTAACAAGTAAACTAAAAGAGAAAGAGTCAGCTGGAGCACAGTACAGTGCAAGATGCAACTCAATCTCGATGCACAATCCTATGTTAATGTATTACGTTCTGTATTAAAGTGCAATCGCTGAAATAGAAAAGCTCGATTTACTCTCGTATCAGGGGTTATCATAATTGTTGTTTGATGTCTCAAGATATTTTACATGTGGAATCCATACACAAAATAAAATTTAGCTGTCGACATATAGAAAAATAAATACGAGAATCATTCTCGAATCAGCGATAGTGATCATTTGTTTAGAAGTCGATTCAACAATAAATTACATTACTGTGACAAATCTTAATTTTTATATAAGAATTATCATAAAATGTGGAAAAAATCGTGCGTTTTCTTAATTATTTGCTTACTAAGTCTTGTGTATGATGTAAGCTGCGATCCGCTTGAGGACAACCGTAATGTGTTAATGGCAATCCTCACAGAGGGGACGGGTTCGTGCTCTCAATATTTTCAATATTTGCGCACTGACGATTTTGTTAACGGTAAACTTGCACTTCCCAATATGAAGATAGGTGACCTCGTCAAGATCACATTTTATCAACCCGACTTATCATTCCTACCGGTAAATATTTATGAGATAATTTTTTCTTTTAAATACTGAATATTCGAATTGACTTTCAGCAATTCAATGGTATCTTGTTACCGGACATTAGTGCGGATGAGGTTATCAATAGAATAAAAACTGGTCAGCAAATTACTTATCGCGTAGATTTTCCATTGTTGCCAAAGGTGCCAGAATTGCATAAGATTTTTATCAACAGAAATGAATTATGCGAGTCAAATTTTAGTAATTATTTGATGAATAGTAAAAACGGTTTAATTTCGATTGTTTTCTTTTACTAGGCAACTCCACTGACAAAATATTTACTCTCCGATATGTTCTGAGAAGATCGTTGTCTGTTTTCACTTATAACACCAATTTGCCTCACTTCGCTGAAGACCAAAGTGAGCCTTGTGGACTCGTTGATACAGAAATTGAAGTTCATAGATTTACACAGCTTGCTTATGGCGGTACTGTTATAAATCGTGGAGAATATCCCTGGCTGGCGGCAATTTATAAAAAGCAGAGAAGGGGTATAAATTTCCTTTGTGGTGGCTCACTTATTTCATCAAAAATTATAATGTCAGCAGCGCATTGCTTTGTTGGCCTGAGTTTAACAGCAGAAAAGGTTACTGCGATGTTAGGGCGCTATAATTTAACAAATCTTGTGGAGAATGGTTATGCGATATATGAAATAAAAGACATAATAAATCATCCAGAGTACAAGTACGGACCAGGTTTTTCCGATGCGGACCTGGCGTTGCTAGAATTGAAGGAACACGTAAGGTAATGAAAAGAAAAATTAAATAACACAGAAATACGAAGTTTTCCTGTTAGGCAGACGACAGTTATCTCCTCAGAAGTGGAGAAGTGGCGTTTTTTGCTTACTTTTGAGGTTCTGTATGGTATTTGAAAATATTTTCAGCTAATTTCAAATAAAAACATCATTTAGTATCATAATTTCTCACTAAAATGAAAACAAAAAATGCATTTTGCTTGTGTACATTTTTCTTCAAGGCACCGAGATCTTGATCCGTTGAGTAAGATTGTTGGGTTGTTGATCATTATAGGTGAATATTTAAAAACTCATTTAAAAGACGAAACATGGTACTAAATAATGTTTCTATTATAAATAAGCTGAAAAGAATTTTGAATTACATAATCTTAAAAGTAGACATTATTCGCAGACCTGTTTCTGTCTATAATGCGCAGTATTCCTGAATTCATATAAAATTTCATCATTTCAATACAAAATTTATTTATATATTGATATATATCTTTAGTTTTACTAAATTCATCAAGCCAATATGCCTATGGAGTGAACCTGCGGACGTGTCACGAATTGTTAACGAGACTGGTGTGGTGGTTGGCTGGGGCAGTGACGAAGAAGGTAACAGTATTTCAACCGCGCCAAAACAAGTGGACTTGAGAATCGTTTCTTTCGATGAATGCTTAAGTTCATCACCGGCGTTTAGTGGACTAACATCAACACGCACTCTGTGTGCTGGGAACCGTGATGGCTCTGGGCCTTGTGAAGGGGACTCCGGTGGCGGTCTAATGCTAAATCGGAATGGCGTCTGGATGCTTCGAGGTGTCATTTCTTTAGCATTAAAGAGTCAACAGCGATGCGACTTATATGAGTATACAGTGTATTGCGATATAGCAAAACACATGTCATGGTTGGAAAATTACACCAAACGAACAGAACCTCTAATAATAGGCTCTGTCGAAAATATTTGTGGAAGAACAGGCACGGAGTCGCGAATTGAACATCCTTGGTTAGCTGCTATTTACAGAAAATTACTAACGGGTGTAATATACAAATGCGCTGGTATGCTAGTTTCTCAACAAAGCGTCATAGCACCTGCTAGCTGCTTTTTGTTAGGGAATCATAAAACATTGGCAAGCAATGCCATAAGAATTTATCTTGGACGCAATGATCTTCATAATGTTAAGGAAAATGGAGTTATCACGCGTGACGTAGCAAATTTAATAATTCACCCAGACTTCGAACTTTCAACCTCTAATTTCCAAGATAACAATTTAGCTTTACTCCAAATGAATGCTCCTGTTGGGTACGTTACCAATAATACCAAGTCAGATTTTTACTTAAACAAATATTTATTTTTAGTTTCACACAATATGTAAGACCAATTTGTCTATGGAGTGAGTCTATGGATCAGTGGAAAATTGTGGATCAATCCGCCACTTTATTAAGTTGGCTTGGAATTAACTTTAAAAGTTCGGCATTGCCTACGACAATAGATGTTAATATTTATTCTGACTGCGAGTCACTGAATTATAGCTTGAACAGATCATATAGCTTGTGCACACCCAGCTTTGGACATATTGAGGGTTTTCTAACATTTCTAATGATCAAACGAAATGGACGTTGGTGGCTGCGTGGTGTGAATTCAATGAGACAATATAGTGGAACTGAGAATCACTCGGTATATGCTGATGCAGCGGTATATACGTCGTGGATTCAAAACAACATGATATCATAAGGGATGCAAAAATATTCAAAATATGTTAATAAAATGATAAAATAAAATTAAAAATAAAAAAAGGTTTAGTCTGTGTGAAACTAAATGAATTTATTTTTCAAATAGTAGGTGGTGCCACGCCCCTAACGGGAAAAAACGTTTCCACAGCTAAACTAATGGACCGATTTTGATGAAATTTTGAATCCTAAGAAAGATTATTAGAAACTCTGATTCCTTAAAGAGGGCGTGGCATCGCTCAAAATAGGAAAAAACGGTATCACGGCTGTGCCACTAAACCGATTTTGATGAAATTTGGTACGCAGATAGATTGAAACATGAGTAAAAATATTTTTTTTCAAGTGGGTGGTGCCACGCCTCTTACAGGAAAAACGTTTTAACAGCAAAAAGACAAGTTTAATATTCTTTTAAGAAAAATATCTACTCCTTCCTCTTTTCTTTGTTAAAATTGATCTCACTTATTGATTTGATAAATATAAACATTAAATTTGTTTTTTTAATTACTGTATATATCTTAAATATTATTATTTATATAAATATTAAAGTAATTTCGAAAAATTGTCCAGTTGAACATAAACGGAAAAATATGTCCCGTTCGAATGTCCCGTTCGAATGAATTATTATGCATTGTAAGAAAAAAAAGTAAATAAGATCTTTCAATCAAACGAAAATCTATTAAAAAGTTACATTATTCCATAAAATTTTAAAATTAGTCGCATTAAAAAATGTTGCCAGGTTTCGCTGACTTCTGCTTTTCTATAGATGGCCATGAAAAACACTTCCGTTTTTTGTCCCGTTCGAATGGCTTTTTAATTGCCTCTATCTTGGAACCAGTATTACGTCTGGCATCAACTTTACCACTCAATATAGTGCTACCAAAGGGCTATTCCGCCCTAGGCACGTGCCTACAGAGCACACAAAAAAAAGTTCTGTGTGAGCAAAAATATGTGAACATTTTTTCAAGTTTTTATAGAATTAAATAGTCTTACTTATTGAACACACTGTTTTTATAGCTTAGTTAAGTCGAGACTTGAAATGCAAAAATTGTTTGGTTTGTGCAAAGGATTAGCAAAACTTCCAATGTTTTCCAGCAGATGGTACGCAATGCGCAGAGGCATATCGTTTTTTTTTATTTTACTACAATTACTACATATGGGCATTTACATTCTGGCGTTACGTTACGTTTGTACGAAAAAATATTTAAAAAAATATACAAAATGGCACATTTTTAAAAAGGTTTTTTTATATTTGCATAGTAATTAAGTAGCACTATATTAAGTAAGAACATTGACAACAATCGATCATAAGGATTTCAAGATATAAGCAAAAATGTGCACTGGCGTTTCGTTACAAGAAACAGAAGTGAGTTTTAGACTTGGATTACAAAATTGCAAAACTCTGCGAATTGGGTAAAGCTTTTAGTATAAAACTCTTTTTAGTAGAACTCGATATAATATAGGTTTATTTTCCAAGTTGTCAAATTTGAAAACTTTCTCGATTTTTTTGTTATCTGACGTTACGTTACTTGGCGTTACGTTACTTAAATTTCCATTGGAAAGTTTTTAGCTAAAATTGTTTTAAAAAAATTAATTAGCGCAAATATAACATCAATTTTAGCTATTATATATTACTACCAGGAGACAGGTATTTCTTTTGGAGGCTGAAAGAGTGGAAAAAATATGAAATATGTTGAAATCAGTTGAATAGTATGAATTAAATATTGTTATGGTTAAATATATGGAAAAAATATGGAAAACACTTAAAAAGTTGAAAGAGGTTGATAAAATATGTAAAATGTTGAAGAACGTCAAAAAAAGTTAAAAGTCAAAAAATGTAAAATAAACAAAATATCATACAAGGAAATTACTGACAATTCGGCGTTACGTTACACACTTTCGAAATTTATTATAAAATTAACTATTTGTTTAGTAACCGAGTTTTTTATTAAAATTAATTCAATTTATTGACCTTTGTTAACATACAAAATTTCACGCACTTGCGATCGTCAGAGTAGAGATAATGAGAATAAATGGTTTTTTTCTGGCGTTACGTTATCTTAGAATTTCATTGAAATCAAATCAAAATTTTACCATTACATAATTGATATTTGTTTGCTCTTTTACATTTATTTTACGGTTAGTTGTCGTTCTAGCCAAGGTTTTGCGATAAGAATGCAATTGCACAAATACTCTTAACAATGCAAATTGTAATGAGAAGATGCTCTTAGAAATAAGCAAAACTAACGAAAACGTGAATTTGAACTTTATAGCCCGATATATAGCCATCGTAACTAAGGAAAACTTTGAACTCCTTAATTTAATTAAATTTGAATATCTCTCTTTAATAATGCAAGTAAGAAAAAACTGTTGGTTATCTTTTAATTTTTAGGTCACGGTAGACTTTTCTGTGGAAATGCCCATTTATGTATATATGAGGATGTTTATTTTGAAATTTTTCAAGATGGATTTTATTTATTCTTTCGCTTGAGGAATAAAAATAACTGTCCCAACATTGCTGGTGCTAATTAAAAAAGTGCAAGTAGACACTAAATAATCGCTAACTCAGGTCGCTTGAAAAAAATGTCGCTTGGTCTTCAAAGTTTAGACAAAAAGATAATATTAGGTCTCTGAATTTTAGGGATCTTAATATACTGAACATAGAGTATTGCAGAATATTTCAGTAACTTTTTTTTTGAAGCGCTAAATATTTCAAAAGCTTAGGTGGATATTTGAATATTTTTTTCTATAAGATTCATTGGTCAAATTTTGGCTTTACTGCCTTCATTCACAGGGCTTTTTGTTGAAAAACTGAAACCGTAATCCTCAAGCGAAATAAAAGAAAATTTTTTCTTCAAACACTTTAAGTTCCATTGGATAAGTTTTGAGAATTTGGGCTTTATCTTGCGAAATTTTACAAATTGATGTTAAGAAAAAAAAAAAAACGGTTTTTTATTGTTGAATTTTCTTCAGTTATTTCTAATAATTTTTGTTTTTGTTGTCCACGGTTACGGCTCTTAAAATATGGAAACTATACATGTGGGTACTACAAAACTTAAAAATACAGAATTTTGTGAAAATAAGACGAAATTTCAGACGTAATTTAGGACTGGCGTAACAATAGTCTTAGCGCAAACCTTTTCTACAAGTTGTGAACTGACTGGTTTTTCAATTTTGAGTTTAGTTGAGTAAAGTTTTTGAATCTGTTATCAAATTATAATTACCATAGCAGTAATATTGCACAAAACGGTTCCCTTGGCAACGCTCTACATCCGGCACTTTATCAAAATACAATAATTTGTCTTGAAATCATAAAAAACTTTAAATTGACTCTAAACTTTGTTAGTTGAAATCAAATTCAAAGGACATCATAGATAAAAGAAAGCTAATTTAAAACCGGATGTGGTCACTTTTTAATCAGAAGACATACAAAAAGTAACTTCAAATACATGGTAGGATAAGCCAAAAAAAAAAAAAAAAAGATGCAAGAAATATTTTGTACTGTATTTGCTTACCAGTCTTGATTGAGTTGACATATTTGCTAAAAAAGTTGGACGACAAAAACCATAAAACGATGAAAAGAAAAACTATAATTCGGCATATTGGCGAAGCAATTTAAAACTGAGGCAAGTGCCAAGTGAACGATAGAATGGCACACACTCTTGTGTTGTGTACATAAGAAGAGAAAAAAGGACCTGACCGGATGTAATAGCTATTCGGGCTAAAAGCTCACCACAAGATTATAATTCGATTCGGCATATGGGTGGATAGCTGCCATCAGTACAAGTAGTCATATGACACTGCATGAGTCCTTGAGAAAGCGTGTGCATACATTTATATTGATATACCCAGTGGAAAATGTTTCTATCAGCGAATTTTTTACAGAATTCTTTGCTGCTTTTTTCAATGAAACGTACATTATTCTAAAAAAAAAATTCTTTCTACAAATTACGGTTGATAACGAGATTCAGTTGATAGCGCAGTCAAACGTTCGATTACATTATTGAGCATTTGAGTACTTAGTTAGGAAAAAACACGAGCTATGTGGATTTTAAAAACGTCGGTTATTGCGTGTTTATAGCAAAATTCCAAGGTGAGATAAAAACTATCACTGGAGTTACAATGCATAACCTTAACACATAATAGTTCAATTTTCCATATTATGTGTGTAGTTCCCACCAATATGAAAAAGATTGTCCTAATAACCGTCTTATCTAGGATTTTTAAAGCTAGTTATTGTCAAAAAGTTTCAAGTTAAATGACTACATTTAGCCATGATAGGAATTCAAAAATTTCCGAAATTGTCGGGGATTTCACGATAAATATGTTAAACGAAGTCATGAACTTTTTATCAAAAAAATTTAACTTTTTACTATTTTACGAATTAATTTTAATATTTCTGACAAATATAAGCTTTTGCCAAAAAAATTTTGCTTTTCACCATTTCAGGAAATAAATGCTGACCAAAAGAAAATATTTTTTTCGAGAATATCGGGAATGGTTTCTGTAAGACTTGGTAACCCTGTGTGCAGATATTATTTTACTAGGAACTTGATCTCGCCTCAACCAAATAGAGTTTGAGGAAACAATTTGGACCTAGTCGGCCACTATGAGACAATTGGCTTATAAGCTTATCGCCACCCTAACTTAATTAAAATATTCTTTCTGAATGTATTTCTAACAGGGTGTTCATTTGTATTTCTAAATTTGTGTTTTTCGTTATTAGGCTGCTAATAAACTAAGCCGAAATACACAAAAAAAAAAATCTAGTCATTCAAAAGATTGAAGTTATATTTGCAATTTTCTTTTCATTTTTAGCTTTTGTGGCTTTGAAGTCTTTTATCAGACATTTGTGGCTTGTGAAGCCAAACCTCACAAACGTGATTATCTTGCAAAACTCAATATTCAACTGCTTCAACTTAACTCATTCCGTCGACAGATAAACCGCTGCATTTGTGACAATTACTGACCAACGCATTTTGAATTCATAACTGCTTACTTATCGAAAATGTCCTTCAACATTGTGGTCATTAGTAGATAGTTTCTAAATTTAAATATTTTCTCTAAGTTTTGTCTTCACTTACAACATTTATGTGGTTTTGCGTGAATATTTTGGAATGCAATTCAATGAAGCTGATAAGAGAGCAACATTGTATTTTAGTATTTGAAGTTTTTTAAATATAATAAGGCCTGTGTAAGTTCATTATCACTTTTGGTTTCCGAAAAAAACTTATTTAGAGCACAAACGAACAATTTCGCCATGGGAAGTAAGTTCTTTTTTTCTTTCCTTCAAACAGTTTTTTAAGTCAAAAACAAATTTCGAGGCATATGCTGTAACTTGCCTAATGCCAATCCCCATTTGAAGTATTTTATACCCTTCACTTAGTTACCTAATAAAATCGGAAATTTGTCCAGAAAATTAATTTCTATTTTTCATCTATCTGAGTTGTCCTTAGTTCACTTGTCATAAATATCAAGTGCGGCAAAAGAAAACACTTACTCATTTCGATGAGAAAGAAAATATATCAAAATGTGGGAGACAAAAAAAAATTCATCCTAAAAAGGGTAAATGACAAACTAAACAAAAGTCGAAACAAAAAAAAATTAGGAAGAATATGTGAACCTTATAAACACCTACAAAAACAAACATTCAGTCAGTTAAACAAAAACACAACAGACATACCAACTTGACATATGAAAAACATTTTATGTTATGTCGCATCAAATAAGGACAATAATAATTCCATGCTACGCGTAATATGGCCTACATACATGTTTCTGTGTAGGCCAAAATACGACGACTCTCGGAGTAGAGTACATTTCAGGCTTAACGATATTAAGCCTTAAGTGCGTGTTGTAGCTTTATTTGTTTGACATTATAATGCGCTTAAAGCACAACACGTGCTTAGTGTACTTACGAGTAGTATGTGGTGCGTAAAGGCGGTAGCTAAGAGAGCTGTCAGTTTTGACATTTTTGTCAAGCAGACTATGAGGACCATTTCGATTTTCTTTCGTTTTTCGTTAAATTTTCAATATGACATTAAATTTAATGAATTTATGTATGACTGGAACAGGGTACATGCACTGATAATTTTGTCTTCTTAATCTCATCGATGAGATAAGGTCGGTCCTATATTTTTTATTGCTTCAATTGTTGAAGAATGATTGAAAATAAAATTTGAATATCTTAGGGTCATTTCTAGCAATCTTAAAATCAGGCATGGGTCTTGGTTGGTTTTTTGTACCAACATACTTATGTAAGTGGAAAGGTTGAAAGCGAATTTTCGGTACTGGGTTCAAACTCTTGAAGCGCACGGTCGATACATATTTTCCAGACGCATTATTTTGCATCAGTGTTTGTGGAAAAATTCAAAATTTATTTTGAACATTATTTGCGTCAACCTCTTGTCTAAATACTCATTTTTTGATAACTCCACTCTAATTGATCTGATATTCTGAAAAGACCAAAATTGAAGAAAACACATCACAAGCACTATCTTCAGCAAATTTTAGGGCCTGCTTCCAGCATGGATAAGGGAGAATGCAAAATTGAAATTTGTATATCACCCTGGCAACATTAATTTTAGTTTTGAGCACACTTTGTGAGTTAAACAAATTTTTTTCACCAATCGTTGAGGAGAGATCGAAAAATAGTCTTACAAACTTCCAGAGGCGTCCAAGGGCACATTTAAGCTCCACAATGAGCTTTTTTTTTGGAAATTCAGAAAGAGCTAAATTTAAATCTTTAATAACACTAAGACATCACAGAGTTCCCAAGTTGAAAATAAGGAATTCCCGGCCTTCCCAAAATAAAACAATTTTTCCTTGAAATGCACTAAAAAATATATATAAATTAACATTTCAAGTTACTGTTTTTTTTTATTAGAAATATTTTAAATTCCTACAGAGCCCCCGGCTTTGATCTGCAATTACGAGCTTGGTCAGATCAAAACCGGCCATGGATATCCATGATCCTATAAATCAAAATTTAAGTCGCTGTATTGACAGAGTTATTTGTTGTATCAAAATATTTCTTACAAATTTTAAGAACAAGCTTTAAACAAAAAGCTGGTGAGCTTCGACAAAGGGGCGTGGTACCTACCATACAAGCAAAAGCGTCAAAGCGCTATACTGAGTGAATTCTTCAAGGTTATGAAACAAATTCTTACACAAATAGTAGGAATGGCTCGAAAAAATTCTGATCAACAACTTCGTGAATTATTACAAGTGGGCATGGCGAAAACGTGGCAAACTGAGTGAGAAGTATTTAAAGTAATGAAGCCGAATTTCACCTCAAAGTAAGAAATGGTTGTTCGGTCAAGCATCAGACAAAATTTTGAAGGAATTCCTTTGATTTCATTTAATAATATCCATTATTTTTTTATTTAGGTTCAAGTTTTTAGTTTAGCCAGAAAATACTTATAAATAAGTTGCATTCAAACAGAAAAATTGTTTTCATATCAGCGCAGTCTACAGTTTCCATAATTCTCAGCTTAATGATATGTTGAAGCTAATTGAGCGAAGCGCAAATACACGGGGGCAGCTTTACTTCTTCGCAACGACATAAAAACTATATTTATATAGTTACTACTCGTTTCATATTACAGACGAGTAATATTTGCTAAGCCACATGCAAATAACAAAAATCAGTTTTATTTGAAATATACTAATAAAAAGAAGCATAAAAAACAGATTAGAGTTTTTTTTAAGCCGTAGAGCAGGTGGTCGCTGTGTTTTATTTGTCTCTCTGTCTACCTATGTGCTTGGTCGCAGCACTAAAGCACTTGCAAATGTTTTTCGAAAGAGAAGTGTTGCAATAACTTCATGTATCGATTTTTTTTTTCTTTGAACGCCCAAGAACAGTTGACGAAACCGAAAAAATGTATTTTTTTGAAGTGAAAACTTCTTATGGCACGTTGTGCGGCTGAGGAAAAAAGTATAATTTCGCGACACCGACCGTCATCGGGAAGACTTGGGAAACGAACTCGATTTTGGAATTTTGAAGACTTGGGAAACGAACTCGATATTGGAATTTTGAAGACTTTTGAAACGAACTCGATTTCAGAAATTTGAAGACTTGGGAAACGAACTCGATTTCAAATTTGGAAGACTTGGGAAACGAACTTGATTTTGGAATTTTGAAGACTTGGGAAACGAACTCGATTTTAGAATTTCGAAGACTTTGGAAACGAATTCGATTTCAGAAATTTGAAGACTTGGGAAACGAACTCGATTTCAAATTTGGAAGACTTGGGAAACGAACTTGATTTTGGAATTTTGAAGACTTGGGAAACGAACTCGATTTTAAAATTTTGAAGACTTGGAAAATGAACTCGATTTCAAAAAATTTATAAAACGTTGCCTACTTTTAGGTGCTATTAATAATTTGCCCCTAAAAGTAGGTAACACTTTCTGACAAATTTAAAAAAAAACGCCTAAAAGTAGGTAACGATTTTAAAAATTTCAGATAATGTGTCCTAATTTTAGGTGCTATTTTTGAAATTCGTCGGAAAGTGTTGCATACTTTTAAAGCAGCTCTCACACGATCAATATTACTGACAGTATAATTACTGACAGTATTTACATTACTGTCAGTGTACCACTCACACGGTCAGTATTGTTTATTGTCAGTAATCAGTTTTTTTGACATTCGACTGGTGAAGGTGCGAACTATGCTCCGGCTACGTGACCGACAGCCGAAAATGGCATGCCACTTTTTGGGGCAGATTCCATCCAAACTTGCACCACGCCTCCAGCTAGGCATCGGACGACCATACCCTTGGACGCAATGTTCCATGCCACTGAATGAGGAACTTTTTCAAGTTTCTTTCAAGTTTCGCTGCCTCATCGTCTATCTGCCACAAAATGGGGCATGCCACGCCCCCTCCCAGGATTTTTCCGTCCCGTGCCTACTTGCACCCTCTGACCAACTTTCAGCCGGATCTGCCCCGGATCTGGCCACTTTTCTGTGCAAATAATACTGATGAACTGTCAGTATTCACCTCTGCCCAAAGCAGAGAAAAATCTGAAATACCAGGCCACCTTGAACCAGCAGCAAGCAAATTTGGTTTTTTGAAAAACTTTAAAACGTTATATCTCGGCTATTACTAAACCGATTTAGACAAATGAGGTGTAATAGTTTTTTTTAAGAACAAGCAGATTTTTTTGAAGTCATTTGTATTATGATTAACTGTCACAAGATGGCGTTTTAAGCAGTTTGAATATTCTAACAGCCAGAACTCGGCAACGAATAAGCCGATTTTGATAAATGTGGTGTCATAGTGTCTGTTAGAAGAAGCAGATTTTTATCTTAAAATTAAGAAAAATTATGTTTAAGCTATTTAGTCACAGGTCCAGGTACTTTTTTTACCTGATTTTTTCTTATACTTACATAATTCGCAATGATGGGTCTTACTGCAATCAGAATAAATTTTTGTTTTTAAACATAAGGAGTACTTAGCTCAAATTTAATTATTCACAGTTGAGGCTACTGAGCCGAATATACTTCTTCCAGCAATTTTTGAAGTGAAAACTTCTTATGGCACGTTGTGCGGCTGAGTAAAAAAGTATAAACTCGTGACACCGACCGTCATCGGGATTCCCCGTCATGAATGCGATGGTAAAATTTTAATGTTCTATTGTTTCTTTTAAATAAAAAATATTCCAAGTGGAAGACAAAAAGCAAAGCATACACACTAACTGACACATTTAATTCTCATTCAACGATTGTTATGCTTACATGTTTCTTTCTTTCAATGTCCGCGTTGTTGCGTTGACAAATTGAGAATGAGAGCGAGAGTAAAATTTGAATACATATTCCGTTTTTGTCTTCCATTGCATTGCCATAAAAAAAGAAAACGCACACATACCAATTAACGCACTAACTTGCCATTAAACGATTTGTTTTCACTTCTTTCGGCACTCCCGGAGTGCAACCCGCCGTTTTTTTTTCGGATGAAACAGTCTCCAGATATATTGCTCACCGAAAATTTTGTGGTCTTTTACGGCATTGCACTTTTTTAACTTATCGGTAAATATTTTTGGACCAACATTTTAGGGATAAATCTAATAATGTAAAAAAATATTGGTCTAAAACAAAATGTCCCTTAGAAACAAAAAATTTAAGAAAGTGTCTTTTTATTTTCGAAAAACTCCCGGAGGTCCTTAAGAGTCTCTCTAACACATCACACCCCGTCGGGCTGAATCTTATTTTCGACACGTTCTAATAAACATATGTATTATATGTACATCTATTTATGTATCAAAGATATGTATTTTGAAAATAATACTCGTAAGATAAGTAATATCGTTTTATCTTCACATCCCTATTCAAAGTGATGTTGCAATGCTTGCATAACTACCAGTATATGACACACAAGGATTGCCAGCAGGATATGCGCCGAGAGTAAATTCATTTTATATTCAAATTTTGTTTACCAAAAACGTTTTTAACAGCGGCTTGGATCTGATAGTTTGAAATATTGATGTAACCATCGATAGTGGTGATGATGATGTTGACAATGGAATTCGCTGTGATGATAACAGCGACAATAATGATGTCATCGACATGGCTTTCTAATATATATTACTATGTATCTTGTAAGAGTTCAAAGGACTGACGTTACATAGCGATTAAAGTGAAGTTTTAAGAATATCACTTAAATAAATATTCTGCAATATGTTAAAAGTTTATTTTTTTTTTCGTACGGTATGTTTTGCAATTTGCAATTTTGCAATGAATATTTTTCGCACGCTTCTTTTATGTTCTTATGAAACTCAATTTTTATGACGTGGATCATAATGCTCATAGTGAGTATGGAATGAAAAATTAAGAAAGGCTTCCAATATTCAAGATATATGCGTTGGAAGTCAGTATATAAAATTGTTTATATATTTGGAGTCCTAGAATCGATTTCAAGTTAATTTATGGCGTGCAATTAAATGGAATAATTTTTATATTCTAAAAAACAAGGTTCAATGATATGCATACCTACATATGTATTGTATATTATTGCAAAGATCTCGATTCTTACTTGACAAAAAAGATTAATAGTTATTAGTATAAAGCCTCTGAAATAACATATATTTTAATTCATCTGTTTTCAATGCCAAATTTCGTACAATTGGAACTTCGTTTGCTTTATTGAATTTCTTATTCTTATGACAATGTGAATTCTTATGTTGAGTGCAATAGTTGAAGCCAAATGTTGTTTGCTTAATAAAATCAAATGTTGGCAGCACTTAGATATAAAATAAATGTTTAATATCTTTGTTTCGCAAAATTGCATAATATACATATATTCTACAATTTTCGTCCATCTGTTTAATTGATCAATTGGAAGCAATATATTTATAACAATTTGATTTCAGGTCTTTCAGACTTATTTGAGCAAATTGTTTGGTCATAAACAAAAAACTGGCTCCATAATCTTGAAATAAGATATAGTATGTGAGAGGCGTATTTAAGTGAAAATAGGCGATTGATCAATCATCTAATTTTCACCTACAAATAACACAATTGTCATGATAATCAATATTACAGGAAATGTAAACCAAAAACCACTCGCTGGTTTTTTTAATTCGTTAATGTCAACACTGTCAGATTACAGCAAGCCTCAAGAAAGTTAGTGCCGTAGTCATTACCCGGCGCTCATAAAAAAACCTAATAAGCAATATATGGTGGGTAGTTAAGGACTGTCCCAGAAAAATTTGTCACTTTTATTTTCAATTATAACAAAATACCCAATAAACTTTTTGGTCTTTTTTCTTTTTTTATTAATAATGGCTAGTGTTAAGGATATAAATAACTAAAAACTAGTTAACAAGTTTTTTTTTCATAAAAATTTCTAACGTTTTTCTAAAGGCCCTTTATTACATTTTGTGCAGGTGTTTCATCGACAGTACGGAACGATCTTTTTCACTTAAGTCTAAAGTCTTGTAAGTTTTTTGTAGTCTTACCACTCTTTCGAATATTTCTTTTTATTAGAGCCCGATATTTTTCAATTGGGCGAAGCTCTTGGCAGTTGGGCGGATTCGCTATTTTTGGTACACAATTGATCTTGATACCATTCCATCGTAGCTTTAGAGTAATGATAGGTTGCTAAATCTGGCCAGAGAATCACTGTACCGTCATGTACACGAATAAATGGTAGAACACGTTTTTCGAGGCACTCGTCTATATAAACTTTTGAATTGATTGTGCCTTGCGTAACAAAGAAGCTTCTTCTGAGGCCACAGGTACATAAGACCTGCAAAACCGTATATTGCTTCGAAAATTTCGAAATTTTTTTTTCCTTAAATTTACTAGGCATATGCCTTCTTCGGTGACGTACGAGGTACCTTTCATACAATTTTCGGGCTCGTATCTGAGCCATCAACTGCTTTTCATCAGAACGGTCTGGTACTTTTGGAACTCTATATGTCTTCAGCTTACTTGTTTCCCTTATCCTTTGTACAGTAGATTTTGATGAACCTGCTCTAGCCGCCATATCTCGCACTGAGATTATGCTTAAAAAAACCCTTCACCTTCGCCACTACCCTTGAGTTTGAAAATTCTGATTTTCTGCCTGAATCTTTTTTTCGTGAAACAGGTAGACCCTTCTAGTAATTATGGAGGTATGTGTACAAAATGAGTTCGCGGACTTTTTGCTGCTTGTTCGACATCTTTGTCGTTAAAAGTGCTATCACCAAGTGTTATACATCATATTGAACGTCACTTTAAGTAAAATAAATATTGCGTCTTTTTAGACCTATAAGATTATTAGGTAGACTGTAATCAAACAAAATAAAAGTGACAAATTTTTCTGGGACAGTCCTTAAGTAAACTTTATTGCCGAAGGCCTTGTTTTGCTCTTTTGTACAATACGTCGAAACCGTAATCAAGAAAACGTAAAATCATATTATACCTGAATGGTTCATAGAAAATTCCATGTACTACAACATAAGAGAATTAATGAACAATATAGTTTTCTTCTGCTACAAAATATAAAATTCACTTTGTTTTTTTCTTACAAAAAAGCCAAAAAAGAAGTCCCCTTATTTTAAACACGACTATGTGGTTTAACCTCACAGTAATCGGTGTGAATTCCCAAAAATTTAATTCTTTATTTTTCTATGACTTATCATTTTAAACATCTGTGAAGCTTATAAATTGAAAGTGATGTCAATGGCAGAGAACAGTCTTATATAAATCTTGAACGGTTCATATTGATATATTCTGGCGAAAATGTTTCGTAAAATTCTTTTCGCTTGCGTGGTGCTTTTTATCGTAGCGGTCACATTAACGGAAGCTCAAAATGTTCACACTTTGCCATATCGTCCAGATCGTAATCGCAACCCAATAAGAACATTACCATATAAACCAGGACAAGGTGGTCGTGCCAAAACTTTGCCTTACCGTAGACCAAGCAACAGTGGTCGCCGTAAAACTGTACGAGCGCGTCGAAATGTCGATGATTATGAAGCTGAAAATTATTAACTTTATACGTCAGCACATTTGATAAATCTAACTGTTATTATGACCGCAATAAAAAAAAGTTTAATTGAATTAAAACTTAATATAAAAAAAAAAATTTTTAAATTCATATTTTTTGTGTTAATCTTTGTTTTTTACTAACTAGAAGGTTTTTTTTTGACACTAAAAAAATTTTCTAATTTATGAAAAAATTTAATCAAACGTCCATTTTGATTCTAAGTTCGGTTACGACGGCGACGGAAAATATAATTATATTATTTAAATAAGTTACGTTATTAAATTCATTACTAAATTCTTTCATGTGCATAAATGAAATTGTAACGCCATACCCACTCTTAATGATTTAAGTCAAAAGTCACAACTTCGCAGGGAAGAGGCATGCAACAGAAGAATGTACAATATGTTAGCATTTCCAAATGCCATGTGACGCATTCAGTTTGTCAGCGAGCAATTTCCGCCAGTGCATTATTTTGTTATTGTTGTTGTTGCTATTGTTTTGCACATTCCACATGCAGGAGGCGCCCCATATGTTGCAACTGCAATTGAGCTTCTATAATGTCCCCGAAGCGTATAAATAAATTGTCTCCAAAGGATTTCAAGGATTCTCATGCATTGGTAACAGTTTCTGTTTGCATTTTGAATTGGAGCGAATCGCATGGGTAGTGTCAACAAATATGAAAGAAAAAAAGAAGTTTGTTTGTTGTTGTTAAAGTCGATTTTGTTGTTAACGTTCCCATGTGCTACTCCTCTCTTCATTCATAATGCATGAACGCGTTGTTTATTGGTAGGACAAGAGACTACATCCAGAGACAATTGGACACGTATTTGCAGCATGAATTGGCTTGTTAGGAAAACTGAGACTCCTTACTTAAGTTGTTTGCAAGTTGTGGCATTGTATTGGCTTATTCTATTTTCTAATAATTGGCTTTTAAGGGAAACGTAAGTTTTGTTGCTTAATAATATCGATAATACTACAAACAGATTTCGAGATAAGGCACGGCTTGGCTGGAGTTGAAGTAAGTTAATGAAAAAACGAATCGAATTTTTTAACCATTTTCTGTGCTTACATAGAGGAAGACTCAGAATATCGTAACATCAAAGGATGAGAAGTAATAAGTCAAAAATCTGAATAAACCGCATACAATTATGAGTCACGGATCGAAATAGCTATAACAATTTTGTTAAGACCATACGCTTTTATCAAGTTTCCGGATAGTAAAACAGTATTTTTGATACAGATGATACGTTCCTCACTTAAGGATTTTTTTAAGCAGGCAATGGAAGTCGAAATATATCAAAATAGGTTCTTATTATCTGCGGTATATGCAACAATTGTTGGTATACAGTAAAAAGTGAAAAAAGATCTTCTATCCTAATTTGAATTAAATGATTTATATGTAGATTGTTAACTATGTATTAAAATTAAATTAAAAAATTCAACTAAGTTATGAGTTAAGCAAGTACGTTATCATTAATTACAATAATTAGCTAATGATGAAAGAAACTAGTGCTTATAGTGTGAAATATTATGTCTGATACACTACACTATTGATAAGGTTTGGAATTTAGCTTTGATATGAAACGATTTTATACAATTTTTTTTTCGATTTTTCTTCTTCGGTAATTCTCTGTCCAACGAAAATAATTGATAAGAAGCAACAATTTAAGTTTAAAGTGTCACATAATGTGTTGAAATATAATAAAATATTTTCATTTTACTTAAAACTTAAAAAAGTTTAGAATAACAAACCAATAACCACCAGTGATGGTGTACCTTTTTTATTACCTACGCGCTTTGCAAAGTACAATGTACTGATTTTAAGTACACCAAGATGATTTCTGGGCATTTCCAACATACTTTTTTGACAATTTCGTTTATGTAAAATTTGTTTATATTGAGTAATATCCATTTACAATTCTAAAACAAGCTTAAAATGTATAAATACTTGGGGCATTCCATGCCACATCGGATACCATTTTACTCATGCATTTCTGATTTTATAATATTATCTGAAATGAACAATTTTTTTTAATAAAAACCTACAAATTTCCAAAGCTCGAATTTAAAAAAAAATATTTTTTAAGTTAGAGGCCAAAAAACAATTTTAACTGAAAATATTAAAAAACCGAATTATTTTTTGTTGTTTTAAGTTCGGGCTCCGCTTAGCTATAACATTCAAATTTTTTTAGTTATTTTAAGCTTACCAACTTTTTGGGAAAAAGATGATGATTCTTTTTTGTTTTGTTTTTTTTTTTTCTTGTGGTCAACAATATTAAAACATGTATTTATAAATTATTAAAAACTTAAAATTTTTGAATTCATACCAGACCTTGACATGAAATTCCGAGCTTGGCCGCATTAGTCCCGGTCACTTGGTAGCACTTACTTAGCCTTTTAAAAAAAAATAAGTTTCCATGCTAAGGTTTAAGACTAAGAGAAAGAAGAGCTCACTATATTTCCAATAAGTCTTTATACATATATTTAAAGAAATATCATTGTAAAATTCCCAAAAAACCGATTTTTGAGGCCTTATATTAAGTATAAAAATAAGTAATTTTAAAATTTTTATATTTTTTTCAGCAAAAATATTTTTAAGAACTAAGTAAATTTGAATCTTTTTAGAAAATTTGGGATTGCATTTTGTGAAGGAGAAAAATTTACATACAAAAAACATGTTCCGACACCGGCTTCGCTAGCAACAGTAACTGTACATTGACGAATAATTTCTGAATTTTCCAAACTGTGCTTCTCAGAAACTTCTGAAATATCCATGTCATTTATTTTTAAATTAGACAAGCTGCTCTTGATTGAGATAAAAAAATTAAGTATCTCGAAATCAGTTGATTAAATATTATTTAATTGTTTCTTCTCAAAACAAATGGCTCATATATCAGATTTAAATTGAGTAACTTTAATAAAATGAACTGCAGCTCTCATTTAAATTTTTTTTTTCAAAAGTTTTTCTATATTCAAACTTTTTTAAAACCAACAGAAAGTTTTACCCCAAATACTTTTTGTACATTTTCAAATGGCCTCAAAATAACACATGTCAGTGAACGTTTTCACAATTCTTCATTTTTACTACATTTTGCAATGCATACTCGTATATTGTAAATTTTACTATTCTAAATACAGAAGAAAAAGACAAAATGAAAATTGTTTTTACAGCTAACAAAACGAAATAAATAAATTCTACGAAAATAATCTTATCATAAGTATAATGATTCATATAGTTGCGCCTTAGTTGTAACCCAAATAGTTATCAGAAATTGGTGCCACAACTTCATCATCACGTAGTTTTTGTGGTAGAGATTCTTCGTGTTTCGCCAAACCAACTACTTCAAATTCATATTTTATATATTCAAACATATGCATTTCTTCTGGCGATGCATAATGAAAAGCTACAGCATAATTCGACAAACTGTCGCTACCCTGTAAGTTCAAAAAAGAAAATATTTAAGTAAAATAATGACTTATTGCAAAGAAAAGTAAATAATTACCTTATATGTTTTTAATACCAACTAATGGCACAAAGGTAAACTCTTCGCAGATATGGATATATGAAAATCGTATTTTATTAATATAAAATATATTTTCTGGACTGGCTGGATTGGATTAACCGTTCCGGCCAAACTAACTATATAACATAGCATTTTATCAAAATTTTAGTGCGCTCTGCTATACCGCATGTGAAACCAAGTGCTATATATGACTTCGGAAACAGAAATCTTTGGCTATGCATTACTATGTGATATCCAAAGGAAATTCCCTTTAACCCTTTGAGGACCATAGGACACATGTGTCGCAAGTACAAAAATATTCTCCGAAAAAAGTTTAGCACGAAATAAATTTAATTATGTTACAAAAGCATACAGAAATGTCTAGTTTTGAATATTTTTAGCTTAAATTCGACATAAAAGAATTATAATGCTTTATTTTTAGTTTGAAATAAGATATTAGTTATTCATGTAAAATAGAAAATAATTTTCAAACATGTTCAAATAAATTGGACTCCCATAACGTTAATTCGAAATAAAAGTGAATTATAATGGTTTATTTTAGTTTGATATAAGATACTAATTATTCATGTAACATTAGAAAATAGGGCCACATATGTTCCATAAAATTTCTCGAAATCTAAAATCATATTTGATAATTTTTGCATATTTTTGGCTTAGTAACAGCCCAAGAAAACATATTCATGCTATGATTTCATTGGATCACATTTCAAAAGCTTATGGTCCTCAAAGAGTTAAACTGCCGTACTAAGCAAAAAAGACGTATCTCAAAAAAAATATATCCGAGATTCTTATGGCATCGGATAGCTTAAGAAATTACACGTCTAATGAAATACTCCAAATGTCGGCATCTCAGTTCAATCATATAAAAAATATACTAAGAAAATTTCCTCTATCTCAATTTTACAGGTATTTCAACAAATTGATATAAACAAAACATCAATTATCTCGAAATGAATTTTTTTGAGATACGTCTTTTTCGTTTAGTACAGCAGTAAAGCAGTAAAGTAGTCTTGACTATGAACTCAGTTTACTAAAAAACTCAAAATTTAAAAACCATGTTCTGCGTCGAGGAATTGGAAAAATCATTGATGATAACCAAGACCAATAAAATATCTGTACAAATCGCTAAAAACCAGTAGATTCATGTAGTACTGATTTCAATTACTGATGAATTCAGACGTAGGGAAAGTGAGAGAATACGGAATTACAGCACAGTTAAATCCATAAGGTATCCGATAGGAAAGCAATGAATTTTGTAGTTCCGATTATAAAATTCTCATTCATACTTGATCGTTGACTTACTTAAAAATACTTACCATATGAACATGGAAAAAGCTGTGTCTCTGAAACCAAAAATCATTTGGCCATAAATCTGATATCAGCATACCATCTGGCAAAAATGGGTTAAATCGAAATTTCAGTGAACTGTCACGTGAGTCAGCAGCAATCACATTAGCGGTACTTAGACAAATACCCATTTCGGCATCCTCAGATCCAGTATTATCGTGCAGCTTACAACCGTTTGGTGAATTGAGAGCAACATCACCAAATCGACGAAGCGCCTCTTGACTTAACGTGTAACCACTACCACCTGACATGTAAGCCTAAAGAAAAAAAAAAATGATTCTTTCTTTCTAGTAATTTATATAATCCAGCTATGTCTGCAGGCTGAGCTTGGTAGGAATTATTTCTTTGGAAATGAAACTCTTAAAAAATGTCAATTCCTAAAAGTTTGAGTTCAGAATTGATTTACGATTCAATTCAAAGAATCAAAACTTGGAATAGAGCAATTGACTTTTTCCATTCCTAAGCAAAAAAAATTGGTTCCTTTTTCGATTATATTGCCGGAATTAAAATTTTTAATTCAATTCCTGAAAGGAATCAATTAATATTTGTCAATTCATTTCATCGTGGCATTCAAAAAGACAATTAATTAATCCAATTCCTGGAATGATAGATATGGGAATTAGCTCCATTAATCATGGAATTGATAAAGTTGATCCAAAGAATTGATAAAGAATTCAATGATCTGCTATTGGAATCGAAAAGTTATTATTTCTACCCAGCTCTGGTAGTAGTTGAGCTTACATTATGTCGTGAGCTTTCGCCTCCCAATTTGAAATTGAATCCAAACCATAGTGGCATATGTGGCGAGTAGGGATACAACATATAACGCAGATTTTCCATAAATACATAGCTAAAATAAATTGAGATATGATAATCAACAATAATTTCAAGATAATTTTCTTAAATACTCACGTGTCATCGTCGGCCTTCATAAACCAATCATAATCATTCAAATGATTTTCATAGAGATATTTGAAGGCATTTCTAGTCTTTCCCCAAAGATTTTCGTACTTCTCCTCTACGTCAATGAGTATCGTCTCCAATTCATCATCCTCATGTGTTGTTACAAAGAGCAATTTGGTACAACGTTTGCCCCAAGTTTTCTTAACGTGCAGCGCCTTAGACTTATGACTTGAAGGGCTTGTCATAATCCAGCAAAGTACGCGTATTTCGCTCTCCAAATATTCGGCCAATGTTTGATTGCCCAAATTTCTTTTTACATCGTTTTGAAGCTGAGATGACTTAAATACACTGTTACTTTCACTCGAGAATTTTCCATTAAGAAAATTTAATAAGAACACAATTACAACAACACCAAATAGAAGAGCAAGAAGTGCTCGCAATGGCATACGTTTTATTCGACTACATGAAGAATTTTGTTTTTGGCCTTCGCTGTTCAACGAACTCCAACTACTGAGTAAGTTTGCCTTATCGAGTACGAGTGTGACTTGCTCCGCAGACATCATTCAATTAAATCAATTTGTTGTATTGTATTGCCATAGAAGGTGAAATAACATACGGTAGGTAGGTAAGAAAGCAGTTAATATGTTCAGTAAGTACTATATGTTGTTCGAACAACATGATAGATAATTTATTAGATAATGAAGTTTGTATTTTTTTTTTTTTTTGCACAATCATAAAATTTACTCCTCTAATAAGATCATACTTCATCCGAAATAAGATTGGTTTCGTTTGGTATATAACTCACTAAAAGTTAATCTTTTCAGATATATCACAAACAAATTTTATCGGGTAGTCTTTATTATCGTATTGTACAAAAAAATCATTCTTAACATTTATTTTTTAAAGACAATTTCTTTGAAATGTTGGGCATAACTGCGGCTAGCATGACCCAATCTGAAGCTCCAATTTTCGATAACACGTTCGAACATAGAACATTCGACTGGTCTTTGGCGAATGACGCTGGTAATGTTGGCTTTCAATACCCCAATCTTAGCTGGTTTATCTACATATGTATGTAAGCTTTAAACTTTAAGTTATCTGAAAGGAAAAAGTCTATAGATGTGATATTACGTTGATCTGGGCTGCCAATTTACCGGTCCGAAGCGTGGAGTAAACTCTTCACCGAATTGTTCTCACAATAAGGATAGAATTTACTGACTGTGTGGCATGTGGCGCCACAAAATTTTGGGATTTGACTTTAAAATTAAAAATTTTATGTGTATATCTTTATTAATATACTATTATTTAAGCGTGTAATAGCTGAAACCAAAATAAATCAACTTACATGATAAGTAGATAGCTACATAAGTATATTCAGGGCAAAAATAGTGGAAAATCATAGTTGTTCATAATAATTTACAAGTTGAATTTAAATGAGTAGTAGAACATAGCAAAATATACCAACCGTAAAGTTTTGATATTAATTGATGTCAATTTTTATCAAGAAACAAAATTGTTTATGTTAAAGGTAGCAAAAAAAAAAAGAAAACAAAAGTCTACCGTAACAAATCTAATCAGAAGTAACGCATTTTAGATAATGGCACCACCTTGGCCATGACTCCATTTGTTGTTAGAGACTGATTTTAATGGTTTCAAATATACACTTTAATTATTCGAACATATGCTTTACTTCCAATTCCACATAAACACAGCCACATAAATGAACATACGATGTAAATTTTAAAATTTTCTAACGCAATATAAACAAGCTAAGGTGTTATCTTCGGCCAGGCCAAAACTCGTTAGCCACCAAAATTTTTCCTCTAAAATTTACAATTGACGGACCTAGAACCAGATATTCAAATAATAGTTTAGAGTTTTATTTTTTACTAAGAACTGGTTATATTGTAAGTTGATAACGCCAACAACAAGTTACCAAAGACACTGGATCAATTGAAAATACATAGCCATATCTGTAGAACAAAACTAGCTAACTATATCATACGTTATAAGTAGTACTACAACTACGAAAAAAACTTTCCATCCTGTTGCCGAAGGTGGTAGTGTGCAGTCGGTGTGTTTTTGATATTTAGGCTACTTGTTCGTCATTTTGACGAATGTTTAGCTTTTGTGTAAGTTTTTTTGTTATACCTTTATACGTTTCAAGGTCCTTTCTATTATATTTTAGAGTAAATGATCTAAATTTATAAAAAAATAAATATGCAAAGCTTTGTTTCTGCCAGAGAAAAAAAAATTTCAAAGTAATTGCTCAGATATAAGATCAAATTAAATATCTGTAGCTAATAATAATAATATTTAACTTAAAACAATTTTTATAAAACAAAAGTTTTTCATAAAAATTTACAAGTTGAGTTTAAATGAGTAGTAGAACAAAGCAATACTTACATACCATACCAACAGTAGAGTTTTTGAAATTTATTCATGACAATTTTATCGTGAAACAAAAAAAAAAAAAAACAATAAATCTATTTAGAAATAACACATTTTTTAAAATGACACCTTGGCATATAGTGAAATTAAACTTTTGAATGCACAAAAAAACTATTCTCTTTTAAATATGCACTAACGTATTTTTTCTAAGACAAAAACAAATTTTCAAATTTCAAATACGCTGGAAAAGTTCAAATGTACTGAAAATTCTAACACCACTACTGTATAGTTCACACTAAATTTCTCATTGGTAGGAATTTTTAAGAGGGTAAATTTTATATAAGTAAGCTTATTAACCCAGTGTTATTTGTTTTCCAAATTCGTTATTTCCAATATCGTTATATATATTCTTAGCTCCTACAGGAGGCCCAGAAATACTGCTCGTCTCTTAATGAGATGGCTTAGCATTTAAACATTTTCCAGTCTTTGGGCTTCTGGGTATAGGAACATTGATGGCAACTTCAAAGCTGATAAAATTGCTATGCAAGGGACTACTATGCCACTTTGCTGAAATGGGATGCAAAGCGTTCTCTAGAACAGATATCCTTCAAGAGACTAATTGTTTCGTCACAACTGGCAGGCATGCGGAGAGATTAGATGTTCGGTCTTTTGAACTCTGCAGAAGTTGTTGGGATTGAAAGTGGAAGAAAACATTTAAAATGTTCATTGCTCTGCCTGCACTAGCAAGAAAATGACACGAATCACTTGGTTCATTTTTATTTGATGACCTTAGACATGGTAGTAGAGATCAGTTACTTAGTTTTATAGTTAAATATCCTTATAGCTATTAACAGTATAAAATAAATAAATTTTATGAACATAATCTTTTATATAGTTGCGCCATTGCTATAACCCAATTTGTTATCAGAGATTGGTGCAACAACTTCATCATCACGCAACTTTTGTGGTAGATATTCTTCGGGTGTCGACAAGCCAACTACTTCAAATTCATATTTTAAGTATTCGAACATATGCATTGCTTCTGGTGATACGTAATGAAAAGCTATAGCATAATTTGACAAACTGTCGTGACCCTGTAAGTTTCAAAAAAAAAATTTTTAAGTAAAATATTGACGTCTTCCAGGGCGAGACAGGTAATGAGAGGGAGATAAAAAAAGTAATTTAGAGAGGTAGAGAGAGGATGGGAGTAATAAAGTGGGAAAGAGATGGTGTGATGGAAGGAAAATAGAGAGGGAAAAAATAGGTTGGGAGATGGGTGAAAAAGATAAAGAAAGTAAGATATTGATATAATCGCGTAAATTACATGAATTGGTGAGATCTGGCGGGACTCCCCCTCTCCCTTCCGTGAGACTTGCCTTATAATTTTTAGATGTAATCTGCTATAATAATGTATACTCTCTGCTTTAAAAAGTCAACATGAGATTTTCGTTGACCCCCCTACCCCTTGGTGAGATTTTGCCGGACTCCACCACCCTGTTTTGACTCACGTAATTTATGGACGGCCCCTAAACCTAAAGTGAAACTGTGTGACGCTAATGGAAAGACATCAGTATTGTAGTGGTACCCACTACCACAAACAACGATAATCATGTGTTGATGATTCTGTATACGTGCACGCTTCTTTACGCACTTTAATGCTTTTTACGGTCTTTAAGCACCTGATCGTTAACATTTTTACGCTCTTTGAGTACGTGCTCGTTCTCTGGGCAGCACCGAGTATTGGAAAAATAGGTAGAATTGTATAATTTGCTGGTATACCATTTTCTGACTTTTCAGACTATAAAGTACTTTGGATACAATTGCTCATTATTATTTTTTAATAGGTCGAATTTGTTTTAAGACTGAATTAAAAAATAAAAAATCAATATTTTGCAGTACATACATAAAATTAAATTGGGGACCACATAACAGGCTAAAATAAAAGCGATTGCTTTAATTTTAATGCGAGCAACATTGTTTATTTTATGATTTTCGGGTCGGCTACTTTTCTTTTTGCTTATAAAAATCAACAAAAATTCCGATAATCCTATTAAGGTACGTTGGAGATCTTTAAGGTTCACTTGTTTTGGCAAATTAGATACAGTGCAAAATTTCCATTCTCAATCCTTGGTAGGCACTTTGTGACATATTGTGATAAGGAGGGAGAGAGGGAGATTAAAAAACTCAAAAATTCGGTTAAAATTTCCTCATTTACATTTCCAATTTAAAAATTGTTAAAAATCTTTCTAAGCTAATGACTATTCGATATTTTATCTGTTCTGTCAGTCAGTCAGTCACAACACTTAACATTAAATTTAGTAGAATCGATAGCAATATTTCAATATTTATACTCATATATTGACTTACTGAAAAGTACTTACCACATAAAGATGGAAAAAACTTTGTTTTGGAAACCAATAACCTTTTGGCGACAATTTTGACATCAAGATACTATCTGGCATAAATGGAACATAGCGGAATTTCAGTGAATTGTCACGTGAATCAGCAGCAATCACATTAGCGGTATTTAGACAAATACCCATTTCGACATCCTCATATCCGGTATTACTGTGCAGCTTACAACCTGTTGATGAATTGAGAGCGACATCACCAAATCGTCGTAGAGCCTCTTGACTTAATGTGTATCCACTACCGCCTGACATGTAAGCCTGGATAAAGAAAAATAGTTTGCTTCTTTCTAATAGTTTTGTGTATAAATTAATGAAGGAAACCACTGCCTCCGCCTAGCTTTGTCAGTAGGTAGAGCTGAATAGGAATCATTTACTTGAGAATCAATCTTCTCGAAAAATTTTAACCTTAGAAATTTTATTTCAGAATTGATTCGTCAATGTATGTAGAGACATAAATGTTATAGAAATTCCTGATATAAAATCGATAATATAGTTAAATCCTTTAATGCTGGTGTTCAAATTCCTTTAATGGTCGACAAGGTGAACAGTTTCGTTTGCCATTGAATTGAAAAAGTTATTTTCAAATTCAATTCCTTGGAATAGAACTAAAGTTTTTCAATCACGTACATATTTGAATCCTTGAATAAAACGATAAAGGAATTCATCACTTTTGCAGTGTAATGAGAAAACACTTCGATTTCAAATTCCAATTTTATGATATTGATCTCAAAAATTACACAATCCTATCCAGCTCTGGTAGCTTACTTTATGTGGTGAATTTCCAGGTCCTAGTTTGAAATTAAATCCAAACCACAGTGGCATATGTGGTGAGTAGGGATACAACATGTATCGAAGATTTTCCATAAATACATAGCTAAAATGAGTTTAGAGATATTGGTTAGTTGTTTATTGTTCGAGAACCTACAATAATTTCAAACTTATTTTATTATCTACTCACGTATCATCGTCGGCCTTCATAAACCAGTCATAATCATTCAAATGATTTTCATAGAGATATTTGAAGGCATTCCTAGTCTTTCCCCAAAGATTTTGGTACTTCTCCTCTACGTCAATGAGTATCGTCTCCAATTCATCATCCTCACGTGTTGTTACAAAAAGCAGTTTGGAACAACGTTTTCCCCAAGTTTTCTTAACGTTTAACGCCTTGAACTTATGATTTTTAGGGCTTGTCAAAATCCAGCAAAGTACACGTACTTCGCTCTCCAAATATTCGGCCAATGTTTGATTGCCCAAATTTGTTTTTACATCGTTTTCAAGCTGAGATGACTTAAATACACTGTTAATTCCACTCAAGTATTTCCCACTTAGTAAACTTAATAAGAACACAATTACGACAACTCTAAATAGTAGAGTAAAAAGAGCTCGCAATGGCATGTGTTTTGTTCGACTATATGAAGAAATTTGCTTTTGCCCATCGCTGTTCAGCGAACTCCAACTGCTGAGTATCAACTCCTTATCGAGTACGAGTGTGACTTGCTCCTCAGCCATTATTCTATTAAATCAGTTTTTTGTATTGAAGGTGGTAGAAAATAAAAAAGATCAATAATGTCAACTTGCGTTATCTTCTTAACATTCTGTAGGTAAACAAGCAGTTGGTATGTTCAGTAAGAACTATGCGTTGTTCATCGTTGTACAAGATGATAGATAAAATTTCGTATTATAAGTCGGCTTTTTTTAAAACAAATGTTCGTTCGGAAAGTAAAGCTTTTTTTTATAAAATTAAAACATATTGTATTTAGGGAAAAAATATCAGTCGGTGGCAGCTGGATTTAAACGCCTGCCATTCGTTTCAAAAGCCACAGTCTTACTTGTTTACTGATTTGGATAGTTATTTGCTAGCTCAATGCGAATATAACCAAGTAACCCAAATTATGATCCAATTACAAAATTGAAAGAATTTGAAAAATGCATGAAAACTTTGCTCTAAAATTTTTCGATTCGGCTGGAAATCTAGGACGAATAATCTTATATTTTTTTTAAGATTACACTTGAATTTTTGTCATTTCATATGAAAGTCAAGTTAATTTTGGGCTCGCAATATACCGTAAAACTGAAAGAAAAACTAAAGCGCCGACACATACACAACTTTATGCTTTCGTTCCTACCTTTAACCCTTTCAGACCGTGATGCATCGATTGTGCGGGTAAGTTTTAGGCCCAATATCTTCAGTTCTATTTCACGAATGTGAAATTGATCGATAAGCATCGATTGTGCTGATTATTATTTATGTTCGCTTCTCACATGGTTTCACTGTTCGTTTTACTGATTCTTGAATTTTCGGGAAACTCTCGAGCTACATTTCAGTTTTGTAAAAATGAGCCGCAGAAGAAAGTTATATTTTCAATTATTAAAATACTTACATTGATAAATTAGTGAAGTGGAGATATTTTAACTAACAAAATACCAAGCTTTAATATTTCAAATGGATTAAAGTCATTTGTTGTAACAGACATTTTTTAGCTATAATTTTTAACAAGTGCATCAATTGTGCGTACTAGGTCTCAAGTCACTAAAAGTGTGTGTTTTTTTCTTGAATTTCGTTCCTAAGAATAGTTTTCGGATGAATATATATTTTGGCAGCACTGCAAGATTGGGGTGCGCTTGAGTTTATTTGCGATGATGATGAATGGGACAAAAATTATGTGTCGTAGGAAAGCACTGATAGTGAAAGCGAGAAAGAAGTAAATACGCCAAAGTTTGAGGTATGAGGTATTGACAACGTCTGAAGTACAGGCTCTCGATTTTAAAATTTTTCCAGGCAAGACATTCTCTCCAGAGAAGAATATTGGACTTGGTTCTGCATTCGTTCTCCGTCTTGTCAGACATCCTTATTGTACCCAATTCCTATTGAAAAATATATCACACCGATTGAAAAACCTTATTCAAACATTGTCTCTATTGGATAAGCTTCCGGGAAAAAGAATTTATGGGACGTGAACGATAATAAAACATCGTTTAAAATATGTTGATTCGACTGATGATAAAAAAAGAAGATATGGGAGGGATCTATAGTCCAAAGGATAAAGTTGCCATTGTTCAATAGATAGACTCAAAGACAATCTTATTGGCATCGTCTGTATCTGGTTGTAGTACCGTGAATAGCATTCGTCGTTGGTGCAAAAAGATGAAGAAATTAATCGAAGTTGCACGTCCAAATATAGTCCGGCAACACAATGAGTCAATGGAATGTGTGGACATTTGTGACCAACTATTGAAATCACATCGGACATTTTTTAAGATCCTAAGGTGGCAATTGAAAGCAATCGTCCATTTCATAGACTTTTCAATGCTTGGAGTACCGAAATGATTGTCGGCAAAAAGGGAAAGCCACCAAAGGTTTGGCGACTTGCGTTAGCTGAAGCGTTGGTGGCAGCTCAGAAAACTACCAACGTGAAGTAGAGCTCTGGATCCGAAACGGAGGATATTGAAACTTTCACTTTCCAAACGATACCGTCCAGCAGACCAGCTATGTCCCTAAAAACGACTGAATGGCTTCAATCACTATCCAGAAGAACTCGAATTAAAATCAGCCCATATGTGCCATCGCTATGAGTGTAAGTCACTTACGCGCACACGAAGTACCAAATGCAATGTATTTTTATGTTTCAGCCAAAACAAACACTTGCTTCAAACTGTATCATATTAAAATATTAAAAGAATTTAAAAAAAAATAATACGTGGGGCTTTGCTTTTTTCAAATGAAACTAGACCGAGATTCATCAATTGTGCGAGTCCCAAAAATCCTTGAAGAACATGAGCATAGAAAAATCTAGATATTGAATATGTTTTCATATCATGTAAATACTATTTTGCCCAAAAATCATAAAAAAATTCCCAGTAGTTTAGAGTCAGGTCTGAAAGGGTTAAGGTGGCCATTTATGAAAAGATTTCACGAGAAATTTTGGTGTCACAATTATTGCGTAGTAGGCGTTGGAAAACGAAAACCCAGCTCATTGATTAACTTCAGAATAAGATTAATGAGCACTATGCTGTGAATGAAGAACACTTTAATTCGCTTGTTTTTTTTTTTTTTGCTTAAAATCCATCCAGACTGGATGATGGCTTTTGAATTTCGCACTTAAGAGTTACGTTTACGTTATCAGGCACTTTAATCCATAATTAAGTTCCTGCTTACTTGTTGAACCTTCACCGAAACGCTAACATTTTCTCACATTCCCACACATTCCAAATGCCTTGTTACACTTAATTGCAAGCAATCTGAGTTCTTTGCTGCTTAGGTAGCATCAATGTTTGTCCACAACATGTGCAGTAGGTCATTTAGGGTGGACATCAGGCAAGGGAAAAGCATTTCGTAGTCTTAAGGTTAAAAAATTCAATTTATCAATAATAAATACGAAATGCTGCTAAATGACACTCTAAGTAAGATAGAAAAAGTATTCCGCACTATTTGTATAGGAAAGTGGTTTCAATCAAACGCTTCCATTATCTGAGGAAAGCTAGTTTTTTGGCATCCTGAGCCAAGGTTTCAACGGACGCGACAAAATTCTATGAGAGGATTTCAGTCATTGGTTTACAAAGGTCTCATTTTACCTGCACTTACAAAATAGGTTATAATTTTTAAGTGTCGGTTTTTCGAAAACTAAGCGAGATATCGATTTTTCTTCTCAAAGGCACGATTACGATTTCGGTAGCACCACAAGCTGACAATGATTTTTCAATAGAACACGTCAAAGTTTATCGAAAATGTTAAATAAAAAACTGCTTTCCTACACAAATAGTGAGTTCTATTTAACAATATTTTATGAAACTTAGTTACAATGAAAGTTTGCTTTTATTTTAAAATGCTAATCCCCAGCATTTGCTTTTACACAAGCTCCGAATTGCTTAATTTTGCTATGACTGAAAATAAATACTTTTTAGTAGTTTTCGAGAGCTGCGCTTAAATGCATCAACTGCATTTAAATTCGATCCGCGTAAAACTTCAATTTTCACAGTGAAACGCTAATTTAAAAAACTTACATAAGTGCGATAGAGACGCAAAAATAAATTCTAATCCAAGTTCTTGTTACAGACGGCAGATTTTCTGCCCTTAGTGGCAATAAAAATAAAAAATTAATTCTTTATTTCTTCATAATAGCCGTGTTTTATTTGCTTTGGTTAAACCTAAAAGTGAATAAAACGCATAAGCTTAACCTTTTATAATTTTGCATTTGACCAATAGGTGGCATGACAGTGTTTGACAGAAATTCTATTTTAAAATCAGAGCCGGCTTTATGGTCGTGTGGTTGAACGGGGTCCAGCACGGTAAGGGGCCTCACGTATCAGTACATAATTTATATTTTTCAAATTCTTGCTATCAAATAATTTCAAACTGTTTCTGTAGTGTCGCAGACGCTAATACCAAAGTTTTCTTTTCGTTTTCTGTTGCTTCGTCACTGTTTTTATTTTTATTATGTGTTTCTATTTTAATATTTGGGCCTAGCACTGACTGGGTGCACAAGGCCTCGCGTTACCTAAGAACGCTTCTTCAAAATTCCAGCAAACACTATTTTTTAAGCCTTTTAAGCACGTGGTCGTTCTCATTTTTACGCTCTATGACCGCCTGCTCGCTCTCTGAGCAGCACAGGCTGTGACTAACGAAAAAATGCTCAGTAATTTGTTGCCAAAAATTGAGTGCAGAAAAGTAAAAATATCGGCTCTCCCAGTAAAACGAATAGCCCAAGTGTTAAAATTCAAATTAGTGCACGTACCAACACCTAAGTATCACCCTCCAATATTAATCCGCAACCGATCGCTCCTGCGAAAAACTCAGCCGGGTACATACACCAAAAAAATATTGAAGAGCCAGCTGCACCTAATCAAGCGGGAACTCTTTCTGCTAAGTCACCATGGAGTGTACAATGCGGCTCCCCTTTGATTCCCCAGCAGGAAAATGAGTCAACCCAGAAGAAATTTAATACCCCAACAGGAATAAGATGTAAAAAAAAGAAGCCTTACCACCGATGAAAACTCCAAAAAAGTTACAAATTCAGCAATACAGACTTGCATGGACCTCTATATAAAAGCTCAAGCAAAAGCTAAGTTCATCAAAGGATGATATAAATAACTTAAAAAGATGAACAAAGTAAGTGAAAGCGAACAAATTACAAGCAACCCACTTAGTCGAAATAGGTAAGGTTTGCTTGAAATGAACCTTCTAAACTTTGTAACGACAATAGGAAGGACTCAAACGATAAGATACTGAAACCTCCCCCCATCTACTTGCCAGAACGTAGTTCTAATGCTCTTGTTTCTAATATAGTTTCTTTAATTTAAAAATATGCTTTTTATATAATTTCTCTAATCAGAAGTAATTTATGGAGAAAACAACACAGTCGTAATAAAAGCATATAGCCCGACGTCGAGCAAAATGAAATCAACGAAGCTCTAATTCAAACCGGATTTATTCCAAATCCATTTTTAACATTAGAAACAAAATTAAAATCTCCCAGCCGCTTTTTCGTGCAGAACTTGAACCAGATACCAGAAAATTGCAAAAAAATGATCCGATTTATAATTTCCGATCCCATTTCAAATAGTTTTTTACTTTAGATGTCAAATTTTAGATACACTTCGCCAAGTTTGATAAGAAATTATATTTATGTTTTGCACAATACAATACAGTAAATTTTGACAACGAAAAAGTGTAGTCGTTTTGCTTAAAATTGCTCACATGTGGACGGAAAAATCGACATTATCCATGAAAAGTTATAGAGTCTGCGATTTATAAATAGAACTTAATTTTTATAAAAGACAACGTATTATTTTTATCGAAAAATTTCATTTCAACATGCTATTTGCAATACTTCTTACATGCTATCTGCGATTATATGACTTTGTTTTAAGAATAGTTTATCAGAAAAGAATGTAATAAAAGTGTGATATGAAGTAGCTTTGATAAATAATGATAATATTAAAACGTAGGGCTGTAGCAAATTTACCTATGTAGGTTATTGAGCAAATTAGGGCAGATTTTTACTGGTGTTAAAATTCTCAGTAAATACCAAAACCAAAACTCAGTTTTTGCTAGTATCTCGCTTCATGTTGGGTGAAAATAAGCATAGCTTGGATAAAAGTTATAGAATAGGTAGTTTCCCATAAAATTGATTTGGTTTTCAAAATATGACGAACCGTTTTCGTGACATAAAGCCGATAGCAGCTAAATGAAAGATCTTCAATCAGTTGTTCATAAATAAAATATTATGTATTTTTTAAATGTTCGTTTTCGTTCTAAGTCAATGAATTCGATTTGTCGATGTAACAATTCTCAATCCTAATTAGTTCTAGATTGAAGAAGGGGCTATAACTTCTGATACTATCCATCAGCTAGATATAGTGCTTTATGGTTAACGTAACTGAATTCATCAAAATGTGGTATTCATTTCAAAGTGTTTTTTGAAATGAAAAATTTGAACTTTTATGGTTTATTTTTGGTTTCACTTTTTGCAAATTTTTTTTTACAAAATGGTATTTCTAATCCATATGTTTTATAAAAAGCATCATTATTTTTTTCCATTCTAATAAGGAGCGGCTGTATCGGGTTATAATGAAAAAAAAAGAAGATATGTTAAGTAAAGATTAGTCCCATCAAGACCAAGTTTCTTAAAGTGTCAACCGGATCTTCAGGAGTTAACTTGAATCTTTGCAGCTCTAGGATTATGAGAAAAACACATTTTTTTTTTGAGGGAACACATATTCCTTCCCATTGTTCCACTATTTTTAAATTGATGAGCTTAAAAAGTTATTGTTCAAAATCTAATATTCTTTTTCTCTCCCAATGTTTTTAAATTGATGAAAAAAAACACATATTCTTAACTAATAGACAAACGAGTGAGAAATGAATATCTAAATAGCTTAACTTTGCCTAGTCGACCTACTCTCTAATGTTTGTTTCAGACCAACGCAACTTTGCGTGGGGGAGCAAACAAGTTTTATTTTGCGATTGGAGTCTCAGCTTAGATGAGACGCGTGGGGAGCAAATACCCCCCCTTACATCTGGGTTGGTACGTGCCTGGTTTATTTTGAATTTGTTGAGGAAATGATTGAGTTGAGCACATTTCCCGTATCAAGTGAAGCCGTAAGTAAGAAATGCATTTGGGATTTATTATCACTTTGCTTTTTGTAATTAATTGTCGGACAAATATTGAGGGTTGACTGTGAAATATTTTCACCACATTCACATGAAAAAATATGGTAGAGACGACGAAAATACCATACACTTTGCAGTTAAACAAAACAGTTAATGCATTACTATATGAGATGAGTAAAGGTACCTTATCTTGAGAACTTTTTTTATTGCTTATATTGGCCTCTAAGAAATTATGGCTTCTTTATAATATTGACATCAGGCAAGTTGTGATAATTTTCCCAAATCACAAATCATAAAACGATTTAAAAAATATTTTTTTTTTTGCTTAGAAAGTGACATTAAACATTGTAATTATAATTAAGGCACACCCTGATATTTAACCGTAAATTCGTTACTCATCTATTGTAATGTACATACATGCCTATGTACGTATGTATGCGTGTATCCTTTGCGCTAACGCATTGCATAATCCAATTACTTCAATTAATTTGTTGCTGCGGACTAATGGCTAATGGCTTCTGAAACAAAATTAGCAATGTTGTGTGGTTGGTGAACGATGACCAGACCATCCATTGTTGTTTTTGTTCGTCTCCATTGTATGTCCAGCGCTTGACATCGTGCGACGCTGATACGCGTACTCTTACACACTCTCAAACATACATACTTACAAGCACATAGACACATGTGATCGTTTCAGGTTACAATTTAGTACCTAGAATTCGAGCTGGCGACAAATTTGGGTTAGACAATTTTCAGGTCACTCCAGCGATATGTAAGGTAGATGTATGAGTGAGATTATTAAGCAAATTCGATTCCAATGACATGATGACATCGTGTGATTGACCTCTTTACATGGATGTAATTGAGAGCATAATTAATGGCTTTTAATAATTATACCAATTACTCCAAGTTTTTAAAGAAACCTAAGCCTATTTGTTGAGATTTTGTATCCTGCAGAAGGTATTGATATTTAATTTATTTTGTTCAATAGCTTAGATGCAGTTTCGTTTTTAAGAATTTCAGTGTAACATGTAAAGCAGTCGATTTGTGGCAAAGAAATAAATTTTTCTGCAAGCGCGATGCAAGGAAAAATTGTAAATACCCCATTGAGTTCGAAAATTAAGCAAAAATGAGTTCTGAAAAAATTTCAACAGCATAATCATTCGCTCAGTCAGTATACTAAATGTAAATTCATATTTCAAGGCATCGCAAAGAGTTTATGAGTTGAACGAATTTTCCCATATATTTTTGGTACAAAAACTCTAGACAACATGTCTTCTCTTTTATAAAAACAAAATATATCTTTAACAAGCCGCAACTATTGATTTTTTTTATCAAAGAAAGTTAGTATTATATGACAATCTCTTTCTTTACATAATTTATTAAATTTTTGTTAACTTCACCACCTGGTATTTGTTCCCTATCCCAGCACATTTTAAAATCAATGCAACAAGCAACGCACTCATTTTGCTCATTGAATTCGTTGTCCTCTTGTATTTGGTTGATATCGAAATAGCTGCATTTTTTGCACTTCCTTTTCAGATCTGATCTGGGCATTGCGTGCTCTGACTTTTTTATCAACACACAATACACTACATACACATACATCAACGTCGCTATTTTGCAGCAGTGTGCAAAGTGGCATGTGCGGCAAACATCCGCAGTATGCGAATGCGATTCTTTGTGGTAGACTTGGTTGGTGCGACGTGCTTCTCGGTCACTGGACACCGAATAACAACAAAAGTGGACGACGCGTTGTTGGCTTCGACTTAACATCCGCTTGCATTCGTCTATCTTTCTGTTGCACAAAGTGCAACGCGCTTCGCTGCGGAATTCTGTTGTTAACTTCCGGTGTCCTTTATACAACTGATGGCGTGTTGCATGACTTGTCGCATGGTACATGGTGCTAGTGGTTTCATTGCTTGATGCATGAACGCTGCATGTTTATTTATATGATTTTCCAAGACTACTCAGCAGTAGTCAGTATTAAGACCACCCCACGTGTAAAGGCAGTTGGGAAGACTTCCATCTTACCTGTTATTTTGTAGATATTTGCACTTTCACTGTTTTTGTGTATGTGAGAATTTCATTTTCCCTTGGTGCGCTATCGTTTCATTTGCTTTTTTGTAGGTATTCATTCACAGAAATATTTTCTTTATGTTATTGTTGCTTCTTGGTGTTGTTGTTGTTGTTGTTTCAAGACCTATGTAATTTATACTTTGTATTTGCATTGAGTTTTTCTTCTCCTGCCATGTTAGGGTTGGTTTATCATTTTCGATATAAGAACACCATAAATTTTCGTTTGTTCACATGTTGAGCTTTAAGCTCAAGTGAATGGTAAAATTTGCATTTAGCATAAGAGCCTTTATGCCCCTAGAAGCAGAAATTGTTTCTGTTTCGTTTATATTAGAATGATTTTGTAAGCAAGAACATATCTTCAAAATCTTCTTATATAAAAAATTCTTCTGACATACACAAAAAGTTTTTGTAACATTAGTGAAATAAAACTAACTATGGAATATGATCCTATTAGAATTAAATCAGCGCTATTTCGAGCCGAACTTTGAATGTTTATTCGTTATTTGGAGGACATCGAGATGATGTTAAGGGACGAAAGTGTGAAATCTCCTCAAATCACCTAATCCATCAAACAATAAGGCGATACACAGTGGATGGATTTCAATGGAATTCCAGCCATAAATCGTATTAATGGCATTTTTTTAATATGTGAATATGAGAAAAAATCAAACAAGGGGGGGATGTGGCTGAAACATTTTCATCAAAATGTCAATTTGAATCAATTTCCATTATTTTGGCAATTCTGATTTCAAAAATGCTAAAAATTGTGCGATATATATTATAGTTTTCAAGTTATTAGAGGAAACAGTTTTTAAGGCACTATTCTGCCCTGAGAAGCGAAAAAAGCATATCTCAAAAAAATGTGTTTCGAGACGATTTATATTTTGTTCTTGGGATATTTTTCACATGTTTGATCTATGATACCGACATTTGGACTAATTTATTAGACGCGTAATTTCTTAAGCTATCCGATGCTATATGTATGAATCACATATATGAATTTCTTTTGAGATATGCCCTTTTCGTTTATAGATTTGCCGACAATATGTATATAAAATTTCTAGTCAAAATTCTTAATAAACATAAAGTTATACCGACATTTGACGCTGCGTAAATTCCTTATTCTTAAAACGCATTTTTCTCGAAACGAAATTTTTCAAATTTGCACAAGTTCTACCTTAAAAAACTTACTGTCCGATATTGATAAAACTTAACTTATATTGTTTTTTATTGTACTTTTTGTGTATTCCCCACGGATTTGGTGATTTTTTTCCTTTTGTTCATGTTTAGAGACTTAAAAGCGCGGAAAGATGAGGATGTTTTTCACATACGCGCTATTTTCCGAAAAAACGCTTTAATATCGTTTTGGGTGGGAGGATGCCCAACTAAATATGTCTATATAAAAATGCCATTTGGTTTTTTTTTTTTCAGTTGCACTGGAAAGGCTCTATCATTTGCGCTGATTTGGGTTCTTTTTTTACGTCAACTTCAACGCCCTCTATACTAGAGAAAATAAAAATTATAGTTTAAGAAAAAAAGTTTTTTTTTCAGAAAATATCGATTCTAAGTTATCATATGTAAACAAATTTAGCTCTAAAACTAAATTTTCATTTAAAACAAAAATACTTAAAAGGAGTATTATAGTGTCTTAAGACTTATCTCCTCTGTTTTTGGAAAGCATCTGATCTGATATGTACCCTTTATCCCTAGAGGGATGGATGAAGGGGTAAAATACACCCTTAACCTACTCCTATGGCTTCTAAATTTTAGCACCTCCCCTCTGACTGTAAGCTCGATAATTGAAAATAATTTTGTGAAGTGTTGCAAAACGTGAAGAAATAAAAATATTTTTTTCCTACAAATAATGTAATAGAAAATAATTCATAAAAAAAAGTTTTAAAAAAGTTAAGGCCATCCGGTGATATATTAATATATATTTTTAAATTCATAAAATTTCTCAACTATGGCTTTTTATGCTCTAAATTTCAAAAAAATCAGCATAATTCAAATAAAAAATCGTTTTTTGAAAAGTAAAGTGTATGAACTTTTTGTTAATCTGCTACTGAACTAAATTCCGATACATATAAATTAATGAAAGCATTTCATAAGAGTGATACTTCAGAGATTACATTAGAAATAAATTAAATAAAAAAATTGTCATAAGCTGTAGATGGAACTTTGTATTTTGGTTAACCATACTTCCGGTGATGTATATTTCTATTTTTTTTTTTTTGTTGTCAAAGTTTGCCATTATAAATTTTTATTCCAATTTTTTCAGATCCATATAAGTCACATAAAAGCAATTGAGGAAAAATAAATTAGTTTTTATAAAGTGAAAACAATATGCTTTCCGTCAATATGCTACATTAGTGCATTTCATTATCAAACAAGTTAATTCTAGCGTTCTAACCAATATATTATCGTTATTAAATATTCCATAAAACCTTTTTGGCGTTCGACGCTCAACTTTGATTCTAGTGTGTCCCTAAAACCAAAAAAAAGAAAAAATTGGAGCTTTTATGGATTTTTTTTCTCTCCTAAAATTATCTGACGATTGTTGTAAAAATTTTTGAATCACTAGCACTTTATTTTTTTTTTGTATTTATGGTCACGATCACGATAAGTGTTGTGATTTGCGACCAAAAATTTTTTAAAAATTGCAATTTCCAACGCTCGATAAATATATTTTTCAAATTGAGGCATAATTTTTATAATATGGGTTTTTGAAAGTATTGAAGACACTTTGAGCAGTATTCAACATGACGTATGGAAAACTCTTACAAACTCTTTTTTTAAAATATCATAAATTAATTTAAGACTTTATCCAAGAACTGTATGTTAAAGTTACTAAGTTTGTTCTACACCGTAAGATTTTCTGTTTGTGCTCGTAGGGGTACTACCAGTAAATCACACTTAACGTTTTACTTCTCACTTTCATTTGTGTTTCTTCTTTTGTTATTCCGTATGAAGTTGGCAATACATTTTGTTGTAACTTCTATAAGAGCACATTTGCATGCAAGGATACAATCACACCTACACACATATACCATACCACAGAGAACGAAGACCTGATATTTTAAAATTTATTGAGATTTCGTGTTAACCATGCATAATTGAGTTTTTTGAATTAAGCTTGAAGAAAGTCATCTGTTAATGCGATTTAGGTTTGTTGAGTTTTTACCAGAACGATTGTAAATAAAAACGTTAGAAGTCCTATCAGGATTCCATGCACATTTGAAACGATATGTCGGGTAGCTTTATTTATTATGGAAGAAATGTGCGTGAAACAAATAAATAGAAAACGCAAAACATACACAACAAGAGGTTATGAGTGCTAGGTGGTTAGGTCTGTTTTTGATATATTGAAAGTAAAAAAAACTTAGTATAATTCACATTCAGAACCCAACTTAAAATATCTTGATCTTGGTTTGCTTTTAAGGTTTGATATACGTATAAGCGAAAACGTTTTTTGGACCTTTCGGAAGACAATGACCCGCCAATTTACAAGCTTTATAATGAAATCAGTTAGCAAGAGAGAAGTAAGCGCACAAAGCAATTGATAGAATTTCAAGAAAGACAGGAGAAATTTGAAGGCCTAGACAAATTATGAGATTGCGGAAAGAACTAAGAACTATAGTGAATTGCGAAAGTTAAAAGTAATCTTAAAGACCATTATTGTAGATTATCTTAAGTTACTTTTAAATGCACACAATCACAAAAAGTTCTTAAATATTCAGTGAAAGGTATAACAAAGTTATGTACATCTCCATTAGACAGCCAACTGTTAACGTTAGGTTTTTTATTTTTTGTACACTGAAAGGAAACTGTCTCCTGCCATTATCCTTAAGTGAATGCATAAAAATCAAATAATTTTCATTTATTTTTCGTCTTTCTCCAATGAAATCAGGAAGAAAGCAATTTCCTTGCGCAGGATGCAATATTAAACATGAACATGCAACAGACGAACTGGTCGACAGCCATACGTACATACATACATATGTATATGTATATAAGCATACACGTTTAGTAGCGTAACTACAAGGTTGTGCAATACAAACAGTACTTGGGTTATAACTCGATCTGTATTTATTTGAAAGGTAGTGAACGAGTCATATGTTTAGAGTACCATCATAGCGTCACTGCAACTGCTGCTACTGTATCTTCAGTTGTGCCAGAAATTATGCAGCAGACACTAAATTGGCAGCAGTAGCTATATGAAATATCAAAAAAAAAAAAAAAATCCTTGGATCTACAATAACAATACCATTGCCTTATACCTACATAGTGATTTAAATGAAATTTCTCATAGATTTCCATGTTTGCAACATGCAGATCCATTGATCAGTGTTGTGTAGAGTTATTGACATAGTGCAAGCTTATATAATATAAGTTTTTTTTAACTAAATCACTCATTTAATTGTACTTTAATATCACGTTAAGTTACTGTCTTCTTATTAGAGCGATATTTTTTATCTGAACACGACAACGACATCCTTATTAAAGATTTTTTACTACGTATGAAAATGATTAATAATAAGTTATTTTTTCACGTTTCATCGCGAGATATCTCTTTTAACAAAAAACCACAGAAACAAATTTTTACAGCCCAAATTTGAGCAGATTGTCCTTGGAAATCCAAGATCAAATCTTTGGGTTTCTTTTTGTTTTGGGTAATTTTTTCATTAATTTTTGGAAAATGCTCTTCTTGACTTTTTAAGTGAGCTAAATTGTTTTGAAACATTTTTGGATTTTTTGAATTGAAATGGCAACATTGCTTCTGCTTTTTTGCAGAATAGTGTTTTGAACAATAGTTATCTTTTAACAATTATTTACACGCAGTATCGTTGCTCTTTTCTTTACAACAATTACTTTATGGGCGCTGTTGCGATCGAAGCAAACATATCATTTTTAATTACAACAGAGGTTAGTCATAGGTATTTCCGACCCTCAGGGACGTGCTTAGCTTTGTTACACACCACTAATGTTTTCGCCTAAAAATATATATTCTACTCATATGTAAACAATACAAAATTTTTAGTACATAATTATTTTAGCTTGTTGGGTACTCTTTTCATTTTCTATTCTTGTGACCAGACCCGGCTCTAGAACAGGGTGGTCGCCCTTTCTTTATCTTCTTGATCTGATTATTTTATTTTAATAACAAATAAGTATAATATGTGTTGATCGATTACTATATCAAGTAAATTAAAAAAAAAAAAAAAAAAAAAAATCTGGAGCGAACACCGTTTCAGGGGATGGGGTAAAAATGTAGCCTACTTTTTTATCACCCTGGGCCGGCATTGCATATGACTACCCAAAATCATCCAAAATCGGATATCTCTTTCATAAATGTTATGTACCGGGAAATTTTTTTTTTTTGATTTTTCGGGGTTTTCATTTTACTTCAGGCCCCTTTATTATATGTATATAATTAAAATTGATGTTGATTTTATAAAAACATACCTTGAGTTTCGACAATTCTCATCATCTCTAATAGGTCTTTCAAGAACTAACATTTCAATTATTACATGCTTAGTGAACTTACTGAAAATAAATCAAAATTGAGTAGTATTAATAAATCTTAATAAATATAAGTATAATATTACACAGAGTATAGAAATATATGTAAATATATTTTTTTTTTTTGTTAAAGAGACCTAAGTTTTAAAATATTGTGTTATATAAACGAAAAGGTCAGATAGGTCTTTAAAACTTTGTTTTGTCTGAAACTCTCTGAATTCAGAATTTGAACTTAAAAAATTGGATTTTTTCGAATATCCTTAAGTTTTGATCCAAGGTTTCATAAATGTAAAAGTTTCCAACTTAATCCTCCTACAAGTAAGTACTTAAATGAATCATAATAAATTTGAAGCAATTTCGTGACCTATGTATATTCAGTAAGTAAAAATACATTCTTTCAAGTCCAACTCCACCAATAAATGAAAGTGCGCAAAGTGGAACTCTTTTTTTTTATGGATGCAGAGTACACCCACATAGCAAATCAAAATGGTTGCAAGTTTGAGACTTCTTAGCTAAAAACTCTAGAGGCATAAGCATATGACAAAAAAACGAAAAGCTTTCAGAAAAGAAGGAAAAAATTTTGATTGCATTTGATAAGCAAGACAGATAGACGACAGCCTGTTAGTCAGTAAATTTTGACTGACTTCATACCAGATAGTTGAATAGATACGAAGACGGTCATACAAACAGTCACATGACAACGACTGAGCTTATGAGGCGATTTTTATTTTCTGTCGTTCGAAAAATGCATAAAGAAAATAAATTCTAAGTTGAAAACAAAGTTATAAAAATATAAAAACTGGCAAAATGCACATAAATGTCGTAAATTGATTGGATTATCCTTGCGTCTTGAATCAACATAAAGTTGGCCCGATTTGAGTGGCATAAAAGTTGGCAAGATACTGCATCGATACTTATATACATACTATGGTGTAGATATGTGTGGATCTTTATAGACAAGTGGATTTGCATGTGCAGCAGAGACGCGAACATGTGAGCAACAACATTCACAAAATAAGGTTAATGTTAAATCAACTTGATTTGGTATGTTTCATTAGAACTGAATGAGTTAAATAAAAATTATATATAATTTTGAATTGAAGTTATTAAGGTTTTAAAAAAGGGCACACTCATTGAAATTTTATATTTACGTTATTGCTTAGAATAATAGATTTTCATTCATGATTTTGTGTCGCAACATAAATTTACATTCCCGTAAATTTTCAAATCAATCAATGGTCTTAATTCATGAGTCCGCTTTTAATTGGTGGCATACCTACCAGAGAACGTCAGTGAGCCACTCATAATTTTTTCCATTCATGAATCTGTTGAATCTTTCAGCTGATTCGACAGATTCACCACTCACAAAAAGTTTAGTGAATCTAGCAACCATTCAGATTCACGGCCAAGCCTGTGAATCTGAGTGTGTTTCAGAATCATTTCTAGTGAATCCTGATTCATTGTGTTTCATTCCGTATGAGTTTCTTGAGCTACTCATGAATCAAAGGCACAGATTGTATCAAAAAAGTTTGTGAAATATGATGAAAGGTCGAAAATTGTATTTTGACATAATTTAGAGTAGCTCCGTATCCTAGAAAGGACCGTTTTTGAACCATTTTCGGAATATTTTTTTTTTCAAAATCTATAGAAAATGGCTGAAGCTCGGGACCTCGGCAAAGACAGTTTTTGACCTATTCTCGGGATAGGTCGAAAATAGATTTTGGACATCGCTCAGGGTGGCTCCGAACCCTGGAAAGGACCGTTTTTGACCCATTTTCGGGAAAAAAATTTTTCTTGTAATTAATGGGGAACGGTTAAAACTGGATTTTTTACATCATTTAGGGTGGCTCCGAACCATGGAAAGGACCGTTTTTGACACATTTTTGGATTTTTTTTTTCTGTAATTAATGGGAAAAGGTCGAAAATGGATTTTGAACTTCATCATATGAGAATATGAGAATTCATCATGTTTGTGAAGGAGCCGAAATAATTTACTTTTGTTCGACTTGGCCATCTCTGATTTAAAGTATTGTGCAACTGAGCTCTTTTTCTTGAGAATAATAAATTAATTTTTTAGCGGGTAAGACTAAAAATCTTGTTTGATTTATTATAACCGGCTTTAAGTACGTTTGAACGCATTTTTACGGGTGGCCGTGATGGGGGCTTATGAGATGATTTCGAGAGATGAAACAAAAAACAAAAAAAAAAAGTGCGATACCATTGATTGAGTGCGTCTAGTGGTGTTAAAGAGAAGGAGATCGTTAGAAAATAGTATTTGACACTCGATTCTGGAAAAAGTTTTCGACATTAATTTATCTCATATGAAGCATTGTTCTCATGTTTATTAGTTTTATACAACATTTATATTTATAAACCCAAAGTAAAGACCGCATAAGTCGCAATATTTCATACATTGACATCCCTAAAAAGGCGAATGCAAATTAAAATATGGAGCATACAAAGATTTTTTAATCGCCATTACTTTTATTAAAAAATTCGTACGCAGTATTTAACGGTTTTTTTGGAAATTCAGTTTTAGACATTGTTCAAAAGAACAATGATCCGAAACACTTTTCTAAATTTGTGGGAGCATGGTTTCGGGAACATAAGATAAAGGAGTGCCCACGTTAATTAAGTTGGTTCATTGAAAATGAGACACTTGTTTTTGTAGACAGATATTATGCTGACAATTCAGAAAACATGTAGGCTCTCCATATAAATATTGATCGAGTTACAGCAAAAAAAAAATCCATCAAATTTGCGTTAAAATCCAAAAAGTTTTTCGGGAAAAATTGATTAATTTTTTTTGTCCTCACTTCGACATTCAGAAAGCCCTAGCAACATCAGATATATTTCAAAAGTGCTTATTTTAGTTTTTTTTTCTAGTAAAATGAGATATATTTTATGAAATGAAAACGCCGACCGCACGGAATAAAAATCAAAATCGCGGATCACATTGTCACGTTAGCCTAAAACTGTCGAAAATGTATTGTGTTTGATTAAAAGTATCAACTACTGGCAACCCAACTGTGGACCAACTGTTTGTTCTTTTCAATAAAGCAAAAAATTTCAAATTAAGCGGTGTTTATTTTATAGTAATTTATTTCACAGTCCTACATTTTTATTTGAATAAGTTTTGCTTATTATTTACGTACACAAATCCTTCAATTTCTAAGAAATTTGTAATAAAAAATGGGTACTTTATTTTTCAAGTAAACTCTGTATTTTTAAACACATGTGTTTATATATACAGTTGTATAAAGTGAATCACATTAAGACAATGAAGTGTGTGTGTACTATTGCGAAAACAAGAGAATCCCCTAGATCTTTTATCAACAAACTTATTGCCAGAGTTCGGGGGTCAGTATGTACCCTACTTGCTAGTTTATATTTTGAGATACAAACGGAATATAACAAAACAAACATACAAATGTATATTGATAGTCAGCAATATGTCTTAAATAAGTTACAACACGTGCCAAGTATTAAGAAATAAGGTGATTTTTGTAATTTCGTAAATTCATCATTAAATCAGCGTATGAGATTGTTATAAATAGTGAGCTCAGTTATTTTGTAATTCATTATTCGCTCACTACTTTCAGTTACAATGCATCTTAAGTTGATTGCAACCTTTTTGTTTATGGTGCTTTTTGCCACCAGCACAATGGCACGTCGTGGTGGTACCAGGGAATACAATCCTCAAGAACATGGTTCACCAAGGCCATCAACACAGGAATATCATCCAGATGCACCAAATCAACCAAGACCAGCTCCACCGGTATATCATCCTTCAACATTGGATGAGGGAAGATCTTATCCATTTTAAATGGCTGTTAGAGAGGACGTATATGAATGGTTGGATTGTATTTTGAATAAAGAAAAATAAATAGAATAGAATTACGTTAATTGTTGTTTTAGTTTTTGGTCTATACTTTTAGTGAGCCTTTTTTTTGGGAAAAAAGGTGAAAATTTTTATTTTACTTTCTACTTCTATAAAAAATTTTACATCGGAGTTTTGAGCAATATTAATTTTCAGGGCGTATCAAACTGAGATAGTCATTAAAGAAATTAATTGAGTGGTGAAACGGCAGTGATGGCATTTGGGTTTTGTGGAAATGTACTGAATGGAGACATGAAATATACTTTTTAGATGCCGAATTCACATTTTCGACATGAATTTTACATTCATGCAAGGTCGCTTAAGTAACAGATTTTTTTTTTCATCAACACATGTAGAAAGTCCTCAATGTAGGTCCTGCTGACATTGACATAGTCAAGCGCATCACTATCCAACGTCTGCGCTGGCTGGGACATGTTGTGCGTATGGACGAAGAAGCTCCGGCGAAAAAGGTGTTTGATGCGGAAGCCGCTGGGCGACGACGAAGAGGAAGACCATGCCTCCGATGGAAAGACCAAGCCGAGGAAACCCTATCCACGCTTGGTGTGAATGATTGGAGAAGGCGCGCGCAAAGCATAGGCGCCTGGAGAGAGCTTTTGAGGTCGGCCGTAACCCGGTAACGGGTTGTTATGGCCACCGAAGTAAGTAAGTAAGGTCCTGCAATATCTGACAGTTCGAATTGAATAAGGCCCAATAGGAATGAATAAGCGAACGATGACTTAGCTTATATATAAGGTGCTTTCGGTAATGTGACTTTTGCTGACTGTCAACATGGCGTAGATCGTGTTCTGGTCAGTACAGTATATAATAACACCAAAAAAATGACAAGAACAAAAAAAGAAACAGAAAAATCGGGCTAAAGCTAGTAATACTAGTTTCATCCATTGCTAAGTGAAGAATCATCAGCAGTGGTGCCCACTGTAATACAATAAGCATGTGTTGATAATTTGATCATCAATTCTGTATACGTGCACGCTTTTAACGCTCTTGAAGCGCCTACTCGTTCTCATTTTTACGCTCTTTTAGCGCCTGCTCGTTCTCTGGGTAGCACCGATCATCAGTGACCCTTGAGTGGAAATTTTTAAGTCTGATATATTTTTTCATTTTGCATTGGCTTGGCAAAGCAAAAATCCATTTTCTGTTGTGTCTTTGTTCTTGTAATTCTCTTGACATTAAAATGTTTTATTGCAAGTTATTTGAAAAAAAAAAATAATTTAAGCATGAATTTCCGCTGAAGAAAGTACCACGCTAACCTATAAAATACGGCTCAGTTATTTTCCAAACTATGCAAGAAATTAAGTATCCCATTCGGATCTATTTTTCGAGCTATTTTTTGACATTCCACAGGCAAACATAAAATCTTGGACGGTGCCACGCCCTATTAAGAAGCTTTAATGTTTTCCTTACAATTACTCATTAATAGCTGAAAGACTGTATTGGCTAATTGAGGTAAAACGCAACGTAGATGTAAATAAATAATCAATAGCCTTAAGCACGAGAGTCAGTAGATCAAAACAAATTTTCTAGGTCAAACTTTATTAGATGAGCAAATTAAATTGTAAATTATTCAATACTTCCGGTTATGTTGCTGTTGCTGTTGTTATAGTTTTTGTTGTTTGTTCCACAATAATAACAATATAATCAGAACGTTAAACGAATTACAAATGTGGTAGTTGCTCACGTGATGTGACGTAAACAATTGCAGGTAATAAACGGCAGTATAATGCAAATACATATACACACACGCACAATAGCAAACTGATGCAAGGACGTATATACATTCTAAACATACACGCGCGAACATAAAACAGTAAAATCCAACAATATATGTAAATATGCGTTGATTATAAAGGGTGTTTCATTTGAAGAAAGCAATAATACGTTTCGTGCTATTGCTAAAAATAAAGTAAAAAATTCAATAGAACGGGATCAGTGTTGACTTTTTCGATTTCACAGTTAAGAAACGAGACTCTCAACCTCAAGACCTCTGCACAAAAGTATTGGAACATTTCAATACAAAAGCGAAAGTCTGCGCATGGAGGCCATTTGCGCGATATCATTTTCTATATAATCTCAATGTCACAACATCTTATCTTAATAAAAATATCAACAGTCTAATACGTTTTATTTCGAATTTCGATTGTAACTTCCAATTGAATCACCCTATTTGCAGCCTGGACTACGGATGTTTACACAAGCAGCTTTTATCAATTGGGGTGAGTGACTAAATTTGTTTCTGGCTAAGCCTTAATCTGTGCCTGTGTACTGCACGCTCGAAAAGCTGCTTCAATTAATAGTTGCAACATTTTCATTAAATGCTCTGATGCCACAGATTAGTTTATGATTATCAAATTAAGATTGAAAATTGGGTGGAAACAATTTGATTTCTAAGCATATTAATGAGAGAAAGCTAAATTAACGAATGCCCAATAAGAAACAGATTTTTGCTTAGACTTGAACATACCATTCCAGATCCCATTATATCCGAGTAATGTCGACAAGCTATAATATAGGAAAAAATAAATAAAATCTATCTCCAAAAGTTTGAAAAGAAAACACCCTAATATACATAGATGTGTATATTTGTAATTTTTGAAAGAAACACTGCTTCTTTGTGATGTTAAAAATTTCCAACTGGGTATAGGAATCGTAACTTTTGTGCAAAAGCAAATACATTGTTCCAGATTTTAAGTAATGAGGTCATCGATTCATGGAATTTTAGTTCTAAGATTCCGCCCAATCATTCACTGAACGATTAGTCAGATTAACATATCATTTGCATTTATGTGAAAATATATGCTGTCTAAACATATAAATTTATTAATAGCTGAATTACATGTTTATCCCTCAGGGTAAGCATCTATTTCGACTTTGCACATATAGATAAACTTTGAAAATATCAGCCCAAGAAGGATTAATGTTACTTAATACTTTTATTTCTAGGACTTTAGGCTACAAATGAATAGGGGTAGCTTAAAAATATTAAGATGCCTGAGAAGAAGCTCCAAGTCCAAGCAATTCTTAGAAAATTACATTACATATTTGTCCCAAAAACCCTTGTAAATATTTTACCAACAGATGCGATTTTAATTAAAATCATATTATCTAAAATGAATGAAAAAAAAAAACCAAATGGCCACCGGAAAAACATCACAATTTGGGCTTAGTACGACGCACAGTGGCGTCGCAAGTTTGTAGAATGTTTAGTTTCGGGCTCCGGCCTAGGAGAAGTCCCCGAAAGTTGTCTTTTTTTATACAAATAGTGTGCATATCTTAAGGCAACGAAAGGCTTTGTACAACAATAATAAATTTTAAAGTTTATTTCCAAAAATTCTATTCAAAATAAATACTTCTTATCTTAGACGTATTGAGACCTCGTCACGTAAAGAATTTAAAATTTTTACTACTTTTAAGTATTTGAAATTAAAAATGTTTACAACTAATCAGAAAACTGATTTCGGCTCGGTAAAGTGGGCAATAGGGCGTCGGAAAAATAGAAATGAAAAATTCAAGCAACTCTTGATATAGAAAAAAAAAAATTTATAAAATAAAAATTTTTTAAATGTTAAGAACTTAATAAAATAAAAAAATATTCAGCTACGATAGTTTTTATTTCAAAATTCAGAACCATTTATTCATTCAAATCGTATGTTTGACTACACAATTTGAGATTATAAGTGAAATTATTTTTATCATTAAAAGCATTGCCATCATTTCAGTTATTAATTTTTCTCACAATTCAGTTTTGAAATGACCAAGAAGTTCACGAAAAATATTCAGTATACAAAACGTTGAACAATTTTTTGACAAATCTGTGCCCAATTCCTTAAAATCGAGTTAAAACAAAAGAACAATATGATAGCATATACTGGGTGTTTTTTTTAAGAGGTTTGTTTTTCGAATAGAGATAAAACTGGCATTTTATAGTCAAATCTGGCAACTCTAATGTCATTTATGTTCAGTTTGGTTTGCCATTTTATCGTGAACAGGTTGACAAAAGAACAACGCTTGCAAATCGTGCAAATTTATTTCGAAAATAATGGTTCAGTTCGCGAAGTTTACCACAAGCTCCGTCCATTTTATGGTCGACATAATCGTCCATCAGAGCAATTAATTCGGTTAACCATGGGTCGTTTTCGCACTACGTTTACTCTATGTGATAATACGCATCCGCAGAGACGTCGAACAGTGCGCACCGAAGAAACAATTGCCGCTATAGAGCAAAGTGTTGAAGAGGACCCGAATGAATCGATTCGCCACCGTGCACAGCAATTGGAGTTTTGTCCATCAACTTTATGGAAGATTTTGCGCAAAGATCTTGGCTTGCGACCTTACAAGATCCAGCTTGTGCAAGAATTAAAGCCGCGAGACCATGCAATGCGTCGTGATTTTGGTGTATGGGCCGAAAATGAGATTGATCTCGATGCTGATTTTCATCGCAAAATTTTGTTCAGTGATGAGGCTCATTTTTGGTTGAATGGCTACGTCAACAAGCAAAATTGCCGCATTTGGAGTGAAGAGAATCTACATGAGACCCTTGAGACGCCATTACATCCACAAAAACTGACTGTTTGGTGTGCTCTATGGGCTGGTGGAGTCATTGGACCATACTTCTTCCGAAATAATGCTGGAGAGTCAGTTACCGTTAATGGAGACCGGTATAGAGCCATGATAACCGACTATTTTGTTCCCGAATTGGATGGCATGAATGTGCATGAGTTGTGGTTCCAACAAGACGACGCTACATGCCACACAGCGCACGTCACAATCAATTTATTGAAGGAAACATTCGATGAGCGCATAATTTCGCGGAATGGACCTGTCAATTGGCCACCAAGATCGTGTGATTTGACACCATTGGATTATTTTCTTTGGGGATATGTGAAGTCGCTCGTCTACGCCAACAAACCAGAAACGTTAAGGGACTTGGAAGCCAACATTCGTGGCGTTATTGCCGACATACGGCCCCATATGCTCGAAAAAGTGGTTCAAAATTGGACCTGTAGAATTGGCTTTATTCGAGCCAGCCGCGGCGGCCACATGCCCGAAATCATATTTAAACATTAATGGCATAAAATTATCCTTCCAATAAAGCCAAATTGATGGACATTAAAACGATTTTCTTGTGTTTTATTTCAATTCGAAGCTCTATACCTCTAAAAAAAACACCCTGTATATTATAGCAAAGTTGGGTACAATTTGACTATGGAAATTCGTAGAAATTTTGATTTATTAAACAACACATTAATATAAAAATTTTAAATTGAAGACTTTTGTAAGCTTAACATTAAAGTAAGAGACATATCTGTGAAGTAATATTGTATTGTATTATAGATGGTCAAATCTATGGGAAGCGATCCGAAGAACTCCATGTAATTTTCCAATTTTGATCAAGTATCTGGTATGTGTTCAGCTTGGTGTTGAAAGAAAGTTCCTAAAATAATTTTTTAGGAACTCAAAAAATTTCGGAGACTGTTATTTCTAAGGTATATACCATATTAGTCTTTAAAAAAAAAAAAAAAAATGGTTTGGGACATTTTCAACATAACACAACATTTGTTTCTACCACTCGTAAAAATAACTTCAAGAACAAAAAGAGTTGCCAAAAAAATCGTATAAACCTTTTTAGGAAAATCAAACTTTTCACGAAAAGTTAACATGATCCCATTCAGCAACATACTGAGGTTTTAGGGAACTATTTACATATATAAGCTATCATCAAAAAAATTAAGACATTGAAAATGATATATTTTGAAAAATTGATTTTAAACATTTTTTTGATTTTCCAAAAAATGTTTTCAAGGTTTTTTTCTTAACAAACTTTTATGAGTGATTCAAAAAAAAAATAAATAAACAAAAAACTGTCCCGATAACGTGAAAGAACCTAAGCTATGATTTTTTAATTTAAAATACCAAGACGAAGACTGATAAGTTGGAAAATTTTGAAGCTACTCGGTAATGATCGTGAACCTTGAATGAATTTTATGGAGACCCAATTCTCCGTGAGGAAATAAAGGACACAGGATTATTAATGCCATATCTATGCAAACGCTTGTGGCGTATTTCTGATATCAAATAAAGCATTTTTAGAAAGTCCTATCAAAACTGATACATTATTTTTGGGTTCCGAATTTAAGAACATTAATAATGTGTATAATTGTTGCTTGCCTTTTTATTTTTTATATACATTTTTTAAACAAATTTGTATAAGTATTTCAAAGCAGTGAATTTTCTTTAAACAGTTATCATTCTTTCTTATATCTGTTCTGAAATCTCTTATTACCACTGCTTTCAGTTTTTCTAGAACTATGATTTATCCGTAATCAACAAAATATTGTTATTGGAAATATTCATTCCTCTAAGGCTTTTAAATGTCATTACCCTTGTTTTAACTGTTCCAATCTCAAACTTTATCGAATTTTTTTCGCACGGGTACCAAAGAAGATGTCGCTACGCCACTGCGTACACATCTGCATCTGTATGTATGTATGTAAATATGTTTGCATAGTTATGTGTGTGTGTGTGCATTTGTGTCTGTGTTGATTGACTGGTCGTATCAGAGTTGTGTGAAGTAGGCTCGTGACTACGAGACATGTAAATTTTTTTATGGATATATTTCCTGGTCGAGCAAACGAAGAGCAATTTTTCTGGATAGATTTTATTTTGATATCTTGTAGTCACGAGCCTATTTTACATAGCTTCGGGTCAGTGGTCTTATTTGTAAACATATTAAACCATGCAGTACATTGTTGCTATCGGTGTTTCTTCTGTCAACATTGCTTTTATCAAACAGGTAAAAATTATAGCAGTTGCCAGGTGGCACCACTATTAATAAATAATTAGATTGAAAATGTTGCGATTTAATGTTTGCTGTCTGAGATATGCTGCTGTATGTAGATATATACATATGTACGCATTACATTAATTATTACGTGCATGCTTTTTCGTAATGCATTAAACATTGTGAATTCAATGTCCATAAGGATGTGATATATCATTAATGTGTCAATGAATTAATATTAAATTTTCAGCAAAATCCAGAATGATTACATTGGCATGTCCATTGCCTAGAGTCTAATGACTTGCAACCTTTAAAGGGCATGATGTATTTATAAAACATCTTATAAGTCAAATGTGTTCATATTTATATGGCCTGCTCATGTGCTCATTTATATCCGCTAACGTTTATTTGATCTAAAAGTTTTTTGTTGGCCTTATCCTCTGCTATCCTGGAAATTATACGTTAATGCAGGGTAGCAAACCTCATCTTGTTATCTCAAACAATTGAGTTTTTATTCTTTTGAAGAAGTATAATGCTTATGCAAAATCCATGCACCGAAATAATATGACCTTAACATTGCTGCATGTACATACTGTGAGTGAGATGTGCCCAAACTATTATTTAATCGGAATTTATTGGACTTAAGACTCGTATCTGGCAACTCTAATTCTAACTTTGCTTTAACTGCAACAAAAATTAGAAAACGAAGTTGACAAAATAATCATCTAGAATAGAGAAACAGCGACTAAAATTAACTCAACCAGCATAACAGCGGCTACAACGATAAAAAACAGAAGCGTGGGTGCAAAATGGCAATCATAGAATGCGAGCGTAGTTTACCAAATGGAAAAATCGGTTAATTTCAGCATTGAAAGAGAATGTTAAAGGGTTTTGTATAAGCCAGCATTTGCTGATATAACTGCAAGTTTGTCTGTGTTTTGTTCATGGAGAATCTCTGAAGTTTTTTGTTTTTTATTAAGTAATTTAACCAAAACAGCAGTTTAAAGTGAAACAGGTAAGTTAATGAACAGTAAAATGTGGGTTTTGAATGCATCAGAACCCAGAAATTAAACTCTTAAGAAATGTAGAACTTTAAATTGAATACTAAATAACTTAACACTATTAATAAGAACATTCCTCGACTTAAGCCAACATTTTTTCTGTTTGTAGGCACAAGTTAATCTTCTTCATTTACTTTCAATGTAATTTTTATCGTCACTTTTATATTCACACCATAGCTCGAGATTTTGTATGTCGCAATAAATTTATTTCATTACTGCACAACGATTGTTAAATTTCCTTATTAACAATTAAAAAAATGTTCATGGGACTAAAGTAAATAACTTGTATGACTTTAGTACAGCTTCTAAGAAATTATTTACGGCAAAAATATGAACTTTTATTCAAAAGTAAAAATAATTACTCTCAAAAGAGAAAATTATGTTTCCTCTATCCTTGCCAAATAAAATAGTGCATGAGTAGCATAAGATAAATTCCATGAGTGAAGCAACACTTAAAACTTTGTTCTAAAAATATTTCTGGATATAATAATTTATAACTTCTTTAAAAAAAAAAATACATAAATTCTTACAGCTATAAATTTGGGTTCCCAGAACACCATGAAACAAATCGATAAAGTGCGATAAAGAAAAAAATTTAGAAATAACATAATATGAAGCATAACCATTTCATTACCAAAATTGATTTTTAGTAACCTTTTAACTTGATTTAGAGCTTTAATCTTAATAGCTAAGAAGTAGTTAAACTCCATTATTACTTATACTTCATGTTTATTCAACATATCTCGAGAATAATCTGTTTCCGTACCTTTTCAAATTTGCTAGCAAAAAGTCCTTACTCTTCAATATCTACATAGGTCGAGGATATATCATCATTTTTTTCTGTTTAATCAAGCCATTCTAAGGATATCTTGCCTAGTTGATTTGGTAAAAATAACGCTTATGAATAGATTTCTGGGCACGGCATGATGTTCACTCAAGTGAAAAGATTGACAAATCTACCTGAGTCCATATAATGTGTGGATATTTTTCATGATTATTTTAGTTCTAAAACTATATTTTCACTACAGTTAAACCTCTACATGGAAGACCCCCTAGTCAGATTAATGCATCCAGCAGAAAAAAGAAATCAGGAAGTTCGAAATTTATGCTTTTATTATTTGTAAGTGTTCCTCAAGGACAGCGCAAGAACCAAAGGATATCCTTGCAAAAATGGTGATATCTCAAACTTAACGTCAACAGCACAAACACACACACATACACATATAATTTCGCACACGAACAATGTAACACATCCAGAGCTGGCTGAGTTGCCCTCAAGAAGTAACTACTTGCTGCAGGTCGCGTTTTGCTAAGAAACTGCAAACGGTGCAAAAGAAGTCCTTGCTACATGCACTCGTGCTTGCAACAGACGCGACGTCACCATGTCGCTTAAATTTTTTTTTGTCGTCATATTTGACGTCATTTTTTTCCCTCTCTCCTTGTTTCGGTGACTTTTCTGAATTATGTGACTTTTGCGTGGGTCACAAACTCACAACGAGTCGAACGAGTCTGCAGTGAATATAAAACGTGCGACTGACAGGGGAGAGATATGGAGAAAGTACGCGAGTACTTTTAAAAGTTCTATTTTGTGATGCCACAAACTTTGAGTTTGCGTTGGGAGGAAAAAAAAAAAAACTGAACGCTAAAAATGACACGCGATGACAAGTGGCGATAGAAACTTCATTTTCGAGGACCGCATCGTAAAATTAATGATCGACAGGATGCGAATCTTTTTCATTGATTAAAAAGGGGGAAAAAAGTTGTGCAGGTATTGAAGTTCTTGTGGCGAAAAGCTTCTTTTTTTTTTTGTTGTGAGTTGGAGTTGCTTTTAATTTAAAGCATTTCTAGTTTTAATGAAATTTCTTTTACATTACAAAAATTTTTTTTACAAAAATTCTAAAACTGAGTTTGAAGAGGGATGCTATGTGAAATGTTAAACTTAATTTCGTAAAAAACAACGAAAACAATTTGGCTTAGGGGAAAAACAATTTTTTTTTCTGTTAAACGCATATCATAATCTTTCAGAATCGAGAAAAATAAAGTGACAAATTCGTTGGCCTCAACCATGGTATATTTTCGCTGGGTATATTTTTGAATGGCATAATTTTAACTATTCTATAGATTTTTCTACCATTTTCAAAATTTCAAATTATGCCAGTTCTGTTAATGTAGAAACATGCAGATATCTCGGGTTTAAAATAAGAAAATGATATACGGCTTAAGGTATTCTTTTAAGTAAATAACAATACATTAAAAATGATATACCACGGGATCGGCGGTAAAATAATATTAAAATATTGCAACTAGAAAGTGGAAAATCGGTACTTTTTTACTTTTGTCCGGTCAATTTTCAATTTTTTTATAAAAAACAAAGAAGAAGAAGAAAAACTAGTCATATATTCGAATTCCCTGATCGATAATTGCCCGAAAACCATACCCATATTGTTGGAAAATTTGATAACCTTTATAACTTGCATCATTTTCTAAATCAATATTTTTGAAAATGGGTTGTCGACTTGAAACAGAGGGCGCTAATCCAGTTTGGAATACTAACCATAATCCTAATAATGGGCCTTGTCCATTCAAAAAAATTTTATTTTGAACTGCTCTAATGTATATGCTAAGTAATTTATAGCTACATCAGAACAAATAGTTTTTATTACATGTTGAGGTTAAGTATAAGTACAAGTAAGAGTTTAAGTCATAACCCTTATTATGGACCCTTATCTATTAAATCCTTAAATTCTTACCACCATTGAAAATACATTAAGTTTATTTTTTGCTTATCGAATTTTAACAAGTACTAATCGAGCTAAGTAACATCTAGTTACTAAAATAGCTCAGTACCTTTGATCTGAAATGCCATTTTCAAAGGGAAATATTATTAATTAAAAAATAAAAATCTACAAGAGCTCTGATTTTTTAAAATATTTTATGATTCAGATTGACATGCACATTTTGGTTCTACGCTAAGTTTGATTCATTAGATCAGCTATCGTTTTGAAATAAATAGATTTTTTTCCAATATTTGTTTTTGTAAAAATATTAGGGATTTATTCGTAGATATCTTCGTTTTTGATTATATCCAATGTGTAATACTCCTCTCTTGAATCGAGTTTACTTTTGTTCTACGCTCACTTATGTCAGCAGATAATACATCCTTTTACTAATGTCATTCAGAGCTGAAAAGTTTCCAAATGGTTAACAATTTTCCAAAGTACACTGTGTATAGTTCCGGTGATTACCCCTAATATGTGACTGAGTTCACGATCCCTCATAATATGACAGAACAGATCTCATACGCCCAATGCTGAAATATTTTATCTTTAGGCTCCCAGGCGAAGGGCTCTCATACAAAATTGAACAAAAAAAAATTAAACCGTTGGCTTTCATAAAACGTGAAAATTAAAACTTTCAAGCATACAACGACTGTCAACGAATTTGGTCTCCACTACCCAGTAGGCAAGGGCAGGAGCTAACAGTGCTTCTAGAAGGCCTTCTTTGGTAAGTATAAGGCCTTCCACCCTCCTTTCAAACGTACTTTCTCTTTTTATATGAAATGGCCGCAGAAAACAGGCCTTCCTAAGCAGGCTTTCTAAGACCGCTTACAGTAGAAGGACTCTCAGAAGTACTTGACAAAAATTTAATTTTAATAAATTTAAAGACTCTAAATATTAATTGTTTTTTTTTTCTATCCGCGCCATCTCACTTGCGTTGATATTTTTTTAATGACTTTACAATTTGACAAAGAATACACAAAACTCTACCGCCTTAACATAACATGAAACAACAGAAGACTATCCTGCACACCTCTCTTAATTTCTAACCATGTGTATACTTTTCATGTCGTATATGTTCAATGCAGATGACAAAAAAGTTATGCCGAATCATAAAACATTGCAATACATGAAATAAAAAAGAAACAGAAAAGCGCTAAAGTAAATGGGGTCCTTCTTCTTTGCCTTCTAATATCAGGCCTGATAGCACGTCTGTTGTGGCAAGGCATATTATGCCTTCTGTGATTGTATTTTTATTTGCATGAAAATCTACTTTAGAGAAGTCCTTATATAATCGCAGCAGTGCTAGCAGGCCTTCTCCGAGTAAGGCCTTGCTCATTAGCCTGCTGGGTAATACTCGTAGTTTTTTCTTTCATTGTAAATATATACATAGCTTGGTTTTAGCTTACATGATTATGTTTTTATAAATGAGCTAGCGTCAATCTCATTGTCAAAATAACACAACTAATTTGGCTACTTGTTTGCGTTGAACCAAATTGCAGTTGCTTCGCCACTATTTTCATTAAATTTTTTGATTTGGCTTCGGACGATATGACTGGTATATTTAAAGAACGTGCTACTTTCAAACAAAGTTTCGTTTTCATATTATTGCTAGAATGTAAGATTCGAGAAATTAAAGGCCCACTTCCATCTTATGGCATTATTTGTGCTCAAAATTTCTTCAAGTGCTAAATTCGACAAGTACAGAATCTTCCCGTGCAATTTTCACCTAAAAAGATTTTAAACTGTCATTGTCTAGTAAAAGACTTTGAGAAGCAACTTCTCACTTTAATTGAGGCTCGAAAGAAAACCCCCAATGACAGTGAATTCGTTCATTTTTCTTTCTACTTTTCTAATGCTATGTGCGACTCGGCATTATGTTGCTGCGTGACGGTATCTGTTGTGTTTGTGTAGTTGTTGTAACTTTGCGACAAATAATAATTGTGCGCGACAACCCTTAAGCAGCGAGGCTTTGTTTTGGCAAATAAGAATATTTATGTGTCTGGCAAAAAATTACCAAAAAAAAATTTTTCAGAAAAAGAGTAAAAATTTTCAAATGACGACTACAACAACGGTTAAAAATAATGCAGGAAATTGTAGCAGTAGCCTGCGTTTGTTGCAACATTATGACAACACAAGCGCCATCTAGCGTACGTCTGTATTGCATATGTGAGTGTATTTTTTGCGGTAGCTTGCGGGTGAAGTTGATTGTGGCTTTGTTGCCTAGTGTATGAGTAGTTGTTGCTGTTGTGCTCGTATGTACGTGAACTTATTGTTGTTATTGCTTTTGGCCACATTGCAATTTTGCGGTTAAAAGTTAAAAACCTTGCATTACTGGTTAAGAGTGTGACGCTGCTGTGTATAAGTGTGTGCGTGTGTGTGCGGGTGTTTGTGAACGACTCTGTAATACTTTGATTTATTTTTAATTCAATTTTTATTGCCCTTGAAAATTGTTGAATTATGTGGCAGTTTTATTTTGTTTATCTGTTTTTCTTTTTTGCTGGTCAAAAGCTCGAAAGAGTCAGTAGACTGTATGAAAATTTAAAATTTTGTGCGTTATAGAAAAAACAACAATATAAAATATTTACAGTTTGAAATCACTGAAGCTTTAAGGGCAGCAATGAACTCAATTGAAATGTAAAATATTTCAATGTAAAGTGTGAGCACAAAAAGTACTAAGCAGTGTCCATGAGACAGGCGCTTATGTGAGATATAGAATTATGAATAAGACTGTTAAATCAGATATATATTTGTACCTTTAGGTTATCTTATGAAAATTATTAAATAAATTATCCTTAGAAATTTCAATTTCGGACAAAAATTCAGTCTTAAACAATTTAAAATTTTTACTAATGGCATCATAAAAATCAAAAAAATAAAAAGCCACTTACTTCGTACCAATTTTAGTTGCTCTTTAAAGTAAGCGCAAAAAAAGATTAAATCCGTAAAATAAAAGTAGCAAACAATAGCCAATCCAATGACCACCACTCACCCAAAGAGTCCTTTCACAGCCGCAAGGCACTCAAACGAAAGAGAAGAAAACATAGCACGTTGCATCAAAACAGCAACCATGTGAAGTTATCTCTATTGCTGTTGTTTTGGAATTTACCACGTGGTATCTATCCACTACCTTTTGAAATAACATCGCAATGATATCTCAAATTCCAATGTGACCACCCACTTCGTCCCTGGTCATGAACAACGCGCCATCATCATCAATGAGTGAACGTGTCGCATTACCCTTGTACGTGACTTCAATACTTGAGGGAGTGCCATTGCTGCTTATCAGTGCCCCTTGAGCATTTTTGGACTTTTCAAAGTCAAAGAATCTGCTTTTTGAAATTCGATTTGTACACCATGTTGTTTTTTTTTTCATGTTTTGTCATTTTAACATCAGCATTCGCAACAACAGTAGCAGTAATATACTTTCACATTCATATCTTTTTGTGTCTTCTGTTATAATCTTTAATCGTATTTTTGTCTCTTTTCTTTTTGTTTGTGAAATATACCCTACATCTGCTAAGATTGATCATGAAAACAATACATTAATAATCAGGGACGTGAACCGGTTTTGAACCGGGAAACCGTTTTTTTTCAATAATTAACTGAACCATATATATAATATAATTTAATAATTAACTAAACCATTAACCGAACCGAAATTTTCGTGAAATGATTGATCCGAACCGAAAACCGAACCACTTTTTATAACGGTTCGAGGGTTCATTCTGACCAATTTTGAATGGACAAATTTTCCCCACTTGTTTCATTTTTTTTCTACATACGAAAATTGATGATATTTCGAAATAAATAGGGAAGTATGGGACATAAGTAGTTAAAAAATAAATCATTAATAGACAAAATCAAATCGTTTGATAATATAAAGCGGCTTTCAAATAATGTTAACGTTTTGAACCTTTGGAATAACTACCCCGCCAAAGAATTATCTGAACTAGCTCAAATTATTTATGATGTTTCAGCAACCCAGGTTTCGGTAGAGAGGATATTTTCCACCTTAAAATTTATTCTCGGAGACCTGCGGGGAAAAATTGACGAGGACTTCTTAGAAGATATTTTTCTCATCAAACTCAACTGATTATTGTAAATCAAATTTTTTATCAAATACTAATTTTTTACTACTTACTTATAGCGTATGACATAAATTATATGTTGATATATGTTTCTATATTCTTTTGGATTGTTACTGAATAAAAATAACACAGATTTGCATAGTTTTTTTTTTCATCCCCGAACCGTTGAACCGAACCGAAACCATGGTTCAAAAAAACCAAAAACCGTTTTGACGAACCAATCCAAAAGTGCAAAAATGGTTCGAACCGAACTGACCAAATTTTTCACCCGGTTCACGTCCCTGTTTATAATGCTAAAATCTCCAAGGTCATGTTTTTCCATGCTAAACACTATAGCTGGGTAACACTTAAGACCATTACCAGTTCTGCGTGGAAAAAAAAGTTATGTTTAGCAGATATTTTTAGAGTACTTTTCCTCTCCCGAAATTTAAACATAAGCTCATCAATATCAAGTATCATCTATCTATATCATCTATCATCTATCCACATCATCTACATATGTATAAGTAAAAATTCAGTGCCAAAACAGTTCCATCCCTTTCAAACTTCCATAAATATCAAAACATAATCGCTTAATTTTTTTTTTATTGAAAAGGCTGTGAAGAGCGACTGCGCAAAATGTAATTTTGTATTCAATAATGGGCGGTTTCACGCCTTTAATAATAAAATACGCTTCCATGTCTAAGCTAATTAGCCGATTTTGATGAAATTTTATAGGAAGATAGATTGGGCGTATAAGCACTAATGGAAAAATTAGTTTCCAATGTAGTACTTATTGACCGATTTTGATGAAACTAATGTACTTATGTAGATTGATTGAACTCTTAAAAAAGATTTTTATGGGCTGACCAGAATAAATGTTTTCATAGCTAAACGAATGCACCGATTTTTGTGAAATTTAGTATGGACATAGATTGAACCCTGAAAAATAGGAATAGGGCGATCCCATGCCCTTAACAGAAAAATATGTTCTCACACCTAAGCTAAAGAGGAGCGATAATTATGTATAGGAAATTATTTTAATTGCATGAATAAAACAAATTATTTCCCGGATTTTATTACTAATTTTCTACCAAAATGAGTTCGAATATATAAAAAAAACATTAAAACTAAAAATTTTGTTAAATTTTTTTTGAACATTTATTAAGAATTAAGTATTCTATGCACTTTTGGTTTGTGTCTTAAAATTCGAGGTTGTAAATGCATTATAATGGTGGCAAAAAACTCATTTATGTCCACATACTTATGTATGTTCTGCTGTAGGGTATTTTTGTAGCCGAGCTATCTGACCGATAACACTTTTTTGCTTGGGTTTTTAGGTAACTTCACTATTCTGTTTTGCTTTCAAAAAATTTATGGTTTATATCTAGAGTAAGTAATTTTTTTCTTTTTGTTTTTTACACTCTTCCAAAAGAGGAGTAAGTATTTCATTCTGAATTTGCTGCTACAGCATTAATAGATTATTTTGGTGTGCCACACCCATCGTTCATGTGCTGCATGCTCCTTCTCTGACTGTTGTACTTTAACGCCTTCGGCAGCAATAAAATGACATATTTGTGTTGCAGTAAAGTGTTCCGAATTGGCTTCGATTGGCCCGCATTGGTATCGGATGCACGTGCAACATTTTGATCTATGAAGTTTTTTTACAAACTTTGATGGATTCTCTCTCCATTGCTGGAAATCAATTTTTCGCCTGTTGACCTTATTTCAACATTGGTCACAATTTTGTGGTATGCATCACAAATTTGTGTTAGTTCGGTTGTAGCAGTAGTCATGCAACATTTACCTTTTATTTTATTTTTTTTTATATTATTTTGCTTATCCGTCTGTCTGTCTATTTTGTTTTCAAGTGCGCGTCACGTGGTCGATTTCAATTTAAAAGCCACAAAGTTAATTGAAATACAATTGAATTTTCCTTTTTGCTAAAAATAGTAAATTGGCCACAAGTATTGAGAGAGAAAACGAAAACTGTTAACTTTGAAGCAGCAATTTTTAGAGCAATGAGAGTTTTACCAATTATTCTTTTAACACGGAGATAGATTTAACACTTGGTAATAGTTTTCTTTCATATATATGCATTCGTTTATAATCTTTTGATATAATTTACAAAACTGCTTTTGGAGAGGCTTCCTATCGATAGAAATATGGGTTGTTCAAAAAAACAACATTTTAGTCCGTGTTTTTTTTGGAAATTCGAAAGTCAAAAATGAGGACCTATATTTATGCTCATCAATATAAAAAATCTTACAAAATTTCCAAAGCGAAAAGTGGTCTGCTAAATCGAACTTGCTTGCCATAAGACGAGGTATGTGGTCACTTTAGCCGCTAACATTTATTATTACAATATTTTTATTTTCTAACATAATTAAGGGATATCAAATTTTTAACTCAAAAAACAGGCTATGGCGCTTAAACTTTGAGATAAATCTCAACAACAGAAAATACAAAAGAACCGATTAAAATTGCACAAGAAACCTATGTAAACTGGGATATACATTTTTTGTTTCTTTACCAAACACGAGTAATATATTTCCAAATTTGTGTAAACCACCAAGGGACATACAGAGAGTACATCTCAAAAGTTTGCTTGTGCTTAGTCGTATTGTTTCTATTAATGTTTATGCTGTGTCGCATCCTTACGATTCTTGCGATCGTTATCCTGTTTTCCAATTTGTTTGCTTGTTTTATTACTGTCTCTTCTTGACTTGGCAGCTACAAGTAATGCCAGCAAATGGGTTAAAATAAACAGTTAGTCACAATCAGATAGAAACATACGAATCCAACCTCTTTTCCGCTACTACCCTCCCATTACACCTTTGGGAAAACTTTCGTGCTTATCAACAGGATAATTTGTCTTGGCGCAATGCGACGCAACACGCTGCCATGCGATTTGATGCGCCGTGTTGCAGTTACGTAGTTTATGTCGTTTATTTTCACCCATACATTAAGTGAATAATAATATTTTCTCATTTACATCCCTGGGTTTTCACTTTATGTCGAATTTTTTTTTTTTCATTTTCCATTTCATTTGCTGAATATTATCTCAACTCCACTTTAGCGCGCGATAAGTGCAATTAAATTGTGCCAAGCATTTTCAATGGAAATGGAGTTTCAACGAAATCGGATATTGTGTCAGCTTTTAAAAGTGGGCGAAATTGTTATTGCACAGTGGGAGAAATCAATGGATAAGTTGAAAAAAAAAAAAAAAATATTTGTAGGAAAATTATGGAATAAAATTTATATTGATATTTAACCCTAAGAGGTTCAGGGATTTTTTGGCGCTAACTGGTACAACTAGGTCTGCGCAGACCTATATGGGATTTGTATTGGAATGTATAGGCAGTTGTTCTAAAAGTATGTGTAAATGTCTTTAATGCTATGAATAAGACAAAGTGAACAATAATAACATATTTCAACATTTTCTAGGTATCAATTTACCATATTTTCTTTATCATAGGTGTGAGAGGTCTACACAGACCTACTTGTGCCGTATAAACCATTTCATTTGAAAACACGAATAAAACCGAACACAAAACCATAAACAGTCGGATTTTGTGCTCATCGTGGTCGCCGTAGCCGCTTCTGGGAAGTCATGGACGGATTTATCTCTAACACCCAAACAAAAAAAAAGTTATACACACGTTTATATGCAAAAGGTCTGCACAGACCTGGTTGAACCTCCTAGGGTTAATGAAATTAAATCTCACTACAGTGCTATGGCCAGGACTACCAAGTAACCGGGACTTACCAAGCTAGGCTGAGGATTTCATTTTAAAGGCGGAAGCCTGGTAGGAACTCAATTTTTTTTTTCAAACGGCCGGAACCGGGACCTTCAGTACCACATACCCTGGCTATGGCAACATGAGAGCGAGTCTTCATTTTACCTCTAATAAAAATGGCTATGTCGTTCGCACTTATTATTTCGAAAAAAAAATAATTCAAAGCTTTCACGGATTGGCCCGTAGAGGTGTCAAATGTATTACCTACATTTTTTCCGAACATACTTACCCCCTATTTCAACCATTTTGGGGGATACCTTTGTAGACCAGTGGGTATTGAATTTTCATGACCTGGCTCTGAAGAGAACGATTTTTGATTGACAGGAATATTGAAATAAAGATTAGACAGAAATGATAATCCACACTATTTCAATGTCATTTTGTATGGTTTGGAGATGTTGCATTTTATGAGCTTCTTAAGATTTTTTAAAAAAAAACTGCGGTTTGCACTCCGGGAGTGCCGACAGAAGTGAAAACAAATCGTTTAATGGCAAGTTAGTGTGTTAGTTGGTATGTGTGCGTTTTCTTTTTATATGGCAATGCAATGGAAGATAAAAACGGAATATGTATTCAAATTTTACTCTCGCTCTCATTCTCAATTTGTCAACGCAACAACGCGGAATTTGAAAGAAATAAACATGTAAGCATAACAATCGTTGAATGATAATGGAATGTGTCAGTTAGTGTGTCTGCTTTGCTTTTTGTCTTCCACTTGGAATATTTATTTAAAAGAAACAATAAAACATTCAAATTTTACTATCGCATTCATGACGGGGAATCCCGATGACGGTCGGTGTCGCGAGTTTATACTTTTTTCCTCAGCCGCACAACGTGCCATAAGAAGTTTTCACTTAAAAAAAAAATTAAATTAAATACATTTTTTTATCTAACGCAATCTACAAATTCTTACAAACCTTATTCTTCGACGTTAATTTCAAAACAAAACAGTCCCACTGTGTGAGATCCAAATTAAACAACTAACAACTAAGTTCACTAAGACGCGTACGCATAAGACTCACGCACCTCAACGTTGTCGTGCAAATGGCAACACATAAAAGGACATTTATTGTTTGTTTCATCCTCATTGTTTTCTTCAACTTCTGCATTACACTGTAAGAATTAGTTCTTTAAATGAAATTATGCAAAAATTGAAAATAGTCAGTTAAATTTCAAGAGCAAAAAAAGTTTATATGCCAAGAAATAAATTCTAAGAGAGTAATTTTGTTTTTACATTTTAAAGAACATTTCAAAAATCGCGGGGAAGATAGTCGGGTAAATAGTGGATAATATTAAAAAAGGTAAATTTTTCAACAGAAATGCATGTATGGTACCGCTTTTTCTTGAAAAACACAATATACTTTATCATGTTTTATTGTTGGTAGTGAATTCTCCCTATGTACTTCAAGTTTCTTTTACTTCTATTTTCTTTGATTACTTAATCGTTTCACAATATTGTTGCTCCTTCTTTTTTTTAGAGTGTATTGTTTATTCTGCTCCAGTCACAATGGCTGTCATGCTCATCCTTTTGCGCTTGTTGTGTTCCTTTCTCATATAATTTAATGACTTTATATGCTTTGAATTTTAATAGCGTAGCAATTTGTGGTGCTTGTGCCATTCTTGGTCCTTCATAGTGTGATTTTGATCTCGTTGTTCTTATGCTTTGCGCTTATATAACAGCAATACAATATCAAAGGATAACATTTCAAGACGTTGCTATAAAAAATTCAGTTAACCGGCTCCATGAAAACGAGTTAGGTATTTTTGTATAAAATTGAAAGCATTTTTTAATAAGGCACAAATTTTCAGAAGTACCAAAAAATGTATTATCCTTAATGTATTAATGAACAAGCTTTTGAAACGATAGGAAATTCTATTCAAATAAGCTAAGTCTTCTTTTCAAGTATGTACCATTTTATATATTTTTCTCAGTGTATCACATCAAAATTTTGGTAGTCAGCTTTTTTATTTAGTAAATGTTGATGCTTGACTTTTTCCTGGAACTATTTTTAAATTAGCAACACTCCATCAAAATTGAAAATTCTTCACGGATATAGAGAATGTTAAAAAGATTCCGAAAGTGTGAAAACATGTGCATCATCATCATCACTTTTCAAATTGCCCTTGTCCGAAAGTACATGATCAAAATTTGATCGAATTTATATTTTTTATAAACGTCAGTGATGATAAAATTTTTAGTGCTTAGCGGAAACTTTCAATTTCTTTTTAGAGTCATTAAACTTTTATGTTAATAAGTGTATTTGACTCCGAAAGATTTCATAGAGGCTGATCGCGTAAGATATTGAAAAAAATCAGCTAACTAAAAAATCTTAAAGTCTTTTACCACTTGCTGTCTAAGAACCGGTTATAAAATAAAGCCTCTCAATAAAAGACTTGAAAAAACACCACAAAATAGATTCCGCCGCATGAAACAATCTGAGGATTTATTTCTTTTTTACAAAAACAAAGAAGAAGCTTAAGAGGGAGAGAAAGTCGTACAACTATTTGCTCGTCTTTTTTTTAAGATTTATGAGTTCATTTGTTCGTTTGTTATTTTTTATAAAAGCAAACAGGCGTAAGGACTTCTCTTAAAATACTTTGTTTTTTTTTTTGTGATTTTATCCTTTTCGTGGTGGTAACCGTTCGGCTCAAACCCCGTTTTGTTTTTATTGAGTTGTCTGGTCTATCTTTGTCTCTGCATAATGTTATCCTTCGATATGTCCTGCTTCCAATCTCAATTAATTTAGTCATAAATTAGCTTCCAACGGTTTTTGGAGTTTTTTTTTTCTTTTGGGCTTATTCTTTCTTAAGGATTGCGTTAATTTTAATTTATGTCATTTTTGCTCTGGTTTTTTTGTTTTGCTCATTCAGTGACACTTCTTATTCCCTGATTTTCTTTTGTTTTATTCCTTTATGTTGTTTTCTGTTTCTTTGGCATCAATGACAGTTAATTAAGTCAATTTATATTGTTTTCCTTGTATTTTATTGCGTTGTAATTTTGTTTATTGTTTTTCTTTTCTCTTTGAGTTGTTGTTTTTTTGTTCCATGTGCCAAAAGGACCTGGTCAGTGATTAAATCCTTTTTGGTCAAGTCTCTAATTGTATAATTTGGCACAAATCAACAATGAATGTTTATTATTTCACGTGCTTGATGATTTTACATTTTACTTTATTTTTAATATTGTTACGAAATTCCTGTCTCTTTGACGATAATTTCGATCTCTTACACTTTTCTGAGTTCGATCACTGGATTGTGTAACAATTAAAAACACATCAACTTATTTAGTTATAAAGTGGTTTATTTAAATCACAATAGTTAGTTTTTACACGGTATAATGGTTTATTTTATTAACGTTCAAATTCTAATATTAATCTGACACTGTATACACAACAGTTTTACTTTACTACTTAAAGTCACTTTATTACGGAACACACTGTTCTGCTTCACTGTTTTAATTCAACTGTGTTCGAAAACTCAGATGACACCTTTTTATACTACAGGCATCACTTTCTCGAATAATTCACTACCTCCTAGATGGCGTATATTCTACCATTATCCATAATTTACCAGTAAGGCGTATCGACGTTGAGTTCACAATTATCCAGAATGTTGCTATAATGTTCTAGATGGCGTTGTACGACGGCGATAATTTTTCTCAGTTATCGGCTTTTATAGTGTACTGCAGCGTCTGTTCAGTTTATTATTTTTAGTAAGAAAACTGCACTTTTTCCGCTAGATGGTGTAAAAGTATTTATACAGCCAATGATGCTAGCTAGTATAGTTTATTTTTCTTTTGTTGGTTTTTATTTCTAGAATTTTCTGGCGTAAACCAAATTTCGCTACAATATTTTTAACCAAATATTGTAAAAAAACATTGACATTTAAGAAAATTATGTTCCATCTCCTGGATTGAGTCAGAACGGATTAATTAAATTTTTACTTCACATAGAGAAAAAAAACAACATATTGATAGATTCGCGATGTTATCGAATATTTACAAAAATTTATAATTTTGACATTTTTCTCATTTCCGCCTTAAGATAAATAGTTTTTTTCTAAGAAAATTAAAACATTTTAATGATAATAAATAATATAATTCGAATAACTGAATATACATATGGGTCTTTATCTGCAAAAACGGTAGGAGTTGGAGCATGAGGTCTTCGATTGTGCAGATTCTTCTTATCACAGAATAATTCATAAATAAGTACATGTGTAGCAGTTTTCGATCAATGTATTTTGCTGCATACAATAGTACAAATATGTTAGAAATTTATTTCAGCATCTTAACGTTTTTTGGCTTCTGAAAAGTTTATTTTTGCTAAAATTACGCCCAGACTCTACATTAGTTGCTGGTACACAAAACAGTTTCGTTATGCATTTCATAATCGGTTGAAAACCTTTTTTTGTATGGAGAGAAAAGCTGGTCCGGTACGAGTTTTCCAAATTGTGTCATATATTGTATGTAATTTGCCTTTTCTCAATCGAAAATAGCATTTTGGGCAATCATTTATTTTTTCCTCAGGAATAGGGGGCACTGTAAGGCCCGACTTTCGTCGTTTCAAAAATTCATAGCTCACTTTTTTTTCTGCTGATTGCTTAGCACAGAGGTTTAAAAAAAATACTATTGTACTTTGAACACTTTAACCGAGCTAACAAAATTTAAAGCGATTTGAGCTCTTGAAACAAATGTTAATTTGAATTCCAAAACGGTTAGAAATAATCACTTGTAAGCAGTACCTGGCATTGTTGTTATTCTTGGTTAGACTTTGTAGAGGTAAATGAGCTTACAGGTAACCTTTAACTTCTATGTTATTAAAATCCATATACAGTAGAACCTCTGTAAGTCGAAGTTGAAGGGAGACGCCAAAAAATTCGAGTTATAGAGTTTTCGACTTATGGAAGACTTCAAATGAAGCGAAATTTGTCAGGAAATGTTCGACTTGTAGAGGTTAAGATTTATTCCCACTAATTTTGAGTTAGTGAGGTGAAATAAATCCTAGTCATTGAGGCATTAAACATTGATGTGTATTGCAGTAGGACCAAACTATTTCTGATAATTTTTCAATCGACAGCAATAAAGTAACTTCGCTAAAGTTCAAATGAAATCACGTCTTAACGTCAGCCACATATTCCTTAACCATTTCATAGAATTGGTTTATTGTATAAGTAGGCTTTTATATTGCTTTCTAAGAAACAATGGTGTACATTGTCGGCATATTCTTAAGGTCAGTATTTTATTTTTCTTCGAGTTATAGAGGTAATTCGTTTCAAGTAATCAAGTTGTAGAGGTTGTAAAATCAAACATCGCTATGTTCGAGATGCAGAGGTCAAATTTATTTTTTCGAGTTATAGAGGGAAAATATGTACTGACTTTACTTGTAGGGACTCACAAATTATTGCGACTTTTAGAGGGGTCAGATTTCGAGCAATGGAGGTTTTAGGGCTTGAAGGGAAGGGAGCACAATATTTTTTCGAGTTTGGGAGGTTTTCGACTTATCGAGATTCGACTTAAAGAGGTTCCACTGTATCACATTTTGATGAATTTTTAGTGCAATATCCTTAAAATTACCATCAAGACAAGTCACCATACTTGGCAATAGTTTGAAAATGACGGAACTATGCATTTCTAAAATTTTACACAAATAGATTGATGGAATTAATAAAAAAATCAATAAATACAACCGTTTCACTTTCCAGATCTTTGTTTTTCTTATATTTTCAAAGGGACTTGATATTCTCCTCCAACTCCAAAGAAATTTGGACGCCCCTAATAAAAATCTTGCTAAGCAAAAACTCTCTAGCAGTAAAAAATTCTTACAATACTCTATGGCTTAAAATAAGGTTATAAGACTTCATGATTGACATTGATAAAAAGGATGTACATAAATGCTTGACAAAGCCTTAAAATTTTAAGGATTTCGATGTAGACTATATGTGCGTATATAAATAAATAATTTTTTGGAACATACATATGTACATATTCTCTAAAATCCTTTTAATAGCATACACATACGATTCATTTTTGTTCGGAGTAACGTTCATTATTAAAAGCCCCCATTTGTTGTCTGTTTCTCTCACTACCTCTGTCAGCTAGTTAAAATTAATGTCTGTCATTTAACTAATTGTCGCAATAAATCAGCGCTTCAAAGTCAGCGAAACAAACCGGGGCAATAATAAGAAAACAAAAAATAGGAAAGAAAAATAACAATTTTTAAAACTGTGGCAACACTGACGAAAAATCATTAGCAATGAAGCAAGTTAACTTTTGCAACTCTGCAGCATCATTTTTGTCTATGTAAAATTCTTATTATGGTTGCCATACATTGTTATTAATTCTGTCTGAATAAAATGGAATTTTAACTTTTTTATAAAATTCTTAAGAAAAATATGCCATTTATGCCAAATTTGATATTAACATACTTGAGTCATTTTATTATTTTTATTTGTAGCAATTTCTTTTGTGAAAAATAACTCCAAAAATTATTTGCTTAGAGAAATCGGATACAATTTGTGTGTGGCTTAGTCAAAACTTTTTAAATATTGGTCAATTTGTGGCAATTGTTTTCGGTAAAAAATTTTGTATATTTTCTTACTTTCATAAAAAAGTATTTTCTGTTGTGAGATGAAAAGAAAGTAGGTACTTTTAGTTTTCTTTGAACTTTAGCAGAACTCAACCGATTTTAATTATCCATTTACCTCAAAAACCTGGCAACCCATGTAAAGACATTCACCGCCTTCATCGCCGTCGCTGTGTCTCGTTACTTTAATTAACTAATAATCTGGAAGGCTTTAATTGTGCCTCCGCAGTTTGCAGGCGATTAATTTTGCAGCTAAGCCAGCAGGCATCACATTCCCCCCGACATCACACCCCCAGCAACTCACTTCCGCGCGTTTAATGAAGATATTTTTGACGTTGCTTCCAGAAGCCTTTTGGGACAACATCTATCTGATGCTGAGCAATAAACAGGCGAGCTGGAATTTTTGTGCGTTGATGAAGTCATCTTTGACAGCAATAGTGAACGAGCGTAAAAAAGGCTGCTTCTGAGTGGGTGGTGGTGGCTCCCCATTTAGGGAACGAAAATTTAATTTATGCTCATTCGTGACAATTATTTCATGAAAATCCCAGGGTATGCATCATGTGTCAAAATTCGAAAATCCACAATTTAGCATATTCTGAAAGTAGGTTGGTTAGATGCCGGGGCAGGGTGGGTAACATAGCGTATTGCTTGTTAAGTTAAACCTCATTTGCAATGGAAAAATGTTTGACTTTAAATAAAATAAATTGTTTTGTATATAAGTATTATGGTGTGAAATGGCCATAGTTTTGGAAATGAGCTTAAACATTTTGTCTGCTTTAAGATTAATTACATGGCTTTTGTTTAGTTAGTTAAATTAATTATTTGCTTAAAATAAATGAGAAACGAAACTAAGAGTTGTTCCTTAATAATGAGAAAGAACGTAACACGAAAAAATTAAGCAATTTTTGAAAAAAGATGAAATAAATATTGTCATATTATTTAGTTTTAAAATTAGCTACATTTATTTTAGGTTGCTATCATAAACTCACTATTTGTTGTGTTTAAAAATAAATGCTTTATTTATTATCCACAACAATTAACAAGTCTTCATATCGCTTAAAGTTATCATCAAGCAGTGTGCCTTTGAATGCAATTTGGGTAATCAATCATTATAGTAATAACCATGCAGAAACTCTGCTTCACATATGGCCAATTACGTGCAATAATATATTATGTGTACATTTGTAAAATTACAAAAATAATAACAACAAAAAAAAAACATGGCATTAACAACACGAAAGCATTATTTACTCAGCCATTAATTCGGTTACAACTTCCAGTATCAGTTGTATTGTGACTTGTTGAGAGTTAAAGTTTACAAAAACAAAATTGCAAACAGTACATAGCAATGAAAATGCATTTTGGTACTCACACAGGAAGCGGAAATATTCTTGAGGCCATGTTGGTTGCCTACGAAGCATCAGAGAACGAAAATCCGCGTAGGGTACAGCAAGCAAAAAGCATAACGTGTTAAGTAGCTGATCTGTTCTAGTTTCAGATCAATCTTGTCATACCACATCTTAACAGCAAAATGCTGATATTCTTCAGCAAAAAACTGTTTACTAAATAAATATTTGTTAGGGTTATATATTATGCCCCTCCATGGCTGAAGAAAAGATCGCCCAATCATATAAAGCCCAAACTAAAATGAAAAAGGAAATTAAGACCAAACCTTTTTAGTTCGTAGTTGGGTTGGTTAGTTTTCATCAAATATCCATCATGATTAGCTGTATAAAATAATTGATGATATTTCGAACACGGAATATTTTCTATGTGGATTTGTTAAATAACTGGTATATACCGGTAAGCCATCAAACACAGACTTTTTTGTGCGGATTTTTAGCGTGTCTTTTTCTGAATTTTTGACATTGTTCTGTCAAAGCGCTGGTTGACAAGTTTGCTTGTCATCTTTCACACATGACTCTTTGAGAGTACAGAAAAAAGGCAACTTTGATAAGCTTATTCATGTTTCTTAGAAGAGTCTTAGAGGCATTATTCGTCTTAAAGTGCTTACGCGTTTTAGAAGTTCAAAAATAATCGAAAACACTTTATTTCAAGAGAATCCAAAAAGAATCTTTTCCAGTTTGTTGTTTCTACGAATTCATCTGTTCCAGATAAAAATATCTGTTAGGACCTTTAATAACTTCTAGTACTCGCTGGGTGTTAACGTCAGGATATTTTTTAAAATTTATTATTTTTGTAGTATGCGAGAGCCACGCAATGCCAGCGGGTCCAGCACTAAGTAAACAAACTTGTTTGTTGACTGTACCCTATGAGCAAGAAGCCGATGAAGATGACGATGCTGCCGACAGCGACATTGTCGATAGCAAAGTCGCGTAACAGCACGAGTGAGACCGTTAAATTTAATTTGACAAAACAGAAAGAACAATGAACGAAAACGGCGACAACAACAACAATAACAACTTCTTGAACATGCATCGTCAAACCCTAATGACAAAATGTACAACTACAATAACAATAGCAACTAAAATATAACCACAATTTAAACAATAACATAGAAACTTCATTCACTTAACGAGCGTACAATGCACCATTTTGCAATGCCATTTTGTTAACCCTAGAAAGGTGAAGCTCGTAAGTTTCAAAGAAATCCGTTTGCAAATATGTATTTTTTTAGAATTTTGAATTGACATTTTCATGTCAGTTTAAAACCAAAATGGAGCACGATCGCAAGAAAAATAAATCTTTATCATTTAAAGAGATTCAAAGCGAGATTGACTAAAGTGACATAAGTGAAAGTGAAGTCTTTGTGCCTCAATCAGAGTATGCCCACTTTGCTTATTTAATGGGATGTTAAATATAGCTAGTATTAATGCCGCAATATCTTTGAACAGAAGCCATTTTATATTGGAGTTACTTTTGGAGACGTTGTCATTAAAGCGTTCGCATGTCAAAAGTTGTCGTTTTTTGATCCGCTCGCACAATCAAAATATTTTGTTGATTTTAACATCAAAATCATTAGTCGTAAAGCTTACGACGCTTACCCTAAACGTTACTCCTAAGAGGCTCACCTTTCTAGGGTTAAGGAAAGCTTGTGTGTAGGCACTCGTATGAACAACGGGGTTTATTTTCAGGATATCACGTTTTAGAAGTTGCTGTCAATGTAAGACGGAAATTTGGATAAGAGAAATGTACGTTTGAGTTTTTATTCTTTAAAATATTGAAAGTTGGCATACGTAACATTTTTAACAATTAAGGATTGAATAGAAACAAAATTGGCAATTTTGATGTATTTGATATCATTCATCGAAAGATAAGGTTGCCAAGTTAAAGCTTAGAAAACATGTCAATTAGCTATAATGTATGACTCTATTAAAGTGATCCATTTATGATACTGCATCAACTTTTTAACGATTGATTGATAACGGTTGATTTTTCTCGAAAATATTTTTGAATTGATGTATCAAATATTTTCAGATGTAAGAAAAACTTGTTTAAGCGCAACCATAGTTTCATTAATTAAATAATAAATAAACAATAAATTTAAAAATAAATCAAATATACTGCGGTGAAGCCTTAAAAATAACAACTTTAATATTAAACGAACAAGTATAATTCGTTTCAAAAGACCACACCCACTCAATAATGACGCGTGCCAATTGCATTATCGAACATAAATGCAAAACTTTGGAGGGTTCTTCAAAAGAGCGCACAAATACTTTGTTAATAATTTAATAAGGGTGGCCCAAAATGCACTCAAGATTGGAATTGCGCGTCATTTGTGCGGTAAAGTGTTGTTGTTGAAAAAAAAAAAAAAACAGCATGACAGCTGACAGTTCAGGGATATTAAAAATGGAAAGCTACACGAAAGAACAACTTTTTTTCATTGTTGAAAAATACTTAAAAAAATTAAGGCTTGGCTGCTGCTTTTCGTATAAAATATAGTCGGAGTGATTTAACCTTATCAACTGTGAAGAGATTATTTACGAAATTCAGAGAGGCTCAATTAGGGATCTAGGACACTCAGACCATCCTAGTTGATCAACACGAACATTTGATAAAGTTCAGAATCTTTCTACAGCTCATTTTCACGAGAGATTCGCATCTTCGGTCTTACAAAGTTCAATTCACTTAAGCACTGACGCCTACTGACCACGGATTTCGAGGAACAACAACAAGTGGATGCTGATTTTTCTAGCATAATCATCTTCAGTGAAGAGGCAGCTCATTTTCATTTTGATGACTTCGTTATTTGTCAAAATTGTCGCAATTGGGGTACAGAAAATCCAGGACAGATTGTTGAGAAATAAAAATACATCCACAATGCATCAGTGTTTGGTTTGACTGGAGTCATTTTCTGGACGTGTAATATCCCAGAATTGTCCGCTCAGATCATGCGACTTAATGCCGTTCGAACTATTTCTTTAAGATTTTTCCAAGGATTCGGTTTATGCCAACAAGCCAACGCCACGCCTTGAAGGAAGAATTTAAGCGTTGTATCAACAAAATTCAGACACACTTACGCAATATCTTCATGAAATATATCGACACAAGAGTACCAGCAAAGCCGATATATTGAGCTCCATGAATCAATAAAAATTAAACACCTTTGATTTCTATCAAAATTAGTTTCTGGGTAAATTTTGAGACACCCTCCAAAAATCCAATTTGCGCATTTTTCACAAAAAAAATACTTGAAAATATCCTTAAAATATTAATACACATTTTTTCTCCTTTGTTACGTATGTCAGGAAATTAATAAGGACGAGCATAAAAACAAAATTTTCTTTTTTGGGGTTGAACTATCATATAATATTTTCAGATTTTTATGTGTCGGATTTTTGCTGGTTACGCAATTTGTACGCAAAATAAGGAGAAAAAAATGCAGAGGATATTCAGTTTTAGCTTTAGATCGTCCACTTGAGTGTCTCAGATTGTTTGTGTGTGTGATGCTTTGTATTGATGGGTCACATGGCTGGTGCTGATGTTTGAAATGCGTATCAAATGATTATCGTGGCGTGTAAAAGAAAACCGAAACCACACATAATTTTGGGGGAAATTTGTGCATAAAAAAATCTAAATTTTGGTTAAAATTGAATTTTTATGCAAGAAAAAATAAATATAGAAAAAAGAAGAAAAAATTATGGCAGAATTGTTTGCTTGGGAAAACGGACAAACGTAATAAGACTCAGTTAAAGCATAAGCGTCTCAGGACAAAACATTTGTTATCGCTTAAAATGGTCGCTAAAAATGTTACATCCAGCATTGTGGTAAGATGTTTGTTAAAATCATCACTATTTTCTATGATATACAAATAAAATGTCAGTTTACATTCAAAAATTTTGATTAAGCTTTAAATTGTATAATATTTTGCACGCAATTCTTATAAAATGAATTTTCAAGAACTTAAATTGCAAAAATGATCAATATATGATTTCTTGGTTTGGAAAAATGTATTTTTAATAAAATGAAAAATTCAAAAAATTTAAACTTTTGGAAAATTCGGAACTCAGTTTGCAATATATTATATAATTTAAAGCTTTATCAAAAACTTTCAATGTAAACTGACATTTTATTTTTATTTGTTGCTTAAATAATCTTAATAACTAAATAGAAGCGAAAATACATTGCGATTGCACTGAGAAACAATGCCATTACATGGGTAACAAGAGTGCGAAGAGCATAGTGGTACCCGAAAAACGCACACGTAAACATGTGAAGGGTTTAAGCAGAGAAATAGCATCGGCGGCAATAGCATCACAAGTTAGAAGATGGAACTATGTATTTATTTTTATCTTACCTAGGGTTATTTATTGCAAAAGATTTGTAAAAAAATAGAAAAACATGGGCCGCAAGTACGAACAAAGCAATAATAATATTTTGCGTTTTTGCTAGTTGCGATTAAGAAACAGAATAACAGCGTACTTGTGTTATTTTAAGCGTGCGCGACTATTTAAAAACAATTTGTATCGCTGAACCAATTCGATATACTGCTATTTCCTAACGAATTAAATATTATAAAGGAATAATATTATATTTGGTACAATTGAAACTTGTTTAACAAGTGCAGAAAGTGACTAATTTTATGGCTGTTAATAAAATTTTTTTGTTTTTATTTGTTTCAATGCACTTTGGGAAAGAATTTCATTAAGTTTTTTTATAGTTTCTAGAACTAATCAGCCAAAAACTACAAGTCTACAATTTCGAGTCTAGGTAAAATATATTTCTAAAAATAATCTTATTTAAAGCTTAATTGCTTAGAGTTAATCCACGAACAAATAATATTTGACAATTAAACTTATAAGAACTTATAAAATTGCAACCCCTGAGGAATATCCAGGTCTTTTAAAAATCAGCCTCTACCCTAAAAAAAAAACCACGAAATGTAGCCCAAAATAAATAGAAACTGAGGCTTTTTAGATAATTATAATTAAAGCAAAAATCGCTCACAAAAACAACATATGTAGGTATGTATACTATTTAATGGGGTGAAACGGTCCAAAAAAAGGTGAAAAAAATTGCGTTTTTGTCTTCTTTAAAATGCTATATCTTTTCGAGCAAAAGATAATAGATGACTTTTTCAAAGTTAATTTTCAAAAAGAACAGGAAAGGTATTAAAAATTTTTTTATAGTAGACTTCAATACTGCCGTATTAAGCGAAAAGGGCGTATCTCAAAAATACTCGTTTCGAGATAATTGATGTTTTGTTTATGTCAATCTGTTGAAATACATACATGTAAAATTGAAATAGAGAAAATTTTCTTAGTAGATTTTTTATATGATTGAACTTAGATAGCGGCATTTGGAGTAATTCATTAGACGCTTAATTTTTTACGCTATCCGATACCATAAGAATCTCGGATATTATTTTTTTGGATATACGCCCTTTTCGCTTAGTACGGCAGAATAATGGTCGAAAACGCAAATTTTCAAGTACATAACCTGAAATATTTAAGAACTCTGACGTCATGGGCAAATTCTGAATTCGAATTCGGGTGCAGTGCAAAAAATTACTTCGGATATTTGTCGAAATCTCGCAGACTTCTGTGTTATTTGCACAGTTGAACAAGCGGCTCAAGAAATAAAAGAAAATCCACTAATTTATTTTCTTTTGAAAATAAATATCCTCCTATAATTTAATTCTTTTAAGCTCTTGGATCGTTTTCTCATGTGAAGAATTTCCTTAAGAAAATCGGTAAACAAGAGATTTTTGTGAATAAGTAGTATGCACCCTACAGCAAACATTTCACCCACATACATTTCAACTACCATCGAAAGTGTTTTTATATTTCCGAAGTTCAATACAAAGCAGACGCATAAACAACAACAACAACAGCAATATCTGAAGTTAATGTTGCGTTCCAAAATGCAGCAGCCATCTTTGTTTTTCTTACGATTTTTTGTAGTCGTTTCTTTTTTTGTTTTTTTTTTTTTGTATCACTTACTAAAAGGGATCCATAAAAATGTCTTGTTTCTAATAATAGCGTTGTTCGATAACACGTTAGGGTGTTTTTTTTTAGTGTCATTAAAGTTTTTATGCGTATGTCTACGTTTTTAATAATGAAGAATTTTCTGGAAATCTTACCCCATATTCTATATCTTGATTCAAGTTAGTGGGTGATATTCATCTGCTTTCAGTGTGTATATGAATCGGAACTTAGTTTTACAAATTTTGTTACTTAAGTTTAAAATAACATAAAAGTTGGAACAAGATCTCTATTAAAAGTTTTAAAGATTTCTTGTGAAGGAGTAACTGTAATTTACTAATTCTTTACCAGATGGAGAATTGAATTATTTTACATAAGCTCCATCCTATTAATTTTCGTACGTTCAAATCGTATGCCCGCAAATAATATTTTTTATAAAGTAGAACATTTGTTTATTTTTAAAAACAAATTTTCAGAATTTCTTTTTTTTTGAAAAAATAATATTTATTTCCTTTTATTATTAAATGTTTATCTGCACCATTTATGCAGTTTCAGTGTAATTTACATCATATCACTTAAGCTGCACAACACTGTTGAAATTTTTGTTGTCATTACTGCTGCTGCTTTTGACAGCTACTGTGTTATAAATTTACCAACTTTTTTATTCAAACTAAAGTTGTTTGTCATCGTATTTTGTACGATACACGGTGCAGTGTCCTGTCGTTACTGACAGTGAACAATCCCTCCGTCCTTTGAAGTTTCTATATGGTATTCTTTAATATTGTGTTTTTTTGTAAAAAAATCCATTATTTAAATATCCTGAATAAATTTACTAAGAAACTTAAGTCTTTTTAGCTATTTTCACTTCATTAAAAATTTACAAAGAAACAATTTTAATTCAAGATTTTAAGTTGTATTTTTCATAACATGACAGATTATATAATGCCAAGGAACTCTGATCAAAGGAAACTGACAGAAAAAGATTAAATCAAAAATTTACACTAGTGATTCAAAATTCAAAAAAAGCACGGTGACCTGGACTCCTTTATAAAGGTCTTATGTGGTATAGTCCCCTGACCACAAAAATCAATTTTTAAAAATTGTTAATTATCGAAAGATGATAATTTTTTGTTAGAAAAGGTAATCTAACATTATTCACAATAAATTCCGTTTGGATTTTTTAGTTTTACTTTTTTTATTTTATCTTATAATAATTTATGACATAAGAAAATATGGTAATTGTATCAAATAATAATATTTTAAATGCTGCTTATCCACGAATATACATGTGATCCGGATGATATTCCATTGGCTTATGCTTTGGACGTTTAGTCTTGCGTGCCATGGAGCTTGTAGCTAAAACTACAAGGAGCAAAAATGTTACAATTAACTTAAAATTCATTTTGACTCCGTTCAAGGTGCTGAAACAACTGATATTTGCTTGGTGTCAACTGATTGTTTTAAATAAAAAAATTTATTCGTATTTTTTCGTATTTTGTTTTATTAAGCACGTTCTGTATTACCGTGAAAGCACTGGTGATTTTTTTTTTTCTTGAAATTTTTACGGTTCTCATTCATCAATACGAAATTAAATATTTGCATTCGAATCTGTTAGTTAAATGTTTACTAAATGTTTACTTTTCATCAAATAAATTTGCTGATAAGAGCAAAAGATTAATAAGGGAACTTTTTCATGCTGGGTATTTCTTGTTGATGGGGGACTTTTACAAAAATTTTTTTAATTTTAAGAAGTAGAAGAATTATTTTGCGTAGATAATTAATAAAGCTATGAAATAAAAATTACTGAGGTATTATTATTACATATATATTTATTGGAAGTCAACAAGTGTCAATTTCAAAAACAATTTGAATAAGACTTTAGCAAAGATTAAGACGATTCGGTTGTATTTAAACTTGGAGTTACCATCTATTACTATTAACAATGGAGCGTTTTTATCATAAAATCGTTAAAGTAGAAGAATTTTTTTCCCAATGAACTCTTAATAAAAGAAAATCACCAAAAAGAACTAACAATAAATAAAAAATTATCTTCAGATGGTGTATCAGATTTTGACTTACGCAAAACTAGAATATATATGTATGTAATCTCCCACTTTTTGTTAACGAATTCAAGTGGGTTTGAGAGTAGCGACGTTGTCCATTTTCGATTACATTACTGAGAACTCGTGGCTATACAGTAGTCAGTGCAACCGATAATAAATCTGGGCCTGAGAAACCATGTTGTATAAAAACCGTTTGGAAGATCTTATAACGTGTAGCACAACAACTTTAAGACTAATCAAAAGTTTACGAGCAACGATATAATAACATTTTTGAATTTGACTCTGAAAATATCACAAGCTCCAAAAAAAATACTTTCCTCGGGAAAAAGTTGTTTGAAAGCCATAACTTTCCAGAAAAAATTATAAGATTTGTTTTTATTTAAAAAGGTAATAAATCATTCGTACATGCATATACTTAAATGATGTACCACATTGTATATTAGGATAAGACTCACTAACGTCGGAATGGTACCCTATTCCTTATTGCCTAGGGTATTTTGGGATAAATTCTGAAAACATGTCAATGTTTTTGCGGTGCTTCATTTCATGAATAAAAACGGATATATTTCCTCTATTTTTATTTTTCAAGTACTATAGTCTTTTAATATTCCGAACCGGTTCATATTTGGGCATCTCCCATCCATGATATGATTATGATATAAAATTCAAATTTTTGAGAAATGAGATCTAGAGGTATCTTTGATATATTTACTATGTGGTGTAACATTTTTGTGAGCTTATTTTCTTTTTGAAATGAAATTGCGTGGCATGGACATTTTCTGAGGTACTCATAGACATTTCGTCCATTAGTACACTATGTTATATGGTACCTTCATCCAATTATGTTTGAAATTGAATTTTTTTGAAATATTTCAATAATATTCTATATGATTCTTTTATATGTTGTTCATATAATGACTATGCAAGTGTTCCACTCAAAGTTCATCGTACGTAACAATTGCCAAATTATGCCAACTGTACTTCAGGTGCGCTGTGTAGTAAGCAGATTATTTGAAACAACGTTACGTGTAGTTTAAATTCAATTCACAAATATCATTCATTCATTTTGCTATCATGCGAATAGAAGATTTCTGTTGAAATATTAAAAAACAATGAAAATTTTTAACAATCAAGTACCTTAAATATTCCGCATTAAATTATTCATACACAGCAATGAAATCGTAGGCAAATGGGCCAACGGCCAAGAGACAGTAAGTTAAGGCACCGTATGAATGAATTGCGAACAGCAGCAGCAGCATCAGCTGTTATAGGTTGGCTGCACTGTTGCCCCATTTATTTGGCAAATATGCAAAGAGCCGAACAACGACATAATACGAATAAATAAAAAAATATATATTGCGCTGACAAATGATATTTGACCAGCATTTGCTCCATGAGAATAAAAAAAAATAAAAAATAAATGAAAAAAATGAAAAAAATGGCACAAAACGAAAGTCTCAAACAAAAAACGAACAGTTGGCAACATTTGTGCAGGAACAAAAAAATTTGTGCGGAAGCAAACAGTTGGCAATAAAGCAGACGAAATGAAAATACAAACAAATGTCCGCCTATTTAAATATGGTGTCAGAGTGTAAAGTTTATTGACGACCACCCTGTTCAACGGGTGGCATGCAATACTTTGCGTGTTGCTCATGCAGAGCTGCCACCTTGAAATGCAAAATATTATTTAAAAATAACTAGTGAAAAAATTCATGAAATTAACTTGACTTTCAGAGCGTATTATTAATTTATTTTTTTCTTAGTAATTTAGGTCAATTTTGCCACATAATCAATGAATTGTTTTCGGCATATTTTCCACAAAAAAATCGTATTGTAAAGATACACTTTTTACGAAAAATGTAATGGCTTCCGTAATATCCAAAAATTATTTTCGACTATGACAAAGCGATTGGTAATCACAAAATTTTTGAAAAAATTTAATGAAAACGATTCAAAAGTCAAAACGATTTGGCATATACTCGTAATAGTGGAGCAGCTAATCTGGTGACAGATAGTTTGTTTTTTGCAGTATTGCTGTTCAGGCGAGGGTTGATGAAGACCAAACTATATCGGTTCCATTGCGTTTTCAACTGTTAGAACTATCTGTGACAACAACATGCCGTATTTTACGAGAGATTACATCTTTACAAAATTCTTATCCCACAAGAATTGAAGCGTTTGGATTATCGGAAATGACGTGAATTTACTGATTTTACCTTGAAAACAAATTTTACAGTACAATTTTTAAATTATCAGAACAATTTTTGGACAATATTAAGGGTTTTTGTAATAAATCGTTCAAAAGTTTAGAAAAATACTCATATCTCGAAAACTATGGTTCTGATTTCAAATTTTTGTGCATCATTATTATAGCTTTGTGCTTTTGTTTTCCAGATGACACATTTTTGAAATCAACTAAGAGCTTCCTACTTTATAACAATTCTTTTATATTCACCCATATCATGAATTTCCGTAGGAAAACGAATCTCTCGGATTTGTTTGTTTCTCGAGAGGAGCATTTTGTGATCATAAATAATTGAGGAATGGAAAACTTCATATCCAGTCAGTGCTGCCAAAATATTTCCAATTACTTCCATTCAGTCCAAAATCACAGTTGCATTTTTCATATTTGACATTAGATTATCAGTAATTTTGCATATTTGACATAAGCTTATCTGTCAGCTGAACAATTTTATTAATAAAAATGAAGTGCATTTATCTTTATTACAAAAAAATTTTTTTCCTAAAATATATAGTATAGCTTGATAGTTTGCCATCTACTCCTTTTCATGAAGATTTCTACTGTATCCGAATTAGATTCCATGTACAGTAATTGCTCTTTGTTTGTGTTGCTTGATCTTGTAAATACTGGGTGTTTTTTTTTAGAGGTTTGTTTTTCGAATAGAGATAAAACTGGCATTTTATGGTCAAATCTGGCAACTCTAATGTCATTTATGTTCAGTTTGGTTTGCCATTTCATCATGAAGAGGTTGACAAAAGAACAACGCTTGCAAATCGTGCAAATTATGGTCGACATAATCGTCCATCAGAGCAATAAATTCGGTTAACCATGGGTCGTTTTCGCACTACGTTTACTCTATGTGATAATACGCATCCGCAGAGACGTCGAACAGTGCGCACCGAAGAAACAATTGCCGCTGTAGAGCAAAATGTTGAAGAGGACCCGAATGAATCGATTCGCCACCGTGCACAGCAATTGGAGCTTTGTCCATCAACTTTATGGAAGATTTTGCGCAAAGATCTTGGCTTGCGACCTTACAAGATCCAGCTTGTGCAAGAATTAAAGCCGCGAGACCATGCACTGCGTCGTGATTTTGGTGTATGGGTCGAAAATGAGATTGATCTCCATGCTGATTTTCATCGCAAAATTTTGTTCAGTGATGAGGCTCATTTTTGGTTGAATGGCTACGTCAACAAGCAAAATTGCCGCATTTGGAGTGAAGAGAATCCACATGAGACCCTTGAGACGCCATTACATCCACAAAAACTGACTGTTTGGTGTGCTCTATGGGCTGGTGGAGTCATTGGGCCATACTTCTTCCGAAATAATGCTGGAGAGTCAGTTACCGTTAATGGAGACCGGTATAGAGCCATAATAACCGACTATTTTGTTCCCGAATTGGATGGCATGAATGTGGATGAGTTGTGGTTCCAACAAGACGGCGCTACATGCCACACAGCGCACGTCACAATCAATTTATTGAAGGAAACATTCGATGAGCGCATAATTTCGCGGAATGACCTGTCAGTTGGCCACCAAGATCGTGTGATTCGACACCATTGGATTATTTTCTTTGGGGATATGTGAAGTCGCTCTTCTACGCCAACAAACCAGAAACGTTAGGGGACTTGGAAGCCAACATTCGTGGCGTTATTGCCGATATACGGCCCCATATGCTCGAAAAAGTGGTTCAAAATTGGACCTGTAGAATTGGCTTTATTCGAGCCAGCCGCGGCGGCCACATGCCCGAAATCATATTTAAACATTAATAACATAAAATTATCCTTCCAATAAAGCCAAATTGATGGACTTAAAACGATTTTCTTGTGTTTTATTTCAATTCGAAGCTCTATACTTCTAAAAAAAACAACCTGTATGTTAAAAAAATAACCGATAACCTCATTTTCCAGAGAATTTGTTTCCATTCCTCAAAAATCTTCCACGATCGCAAAACAGGAGATTGAAGAAAAAACCCGAAGGAATGTTTATTCATGATAGGGGTGATTATAATGTTAGAACTTTCAATGACTATATTTCCAATATAAGGTGCCTTCGCTCACTTTTTATTTCTTGCTCGCTATAAATAACAAAGTACACATAAGAAATATAGCTTATAATAAAAAGAGAAGAGAAGTACCTCATGCAAAATTAGACCAAATTAAAAAAAAAAAAAAGGTCGAAAAAAAGGTAGGCTAAAGACATTATCAGATTTGCAAAGTGTTTTATATGGACAGTTTTAAGCTCATTGGACATTATATTGTCACTTAACCATATCAAAATTCGAGCGTTTTATGATCCACCCTACTATGTTAGCATTTATTTACATATCATTTACATCAAATGTTACGAAACTTATTTATTCATTATAGTAAAAATAATTTTGAGAAGCGTTAGCCCTATTTCACATTTCCCTAGAGCCTTACGTTCTCTAACGCTTCGTGCTTAAATGTCAAGTTGAACTCTAATGATTTGAACTGCAGCGCATGAATTATTAAAGAGAAAAATAAAATGAAAAATCAAACTGTGAGGAAGATGACCAAACAGCACATTCACAGCGCCCAGCGTTGGATACTCGACGCTACTTGCATGCAGCTTATGTATATTTGGTACGTCCTGCAGGCATTGAAAAATTGTTTAAGCTTTTGGGTAAATATTTGTTAGTTAGTTTTAGTAAGGGGACAAGTATGGGACAAAAGCGGCAAAATATTTTCCAACTGTGCTCCAACTGAGTATTTTAAGCTTATCAGTAATACAAATGAAAACTATTCGAGCGCATACTCACGCATTTATATTTGTAAATACATACATATGCACGACTGTGTATGCCTGCATGTGCCGCCAAGAGTTATGTTTCGTAATTAATAAATCAGGGGTATGCCAAACGTGTATCTATGTATGTATACTACAAATATGAATGAAAAAACTGTGTACATTTGTATATGGATATTAGACTGGTTGCAAAAGTTAGTGTAGCTCTGATATTCAAGCTTCTGATACAAAAAGTTTCGGGCTGAAAAAAAAAACAACATGCCAAATTAATTCCGATTTGTAGTACGTTTTGAAGATCCAATAAATTTTCAGAAAATAAAAATTGTTTCATATGTGGAAAATTCTAGTATTTGAGTACAGAAAATTTTTCCCATTTATTTCGAAATCTTAAACGATTAATTTTTACATAACTTTTTCCGCACTACGTCGGAGTCTGCAATTTGTTTTTCATCAACTTCTTTAGCTTAAGAGATAGCGGATACTTTGTGTAATGAAAAGTATGGCTATCGATTTCCCAAATCAGGAATTTTTTTTTAAGCAATCTCGAATATGAAAATTTTTTCACCTGTCAGAAAATGTTTTCAAATATTCAGTTATCCTGTCGTACTGGAACTTATGTAGATTTGTATGTAGACCTGTGTAATTAATTTCAGTTTTCGTTATTTCGGAGTGAGAAAAAGTTTCAAAATTTTCGATAAAATTTGGTGTCCTTAAAATAACTATACAAAATTGACCGAAATCGACGATCTCGATATAAGAATCCCAATATGAGAGAAAATAAGGATTGATGTGAAAATTTGGAATACATTTTGAAGCAACAAATTTTATAGGTCTGTGAAAACAAAAATAAACATTCGATGGCTCTACTTTTTATCAAACTTACGACTTAGTTTCTACAGAGAATAGGCACATTTGGAAGTACAACGTACTCATTTTCAGTACATTCGAATCCTTAATTTTACCCTAGAAAAAAAAAATATATGCAAGTACATACAACGGAATTCTTTGTTAACTAAGCGAGCTCCAAAGAATATCAATTCTGACAAATTGCTCACTCAAATCAAAATAAAAATGTTGGTACAAAAAACTTAAAATTCGGAGCAGTTTAAGTTTTCTCCATAAAAGCCAAAACCGACGTTCAGAGAAAATACTCCAAATTTGGGCAATCATAACTTACACAATATATCATACAATACAATACGAAAGGCATTGAATGTAGACACCTCTTTCCATTATTAGTTTCACATTCTCTACCTACTTCAAAGTTCGAAGCACCAGAATTACCACTTCATGCCTATCATTTTACATATGGGCATTTCCATGGGTCCCGTTCGACCGTCGAACACACTTAACGTAAAAAAAAGTCAAAAGAAAACGGATTTTTATTTTGACAATAGGTTCAACTTATGGCTCCTAATTAGCTTTATAATTGGTGCTAAAGTTGAATTTGCCCAATTTTTCGTTTTCAAGATAATTGCAAAAAACCAAGGTGTCGCACGGGACAAAAACTTCCGTTTTCGTGGAAATGCCCATATGTATATGTAGTTACATAGGGTTAATCAGACTTTGACTATCATCCGTGAAACATTTTAAATACGACGCTAAAAGGACATTTTTCTAATGAACTAAACAAAATGAAAATAATGAAGAGAAGAAGAAAAAAATAGTCGGCGAAAAATGCTATTAACTGAAAATGTCCGGCAAAGGATTAGTTTTGAAAAATCCCTCAAATTGATGGCGGATTTTATGCGCTCTTATTGCATGATGATGATGATGAGAATTGTGGATAGTTTGGCGTAAAAATGTTTGGAGCTTAAGCCGCCTTCTGGTTTGTGAATACATACTTACTACATGCTCTCTATATAACGACTCGACCGTCACTTTGTCCACAAAATCATGAAGTGCTGAGTCTTTGGGTTTGATTTTCCATTGAATTATATGCCAACAAATCAAAGTTAAGTAGATTGAGTTATTTTTATGCCGTTTTCTTGGTTTTTAATCATTTTATGCTCTTTCCTTTCTTATTTTCTTTTATATTTTCACTCGCACTGCATCATGCTGTCACTTTCGCTGTCTGGGTGCGCAATTTTGTATTAATTTATAGAGACAACGTGGGTAATGTTGTGTAAAGGCAGACTCTTGATGAAATGTTTAAAGTGAATATGATGAACATTAAACTTTTCTCAAAGGTCATACATGTAGGTATGTACGTAGAGCAAAGTCCTAGAGGATTGATGATTTCGATCGAAGCACAAAATTTGTTAAAAAAATTTTAATCGTATAATCTCAATAATGAACTCAGTCATAAGTTCGATTCATAAATAGTTCAAGTGGAGCACGGACAAAATTAAAAAATACCGATTTGTCGTCAATCATGTGTTACAGTCATTGAGAAAAGGAAGTCGTTTAGAAAACGATTCGAAAATTTGTCTCTTGTAAAAATTTGTTTTGTGAATGAATCGGCATCGATAAAATCCAGATCAGCACCGAATAGAGAAGAAAAAAATAAAACGAAACCATTCAAAAATGATATATACATTTCTTATTATTATAAGAATCTGCAATTTCCCAACAACCAAGCGATTATTGTTAATTTTAACTTAATGTACTTCGCAGTTTCAAACTCCCGAAAGCCTCAGAAAAACATTTAGCAAAAATCAATCCCCTAAAAAAATATCTCTTGTTTCTCGAAGGGATTCATAACGGACATTGGCATTCCGCAAAAACTAGTCCCCTTAAGAAAATATCCCTTTATGCCACAAAGTGATTCACAACGGACCTCAGTGCCCTTCGAGCTGAAAAATTTTCCGTTATCTTGAGCATACCTCAATACTATAATTTCCTCTACTGCCCTATTGCCCCTACTTTTCGCTACTGCTGCTCTATTATGTATGGTATGTCGCATGATACCATTTCGTGCTTTTTTATTTTCATTTTTGGAGAAGCCAACATAAGCATGGAATTCATTTTGGAGATTTGCGCTTAATAAGGCAGGATTTATTGCTCATTTAAGTCCTGTCTATGCAACGCATCGACTGAGTCCTTTTTGTTCATTTTCTTGCAAAATCGAAGTGGCAGCATAGCAGTGGTGGACAAATGAAAAAAAAAACCTCATCGTGAAAATGAACGGACAAACGGATTCATATAATGGAATTGATCATCATGTCGTTGGAAGATTAATTTTCTGGGGATATTCGATATTAACTGCTTTGCATTTTTTACTCCACATTACTCGCATTGTTGTCCGTTGTTCGTTACATAATTATTCAAAAGATTTTCAGTTGCTTAAACATTTTGTTAATTAATATTGTCGTTGTTGCGTTTCAGGGTTAATCCAACAAGAGTTATATTAATGAGGCTTCAGCTAAAGTTGCCCATCCAATCGTATACTTCTGAGTGGGTCAATGTGGACGATAAGCGAAATACTTGTGATTTAATGAAGAACAATTTTATCGATTTAATGGGATAATTTATGTGTGGCGTTTATTAATTTTAGTGTAATTTTGTTTGAATTGAATTTGCTGTTAAAATTACTACAAACAAGAATATACTAAAAGAACCGATTACGATGAAAATTCACTACTGGGATAGATTTTCCAGCCTAAATCATTGTTCTCGACTTGTCAAAACTTGCCTGGACACACAATCCACCAAGGTTCTGGAGTGACCACCTCAAAGTTTCGACTTAATTCATAAAAAGAGACCTTGTGGGGCATTTTTTTTTTTTTTCTAAAAAATTTCATTGCATCGTTTGGGTAAAAACCTTTCCGGGAGGGGTCCGATAAATGGTTACCTTATATTAATTTGGTGATATCTTATTCAAACCATTTAAGTAATTGAGACGACAGATCGAGCCTCAACACATTTAATACTGCATGAAAACAGTGGATATGTAGTTCTCTAACTATGTGGATATAGTCAAAGTTAGTTTTTCAAACTTTGGTCGAAACAGGTCGAAAATAATTCAAAAAACTACAAAGTACTTATTAGATATTTATGCCTTAATTGTGGAAACTTTTTAATACTAAACGTTTTCACCAATTGCAAAATTGGGCACAAATAATTTATATATCCTATCCATGACATAAAAATGACGATAGCAAGTTTCAATATCTTGCTTTCACAAATTTATACGAAAATCACCCGCATTTCAATTTCACAATAACTACACTCTCAGTCAGACATTCAAATGATATTGTTTTTGATAAACAAAACTTTTATTATCTTTTCGGGAACAGCTCTTTTTCGATTGCTTTTCTTTCAAAAATACCGTCAACTCTATTGACAATTTCTGATATCTTAATGCAGGCAGTTGACCTGTTGGCATCTACTGCGTTATCATTTTAAGAGCACAACCCTTAAAAGTTAACCCTCAAAGTATACAATACTTATAAGGGAAGCTTTACAAAGAAATTAAAATTTGCTTCTGGCCTTGACTGCTTACCTATGCGCCCATCTCCGCCTGATGAAGTTGATGAACACAAGATTACTTAAGAACAACAATAAAAACGGTAAGCAGTCCATGATATGAACATGCAAGATTCTCACCGGTAGATAAAACATCTTCTTTGTTCTGAACAGTTTCGTGTAATTGTTATTTCTAACCAGAAGGGCGAATAATGGGTTCCATGTTTGATGGTTCGTTGTCAAGCAGACTTCGACGTCTACTTGACTGCTAAGATGCGTTTCGTATTTGATTTAGTGATCATTTGCTAAATATCGATTCAAAAACTAAGAAGATATATTTCTTTAGCTAAAGATTATATTTTTTGTGAGTTTTATTAAGTTTTTTGAAAGCATCGTTTTGAAGTTTCATTGCTTAAGCTATATAAATATTTCTCAACCTAGAAATATAATCTTGAAATTTGGTAAGTGTTAATAAACTATGCGAATTCGAGCGAGACTGCTTCTTTCAATCGGTTCGAATAATATTTCTGAGGGTAAATACTGAAATTTTAATCAATTTTTGAGGGCTTTTTATTTTTTAATTGGTTTTCCTCAAAAAAATGCATGTGTTGCCAAATGTTGAAGAAAATTTAGCCTCATAATCCGATGGCTATAATCTCTGTAAATTGCGGCTTTCTCGAAAATGTAACATATGTGTAAGAAATTACTTGCGATAGCAAGTATCTCTGGTCCACATTCAAAGTCTGCAAGCGACAGAGACATCGACAAAGAAATAATAGTTGTGGAAAAAGGAAAATATTTCATTTAAGTTCACTTCATATATTCGAGTGAAACTTTATACATAAAACGCATCGCCGGACAAGTTGTGCCAAAAAAAGTCAAATACATAATTTTTTGAGGTTCTACGGAAACCACCTTCATGAAACGGATGAAAACTAGCAACGACACATAGTTTAACGAGTACGACATGACACCTCAAAAAAAAAACAAAGTTCAAGATCCAAGCAAATTTTGCTGAAGAAACTGAAGGCTTTTCCTCAGTAATGTATCGAGGACTGGATAGAGTTCATGAAAATCTCGTAGAAAAACATCACAGAAAGAGTATCGCAACATCATATGACATTTCAACAGCGCATAATTTGATATTTACATATCTAGTCCCTATTTGAAACCTTGCCATTATTGTGCAATATGCGTTGAGTTGCTTTGCTTGCTGGCGACATGATGCTTATTTTAGAGCATTTCGCCTCAAGGTAACACAACGAGAGTTGAACCATCAACATTTTCATAAGAGCAACAACAGCAACAAAGTCAAAGGATATAAGCTAAGCAGAACAACAGTATGTTGTAATTGTTACTGCAAGTTATCTGGTGGAGCAACAGAATTGCTTTTTCAGTCTTCAAGCACAGGATTTTAACTTTATCTACAATTTCGCAGCAAAGTTTTGCATAGTGCTTTGAATTGTCAGTTTGATAGCAGTATTACGTGGAAGCTAAATTTGCACAGGGCTTAAAATGTTGAGAAGGTACATATGAAAAAACATTATCGCACATTTTTTTATTTTATAAATTAAAAAATACATGAAATTAACCAATTAACGTTTCAGCGGATAAGATTTGAGACCAATATTTTCTTTAATTTTTACATGTTTTTGAAGCTAACATCATGTCAAGAAAATATTTTGTTTGAATGTAATTTTTTTATACAGTTAGCTATTCAAAAAATGTTGATTCACGTGAGCATGACCTCCAAATAATCAGGTAAATTTTTGAGTTTGAAGGCAAGCTACAAAGATTAATATTTATTGCACAATATTGGGCGTTTTAGAGCGTGTTCTCTCTGGCAAATTAAAAAGTTTGCTGGTTAAACAGTTTTTTGTGTTTGATCAACAATTTGAGAGATTTGTATGGACTAGATTAATAGCTTTGCGGCAACATATTTATATAATTCGATTATTATAATTCTGCTATATACTCAAACAGAATCAACGAAATGTTTTATATAAAGCAAGAAAATCAAAATATTGACCATCGTTCGTTATCCCATAAGCATTTTTTCCTTTTTCCGTAACAATTTCACTGTCTATCCTGTCAGTTCCTTGTCTACGTATGTGGAACGAACATTTTTGAAAATCCACTTCTAATAAACTGCAATTAGCTTTCATGCGATGTCAATCTTTATTATGCTTTCATAAAATGTCAAAACAAGCCATGGAACAAAACTTTCATTTTAGTAACCGTGAAAGCACAACGTGCGCGTACACAACAATAGAACCTCGTTTAAATACAACTAACCAACAACAATTTGTGCCATCCATCTGTTCGATAATAATTATTGACAGTTGCATTTCATAGTTTAAATGCAATAAGTCCATTAAGCTGCCCAAGATATTCAAGTATTAGTTGGCTATAGAACATAAGGACTTCATTCAGACCGCCCCAAACGACATTATGTTCATGCAGTTACTCACTACCGCAACGCTTCTGGTTAAGCCAGCTGTCAATTTAAACGTCTGTCTCTCACTTCTATAGTACCTACTCGTACTTTGTATCGCTACGTTCATTTATCATTTGATTTTGCATACACAGACAAAAATTGTATAGCATTTATAGAAAAGCAACGATACTTTAAACTATTAGTGAAATCGAAATTTGATCATTGTCAAAAAAGTTGACATTGTCCAATAAAATGTACATGTTCTCTAGAAAAACAATTAAGCAGACTTATATATATTTATCTTCGATGTTTTAACAATATTCAGTTTCTTTAAGTTAACGACCTTTTGTATTAGGAACTTGAGCACAAAAATGGTTAAGGTTTTAAAATAAGATATGTATTCAATATTCCAAATAGTTCACAATTTTTAGAAATTATTTAATAAATTTTATTATTTTTCGCTTAGAAACGATGTTACCGCAAAAATCTGAAACTCAGACTAATCTGTCTGATCAACTCCCTCGAATGTTGTTAATGCTGGTGAGACGGATAGCTTCTTATCATACTAATTTTTTATTACTAATGTGAATCGGATTCCTTTTTTTCGCTAAAATAAGTAAGCAAACAAATCCACTCATAGATGCCAGTTTCAAACAGATACAACAACTTTTCGTCTAAGTTTTCTCTCAGTTTAGATAATTTACTCCATTGAAAATGTTAGCTGCTTCTATTCTGACACTAAATGTCTGTCATCATCATCATAGCCATTATGTTCAACCTTTACCTGATTACGAGTTGAATTGGCTGAATTCATCACGTGTTATTTCATTATGAGGTATCAATGGAAGTTTGTTAACTTAGTTCTTTGGTGCTGTATTTGCATTACATGAATTTTGCTAGCCATTGTATGTGTTGAAAATCGGGTTTTATTTTCAGTTCAAATTCGTTAATCAAGCGCAATTGAGTGGTTGCCTTGTGATGTTCTCAAAAACATGCTTGAAAGAAAAATTCTACAGTGACATTTTCCGCTAAGCTTTTCAAGGACAATGAATGCAAAGCTAAATCATTTGCAGATGCACTGAGAAAAGAATTCAAAACAATGCCAACATGCACCGAATGTTATCTGAGCGAAAGAAAAAGTCAAACGAATCGAATCGACAATATGTATAGTAATGAAATTCTTGACAATGCTGCTCAAGCTAAAACCGAAATGAGTGCAGTAATTATATAGTATATTGTCAATCTCCACACAGCAAAGCATTTCTACTTATACGCAGCAAAAACCATCTAATTCAGTCGAAAACGCAGGAAGAAACAAAAAATTTTGCAAAAAATGACAAGAATTTTAAAAATGAAAAGATCAATAAGAATGAGAAAGAAATTCAGGTGATAAGAGATGCTGCTTCTACTGTGACGAATGGTAGCCCAGATAAAAAAGAAATACCTAAGTGAGCGTGTAACGAGTTCGAACAAAAGTCAAACTGCTGTGGCAAAGTAAATTAAAGTACATGTTTTGGGATCTAAGAGGTCATGTCAGGTGATCTCTATCAACGTCGTTGAAATGATATCACTTATTTCAATATCTAAATTTTTATTTAAATAAAAAGCTTGAATATTTATTTTTTATTCATATACAAGGTTGTCCATATTCGAAGCGCCCATTTCAAAGAAAACACAATTGTTTTTCTGGTCGTCATGAAAATCATTTAATTGGGTTCAAGAAGATTTGTTAACATCATTTCTCGTAAATGGTCGTACTTGGCCTGTACGGCATATTGTGCCGGTTTTGCTGCTTTTTTCCATGTTTTTTTTCAACATTTCGACCGGAATGGCGGCTATTTCTTGACGGTTTTCAGCTCTTCTAGGGTCTTTTGCTTGTTGACGTAAACCTTTGATTTCAAATAACCCCACAAAAAGAAGTCTGGAGGCGTTAAGTCTGGTGATCTTGGCGGCCAATCGAAATGACCATTTTTTGACATCATACGGCCAGGGAGCAATTGCTTCAAAAAATCGATTGTAGAGCGGCTTGTGTGTGGTGGCGCGCCGTCTTGTTGAAACCAGTAGAGCCCCATACGCTTTCGACGAACAATTGGCATGAAAAAATTGGTTATCATATCGCGATAACGCTCCTGATTAACAGTAACCGTGTGGCCATTATCATCTTCGAAAAAGAACGGCCCAACGACCATTTTAGCACAAACGCCGCACCAAACAGTAACTTTTGCATCGAGAAGAGGTACCTCTTGAATCTCTTGTGGATTTTCAGCGGCATAAATACGGCGATTTAGTTTGTTTACCGTTCCGTTCAACTGGAAATGAGCTTCATCGGTAATTTTTTTAAAAGCACGTTGAGTTTTCACTATTGACTTGTTTTGTTGAATGTAAATTTCAACAATTTTAGAGCGTTCGCGTTGCATGGTAAAAATCTGCTTGGAATGACGCTTCAAAACGAGGTATGTCATTAGTCGATTTGACATGGCTGTCAAAAGTTATAGTGTTACCTGATGGGCGCTTCGAATATGGGCAACCTTGTATAGTTCAATAGCTGTTCCAAACATTTTCTCAAGAGATACGGATGTACAAATGTTCTATTGTATATATTGCAATTCCACATTTTTCACAATATTTTCATATTGAAGGTACAACACATTTTAATGCACGCGATTTATGTAAGAAATCTTTGAGTTCAAGACGAATCGATCTGTAAGCAATACGATATTATAACTTCAACTTCACTTCACTTCAACTTTTAGTTATCTATCAATTTTGTTGCTTAACATGTCAGCCTCATCACTTCCCTAAGTTTACCTATGCCTGGACAAGAGTAGCGATACGTGAGGAATCTTTTTGAGTAGATCAACAACTGTAGCTCTGCCTATTGCACCAAATCACTGTTCTGTTTAAACTCATCTAGACCTTCGGCGATTTTACGGCCGTGTTCTCCGGAAAATTTATGCATTGTCTCATCAACATCACGGAATGGAAATTTTGGTTGCTGGCGATGTACCGGCTGTCTGTCGGTCGTTTTTTTCTGAACCACTCTTGTGTAGCACTATAACTATCGAACCATGTACTTACATGAGTCTTTGCAACTCGATCTGTACCAGCTGTTTGAGAAGTTGCTCATCGTTTTTCTCCTTTCTGTTACTAGTTTTACTCTTTCTTCAAATCGTCGCTTGTTTTCTCTCGATTGTTCTCTTTTTTCTTCAGGAATTGGTTGTTCCTATTTTCTTCTTATTTTGTCATTTTCATCTTATTGTCACCATCGATTTTTATGCTTTTGGATTCTCTTCTTCTTCCTTTCCGTTTTCTGTGCGTTCTTTTTCATATAATTTGATTAGTCTAACCAACGTTAAGATTTACCATTTTATAAACCGAGATTAACACCATAATTAACATTGCGTGCTGAACTGCTAAGAAAAAATACCAAAGGTATTCGCAGCCATTTGCAGAGAGAGTCAGGTTGCGTTGAAAATCCTTGAGAGTCATGTCAAGTGAGTCTAGGGAAAAACTTGGGCAATGTGGCGTCAACCGTAATGAAAAAGATGATAAGTTGGCATATCGTGTATACTAAGAGAACGAAAGGGACCAAATCCAAGCATTGATGTCAGTAAATACGAAAAAACAAAAGAATTCAATAGAAAGTAAATGTTCTACTTCCTACTTTTCTTTCTATACACCAACAAATCACTCAAAAACTCATTAACTCAGGTGGAGTGCTATAGATTTTGGAATTTGATAGACTCATATTCGAATTTCTGAATAGGATGGAAAACTGATTTAGAATGAATTCTTCAGTATTTAAGATTGGATAATTAGACCTGGATTTCTTAAGCATTTCTTAACAACGCTGAAACAATCAGCTTAAGCTGAGAATAGTGGGTTGACTTATTTCATAATTCCTGTAGCAGAGAATTCCGGTAGTGTACAATGAATCTCAATGTTGTAATTTGTTTCCACATCACATAGTAACCAATCTTTTAGACATGTTATGGGTCAGAATTGCTGCAAATTATTCGTCAAGAAGCTTGTTGGAGAGAGTAACCAATGTTCCAATAGAAAACCATAAGCCCCCCAAATTTATCACTGATCTATCAGAAATTGATTTCAAGTATAATGGCATAATTCGCATAAAATATATTTCAAAGCATTTAATTAAGACAAACAGAAATATTGAAAAATAAATAAAATAAAGTGATAAACTTTTAGTACTTAGTAGCAATAAGTCAAATATCTGAGCAAACTTTTTTACGCAATGTGTTTTTCCCGTACCATATGCATAGCAAACACTAGAAATCTTCTTCAAACAATAAAAACACTCAGTGGAATACGGGAAAAAATCGTCGAAAAAACCAATATTTGCAGAGTTGTGTAAACAAATTGTCAACTTTTGACACTTGTGTGCGTGAAATTTTGCTTAGTTGGCATTTTTATAATAAAAATAATACAATTTTTTATATTTCTGCAAAAGAAGATACAAAAACTGCTTGGAAACAGATGCGTTTCATATTATTTTCATTACTATAACTGATAAAAACTGCAAAAGTACACACATATAAGAAGCCATTGTGGTCAATACGTCTTTTCACCCCTAGCAGAAAGAAAAAGGGCAGCGCCATCTTGAACATGATGATTGATGCTCGTTTTTCTGCTTGACAAGCATGCCAAATATTGTGCATGAGTTAAGCAAATAAAGGGCGTAACAAAAGTGTCAATGGAGAAAGGGGGCTCGAGTTATCTAACATGTGGCCAGCAACGTAAACATTTTCCTTTTCCAATTGACGAAGAAATAAAAAATATCAAAATACACTTCAACAAAAAGAATAAATAAAAAAAATTAAGAAAAATATCATAGCCTAGAGGGCGCTATAAACAGTAAACAGCATAAAAAGTTGTTTACTTAGTTGCTCGATGTTATTGTTGCTGTTGCTTCCGCTGTTGCTATTATCATCGTTGTTTTTGTTGTTATCATTACTCAATTGTCAATTGTGTTGAAAATCATAACCCTGCGGTGTTGTCAGTGGGATTATTTTGCAAGCCAAACACAAAATTCGGCGAAAATTTCAAAAGATTTTCCTTTCAAAGCGCTGACACTTGATAAATTAAAAAGAAAACGTTTTGTTTGTTTTTGGTTTTATTGTGGAACAATAATGTCCTTAAAGAAAATTGCGTACATTAATTACATACAAGAAGAAAAAATTAACAGAACTAATATATATATATTTAAAAAGATAATTTGTGTTGATGAACTTTCCTATGCCTTCTTCAATTTAAAATTTTTTGTTATCAGCCCAGCGGCAAATCGATGAAGTACTCTGAATTTTCATATATGAAAAGCTATACCCTTTGTGTTGTATGGTTCAGAAATGAAATTGTTACTGTGATATTTTGTTTATTTGTTTGCTCGCTGCCTGCTTTGTATATGGAGCTGTAGGCAGTCCGCTTGCTGGCTGCCTCCTTTGTATATAGAGTTGTAGGCAGTCTGTTTGTTGGCTGCCTGCATTGTATATGGAGTTGTAGGCAGCCTGTATGTTGGCTGCCTGCATTGTATATGGAGACTTAAGGGGTCTTGCCTGTTGGCTGCATACTTTGTATGTGGAGATGTAGGCAACTCGGTAAACAATACAGGCACTTGGTAAGCGATGTTTTAAGGCAATCTGCCTTTTCCTTGCTACACATTGTATATAGAGATGTAGGCAAGCTGCCTACAAAGCGGCCATCCCTTTGAAAAAAGCATTTACAGTTGGGGCTGGGGTTGTAAGCATTACTGCCTACAATGAGTATAGCTATTCGTCGATGTTGTGTATAACATATTTTCCGCTGGGAGATTTACTTCAAACAGTTAGAGAAAATGTTGATTTATTTCGATTTTTGTATGAAAAATCTCAAAGCTAATATTAATGTTCAACAGTTTATTCGTTTATCAGGTTTCCAACATTTTTTCAACTTTTTAACTTTTTTCGACATTTTCAACATTTTTGAATTCATTCTACATTTTTAAATTTTCTTACATCTCTTATTTTTCAATTATTTGTACGCATTAAAAATATCGGATATTTCCGAAGTCATATCTGTAACTATGACAGTCTTGAATTTAAATATAAATGTATCTCAAAAATCAATAGAGTAACAGTGGCATATTTTGAAATGTGGCAGTGTTGCACTTTCTTTGATTTAAAATATTCTCAGTTCTTAAGAATCATACTGCCTTGTTTAAAAATACCCCTTTCGAGTTAAGGCTTTGTCATATTGCAAGTTGTAGAGTGGATTTGGCATCCGTCTTTCCTGGACGCCTGAGTGTGGAAAGGTCCATCTTGTGAAAGCACGCCCAACTATGTAAGTCCCATAGAAGTAATAAAAGTCTTTCTGGAGAGCCGTTTCAAGAGCCAGTCCTTACAGTCTTTTTTAAAAATAACTGTTGTTCGCCAACTTGTGCTTTTTCTGTCTCATGCATCAATTCGGTACCAGGTCATACTTCCCACGGACATAATCACCATATCGTAAATGGGGACTATTTCCGCAAATTATTCGGACATAGTTCCCATTTTTGGTATAGGAATTATGTCCGCAAAATATTTGGATATAATCCCAAAAAATTTAATTAATGTAATCAATTTTGGACCTTATGCTTGTTTTGTTTTCGGTTTATGACAACTTCTAAGGGCGGACATAGCCGGTGTTGGACATATTAGAGGATGTAAATCCTGAGCAGCGGTCGAAGCGGTCGGCCACTTACCCTAATTTTTATGTAAAATTACTGAAGCTAGCGAAGCTGGTAATGGTCATAGTATAAACTATTGGAGGATGTAAGTCTTGAGCAGCCCACTTACCCTTACTTTTATGTAGAATTATTGTAGTTAGCAAAGCTGGTATTGAACATAGTATAGACTGATCGGCTCCCGAAGGCCGCCGCAAAGTCGGTGTTGAACATATTGGAGAATGTAAGTCCTGAGCAGCAGCTGAAGGCCGCCTATTTACCCTTACTTAAGTTGCGGACATAGTCCCCATAGCTTTTGGGATTATGTCCGTTATTTTGTGAGGACTATGTCATAGTAGTTACCATTTACGAAATGAGGATTATGTCATGGCACCCATCAAATCATCAGCGAAACCTTTTGTACAATTTTTTATCATCAATATCGTAAGCAAAATAATCGCTTTATTACTTGGCGAACCTTGAATATAAGTATAAAGACCAATAAAATCTATAGAAGGCTAGGTTTCATTTCAATTTGGTACACTCCGCTTTTTCATATCTTCTCAAACGTAATTATTGGACAGCAAAAAAAAAAACTTTACATTACGCGCGAAACAATAATTCCCTCTTTATTGAAGGCATTACGTACAACGTGAAATCCCTAATGATATCATCATGTAAAAAAGCATACAATCACATACGAATAGCATACTCGTACAACATGTTATCACATACCAAATGTACATATGTACCCAATGTGCACAAAAACGGATGCGGATCCGTTTCCAACCCGTCATGAGTTCGTTAGCGCTCACTTTTTTATGCTGCAACGGATCCGTTTTGAACTCTGATGAGCGAACAAGTTACGTGTGACTTTTATTTAAAAAAACGAGTCCGTCACGAATCCGTTTAATTTAAAAAAAAGAATCCGTCACGAATCCGTATTAGTTATTTGAAGAAAACGAGTCCATTACGGATTAGCATATGATGGCCGTTTGGAGTTCGAGACGAATACGAAGAGCAATTTGCGTTTTTGAGAGGAATTATATACGAAAACGTGTCGGTTTCAGATCCATAACGGAATCCATTTCGGATAAAATATACGAAGAAGCAAGTTTATCGCGAATTCGAAACGAATCGCTTTGGCACACTGGGTATGCGTATGCTCCGACTAGTGAATTGCTTTTGCATGTAACTGTAATGTAAATAATAAAATTTATTGAATCAACAGCAATTAGCGTAATTAAATGGAATCGCATAATAATATTTTAATTATCAATTTTTGGTTGCGAACAAAACATTTTTGTTTTTGTGGTTTTTACCGCCCATTATCGCTATTGAATGCAATTTATGTTCGGGCATTAGTACGCGTTAGTGAAAATGTCCATGTTGTAATGCACGTACATACATATGTAGAGAATACACATGCATACATATACATGGACGGATATATTATTAGTAATAAAAAAATTTCCATGATAAATAATTCACAATAAAAACACATTTAATGGCGATACTATAAAGCATAAATATAGTTTAGTAAAAAGGATTAAAGATATAATTGATGTTAGAAATATTGCATTTATTGTCAGATCTGCTTTAAAAATTAAGTTGTCCGCAGCATCAGCTACAAGGTGTTTCGAGAATAAATTTTTACATGTACGTGTGTGTTTAACTGGACTGTCCAATTAAAAGCCACATGGATTATTTTATATAATTCAGAAGGAATATATAAAAAGCTCAATAAAGTAGAATAGTCACACCACTAACTGAAGAAGTATCACAAGCTACCGCTTCGGCTTATCGAAATCTTTGGCTTTCCATCGATAAGATTCCTTGAAGCTTCATTAAGCCTTTACCAAGTTTCCAGAACATTCCGTGCAATTAAGTTTTTACTATAAGACTTCAATTTTAAGTGTATAAAAAAGCCAGTATAAAAAAAATTATAAATTTCTTACTTACTTACTTAGATGGCCATAACAACCCGTTGTCAGGTTACGGCCGACCTCATTAGCTCTCGCCAGGCGCCTCTGTTTTGCGCGCGACTTCTCCAGTCGTTAATGCCAAGCGCGGTTAGGGCTTCCTCAGCTTGGTCTATCCACCGGAGGCATGGTCTCCCTCTTCGTCGTTGACCGGGGACCTTCCCTTCGAATACCTTTTTTGCTGGAGCTTCTTTATCCATACGATGGAAATGACCCAGCCAGCGTAGTCGCTGTATTGTTATACGCTTAACTATGTCAATGTCGGCGTAGAGCTCATACAGCTCGTGGTTCATTCGAATGCGATAGTCGTCGCCAACTCGAGCAGAACCAAAGATTTTGCGGAGAACTTTCCTTTCGAACACTCCAAGAGCGGCTGCGTCTGTTGTCGAAACCACCCATGCCTCAGCGCTTAATCTCCAAACTGACATCATTGTTGCTGGTTACGGCAGTGCCAAGGTAAATCAATTCCTTGAAAACTTCTTATTTACAGTTGCCCGCTGTAACATGAGAATCTAGATCCCGTGCTCTCTTGTTGTTGTTAGTAGACATCATGTATTTCGTCTTTCTCGTTACCGTCAAACCCACTTTGGCTGATTCCTTTTTAATAGCAGTGAAAGCAGCAGTAACATCTCTCTTACTCCGACCGATAATATCAATATCATCAGCGTACGCAAGGAGCTGAACACCTTTGAAGAAAATGGTACCATTATGATGCACACCGGCTTTTCGTACGATCCCCTCCATAATGAAATTGAAGAGATCGCACGAGAGCGGGTCGCCTTGTCTGAAACCTCGCTCGGTATTAAAAGTTCCGGAGAGGTCATTCTCTACCTTGACGGAGCTACACGTATTGCTCAACGTCATCCTGCAGAGCCTTATCAACTTTGCAGGTAAACCGAACTCAGACATTGTTGCGTATAGGCAATCCCGCACTGGGCTATCGAACGCAGCTTTATAATCGACGAAGAGATGGTGAGTGTCAATTTGATATTCATGGGTTTTCTCCAGGATTTGGCGTAGTGTAAAAATCTGGTCTATGGTGGACTTACCAGGTCTAAAGCCACACTGATAGGATCCGATCAGCGTTTCTGTATACGGCTTCAATCTTTCACACAATACGCTCGAGAGGATCTTATATGCGATGGAAATAAGACTGATACCCCTGTAGTTGGCGCAGATTGTCGGGTCTCCTTTCTTTATTACAGGACAAAGCACGCTGAGATTCCAATCGTCGGGCATGCTTTCCGCTAGCCATATTATGCTGATGAGTTGATGCATACACCTTATCAATTCATCGCCACCAGCTTTAAACAACTCAGCTGGCAGGCCGTCAGCACCCGCTGCTTTGTTGTTTTTGAGTCGCTGGATAGCAACTCGAACCTCTTCATGGCTAAGTGATGGTACTTCCACTGCGTTATCATCGATTGTTGGTATCGTACTGTATTCTCTCTGGGCGGAATTGGTGGAATCATCGCCCGTAAGCAAGTTGGAGAAATGCTGCCTCCATAACCTCAGTACATAAATTTCACATAATATATTTTTTACATCACCCTGCGTCGACATAAATATTTTAACCAGTCTACACATGAGCTAAGCCCAATGATGTTATTTGTATTTACTTAGGACTGAATGATATTTGAGGTCAATTTGCAAATGCACATGAAATTACATTTTATTTAAAAGTTTTGACAGCATGTAGAATCGCTTGATTTTAAACGTCACGTGATTAAATTTTAATTTATGGCGTACGAGCGACCATTCATTATTTGAAATTTACATGTAAAATTTTTAATTTTATGTATTTTATTTTGTTTGTTTTTTTATTGTCCAAATACTTATATATACATATTTTAATTGCATGGAATTTGTGGTTGTTGTTATAATATTTGTTGTTATTAAATTAATTTATGATTTTGTTGTTTATTGGCTTACTCTGTTGAATTTTTCATGTGTTTGTTTAATTTTTACTTTTTGTTTGGTAGTTAATTAAAAATTATCCCTCATTGGAATAAAGTAAACAATTGATTAATGTGATTTAAAGCAAATATGTGGTAGTGCATATAAGACAGGTTGGATTACAATTTCCAAAATATTTTTGATGTTTCATAAATTATGGTCAAAAATTTTGATTTTTGGATCTAGACATTACATTTTACGGATTATTTTGAAGTATTTCAAAAATTAGTACTTAATTTAATAACAACATGTCGCCCAAGAACAAGTCTCTTAAATATTAAGCATGTAATAATGGGATCTTGAACCAACTTTTGTGCTCTCAGACTTTAAACAATCGAAAAATACTTCTAGGTTTACGAAAATAACCTCGAAAAGTCGATACTGCTGCATAACTCTGTAAATCTTATGCATTAGACGACTAAGTTGAGTTTTACATGTGAATCCTAATAACACAAGAGCCCGCTGTAGAAAAGTCGAGTGCATAAGATTACAGGATGAGATATACGGGAAAGATAGTGAGCCATTTTGGTGAAACTAACGTACAATGGTTGCCTTGCCAAAGCCTGTCCCGATGCACGAAAATTCCCGAATTTTAGGCAATTTTGTGGCTTCAAGTAAAACTGTTTAACCTGCATTTTATTCGCCATTCGCTGCTAGTAATCTATATCTATCAACGATAATTGTATGGGAAAGCAAAAACAAAATCGCAAACTTAACAAATAAGCTTTGGGTCAATTTTTAATAATCTATATATTAATACGTGAACATCGAATCTTGTGGTACACTTTTTGAGTATTTACTATAAAGAGAGGGGAATGAAACTTATATCATTGGAAAGGTACTGTTCCATAGATGTGCAGAAAAAAAAATAATGTGTGTATGTTGCCGCTAATGTAGGTAAAATGAAGTGAACATATTTACATGATTCCCCCATGCAAAACGCATTAACCCTCAATGGAAAAAAAAAACGCTGTAACGGCTGAGATGCCTCTCCGATTTTTATGAAATTTGATATGGAGATAGTAAGAGATTGAGTAAAGATATTTGTTTAGAGTGGGCGGTGCCACGCCCCTAACAAGAAAAAACATCTCGACGGCTAAACTAATGGACCGATTTTGATAGAATTTGGTACAGAGATAGATTGAGTCTTGGGGAAAGGTATTCAGTTTAATATATGCAGTGCCACGCCCTCAATAGGAAAATATGTTTTCACATCTAAGCTAATGGACCGATTTTGATGCAATTTGGTATGGAGATAGATTGCACCCTAATGAAGGCAAAGAGTTAGCGGTAGGGATAAGGCAACATGATACCATGGTACCATGATTTTAATGTTTGGTCTTACAATACGAGTACTAAAAAGTGTTTTATGTTTCTTTTATGCGCGCTTCATTAGAACTTCGTACTCTTTGTTTGTGAGATAGTGAGAATTATCTATGTATAAATAGGCAGTTGCAAAATGGATCCATCCCTATTTAACTGCCATAACACCTCATAATCGCTTAATTTTTTTTTTTTGTTGTAAAGGTTGTGAAGAGAAGTAGTGCATGTGAATGTAGTTTTTTTTCTAATACTGCGGAGCCATGCCTGCAACAGGAAAATACGTTTCCACGGTTATAACTTTGGACTTATTTTGATGTAATTTGGTTTGGAGATAGATTGAACCTTAAGGAAAGGTACTAAAATCTTCAAGTTCTAATAGGGGGCCTGACACTACCACTAATGGGAAAAAACGGTGTCACGACTGAGTCACTATACCGATTTTGATAAAATTTGTTATGTAGATAGATTGAGTCTTGAGTAAAGAGTTGGTGGAGCCACGCCCCTCACAGAATAAAATGTTTCAAGACTAAGCTTATAAGTCAATTTTGATGAAATTTGGTATAGAAATATATTGAACCCTGAGGAAACGTATTAGTTTTAAAGTGGAGGGTGACACGCTCTCAATAGGAAAATATGTTCTCACAGCTAAAATAATGGACCGATTTTGATGAAATTTGATACGGAGATAGATTGAGTCTTGACAAAAAGTATATGTTTAAAGTGGATGACGCCACGCCCATAACAAGAAAATATGTTTTCTTAACTAAACTAATCGACTGATTTTGATGAAATTTGGTATGGAGATATGTATATTGAACTCTAAGGAAGGGATTAAGATAGGTATAGAGAAATAGGTTACCATGATTTTTATTTTGAAAGCGATAACAAATAAAACTTTTTTTTTTTATATCAGTTCTTTAACACCAAAAGCATTTTTAATGGTTGAATTTCAACCACTCGGCGAAACTAGTATATATTAATGCTTGAAAGAGAGCTATATGTAGCTCAAGGGCTTGGATAGAATATGTAGGGTTGACTTGTCGAATCCAGTTTTATACATTAGTTGCCACCCGTTTTTAATGCCAATTTTTCTTCAATTAGTGGCAATACTTTGGGACAAGATTCGACAGAGTTTTATATTGGATTAATTTCAAAAGAGGTAAGTTAACAAAACAAGTTTTTTATCTCAATTTTAAGCAAAGAAACAATTCCATTTGCTATGTTCTGAGATCTAAACTATCAGAATATTGGTTTGATAATATGTACAATTAAATTTTATTTCATTTTCGATTAAACGAATAGAAATAATTGCACATTTGTAAAAAAATTTAAGATCAAAACCAAAACATCACCACATCACATCACAAATCCTTTTATTTTGAATTTCAACTTACAGCACTTTCAAAATAAACAATGCTTATGCTATGTGAATTTCCAACCTTATTTATGCAATTGGTTTTTGATACCTACCTACCTAATATCAAACACACGTTGCCGGAGTTATAAACGGCAGTTATCTTAAATATGTATGTAATGCAAAAAATGCCAACATAGCAAAGAATGCAGCAGCTTAAGCGCTCTTTCTTCACATATTCTGGCGAGACAATGTTTTGTCGTCAAGTGTGATTCCAAGCACTTCCACAAAATTAGTGTTGTTATGTCTGCATATATTGAGTCGAGACATCGAGCTTAATCCTCTAATTTTCTTTAATGGTGTTGAAAAGTCAGTCGATGTTGGGTAAGTGACAAGGAAAACAGATGCACCGTCATAGACAGTATCTTGCCAGATTGGTAGGAAGGCCACACAAGAATTTCTTTCTAAATTAAGCTTTTGAGTTTACTTAATAAGAAATAAGCAAATCAATTAAACAAAATGGTTTTCCCAAGGTGACTACCACTTGTACCCTATACAAAATTATTCAGCATAATTTTGCTATATTATCATATTTTATCAGAACTTTGATTTAAAGTCTACATTTTGTTCCCTTTATATGCAATTGCTTATGTAACTCTTTTGATATTACACATTTCTTGACAAGCACTCCGTTGAAAGTTTGTTCGGCGATAAGAACGAAGTTGCATATTTTGTTCCTCTAATGCATTTTTCGCCACGGTTGTAGGCATGTTTGTTTTTAATCTCAAGAAGCTTGTTTGAAGATATGGCCTGTGTGTCAAATTTAATTAGCTTAGACAGACAAACAGACAGAAAGTCATGGCTAAATCGACACAAGTGGAGGCACTGATCAAGAGTACATATACTATTCTTTACTACCTGTCGCAGGGCTTCTGTGCGTTACAAGCGGAATGACAAAATTTCTTCTTAAGAACAACAAAATAAGAACAAAACTGTTCTGAAGTCTTCATAATTCAATGGCTAGGTACTGTATAAGAGCTTAGTGCTTCATTCTTATTCCAAATTGGATTCAAATCAGTGTTTTTTTTTAAATCTGGCCAAATGCATTTAACACAAACAAATTTGCATTGAAGATAGCGATTGCAGAAAATAAAGATATCGTTTATGATCTCACGGTAAGTTTGCCACTATTCGTACATTGGGGTTGTTTACTAAAATTGCCCTTAAGCAAAACACCACCATTATCGCCATTTAGTTTTCTTTTTCCGTTTTTTTTTTCTTTCTCATTTTTTCTTAGCTCCATTAAGAATCTAAGATTTGGACTTTACTGCCTGAATTGCGTTTAAGGCAACCAGTAAGCAACTCGCGTCTGCATTTAATTTAACTCAATGTTTGTGTGGATTTCTTTATTTTCCATGTGTGCGAATTCACATAAAATTTGCATTTAAATTGCGTCTGGCAACATTACCAACACATGTAAAAAACAGAATACTCGTAGGTACATGAGAAGGATTCACAAGGATTTATGGAAAACATTTAAAGGCAGCAGCGGTCTGTCTGTTGGATTGCAAGGAAAGAGAATGAGAGATGAAGAAAATAAAAAAAAAAAAACGTAATGTAGTCCACAAACGTATCTCAATTACAGAATGTTCGATTTTATTTCCTTGTGGGGAAAAATGTCGCGTTGTCAATTGACAGTCGGAAATATAAATAAAATATTTAATTTAACAACTTTAACTTTAAAGAGATAGCGAAATTGTCCAAAATATCATCAATGATTTTTAGGCGATTTTGCATATAAGCTAACTAAGTCGGCGTTTACACGAGGAAAGTCTGAGAGACAAATTCTTGTCCATTCTCTTTTGTGATTTTCGTTTCGCGTTTGCAACATATGACACATTTTTTACCTCTTCCCTTTCGCTTTTCCCCTGTTGCCTACTAACAAGGAAACTTTGTGGCAAGACTTTCCTCGTGTAAATGTTGAGCCTTGTCTATTGCGAAACCAACGATTTTTGAAAGGCAAACAACATGAGAATGCACTGAGTCTCACATCGTTGATTGATTGTTCAGTGGTATCCACTCAAAGTACTCAATAAATGGCTTCATCTCATTTACTCTACTAATTGCTGCGGAAAAAATAAACGTAGATTTTATTTATTTCGGACTTAGAAACAATTTTCGATATATGATTTTATCAACACTACTCGTTAACTTAACATTTCTCAACTTTTTCAATTTTCATGATACAGTGGAATCGCGATAATTCGTAATCGCAAGGGACCAGCCATTTTTTACGAATTACAGGGGCTTTCGATTTAACGAGGTTTCGATTTTTTCGATAATTTTTTTTTTGCTCCATTATCAATGGCTGAAATGATATTTTGCTTTAGCAACACTGATAAAGTCTTATGAGTACGTTTATTTTCCATTTTCACGCCACACTCTCTTTTTCACACACCTCTGGTAAAGCAACAAACAAACTGACCACGAAATCACAAAAAATTCCACCAAAAAATATGAACGATGAACGTAGATTACTATGATTGATATTGTTTTTTAAACTATAGTTCCATAGAATTTATTTTGCATTACGAATTATAAGAGTTTGTGAAATCCAATTACGATTTATACGAGGTTAAACAGACTTTATTGCACAAAAAAAAAATACGAATTATCGAGGGGACCAAAATGTATGGAATTTTTACGAATTAAAGCGATTTTTTCAAGTGACTAACAGTTTACTACGAATTATTGAGATTTTCGAATTAACGGGGTACGAATTATCGCGATTCCACTGTATTTTGACTTACCGGTATAATTCTGCATTTATAGACTTTTTCAATGAACTTTTTTGCGAGCCTTATAGACTTTTTCTTTATGATATTATCGATATTTTTTGATGTTTTCAAAACTTTTCTGATATTCGATACATTTCAGCAACTTTAATTACTTTGACATTTTTCGACTTTATTCGGTAACTATTATAAACTTTTACTATATACGACAAACATTGACTTTTCGATAGTATTTAATACTTTTCGAGATACGTGTATCGACTTTTTCAATACTTTTCGATAGCATTCGAAAATCTCTTCATAACTTTTTCGATATTCTTCGATACTAATCAATACTTATTGACTTTCATCAAAAATATCTTTAGTTCACTATGTCGTAGTTAATACTTTTTAAGTCTACTCTATAAACTTTTTGACACTGCTTGTTACTGTTCTATAAATACTAACAAACCGAAGCAATATTAAGTTCACATATTACGTAGCGAGTGCTTGAATGAATTTTTTTTTAAATTAAAAAACATAAATGTGTTTCAACTAACTAGATGTTTAAACAGCGATTAAAGTTTAATCACACATTATGAACACGGCCCTAATTAAATTATCTTAACATTAACTCCACACACATATGCTTTGAACATTAAAGTGCATTAATCGCATTATTTACCATAACTTTACTAGTGCACGTGAAATCAGCAACAGTTTAGAGACAAAATATTAATAAACGAACACAATATCCAAAAAGGAAATATAATGAATATCACGTGATTAGGATCAATGCGTTATCTTGTTACCGCCGCCGCTCATCACAACAGGATACATTGTGAATATTTTTATCTACAATTGTGGGTGTTCTTTGGCTTTAAAAATATTATAAGCCTACTAGGAAAATAAGTTATGGATCTAGGATGCTATGGACGCGGATACAACACATTCCATAAACGAGATTAGTTGGTTTATTTTAAAAGCAAAGCAGTAAAGCAGAAATGCCCAAGTCAAAAAAAAAATTATTGTAATAATAATATGATGAGCTCTTACGTAAATTTGATGAAAAGTTGGCTTTTAAGATTCCACAAAAGGTAACAAGTATTAAACACAAGCAAACAACAATATTTATTAAATAATGTGACATTTTTCATAACTAGGGCTACCAAGTCGTACAGAAGCAATTCCCGGCCTTCTCAAAATAAAATAAGGTTTTTGCTCAAATGGTAAAAAGTAAAATTTTTTTGTTGGGAAAATGCTGACGACCTTTTTTTTCTTGATCAGCAATATTAAAAAGTTTATTTTTTGCTCGTTGAACAAAAATTTGAAGTTCATGTCATAAAAATCGAATGACTCCGGCTATTTCAGAAATTTTTTGAATTCCTACCAGGCACCCAGCTTTGACATGCAATTCCGGGTCAATCGCTATTCAGTTTCAACACATTTGACTTCATGTTTTTGTATCAAAAGGAAAAATATTTACGTAATTGTTGTTACGATCGCTCCCATCGCTTTTGTTTTTGATTTTCAATTCTTGGAATTTGGGCTTAAAAATTTACGCATTTCCTCTTTTAATCAGGTAAGATTAGAGATTTCGAGCTCCCTTACTCAGCTGCTCTGGCCATGCCTGCAGTAAACATTTATTCTATAAGGAGAGAAATAGCATTTTCACTCGACTTCTTTGATTTTCTTCAAATAATCTTAAAAGTTTTTATGACGAAAAATTTCACTTTGTATAAATTGTTTTTCATACAAACATACCAACAACAAATATCGCAAGAAATTCGAAGAGGTGACTAATACTTTTCCAAATTTATATACCAAATTATATAGATTAAGTTCAAAGCAGAGACCAAATGTTCCTTGCGAACCCAAAAAAGAAAATTTTCAAAAACTTTTCTCCAAACGAGAGCATTTAGTTCAACCTATCGCCACCGATAGATGAACATTTTTTCAGGAAACGGTTCATCTTTGTTTTGCTCCCAATCGATCTCGGCCTCTGGTCTAAAGCTAATAATGGAAGTATCAGAAACTTTTCGAAAAAAGGAGTCGGTATTGCTCTGAATTAAATTCTCTTATACACGAAAATCAGCAAAATCGGAGATCAAGTGGTCTAATTCCTTTCTCACTGATGTAACTTTTACTTTTGTATAATTTCTCATTGGGTGGCTAATTTGACTATATAACTATGTATGTATGTATATATCTATGTAAAATATATTTATGTGTGTTTGTCTATTTACTGTTTCATGTTATTTTGTTATAATAATTATTGCGTTTATTATCTCGTTGCTGTTTGCACTCACTGTGCAGATTAAATCCTCTTAGCACATGTCCTGTGTGCAGGATTAGTTTTAATAATACGCAAATTTATACATGCATACATATGCGTGTGTGCGTAAGTGCTTTTGCATAAGATAGGAGGGATGAAGCGGGTAGTTTATGGTTCATATATAGTGGAGATTATTCGCATACACACACACAAGAGTCTCTTTATTGAGCGGCTTATGGGATTCACTATTCGCTGTGAGGTAACAATTTGCGCGTAAAATTACATTTTAATTAAATTTAATTTGACGTAATTAACTCAGGAGTTAATTGCGCTGAAAATGTATTCTAATTAATTATGGAGACTAGTGCAACAATTCCATATAAAGTCTACTTTTGTTAACAAAAATTTGTACTTGTACAGGGTGTTTTTTTTAGAGGTATAGAGCTTCGAATTGAAATAAAACACAAGAAAATCGTTTTAATGTCCATCAATTTGGCTTTATTGGAAGGATAATTTTATGCCATTAATGTTTAAATATGATTTTGGGCATGTGGCCGCCGTGGCTGGCTCGAATAAAGCCAATTCTACAGGTCCAATTTTGAACCACTTTTTCGAGCATATGGGGCCGTATGTCGGCAATAACGCCACGAATGTTGGCTTCCAAGTCCCCTAACGTTTCTGGTTTGTTGGCGTAGACGAGCGACTTCACATATCCCCAAAGAAAATAATCCAATGGTGTCAAATCACACGATCTTGGTGGCCAATTGACAGGTCCATTCCGCGAAATTATGCGCTCATCGAATGTTTCCTTCAATAAATTGATTGTGACGTGCGCTGTGTGGCATGTAGCGCCGTCTTGTTGGAACCACAACTCATCCACATTCATGCCATCCAATTCGGGAACAAAATAGTCGGTTATCATGGCTCTATACCGGTCTCCATTAACGGTAACTGACTCTCCAGCATTATTTCGGAAGAATCCACCAGCCCATAGAGCACACCAAACAGTCAGTTTTTGTGGATGTAATGGCGTCTCAAGGGTCTCATGTGGATTCTCTTCACTCCAAATGCGGCAATTTTGCTTGTTGACGTAGCCATTCAACCAAAAATAAGCCTCATCACTGAACAACATTTTGCGATGAAAATCAGCATCGAGATCAATCTCATTTTCGGCCCATACACCAAAATCACGACGCATTGCATAGTCTCGCGGCTTTAATTCTTGCACAAGCTGGATCTTGTAAGGTCGCAAGCCAAGATCTTTGCGCAAAATCTTCCATAAAGTTGATGGACAAAGCTCCAATTGCTGTGCACGGTGGCGAATCGATTCATTCGGGTCCTCTTCAACATTTTGCTCTACAGCGGCAATTGTTTCTTCGGTATTATCACATAGAGTAAACGTAGTGCGAAAACGACCCATGGTTAACCGAATTAATTGCTCTGATGGACGATTATGTCGACCATAAAATGGACGGAGCTTGCGGTAAACTTCGCGAACTGAACCATTATTTTCGAAATAAATTTGCACGATTTGCAAGCGTTGTTCTTTTGTCAACCTATTCATGATGAAATGGCAAACCAAACTGAACATAAATGACATTAGAGTTGCCAGATTTGACCATAAAATGCCAGTTTTATCTCTATTCGAAAAACAAACCTCTAAAAAAAACACCCTTTAGTAGGTTCAAGCGAATCCTTATGCTATCTGAAACAACCCCAATATAAACTATTAACTACTTGGCTGCCTGAAAAATTTCGTATAAGTACTTGTCGTTGGGTATAAAAGAATACATAATATCCTTATTGGTTTCTATTTTGTTTCCCCAATAGTTGACACATCATTGTAACTTCATCACATTGAAACTTTTCATATGCAAATAGCAAAAATTATCATTTAAATGAGATTTGTTCGATTTGTGATGCGGAAAGAAAATAAAACAGTGAAGCGTAACCGCTAGACACAAAATTATGCCTCAGTGTCGCCAATCAACGCTACAAACCGCTGTTTTTATTAACAAGGGTTTGAGTCTTGAAATTTTATTTGAAAATGTTGCTTTTCTATATTGCTCTAAGGTTTTGTGCGATGGAAGCTGTTTAAAATCTCAACCTATATATTATTATGAACTTAGCTTATAGATGTAATGTTCTCATTGAGCGCAAAACTCTTTGTTATGAAAAGTGCTTTCCATTTGTTATAGATTTTTTCCCAGATAAGTGTTATATCATTAATAGTTGTGATGGAATTTATTTTAACATTTGTCAAAGCAGCAAAGTCGCTCAAGCATAAGACCAACAAAATAATCTCGCATAAATCTATGATCACAAACAAACCGCTATTGTTGCTTTGCTCATCTACTGCTGATTCATCACATTCATCAACAGTCATCATCAAATATAGCAGCAACAACACAAAACCGCAGCGAATGATTAATGCCGACATTACATATGCTGCAAATCTCATCACATAATCAGATGATGCTGCTGCTCTGAGCACTATTCAAACCAAAGAAATTCCAACATTTAAACCAAAAAAAAATACCGCATATTTTTTCAGGTTTTTTCCCACATTCTGCATGTTTTTTTTTTGCTGCGGTTCATCTTCATTTTCATTGTTTGATTTGTTTTGTTTGTCATTGCAAATTTTCGGCGAAACCTTCAAACGAGTAAGTCTCCCCATCAAATCCCACAGCCAAAACAAAAATCCTAAGAAATCCTCATCAGCATTGATTACACGCAAAAATGACGCGTTTTCTTCTGGCAAGTGTCAGAGGCTTCATATATCTGTGTCAAAAACAAACAACGGCATTGGATTTGGGGGTTTTTCTTTTTCTGTTTTGCCTTCTTGTAACTGAAGTTGATGACGATAGAGCTACAGCAATTGAGTTTTTGCTTCTATTTTTTTTTTTTTTGTTATTTGGGTATAGAGTGGCACAGTTTTTTGGTCTTGTGTAGTGGGTCAAATAACTAAGCCAAATGCCATCAATTGTAAGCGTTTTAAATGTCCCATCCCATTCCATTATATCACATTGAAGTGATGTGCAAACGATAGTTGTATTCGATTTGAGAAGAGTGATACTTCCACTTCATAATGCTTCCATGACAGTCACAAATTATGTAGAACTATTTGCTAAAGCGTCGTCTAACTGGCGTCGTTAGAAAAGTGATGTAACGTTGTAAAAAAAAAACACAAACACAAACTGAATACCCCTCAGTTGGTTGGCTGTTACTTTTGACCATTTTTCAAAAGGGCTTAAGTTTTTGATGCTAAGTATTGATAAGCAGAATAGTTGTCCTTATGGTTCTTCAATACTTTTTTACATGAGTTACACGGATCATTTTGTAACGATTGGACGATGATTTTCTTAAACAAAACCTGTTGTCAATGTAGATGTTAGGAAATGTTAAATCAGAGCGCTTAAAGTCTTTACAATTCCTAATATATAACATATATTAACATTATATAAATTAACAAAATAGTTATGTTCTTTTAACACTTAACCACAAGTAAACAAAACGGTATTCAATGTTGCCATACTTCATGGAATAGAAACTAGAACAAAAATTAAAATATGAAATACATTTCAATGTAAAAAACGAAAACTACAAAGTAGCATAAAATTAAGCTTGAATAATGCAAAAAAATCACTTGTTGAAAAAAGATGAGATGAATATTCACACCCTGACAGGATAAAATGACAACAAACAGTTGTCCTTGAATGATGGGACAGAGAGTGACATATTGCCATCATTTGTATTTGTGGATAATATCCGGATTTTTCCTGTTTCAGTATTTCTGTCAAGTGCTCTACACAAACACACACACACTGAGAGAGCTCTCTCTCACAAACGAGTCTCATACTGTATACTATGGCCAGGATTAAAAACTTTAGAGATGTTGGTAAAAATTCATATTTTTCATGCATGCCAACATTCGTCTTCATCTACATCCAGACAGAGCTGGGATGATAACAACAAATAAAACAATTCATTGCTGTGGTGAACCAACCAACCAACAATGTCGTCGTTTCATCTACACTCTGCAAGCACAACTTATAGCCATCTTTAGCCAATCCTTTCCAAGCTTATAGGGTGGAACATATTGCCTTTTTTGTTAAAAGAGTTTTTTTGGTTCAAATAATTTCAAAAGAATGCTACCACTGTACCATATTTTCTGTTTCTTCTTTGATCCCTAATTAAACAAAAGGAATAGTTTAAGACTTCACGCGAATTAAAACAATTGCGGCAATCATTTGCATTTTCCTTTCATATTTTACGGGTAACTTTAAATAAAAAGATAGTGCTCAAAAAAGTTATGCTCCCTAATGGACACACACACAGAAAACTCCAATCAAAAAACTCACCACAGATAGCAGCAGCTGCTTGCAAAAGGATTTCCATAAGAGACGAACATGGGTTTTACCATGAAATCCTTGACGCTGTCTGGCAGGACTTAAGTTTGCATATTAGTCATAAGTGCGACTAGATGTGATGCGAAGCAAAGAATTGTGTTGACATGACAAGCGGAATTGTAGAACAAAACCAGGATTGCCTGGAATTCATAATGCCAAAAATTCAAGTATGCAATGAAACAGTTTGCCTTGGACTTGAAATAAATAGCATTTATGATAGAAATGGGTCGACCTATGAATATAAAACCAAACAAAAAATGTGCATTCTTTGTTGTTGATATTATAGATGAAAGTGTTGCTTGTGAAATTTCTGAAAAGTTAAGTTTAAGGCAGAAAAACTAGATAAGTCTTTATTTTTTTTTTGTAAAAATTTTAAGTAAAAGATTTCTGCAGCAATTTGAAAGCTTAAATTTTAATCGCAAACTCAGGCATACGAATTTCTACAGGCTTACTTACATTCTGGTAATTGGAAAACAATAGAATTCTGGAATTATTCAATATCCCCAAACTAAAATAAATCTGTTTTATATGGTGTTTTCACTAGAACAGAAATATAATTTGTTTTTTTTTTTTTTTAATTGGCTTAATGCTCAGTACACTAGGTATGAAACACCCGTATTTTATTACCAGTTGTATTTATATTTTAAATTAGACGCCTCTGTGAACTTAATGTGAAATATGAGCATTAGACAGGTATTTAATCACCAATAAACGCATCGAAATGTATGCATGTATATTAAATAAAATTAAAAATGTTAAGCCTTAAGAAGCTGCATTCATTCTACCATATACTTATCGCACTATACATATTCAGCAAAAAAAAAACCTCCATATGTCCAAAACTTCCATAATAACTTGGCTATCTGCATTTGCTTAACCTTACGAAAAAGATAATAATAATTTTGCTGGCCATAAGACTCACGTTGCAATCGAATGATGACTTTAATTTATTGAGTACAATACTACAATTTAATAATCTTACTGATTATAATTAATGCTGCATGTTGCAATGTGAATTGCTGTAGATGAAATGCATTGTAAATTAATTCGTACAGCATTTGAAGGCAACATGCATGCGATTGCATAAACGAGGACAAAAAAAGGAGCTTAATAAAAACAACGAACTTCATTTGCGTAGCAGCATCCCATTTTCAATTCTCTTTCGGTGCAGTCAGGAAATTTAAATTAATTTTTTTTATTTCCGAAACTTAATTTTTCTTTTTGCTCTTTTGCACACGTAATCAGATTCAGGTGAAAATACACGTACACAAACACATATTCTCGTATTCATAAAGGCTGACAGTTTCGCCCAACCAATGTTGCCAATCAGCAAAACTGTGAGTGGAATTTAGACGTAGATGAACAAAGGCAAACGATATCTGCGAATTTAACACTCAGGGAAAAATGGAAATGCAAATTTGAAAATTTAATTTTTTACTTTAATGCCGCAAGCTTTCAAATTGAAAATACTTAGTAAAAATAATGTTTTTTCGCTAATTTTTAACATAAACTTAAAATAGTTTTGAATTTAATAACATTTTTCAAAATTAATTTAATCGTTAAAAACTTAAAATTTTGTATCTTACATTAAACACTTTGTCATTATGTCATATATGAAATCCCTTTAAGTCAATGTGGACTCTTTATGAATCCAAATTAAAGATGTTTCTCTACAATTTTTGGCTTTGGCACTATATTATAAGTTTTTATGATCGAATCAAAAATTAAATCATTGATTTTTTCCTGAGTGAATATTATTTAATTTTCCAAAGTGATTACAACCAAATGAAATTTTAGTATAAAGTGTGCGCTGACATTTTTTTTAAAGTTTTGTTTTTCAATGCGTAAATATTAGGCTATTGACTATGTCATCAATAACAGGGGTATAAGGAACTAATTCGTTAAAGGAATTTTATTGTCTTATATGTTCAATTAAACCCTAAAAATGATGTTGCCAAAAATGCGATTAAATTAAGGCTTGGACTTCTAAGAACGGTGCGAATTTGCCCATTTTTTATATTTTTAATCCTAACTCAAAAACTGTTTATTTTTAGCATATACACATTGGGAGACTTGTTGTAGAGAATAAAATTTCCTATCGAAATGATACTTTATAAAATCAAAGAACTTAGTTTTTCATCAAAATAAGTTAAAAAACTATTAAAAAAAAACCGAAAAATTTCAAAGTTTTGATTTTTTTTTCATTTTTGAGTATCATTTTTTTCAGAGTGGATTTAGGGGATTACTTTATTTACAAAAAAGAAAGGTGACGTAGTTTCCGTCAAAATAATGACCTATAAAAGTATCTTAGATTAAGATTGACTGAGTGGTTCAAACTGAAAAAAATGATACTCAAAAATGAAAAAAAAATCAAAACTTTGAAATTTTTCGGTTTTTTTAATAGTTTTTTAACTTATTTTGATGAAAAACTAAGTTCTTTGATTTTATAAAGTATCATTTCGATAGGAAATTTTATTCTCTACAACAAGTCTCCCAATGTGTATATGCTAAAAATAAACAGTTTTTGAGTTAGGATTAAAAATATAAAAAATGGGCAAATTCGCACCGTTCTTAGAAGTCCAAGCCTTAATTTAATCGCATTTTTGGCTACATCATATTTAGGGCTTAATTGAACATATAAGACAATAAAATACCTTTAACGAATTAGTTCCTTATTAAAATACATAGTCAATAGCCTATATGCCCAAATTGAGTTTTAATATGTCGCACCGTAAAAAAGGGTACTGTTAACCCCGGTTAAGTACCTCAACTCAAGATGTCAGGTTTTTGAGGTAATTAAGCGAAATTTTTCTTTAACAGAAAAAGTTTTTGCAAGAACGCAATCTTTATTTTTCAAGCAAATTCAGGTTCCATTCTTTGAAGAAATAAAAGTTACGAGCGAAAAACACGTCGTTTTTAGCCAAAAAGAACCTTCAGGAGAATAAAAAGCACTTTGGCTTTTCTCGGAACAAAAAAAAAAAATTACGCAGATATCGTTTTTAAGGGTCCTTTTAACTTTTGAGTCGGTGTCTGGCTGAATCTATTTTTCGACACGGTGTAAGGGACATAAAATGGGAAAATAATATGTAATTTTTACATAAAAGCGCAAATTTAAGAGGCATTTAATCGGAGTGTTACTTAAGCGAGAGGTACTTAAAAGGGGGAATCTGTATGTATATTTACTGTATATGTTTTTTGACGCAGAGAAAACATTTTGGGTTATTTCTCCACACAATTTTGCATAATTTTTATGAAATTTGTATATATTTCACTTCCACTTTTGTATGATTAATAATTTTTGTATCATAGTTTTTTTAGACAACAGAATTTGTTGGAGTAACTTCTCGAACATTGATTTTTTTCAAGTTTTTACATCAAAATCTGTAAAATTTATTTTTGCGATACGTAATAGCAAACCATAATTGAGGGGAAGCACAACACACAAAAAGCACAACAATATATATTTTGAAATACCTTTGCGGAAGTTTTATAAGCCCAGTATTTTCTTCCATAAAGAAATTATCAGAAAATGGCAACACTATTGAATACACACACACACGCACACGTACGCAATATCCGTTTGCTCCAATTTTCTGCAGCAGCTACGTAAGTGCAGTGCAGTCTTCCTTCCGCATTGTTTATTTTTTTGTTCTTTTCGTTCATTTTGTTTGGTTTTATTTTTGTTTCAAATTGCAATTTTTGTTGCATACTTCATTTGTTTTTGTCGCTGCTAGTAACTGTTATTCCTGCCAGTGTTGCTTTTAGCATAACAAACTCAAAAGTTGCTCTACAAAGAGAACGAACGCAAAGTAAACCAACAACTCGTTGCCAACTTCGATGTTTGTTTGTGTTGGTCTTGCTCCTGTTGTTGTTGTTGTTGTTGCTGTTAGCTTTTGTGTTAAAATTAAATATTTTTCCCATTCATTTGTTAATCTAACAATATGAAAAGGCAGCATTACAGGTCCCAACAATAAAAGCAACAAATAGAGAACAACAACTAAACTTGGAATAAAATCAAAAGTTTAAAGAAAAGAAAAAAAAAAATCGCTGACAAGTACTAACCATGTGACGCACAGTGGCATTGTAGTCAATTTTTACCCCAACTTTTCTAGTTATGCAACACAACATGAGAAACCATCAAAATTCAAATCTGGTCATATCGCCTAACGATGTAGCAAATTTAATGAAAACATTTGTTTTTTATTTCTAACAGATGCCCGCGACTTTGTACGCGTAGCCTCTTTTTCTGCGAAGGCAAACAATTTACTTTTTTTTAAATAGAACTACAGTCAATTTTGGATTCTTCTTCACAGATCTAGAGTTCTTGTTGTTTTCTCTTCCAAAATATTCCATTGCATTGCCATGTGAAAGACAAAAACAAAGCACACACACAAACTAACACATTCAATTAGCCTAGTACACATTATCACACATGTTGTCCAACATCAATGTTCGATAATGTGAACTCTAGGAACGATCGCTTGGCACACATGTTGGATGGATTTCAAAAATTGTTGATTTTTCAACCTGTGTGAACTGACTGTCAAGCCTAATGGACATTTTTCATTTTAAATAGGATTTCATGCAGCTCACTTCGATGTGGACGCTCATAAATTGTTCTGCAATTGATGTTTGATGGCATGCACGAAAATGTGAACGCAAAGCAATATTGACAGTCACACATGTTGTCAAGCCATTTAGGACAGCATGTGTGTTTTCTATGTGTGAACGTACTGTAATTTTTTTTTCATTGTTCACAAACTCTGCGTTGCTGCGTTGAAAGATTGAGAATGAGAGCGAGAGTAAAATTTGAATATTCTCTTCTATTGCATTTCCATATAAAAATAAAATACACACACCCTTACTAACCCACTAACTTTCCATTGAACGATTTGTTAGGCTTGCATGCTTCTTTCTATGTGTGAAATTATTTTTTTTAGCAATTTTTAAACTTTAATATTTTGATATTTAAGAGGAATATCGTGATAACTTTAATTCTATGTCAAGACCAAGCGTCCAAGAAAGATAACTACAAAAATTTGATCGAAATTGATTCAGTAGATTTTGCGTGAATCCCGTTCATCGAACTTTTTTTTTCAAGAGCTCATTCTTCAACCATGGTTTTTTATTGAAGTTAAGACTATCTTGAATTAATGTTCAAGGTGGAACAATTAAAATTCAAAGAACTATTCTGTTATGTAACTTTATATGGAACTTTTCATGTTTTTTTTTTTTGACTTTAAATGCAATGATGTTTTTTTTGACTTTAAATGCATTTTTAACTATGTCTCTCTTTGAATGTCAATTGTTCCTCCTTGAATATCAATTCAAGATAGTCTTGACTTCAAGAAAAACCATGGTTGAAGGGTGTGCTCAAAAAAAAAAAAAAAATCGATACCATGACCGGGCTAAATTGACAATTTCACCATGGTTTCGATTATTTTTTATCACACCCTTCAACCATGACCATTTTCCTCGACAATTTCGGTGGAAATACACTTATGCATTATTACTTTCAAGATGTAAAATGCTGAGTACTGTTAATAATTTTTCATTTTTTAATATTTCTGTAAGTCCTTTACAACTTAATCTGCTTGCGCATAAAATGTTAGGGATTAGTTTGTCTTTAGAGCAAAAGAAAACTGGAAAGTTTACCAAAAACTAAATTTTGATACTCCTATTTTTCATATTTTTTAATTCAAATTGCACAAATATTTGAAAAAAATATGTCAGAGAACAAATCGGAACTTAGCGCACTTTATCCACTCTGATTTTTTGAAAAGTTTTCAACAGAAAATATATTTTACAAAAGATCAGAAGAAATATAAGGGCAGTTTAATTTTTTGTTAAATAAAATTCTTTAAAACTCCACTGTACAGCGAAGCATGACTTTGCATAACGTCAACATTAACATCGTAAATGCAACTACGAGGTCTCAAGGCAAACCGGAAGCGTACTTTGTTCCACTTCCGGTTTGTGTGTGTGAGTTGATGTGCTTATGTATGTGCGTACGCGCGTTCTTTTTTTCCAACGCATCCGCTTTCATCACATAAAAAAACATGGTCGCCGCACGACGCATTGGACTGTCATCCTGAACGTTAACTTGTTGTTTTAGTTGGATTTTTTTTTCTTGCAGTGTTTCTATGCGTAAATGCTTCTTTGTTTCCCTGTGTCAGGAAAAGTTAAATTAAAAAATTCCCATTCGTTTGAATTTTTTTTGATTTTCATTTTAACTTTGTAATTTACTGTGATTATTTTTTCTTTTATCGGAAGACTGCAAAGCATAATGCAAATCAAAGAGAACAATTTTGCGATAACAGAAAATTAGTTTTTCTTTTTTTCAACGTAAGTGGGCTTTTTCAATTACATATATGAAATATCAATATGAGATATCACACTAAACGATGGTAGAGTTCATTTGTTAGACAACCATATTTTCAAAAGATTTTCAAACAAAATGATTGAGCAAAATATTAATGTTATTTGTGAAAGAGTAAAGTATCATTAACATTAAAACTTATCACAAGCATAATTTTCGAATATGAAAAGCAAAAATACAGACTGCTTGAAAGCATTTTACCCACCACACTCTAGTTGTCGTCGGTCATTGCCGCCTCAAGGCGTCAACAACAATCAGTTGCAAAACAATTGAATACACCAAGATGAAAAGTAACGCTCTTTGCTCGAGTGTCTGCCTTTGATTTGCTCCATTCGTCTGTCAGTCAGTTTGTGTGCTCATTTCTGTCTGTTGCCATTAAGCCATCGTTAGTTTTAATTGTTTGAATTTTATTTGCGCACTTTGCGAATGATACCAAGTCATCAACTCTTAAATGCCACGCCTTAGCGGAACTTAACTTGAGTTGGTACCAACGGTAGTTGGATATTGTTTGCTATTCGAGAAAGTATCGAATATGTTTGGATTTTTAGATTGAATGTTATAATTGTAATATTGTACAAGATTCTGATATACATTATGAATAAAATTATTGATATATTGAGGTTGTATTATCTTTATAATTAACAATAATGTGGTCACATAGCAGGTTTTGAAAACTGTTTTAGTTCGATTTTTATTACTGTGGAAATATCCCATTGCTGCCTCAAATTACCTATAAGAAAATCTCACATGAACTTATGCTTTTGAAAAAATATTGAAATTTTCTATTGCCAGATCCAAATGCAAAATAACAATTTTGCATTTTCGATACATTTGTACTTTTTTCGGTACATTTGCGTTCTGGAAAATCGTCTTCAGTACATTCGACAAGTTTTTAGTACATTTGGGTAATTTTCAGTACATTTGGAGAATTTTCAATGGATTTTCAGTACATTTGGACAATTTATAATAATTACCTTTTTTTAGAAAGTTTTGCTAAAATATATGATCAAAAGCTGTACGACTATTTTTTTAGTCAATTGAATGGAACTTCAACATTGCAGTAGCTGGCAACACTTCGGAACACTACTTTTTCCAGCTTCAGGAGCTTAAATTACTACTTCGGGGAAGGCACTTTGAGTCGGTTAAGTCCAAAGCAAAGCAAATTCGCTTCAGAAGCTGAAGGTTATTCCTTAAGCAGCCTAAAAAAAAATGTGTGGATATCTTGAAAATATTTATTTTATATGAAAGGGCATTCAATAACCTTATTGACTGAAAACAATTTCGAGCATATATCCACCGCGGATACCTCTGACAAAGTGCATTATGTCAATTCAATTCTTGACTACTTTTCAAGCAATCGTGGTTCCACAATTGTACGAGTTATGTCAGCTTGTAAGGTTTCAATTGTTACTGACATAGGATTTACAATAGCCCCCAAAAAATTGTCCAAAAGAGTCAAGTCATGCGATCTCTGACTTAATTTATAATGTAAATTTCTACAACTTGCAAGCATTACTCTGATGTTAAACGTTCCATGATATTTCAGACTATAATGAATGAATTTTATACTAGAGGTGCGTGAACTGACAGTTTGTTTGACAGCTGTTACTATCAGACTTAAAAAAAATCATCCTATGAAGTTCCGTTAAAAAACATTAAAACATTGAAAAATAAATAAATGTTTGATAAACTTTAATCTATTTGATCGAAATTCACCCAAGTTCATCAAAAAATGGAGAATACAAGCTAACAAAATAATTGCGATTATTAAAATAGATTATCAAAAAGTGTGCCAATGTTTTGATTAAGATTTCAAATCAAATAATGAGAGCTTCACTGTAGTGAAATGGTATTATCGCAATACCATGGGCTTTCACTGCATTACACTATAGCTATCAGTTTTGCTAAAAGTATTTAGTTATTTGCATGAGTATGATTACTTATTATCTAAAATACAATTATTGGAAGACCTAACCAAATGTTTTACATTGCATAAAATCTTAATATCAATGCTTAATCAATTGTCACGCTAGGCATTTATTCCAAATTGAACGCAAAAAACTTAACCCATGTAAAAATATTTCGAATAAGATATGGGCATTTCCATGGGTCTCGTGCGACCGTCGAGAACATTTGAAGTAAAAAAAAAGTCAAAATAAAATGGATTTTTATTTTGACAATGCACGGTAAGTAATCTTGGAATAAATTTTAATACAAGCGAAGTATTACAAAGATTTTTAATACATTTTTGATTAAATTTAATACTTTTGAATATATTACAAAATTTTGTAATACATTTTGTATTAAATTCTAATACAGTTTCAACATTAAATCGTTATTTTATAACATTTGATGCTATCGCAAGTATTACATTTAGCCAACGTAAATATAATACTACGTTGGCTGATGTCGTTAAAACGTTCATGCAACCCTTGTATTGAAAGGGAACCTGGTTCGAATCCCAGTGGATACATTTTTTTTTTAATTTTAATAAAAACGAGTATTAAAAATGAATTTTAATATCTAGACAACAGTATTGAATATTAATAAAATTCTGGTGTAGTCATATATGTAAGCCCAAAAGTATTAAAATTTATTCCAAAATTTCTAACCGTGAAGGTTCAACTTATAGCTCCCAATTAGCTTTAGGACTAGGCAATTTTTCGTTTCAAGATAATTGCAAAAAACAATGGTGTCGCACGGGACAAAACTCCGTTTTCGTGGAAATGCCCATATGCATAATACTTATTATTTCTAAGATTATTAGTATCAAAGCTTTCACTAACGCTAAGCATCGACGAAATATTTATACTCAACAAATAAAATTCAGCAACAACAGGACTCTAACTTGAAGGAAAACAGAAAGTGGCAAGCGAAAAGCAATTTTATCAGTTGTCATAATGGCGCACCATCACATCCTTTTTAGCGCAAAAATATCAGCAAATACCCCCACTACAATACTCCTTCCACATTGTGCTCGTTTTTAAATGAATAACTTGAAATTCTTAACGCAAACAGCTTCAACTATCAACAATAACAACGAACAGACATTTGTTGTGGCTTCGCTTTCGAAAACAATTCATAGTCAGTGATTTGACTCTGTAGTCTGAATTGCAGTTGAAGTCAACATTCAACATTGATAAATTAAAAAACATTAAAGTAAATAACGACCAACTTAGTTTTCATTATTAATAGGTTAGCAGACCTGTTTCGCATCCGGTGTCAGCGTTGGTAACGTTCTAAATGTGGCAGAACTGTAGCATCAGAAATGATGTTGGACAACAAATAAAATTATGATTTACCTTCAAGTATGGAAAGCGATTTTTTTTTGGAAGCATGATAATAAGTGTTTTATTCAAAGTATTTTCCTTTGCTAGTTGCACATTTTTCCCATCTTTCGGGAATTTGTGGATGCCACGCCAGTAAAACTCTTTCCCTTCTGCCAGAAAACATTAATCTAGTCATTTATTCACATCTTCGTACAAGCCAGTGGTAATTGGGAGAAACCAAGTCTGATTAGTAAATCGTTTGACAACCTTCTGTTGCCATTTTTATTATTCTGATAATTTTCTGAGTTTTCTGAGCAGTAAACGTTTTGAATCGATCAGTTGTTCTTGGTAGCTTTTGATGTAGAATATATCACCAGATTTTAATATCTGAGAAGAGACCACATAGTCTTCTTGCCAAAATGATTCAGTCTTGCGGTTGATGTCGGTGGTGTGGCTAGATCTACGCATGATCTTTTCCACTTGAGATTCTCAAAATAATTTTACTTTTTTATCCCCAGTAACGATACGAAGCAAAAGCGACTTGTTCGAGCAAAAAATTAATGCTGTTCTGATATTAGTGTTTTTTTTTTTTTTTGTTTTACCCATTTCTGTAGTTCTGAAACCACGTCAATAGTTTCTTACTTTGTTCCAAAAAATAAAATCCTACGCTAAACAAGACCACATGTTTAAAAACAGACCTGAAAACTAACTGAAGTTGCAAGGATTTCACGTGAATCCGTATAGCAAAAATTAAAATCTTCACAAGAAATATGGCATTACAACGTAACAACAGATAAAAGAAATTAATTAATGCATTCAAAGTACCTAATAAATGTCTCTCAATATACGAAGCAATAAAGCATTTGCCACACAACAGCATAGGCACTACGCAGAACAATAACACATCGGAGAAAGCAACAATTTTAATTGTAATAAAATTTAATAACTTTAATAAATGTTAACAACAGAACATGTGCTTCCACCAGGTTGGCACAACCATATAACAAAACACGCCGTACCAAAGGAAGCCAACGATGTGTGTGTTTGCCTGAACGTTATACTCACACACACACACACACACACACTCGTACAATATGTTGGAATAACAAAAAGGAATCGCAAGGATTCCCTATGCGAAAATGAAGGCAATGCAAAAGTTGGCATCATTAACGCCATCATCATCAGCACCAGCGGCAGCAGTAACATTGGCCTCGTTTATTTCATTCATTTGCGATTATTCGACTGAGTGTATGTGTGTGTGTGCGTGTTTTTTTATTCTCTTATATGGCTGGTTTACAATTCATTCGTTCTCTTTGCCGTTTTCCTGTTTTATTTTACGTTTAATTCTATTTGTACTTTATTGCATTTTATGTTTCATAATACACATTACGGCAGGATTTTTATTGTGTTACTTCTTTGTAAGCGGAAACAATATGGCTAATAAAATAAACTTAAGATACGCTTCCGTTCCGCTTGCAGTTGTGGCAAATAACCTTTGATGAATATTTAGTTCACCGATCAAAAGCTTAAAGTTAAGTATTTACTTTTACCTTTGGCATTTTAAAAATAGGTACCTACATTATAGCACTCAAATTAAGCATTTTATATGCAAATCAAAGCTGAAGTGTATATTACTAAGTCTTTATTCAATCATTAAAATTGACAAACTTCCAAGTTTCCATGGATTTTTATTCTCGGTTAGAGCCACTACTTACTTAAAAATTAATATCAGCATTCAAATGTTTTCTTATTACGGATTCGCTGCTGTGATTTTTAGGTTTTTGATTTGGGTTTTGTGGAAATGTACTGAATCGAGACCTGGAAATGCGCTTTATAGATGGTGAAGGCGTTTTTTTTTTTGTCATGAACACCAATATTTACTCAAATTAAAATAAGGTCTTTCGATTTATTTACGCTTATTTGACTAAATAAATTTTAGTTTATAAAAAATAAAAGGTAATCTATATATATAGATAATACGCAATGTCTAAACGGCTACACCACTTTTTCACAGCCATAGCACAACATAATCGCTCAACTTTTTTTTGTTGGAAAGGTTATGAAGAGAAGGGGAACATGCATATTTTTTTTCAATAGTAGGCGGTGCCACGCACCTAATTAGGAAAAACCGATTTTGATGAAATTTTGTTTGAATATAGATTGGATTCTAAGAAAGATTATTAGAAACTCTGATTCTTTAAAGGGGGCGTGGCATCGCCCCAGCCCCGTGGCATCACAGCTGTGCCACTACACCGATTTTGATAAAATTTGGTATTTAGATAGATAGAATCTTGAATAGAAATATACTTTTTTTTGATGGGCGGTGCCACGCCTCTTACAGGTAAATACAGCGTTACTTCTAAACTAACGGACCGATTTTGAAAAAAATTTGATACAGAGATAGATTGAAGCTTTTGTTTTTATTATGTTTTAGCTAAACAAATTGACTGATTTTTTGATGAAATTTTTTATGGAGGTATGTATGCTGAACTCTAAGAAGGGATATAACCCAAAGGGATAAGGCAACAGTTTATCATGATTTTTAATTTTAAAAGCAATGAAAAAAAAATAGCTAATTTTTATATCAGTGTTTTGATACCAAAAGCATTTTTAATTGTTGAATTTCAACCACTGGGCGAACTTTAGTTATTACAAATAGTCCAAATGTACCGAAAATTTACAGAAAATGCGTCAAATGTACTGAAAATTTGTCCAATGTACCGAATGTACTAAAAGTTTGTCAAAATATGTTGTTTCTTTATTCGTACCGAAAATGACATCACTGATTCACACTGACGTTGTAATCAGTACGATTTCATTTATTCGATTTAGAGCCAAAATCGAGATGAAATCGGATCTTTTTTCATACAACTTTAACATCAAATTCAATTCTTTCGTATTTCGATTTTGAAATCGCAGTACTGCTGTAAATGTATTGTCAAGGCTGTTCGATTTTCCCATTTAAGTCAAAAATTCATAAAAAAAACAGCAGAGGAAATAAAAAATTAAGTTTAAAAACGATGTAAGGATTTTAAAGTATAGTTTAATCCAATAAAACATGCTCAATTTACAAGCTTTTGAAAGATTAATTCAGCAAAACTGCGACAGTATAGAAATAGTGTGAAAGCAATTTTTTGAATCGCAAGACAAAATTGAGATAAACGAAGAACATGCTGATTTCGATGCCAGTGGGAATCACTCATTACGCTCTATATAAAACTGTGTAAAAGTGTAACAGTAACACTTCAAAATTTATGTTTATCGTAAATCGAAAGTAGAATGATAAAAGTAAAGCTCATTTAGCAATCTCAACCATATCTGAAAGTCAAAAATACAGTGCAGCCCAGTGTTAAAAAAAGTTCTTTTTATTTCTTGCACATTTTAAATTTGTCTGATCAAAAGAAGAGAACTCAATTGATTGAAGAGAAATAGATAAAATTTGCTAGAGCGACTTAGCCTTAAGCTTCAGGAAAGCAGAAGAAAACCTCTGTAAAAGAATATTTTTTTTTTGAGGAAATGAATATTATCGGAAACCAATATACCACTAGACAGATGTTATAGAAATATACTGATTGTAAGGGAATTAGCAAACCATTTGACTTGTTGGAAAAACATTTTAAGTACCTAATGCTAGTAAAGATACATATGAGTACGAAATCGTTAAAGGCTATGCAAAAGACTTATGTATTTAGTATTTGAAGCACTTCTTAGCATGGTTTTCAACCAGGGTTGCAAAGTGATGAGGAAAAGTTGTTAAGTTGTCAAAGCCGGGGGCCTTGTAGGAACTGAATAATTTCGGAAAAAGGAGGATTTTTTTTTTCGGAAAAAGCTGAACTATTTTAGTGTTGCTTCATCACAAATTAATATTGGTGACCAATAATATAGAATCATCAATTTTTTCCAACAAAAAAAAATTAAGTAAAAATTATTTTATTTTGAGAAGGCCATTAATTGCTTCTTTTTAACTAAAATTTTCAAAATACTTATTACTTTAACGATTCAAAATCAAAGTCTGCTTTGTAGCTCAGTTTCTTGAATAAGGAATTTTATCAGTAATACCAACCCCAGAAGTAATTTCCGGCGATCTCAAAAAAAATTATGTGGGAAAGATGATGTTTTTTTCGTGGTCAATACTTATCAAGTTGCATCCTAAAATGGCAAAAGTACTTTTTTTTCTGGTTAAAAAAATATTATGGTCATTTCATATTTCATCTTCAAATTACCGGATTATCACTGATTTTTGATTTTCTACCTCGACTTTGATATCGAGATCAATCCCGTTCAATTGGTAACCCAGAATTTTATTGTCTCTTCTGTGCTTCTGTGGATATTTATGCAATAGCTTATAGTTAGCTGCTTGAGTTCCAAGTGTTCTATTTATTCCATATATTTGTACTTAAATCAATTAAAAAACATAAAACTTCCATAAATTGAAATAAACTTAAGTCAATTAAAAAACATAAAACTTCCATAAATTGAAATGTATAGTACAATACAAAAGCACTCATGCTCTGAAATTCACTTGATCTGCAATACATACGTATATAACACAAAGTTTAGAAAATTTAATTACAAATTGTGTTTTCTTTTATGGGATAATGAAATTGCCAGAAACCGGAAGTCATTAAACGAAACAAAGGATATCGTTAATTTGTATTTGAAGGTGACGAGGATGTTAACATGAGATAGATTGCTTGCCATTTACTTTTGCATTTATTGTTATACCTATATACAGTCAGCAATGCAGCAAAAAGATTAAATAATACGAATGTGGAAATAATAGATTAGAAAATAGAAACATAAAGGATACATAAAAGTATCACAATTGTAGTTTACTTTCTCATCAAAATCTTTTATTTCCTTGAATGCTTTTCTTTATACGGCTATATGTTCGCCTTAAACAAAATTTGAATATAAATGGCGACAAAACATCAAATTCAGTTTATGGTACCTAAAGAGCATAGTTTTAAGTTTATATTTCATTATAAAACTATTAACTTATACCAGAAACTACCACAACTGCGTTGGCCAGAATTAAGTTCTATTACGATTTGTTACTCGGTTAATGAGCTGAATGTGCAAACACTACTTAAATACAAATACCGACACATGCATACACATGTAGCATATATACAAATTAGTTTATGTGGATAAGTCTGGATGTATGAGTATCCATGACATACTTAGTAGTTGTCCTTAATGTTCAACATAACAGTAATAAAACCCATTTATCTACTGTGCAAATATTTCAATTTTAATAACATTAAAGGATGTTCAACCCAAGACCACACAACACAGTGATGGCGATGACGACGACGATGGACAAAGTTTGTCGGTGACCACCACCAACAACAGCAATAGAGTAACAATTTTGCAATTTATAATGATAAGCAGGTGAAGCTGTGTGTCAACACCGGCGAGTGTTCAGCCAGAACTTATGGTAATTTGTATTATAAAGTTCAACATTTCATTGTTTACACAGGACATCCAACGTAGGCGAACACTAAGTGGTGATGCTGCTGCTACTGCTGCTTTTACTGGAACCGAATTGATGTATGATGTAGATTGGATATTAAACAAAATATCTAACAGAGCAGGTAGAGCTTTGAGCTATGAAAGTGATGCCAGATTAATGCGAAAATATCAGAAAATGGAGTATGTATTAATTTTTCTTTTGAAAAATAACATAAGGTAGAACAAGTGTCCTAATATCCAAATCCGATTAAAACTTGTTCATATCGTTTTTTCACGCAGCGAAAAATTACTGTTTGCATCCAGATTACTTCTGTCCTATTTATGTTTTGATTCATTTTTACCTCGCATTTTTTCTTATTCTGACTTTGAAACAATCTGAGGGAAACACCTCATTTTGTTTCCAGAATTTTCTATCACAGTTTTGCTCTGAACAATGGTTGCTTTTTGATAAGTATCGAAAATATCCAAATTTATCGAATAGTATCGAAAATATTAAGAAAAATAATGTTACCATGAAACACTGAAAAAGTCGAAAATAGTCGTAAAGTGGAGTATCGAACAAAAAACTGGAAATGCAATATCGAAAACATCGGTAAAAGACGAGCAGCATCGAATGGTATCGAATATTTCGAAATACATTGATTTGGTGTAAATAAGGCGAAAATTGAAAGATCGAAAAATAAAAGTCCGTAAATGCTGCATTGAGAAATATTGAAAAAAAATCACTGAGCCGAAATGTGTCAGAAAAATTTTCAGAAGTTAAAAAGTGTTGAAAATCATCGGAAAAGTCAATAATTCATTACGTTTTGAGTAAGGAAAACAACGAAAAAATTACTCTCGTACAAAGTCTCCAACGATTAATTTCAAAGGCATTAGTTTATGACTGCAGCTCCACCTATGATAAAGTTCTTGAAGTGTCAATACATTCTCATTAATCTTCTAAGTAATACAAAAAGAATGACACTCTATTGTCAAAATCTGCACTGTAGTTAAGGAGATATTTCTTATCACATTACAAGTAAAGCTCTCCTTGCATCAAAAATATCAAAAAACCTTTGTATTTTCAACCATCTGGCTACCTGATGCTGAAGAGTTGAATTAGAAAAGCGAATAAAAGGCCGGCCTCATGTTTACATTTAAACTTTGAGCCCTGGTCACATGGCACATGAACCAACATGCCCGTAGAATGTACTATACTTTGTTGGAACAGTAGTAGATTTGTTTATTGACATTTCTGCGGACATTGAGTTAATGGCAACATAAATATTGTTTGAAAGATGATGTCAACTGAGGTAGGGGATTGGTGGCAAAATACATATTTCTAAACAGAAAAGGGATTCCGTCCAATGTTACTCCGCTATTGACTGGCGCTAGATTAGAAAATACAGACCTGGAATTTTAATTAGAAAATTTATTTTACATAGAACAGTGAAACCACTACAGATTTAATGCTTGGAACTTGAAACAAAATGGTATTAAAGAAAATGAGATGATTTAAGATCAAAGCAAATATGGTTATATGAGGCGAGTTGGTTAATTAACGCCTTCATTGCAAAAATGTTGACGGCAAAGCTTGACATGGATTATTGCTGTGAGACTAAGTTAAACTGTATTGGATTACAAATAAAAAGCGAAAGGCAAATGATAGTGAAAACTTTTGTGAAGTTTTTTTTTTGTGTTAAGTTTCTCAACCAGAAGGTTAATTTAGGAGAAAGTTTATTTTTATAGTTGAATATTCGTATCACTGCTTTTATATCTGAAGTCGAAGTGAAATTTGTGAAAAGTGTTTAGTGTTGAAATCTTGAATTTTTTTTTATATGAAAATGGTATCTGTTTTTTGATTTTTAATCGAATACTTAATAATAGCCAATTGAAAAATTCTTTAAAGTAAAAACTTTCACAACATGCTTAAAACATATTATGATAATTAATTTTTGACCTTAATTAGAACTAAGTAGTGTTTCACCGAGGCCGAGGCGAGGCGAGGTTCTAGTTGATCTCGGTCTCGCCTCGTTTTATAAATTTAAGTCTCGCCTCGCCTCGGCCTCGGACGAGATCTTGCCATCACATGCCTCGCCTCGCCTTGCTTCGCCTCGTTCTCGGCCGAGGCACCTCGGTAAAAAAGCGAGGTTTTTATTAAAATAAATAAAAAATTATACATGCATCCGGGCTGATAGGCTGATAAAGCCTCAAGAAATAAAATAAAATATCTGTTTTTATTTTTGGTGAATTGGATGAGTTATGATGAATTTAATTCTTTTCTTATATGGAAAGGAGAGGCATTGCCTATTTTTCCAAACCAAACTAAGCTATGAACCTTTTACAAACTATAAGCAAAATATGTACCAAATCTTATTTATCTACGTCAAATAGATATTGAGATATGATAAAGTTAATTTTTTTCTTATATTGAAGGCATGGTACCGCCCATTTTATTAACTGAATCTTAGTTGTGCCTCTACCTTTTATAAATATACCAAGTTTTATTAATCTGCATCAAGTTGTTGATAATATATGATGAATTCTGTTTTTCTCCTATGTGGGGGTGGCATCACCCATTTATCGTGAACTATATTACGGAGCATCCCAAATCATAAGAAACATATATGTATGTCTAATCTTTCGTCGGTCGGTTGAACGGCTTAGGAGTCCATTAGCGACGAACATACATATATTGATCTTTATTTATATACTAGCATTACCCTGTGAGTTTCGCTTCACCTTACCGGTTCTTAGAAAGACTATTAGAATAAATCAATTTCAATGCAGTGTTGTCAATCATGCAGTTTTGCTTATAGCCTTACATAGCCTTACATGCTTCCCTAACTGATCAATCGAGGCGAAGTCACATAGAAGCTGATGCGATCCAAGCACTTCTGTGCATTAGCGCTTGGACCAAATCTGAACTCGTAAGAAGCACATGCGGATTAAAAATAAAACAAAGTAGTTTACTCAAAATAAAATACTAAAATATTAGTTAAATATAGATTTTATTATAAAAATTACATTCATATTTTGAATCTGCATATGATTCTTACGAGTTCAGATTTCGTCAAAACGCGCCTCGCTCTTGGTTTCGAAAACGAGGCTAGGACGAGGCGAGACCGAGCCGAGGCCGAGGCGAGGTGCCGTGTGATCTCGCCTCGCCTCGGTCTAGCGAGGAAAATTTATTTTTCCATCTCGCCTCGTTCTCGCCTCGGTCTCGCCTCGTTCTCGTAGTCAAAAACGAGGCTGCCTCGTAGCCTCGGTGAAACACTAGAACTAAGTCTGTGCTATTTTATTAAACTTCTTATTGAGCGATCTCAGATGTATATCAAACGGCCATAAGTGTCAAAATTTGCTTTTACGTAGTTTGGCCACAGACAATGTTGTTGTCGGTAGTACTTAAAATGCATACACGGTAGAGCGGAGCGAAAATTTTTTAATTTCGAAATTCAAAATTCGAAAATTATAAAAAAAGTGCTTTCAATTAATAATGAAATTGTTGAGCTTTTAGGACTTCATCTTGAGCCTTTGTACTTGAAAAGCCATATCAAAAACACAAACAAATTTTTTCGCAAGAAAACAAAACTAAACAACATCTATACATAAGCTAACGAGCAATTGCTCCAACTGTAGATTTTTTAAAAAATTTATATATTTCCAAAAGTACGATTAAGAATCGGTCAAAATAAAAGTAGAAACTCGGTCAATAAGTTGAGTGTAACATATAGTACTATATCTTATATATTACAAGAGCGGTAAATAATAATGAGGGTATTCCTCTAGACGCGAAAATGCCTCGAAAACTATATAACTGCGTAAACAGAGAAAATTATCAAGTCACGAAAAAATTCTATGATAATACTCGTCATGTTTACGCAAGCCGCGAAAACTTCCGAAGCAAATTTGATGAGAAGACAGCCTCAAAAATCGAAAATTGAAAAAATATTTCGCCAACTCGAAATTATTTTTTAAATTTGCACATAAATTTATCATTACGATTCTTAAATATATTAATTCTACCTATTTGTGATACATTTTTTTTTCATGACTGCGGCAACACTGAACAAACTGTCAAATTGCCATTGCTCATTCGTTTGCATAGATAGGGGTGTTGTCGTAAACAAGTTCGAAAACTTTCGAGATTTCCATGCTTTTCGAGTTTTTTTAGGGGAATAATTTCCCTTGTACGAAGTATTTTCGAACACATTTTGCACAAGGGAAATATTCTGAATAATGGAAATAATAAAAATTTTTCTAACAAAAAGTTTTTCGGACACAGTTTGTACACGGAAAATATACGATCTAAGGTGTAGCATTACAGTGGACAGCAAATGTTAACTTCTGAATATTAGTCGGCTTAAAAAAAAGTTGTGGCGCTCGAAGGTCCTTCTTTCCACTCTGGAAATAGCGCAATGAATTTTTTTGCGCTGAAAAAATTTTTTTACCGTATTTTTTAGCAGTATCTAAGGTTCGGCTACAAAAACTAATGAATTGGATTTTTTCTAAACATTTTATAATTCGTAGAATTGAATTTTAAATAGTAAGTACATATATGCAGTTCTATTTCTATGAGTTTATGTCGCTTAGGCTCTCCTTGTCTGGGGTAATTAAGCCAGACGTGGCTACCTCCGGCAATTAAGTGTGTGACATTTTTCTCTGTCAATGTTGTGGTGGGTATTTACTTAACGCGAAGCTCCTGGCTTTTGTTTGTTCTCTCAATCGCACTTCACTCCAATGAATTTCTGATAAGACCAGCAGTAAACATCTGTAGGTCAGATCTTAGCAAGTAACTTAATATATGTATATATGAAAAACATTACTAAGTCTTAGAATATATTATTGATTGTTTTAAAAAAAATGAAAATTAAGAATTTGTTTGGTGATTATTGTGAAAATACACGTAGCTAAATAAATTTTGAAATTATAATTAATTAACTTGATTGAGATGGCACCCAACTTTAATTTAGCCTTACGTATAATTTTAACTTGTTCTGTGCTCTGACAGGCACACATTTTAATCTGGTCACCCTCTTATCGAAATAATCACTGCAGTTTGTCAACTCAGCACACAGTTGAGCATGGAATAAAAGTAAATGATTTTGACACTTTCCTTTTAATATCTTACTTTCGTACTCCCTCACCTAAGCACTGCTTATTTCGACCACGATTGGGTGGTTGGTTAGTTGGTTGACTTGCAAACTCAACCAACTTTAACTCATTAGACACCTAATCCTCTTTGCTGTACATACAACTGTGTCGTCATACCGTTCAACTTTTTACTAGCACACAATTTCTTGAGCTTTGAATTTCTTCACCACCTGCTTGGAGTTGTTGATGAGTGAAAATTTCTCTCCGGTAGTGTCGTAATTTGCTATAAACTGTCGTCAGATTAATTTAAATGACTGAATTGTGACAATTAATTTTGGGTTGGGTGTTGGTCTGTGTGTTTTTGTTAGGATTTATGTTCGTTAAGGAAGTTTTCATAAATAAAATTTCGAAGGAACTTAAGATGATTATATGTAATGAAATCGGTTCTGCGTTTGTTTGCTTCTCAATTAAGGTATATTGGGGATTTTAATTATTGAAATGTTTTTATTCTCCATACGGTGCTTTTTTAGGCTCAACAATGTTGCATTTTACTCGGAATCGATTAGCAAAGCAGATTTGTACTTTGTAAAGAGACTTTTTTATTTCTTTTTGATATAGCGCATATAATCGATTGAGGGGAATAACATTTAAAAAACAAATCAAAATATTTATTTCATCTATAAACTTGTCATACTGCACGTAGAACTGATAGCAAATGTTTGTTTATTTTATTACATTTGGGGTTTCCTCTGCTTATAATAAAAAGCGATGATTTTCATCTCGGTTGCTATAAGAGCGAGGTATAAAAGCAAAGTCTTACTGAATTCGAATTCATACTGCTTTCAAGTGTTCTTTGATTTGCATCAAAATGAATTTCAAGCTGATTGCAACTTTTTTGGTTTTATGCCTCTTTGCATCTGTTGCAATGGCTCAACGTGGTAAAACTAGAGAATATAATCCACAGCAACATGGAACACCAAAACCAAAAACATTGGAATATCATCCGAATGCACCAAATCAACCAAAACCTGCACCGCCAGTATATCAACCTAAGAGTCTACCTGGAGAGCGTTCCTATCATTTCTAAAATAAGTGAATGATAATACTCGTCATGTGAAATTAATATTAAGAAATTATACGGTTTTATGAAAAGTAAAACACTCTGAAGTTGTTTTTTTAATTATTTTTCAATAGCAATATATAGAGCTGATCCAGAGCTGTAAGTACATATTTTAGGTAACAAACTTAAGAACGGATACCAGTACAGATACTGATAATTGAACTTGAATACTGAGCTATTGTTGCATGAACATTTTGTTAGTTGAACCGTTTAGCACTACTTTCTCAAGTGCCATTACTTAAGTGCTATATTGATACTAGAGTATCAGTACTTACTTATGTGAAAAAGCTCTTATTATATATTGACTAGGAAATGTTGCCATTTAGTGGATGCTATGATGCGAACCTCACATTAAAGGTAAAGACGTAAGTCTTCAAGAGGGAGTGCTGTGGTACTTTGCTATCAACTTTCTACTCATGAATTATAAAAACGTGGCCATAATGTATACATCCAGAGACAGTGACAAAGTGGCTTTTTATAAATCCAAGTAAGACACGCTAGTACGCCCTAAAAGGAAACGCAAATGCGAAGTGGTACTGCTCTTTAATTATGCTTACACCCTACACAGGGAGGCGTGGTAGGCATAGAAAAGAAGGTACATATATTCTTGATCAGCGTCCACAACTGACAACATAATTACCTGTCTGTTTGTCAATCTGTTTGTAGGTCTGTCTGTCGAATCACGATTACGGGTAAACAAAGCAAGCAACTTTGGCACACAGGCTACCACTTCCAACAAGCTTCTTGGGATTGAAAATGGGCAAAACCGCTTCACGGACACGCCTACCATAAAGTTAAAAGTTAACCAATTTTTTACCAAATCTCAGGTTAGAATTTTCTAACCTGGTGGCCCATGTTGTTAAGTCTAAACTAAAACCTGGGAATGAGGTGAACTACAAAATTTTTTCAGAAAACGAAACCGAATTTTTTTTTTTTTTGTTTTTTTTATCATATTCCCTTATTACTTGTTTATTAATTGGAACTTTATTTATTTATGTTGCATTTTAAAACTTCAAAGGGAACTAAAATATTTATTTGTCACCGACGAGATTCGAACCTAGGTCTCCTACGTTATGTCACTGTTTAGATATGCGCACATCTTAACCAACTGAGCTACTCTTATATTATATTGCGTAAAACTAGAGTATGTATATTACTACTGCGTGTACTACTACTACGGAATGCTTAGGTTCGAACCCCACTAGAAGCAAGTTTTTTTTTTTGATTCAAACATAATTTCATATAACAATTTATCAGGTTAATGTGTTATCTGACGCAAATTAGAGATTTTTTTCTGACTGTACAATTGAACAAATGTATAATTCTTCCTCATCGATTAAACTTTTAAAGAAGCTAATTAATTTTAATAGCATTCCAAAATCATTTTTCTCCCACTCAGTTAACTGATCATACTATATAACGAACATTATCAATTTTTTACAATCTTTCTGTTTCCTGTACCTTCCTGCTCCTTAATCCAATTTAGTAAATTTTCTGTGAGTACCTAGAGGATTTTTTAATTTCCCGCGCAAAAGCGGCAACATTAACCCTCCAATAGCGAAAATAAACCGACTGTTAAGCCATTAGCGGCCAAATAAATTATAAAAGAAATCCAAAATGACGTCGTAGCAACAAAATTCATCATTACTCTTTCAGCCAACGTACTTCTCTTCTTTGTTATTGTGCACAAATCCTTTTTAAAGCTGGAAGATGACGCCGACATGGACTGCACTATAAATATCTTTGAAGAATTCTTTTAAAAGTATGAACGAAAGATGGAAGAATACTTGCAAAATGATAAAAATCTTAGTGTTGGAAACAAAAAATAAACTTTTCTAACAAATATTCGCAGAATGAGATAAACGCGCAAGATAAAAATTTTATTTGCCATTCACCAGGGTGATACGAATTAAAAATGAAAATCCTCGCCTTAGCTAAATACATATTTTGTTAAAGGAACAGTCCATCGTTTTTACATTTACAGTTTTCGAGATATGTTGAAAATTTAATCGAAATGCAGCTTTTTCTCATAAGAATATTAATAATGATTTCTGAAAATTTTTACACCAGTGAAATAATTTTTCAGACCAACTTACTGAATAACAGCAGTTGCGCGGCAACAGTGCCACCGACATCAAAATCCTTTTTAGAAAGATAAATAAAATCGCCAAAAAAAAAATGCACAAAAAACAAAAACTGCGAAAAAAAGGAGAAAAAATGGCGATTACTTAGAAGACTACTAAGGTTCAATGCCAGTTTGTGTGGGGTTGGTTGGTGAAAATTCGCAACTGGACACTTTGTGAAAATTAAAGCCATCAATCATAATGACTGGTGCAAACCAGGGTCTCCTCCATGTGGGGGCGTTTTGGTATATGTTTTTGATGCAGCAGCAGCGACAGCAACGCTGTCAAAACTTTTGCTGTTATGCACTGAGAAAATTATAGGCTATCCTCATATCAATATATTAAGTGGATTTTAAAATATTTATTAAAAATAAAGAAATGTTTGGTAGATATTAATGTGCTTTCAATTGGAAGCAGAAGTGTTGCTTAACGGGCATAAGGATGAGATGTAGATTTACTGATATAAGATAAGGTTGAAATTATCAAATACATGATTGATCTCTTTTTATCATCTAATTGTGTATTATGTTTAGCAAAAAGATATTATTTGATAATTATTTCTTAATCCTGATATTCACACTTTAATCATTTTCTCAGTGTATGTAATCGCGTGTTGGGAACATTTTTTCAACAATTTTTTTTCCGGTTTGCTTTTCTAATAAACAAAGGAAAAAAACATGGAGAATGTTTGCGTTTATGCATGGATATATAATAGATTTAGTTTATTGCCAAAACTTTGTTGACATGTAGACAACAAACAGAAAAAAAAAAACACAAAGTAATAAATTGGATTATACAATGTAAAAGATGAAAAATTGTGCCTGAATATGATAAAAAATCGAAAACACAAATGATTGAATATAAAATTTTTCAATGTCAGAAATTTATGAAACTCTCATTATATATTTGAAAATCAGTTCTTATTCGAGATTTAACATGATCCTTAAGAAAATATTGAAAATTTCGCCTGATCAAGAAAAAAATTGATTAAAATACTACTATTAAACTATACAATATTAATTACTATAGATTCCTTATAAAACCAATTTGCATAATGCATAAAAATAATAATATAATTTGCATAGTAAAAAAAAGGTAAATGCGTGCCAGATGGCCCACCATCAATGGAAGCACCCTTATATGGTATCGTATAAGATATCATTCAATGATACTTATTGGATATTAAGCACAATTAAATATTTTTTTTTACTAAACTGGTTAAAAATTTATCTTTGTTGATGGCTTAAATCCATTTTCAACTCTTCTTCGTTGCTTGGTTATACAAAAATTGTGGATGAAAGGTTCAAAAATGTGCCTAAATATCAATATTTTACCACCGATACTCTTACGTAATACCTTTTTTTGTTATGGTATGGGCTTTAAAATAAAATGAAAAACTAATTAGAGCTTTGTAAGTAGTTATAATTTATCCAAAAAATGTTGTTTATAAATTAAAATTTTATGTTTGTAGTCCTGTGTAATAATTTTGTACACAGATTGCATAGTTGATCTTCATTATACAATGCAATACAAAAGAGAAATTTCAGATATGACAGATGAGTAAATTTCAAAAATCTGGGACAAACTTCCATTGGTTCATAAAATAAATAACCAATGTTGTGTAAGTTTGCGTTTTAGGAGTTAAGCCGATGCAGAAATTTTGCTCAAAATAATGAAAGTAAATTTTATATCCTTTTAGTTGAAAATGTTTTTACAATCTTACAATGTTTTTCAGTCATGCTTCAAATAAAACAATTTCAAGTTTCTATTCTATTTCTATGGCATTCTAAATTTCCTACAGAGCGGAGCCTTCGTTGAAAGCTGTACCCACAATGATTTTTTTTTTTTTCTTAAAATATAATGATCTCAATAGTCAATTAAATATATCTAAATTATAGGCTTTAATTGTTCGAATCTAAAATTTAAATTATAAAATTTCCAAAATCATTTGTGCAAAACTTTTGTTGACAGAAACATACATATGTACATATCGTTACCTTAATATAGAAAGGCCCTAACTAACATTATTTTCAAAATCGAGATTTTTATAGATTTCGGTAGGCCACACACTAATACACCATTGACAAAAAAATGTGAGTGCTACGATTGAAAATAAATCAATTACAAGTAAATAAAAAAAAGCCATTACTCACTTTAACTCACAAAAACTTTAATTTTTATTAAGTTTTTTCGTTCTCCTGTAAAATAATAAAAATGTAAGATAGGGCCTTTCTATATTGAGGTAACGATACATAATTTCTCATGTACTGAATATCAAAATGAAATTTTTTCTTATGAAATTGTATACAAATTAGTTTTTTTGTCTTACACATTTCGTCATCCCAACTGTAACCGCTTACATCTTCGAAACTAATTATCAGAATGAAAACAGTTTTGCATTAAAAGTATACGAAATTTTACAGCCTGAAACCGCGGCTGGAAAAACAAATTTCAGCTCAGATTTTTTTGTAAATCCAATTTACATCAACTTCAAAAATGTCCGTAATTTCGAGCCCTATTAAAAACAAAATAGTACTTATTCGCTTATTTTGTATGGAGAATAATGCTGCGTCAGTTTAAAGTTTCTTCGAAAACCTAAGGTTATACGCACCGGGTATTTGGTAACAATTGCAAAGAAGTATGTGGATATAAAGAACGATATTCTGAATTTGCATTAAAGCTTCATGTGAGAAAAAGTAAAATCTACGGTTTTTTTATAATCGTAGGGCTTTTGTTTACAAAATATGCCAAAGGGTTTAAACGTACTGCATCAGAAAATAAAAACCGATTCCTACCCAATCATTGACCGTATGTTGTTTTTTACTTTTTGGCACAGTAAGCTTTGCGACGCAAACTTGGAATATCGTTCTTTATATTTATGTAATTCTTTGACAACTGAGTTATCAATTCAAACGTTTGTTTTCTTCTTAGAGAGGGCGCTTAAAAATTACGTTACTTTAGCTTAGCCATCAACCATTCAGTTCTTTTGCTTTTGTATTTGTTGTTGTTGCTTTTGTTTATTCTAAGCAAAATGGCGACAAAGAGACATGTGAAAAAAATCCAATTGTTTTTTTTTTGCTCGGCTAATTCGCGAATAATTTAACAAATTTATTTATTTTCGATATTGCACAAATCTCTGTCATATATGATTGAAGCATTTAAGAACATTTAATGTTACAATAACTCACCCTTCCAGCTTAAGAAATCGCTTGAATGTTGTGCCTCCAAAAATTGCGAAACGTGCGTTTGCTTTACTTACAATTTATGCTATAGCTAACACTTTTTATAACACAGATTTTGCACTTCTTTCATTTTGCACTTTTTTTCTTCAATATTTCACTTCAATTATTTTCACAACTATTTTTACTATTTTATTTTATTAATTATATTATTTTATGTTAACCGAAACCGGCACTGCGGAACTCCGTTTTTATTACGACTGATGCAAATAGGAAACGAATCGTTTAAAGTAAATGGGTTGCCATCGTTTGAAAATAAATTATAGAAACAAATTAACTTCTGATTCAAGAAATTTTTATGTGGACTGAATAATCATTTTAGTAATTTCAAAAATCTAAGTCAATGATAATTTTTAAAATATGAGGGGGATTTTAGTTTTTAAAAACAGCACTATAAAAGAAAACATATAAATTTAATTTTATAAAATTAACAATGAGAGGGTTTTAGCACTCACATAAATTTTTTTTTAGTAATCTTAGATCAATAAATTTTAATTCATGGAACAAATTTAAACACGGACAATAAAAAAATATATCCCGTAATTTATAATAACATCCAAAGTGGGCGGAAAAGTTAAACGCGTTTTCATATTACGCAATTTCACGTCCCTCGTATAACATGTGTTTTTCCCCCATATAACGAGGGGATTTCCCACTTTATATTTCTGTGCTATGAAATTAATAATTATTTGTACTGTTCCCCATCTAACGAGAAAAGTAGAAGGTGAATCATTTATACATAACGCGTTTTACGGGTCATACGAGCATTCTCGTACAACTCATTTTTCCTATAACGCGGAAATAATCTACAGTGCCTTATGGGTGATTACTGTATAATAACAGAAAAACAAACTTGCAGATGTATTAAATAATACACATACTCGATAAGATGTTTCCATTACTTCAATTGAAGTACTACATTTCCATTGTATAAATAATACTTATCTTTAGATCAATAATGAGATAAAGTAACAGTGATATGAACATACACATTTGAAACCATAAGCAAAATTATGATAGACTAAACGATCAATCTGTCTCTGCCCCAAAAACTTGGAGAAAACAAAATATCATTTAAAGTGGTGGTCTATTAGTTTCTACAGTAATTTGCTCATTGCAATGGTAATGCAGTGCATGGTATTTAATCCTTAGCTATGGTCATTTGTATTTCTTTGATTTTCTTAAACGATGGCAGCCCTTTTAGCAGCGGTGCCAGCTGGAAGAGATTTTCCAGATTTTTTGAAATTTTCGGGGGCAAGGCAAATTATTTGATTTAAGAAAGCTTTCCTTACAAGAATTTTAAAACGAATTGGGAATCAATGTTTTTCTTCTTCTAGTGCTACTGTGATCTCAGTGTGCGTTTTATATATTTCAATTATTACAACGATGTCAATGTTAATATTTTATTATTTTTCTACAGAGCTTATTGTTCAGTACTTTTAGTGCCAAAACCACATAAAAATTACAAGCGCAAAATGCATTAAAATGGGCAAAGAGTAGTCCGCAAGCCTACTATGATCTATTTCTTGGGTTGATCAGTAAAGAATCACAGCAAAAAACAATAATTTTTGTTGTGGTTTTTTGCACTAAAAGTACTGAAAATAAGCTCTGTACAAAAATATTACTATGGAAATTTGTTCCAAAAACACAAATGAAAAAGTTAATATTTTATGTTTACGTTTGTAAACTCTTCAATGTTTAGTGCAAACTGCATTCATTTTTTTAACTTAACAAGAGATGAAACACGATATAAGACTAGTTACACGAAGGATGCACACCTAGTAGCTCGTTCAGCTCTTACAGCGCTAAAAAAAATATAAAGCTCTTCTTCAGCTCATCTTGTTATTCGAGAAAATTATTTCGGCTCGTTACCACCGTATTATTTTTGTTTGCGTAATTTTGTCTTCAAGGCAAAGGGTCAATCAGCTATTTCCGTTACTTAACTGTCAAGACCCAGTTCTGATTTTATTTCGTTCACTTGGCAGAATCAGCTGACTTTGTGTTTTCAAGCTGAACAGTATACCAGCCCTGTAGATAAAAAACACAAAAATGCCAGAAAACATACTTTGAATGACTGATCGCTATGCTATCAACTAACAGAAAATTATCAGACTCATTATTCCGATAGTGCTATAATTTAACAAAAAAACAATATGCACATAAAAAAGTAACGAATAATGAATAACAAGGCCGGTGTGAATACCACTAATTAAAAGCCGCATATTTCACAAATTATCTCAACATCTGGCAATTCTGGTTGTGATTCGTTTCCTTTTAGATCAGTCGTTATAAAAATGCAACTTCGCCGGTCTGATTGCGTTCGTAATGGTCTTAAAAAATAATGTAAAAAAATGTATTTCTCAAAGTGAAATGTTTAAAGTGAAATATCAATAAATATAATAAAATATAAATAAAGTGAATATAATTAAGTATAAGAAATGATAAATGTGAATGTGGTTAAGTGAGTTCTAAAAAAGTGGTAGCCATGTTTATTGTGCGTGTCGTCACTGTTGGTGAATTGACGAGATTATTGGAAGATAGGTGAGTTACAGCATCATTTAATAATCTTTAGTGCTTCAATCAAAATTGAGGAAAATTCGTACAATATTCAAAAAGTAAAATCAATTTATTCTCTGGCCAAAAACTAATAGAATTTTTTTATTTCATTTTTCAATAACAATTTTGCTAAGCATAAACAAAAGCTTCAATGAACAATTGAAAGCGTTTAGGAGGTTTACGGCTTTGCTAAAATATCATTTTTTTATGCGTCATCCTTTTACAAAAAATTAAGCTTTAAGTCTGCGTAGTTCGCTTAGTAAACAACGAACATATTTTTAGGCGCAAATGAATAAAAGTGCTCCACAGACAAACTATTCGATAAAGACTCAGTAAGAAAATGTGAGTAGCAACGTTAACATAAATGAAGTTGATAAAATGTAAAAATGCAACTATTCTAAGAAACAAAGTGCTATAATATATAAAAAAAGCAACACGGCATTTGCAGAATTCCTTCTTAGCAATAACATCGAAAAAAGTGTTTCGAAACTTATTTTGAATAATAACTACTTTTAACCCATTTCAAAGACCACTCGATACAGAATTAACCTTTTAGGATTCCTGGCAATATATCAAAATTATCAAAAAGTTTCAGCCTTTGACATAGGAGCCTTTTATACGTAATAATTTCATATGTTCGCCAGAAGCTAAAATTTTGCTAATGGGAGATGGGCCTAACTTTAAAATTGTTTATTCATGGCATGACTTTACACTGAAAGCTCATTTGCTGTTTCTTTTCAATGCCTTTGTATTTTATACAATTATTCTTAGAGTTAATTTCAGTTTACTATTATAAATTTAAAAAAAATAAATCACTATAATCTATTTATGCCACCCATCGGAAGGACTGTATAAAAACTGAAAGATTGTTCAATATTTATCTTAAACGACTGTTCTTTTTTGATCATAAAAAAATTAACAACAAACGATACAAATATTAAATAGTAAATATTTATATAATTGCTTAAGAAATGAGTTGTTTAATTTTGATGCGAATTAATTCAGTATTTTTTGAGTGAACGTAGTCATCGATTTGAGAATTCTATTTGGAGAAATATGTATTTTAAGATCCATCTGTATAAAAACTCCAGAAATTTTTTCCAAATTTGCTCAGAAAAACATAAGATTTAATACATTTTGTTTTAACATTTTTTATATGTCAAATTTGATAACTAGGCGTAATACCTTGAAAAATTTCTCGAAAGTCGAGAATTGTTTTGCAATACTTTAAGCTCTCGAAACATTAAATATCCGATAAAAAAAATTGAGTTTTTGTTTGCATTATTGAGTTAAGATCTTAAGGAATAAAATAAAAAAAGATTTTCATTGAGCGCATTTGATAAAATGCACTAAATGTGAAATTCCAAAGTTATAAATAAAACCGTCAAGTCTTTTCTACGCTATGTCAAAACATTCGGCTCAGCTATCTGTTTAAAATGGGACAAAAAACAAAATTGGAAGGCATTAAGTGCGATGATCTTGAAGGCCAGCAAAAGTTTTAATTTTTCGAAATTAAACTTAGAACTTAGGAGCGGCAATACAGTCCCATAGGTCCAAGTCGACGTACCATTTTCCATGACCAAGTGTTACCTACACTTAAGAATAGCACGTTTATGGCGTTATTTACAATCTTATCTACATAGCACTACATTTTCCCATTGCTGTTTTCTTCTATTGTGATTTCAACTTTAATATCCCAAAGACGGTATTTTTCACCTTGGTATTGCTATTATTGACAACATGCAATAATTCAACTTTGTTTTGACCAGTTTACACCAAACCGCAACGCACCTTTTCGTTGTTGTAATTGTACTTTATTGTTGGTGTTGTTTTTAAAACGGCCATACCACCCACATTCTCTTGTATGTAGCTTTCCTATAATGTAGTGTCGTTACTCTGGTGCCGTTAGTCGTTTCATGGCAATGGCCAAGCATGAAATATTTCAATTTCCGATTGTTTTTATCGCTTCAACGATGTTCACACCGTGCTCTCAGCACACAATTCTGCCTCATATCCTGCAAAAAAAAGGAGCAAGTGCTTAAAGGAGTTGTATGTGGCGGGAGTTAACTTACAGGGTTGTAAAATTTCTTAAAGTATGCAATTTCCTGTGCATTATGGGAAGTCGTCTCCGCCAAAAACTTTGGTGTTTTTTTTCGCAATATTTCCCGGAATAAACAACAAAAGTCATTTGTTAACCCACCCTATTTGGCAAGATTTTCCTATTCACTCATTACACGATAGACGTTTGTATTGTTAATGTTTTGAGAAATTTATAAACATGTTAGGATAATAAAAGTTAGATATATGGGAGTTCCTATAACTTATAAAATTGTGCGTGACTCTTTGCACTTAGAGTACCATGTCCGAAGTTGTAGTATTAAATTGTTGGTTTTTATATCGTGTTAGCTTACGCAAAATGTTATTTTGTAAAGTTTTACTAAATCTAAAGTGAAGCATTATCATATTCCATGGTCCGCAAAAAAAAGCAGATAAAACTATTTTAGTTTTACAAAAAAAAATTGCTCAAGCATTTTATAGATTTGTCATTGCTGTTTGAGCAGTTCTTGTACAAATACAATGAAAATTGACCTTACTTTAAATTGAAATAAACAGACCCTTTGAACCAGCGGCAGATTAAGACTTTGTGGGGTCCGAGGATAAAAATTAGAAATGGGACCCCACTACAACAAAAGTTTTATTATCATAAAAGTGGACAAGTCATATTTTCTACAAACTATGCCAAAAATATTAACTTACAAAATAATAAGCAACAAAAAAGAGCCATTCAAAATATTTCTAAATTTGTTCCGCCACTACAATGCTCAATATATGGGAAAGGACCCCTCCCAAAAAAAAAAGATCCTCGTAGTAAATAGCCTAATATTCTGCTACTTAGGGCTCCATTGAGCTCGAGGCCCAAGACTATAGCCCCCTCTAGCCTTACCTTAATAACCCGCTGCATAGCACTACCTCTAGCGCTTGTCTGAAACCCCCTTGAGCTCGGAACCAAAATTGCTCCTAGCCGATGCGATAAAAAGATAAGATCCTGCAAATAGTTCAAAAATCCGTAGAAATGATGTTCTGAAGTTGTTACAAAAACCCTCTTATTTAAAAGAACTCCGAGTTATTTGATTTCATAAGACAAAAATACACACGTACTACCATCTGTTCCACTAGGTTCAAACAGCTACTTCATTTGGTGCGATCAGGCTCAAAGCAGTTTAGTGGTTAGTGGTAGATTTAACGATAGACTGAGCCCCCTAGTTCTCCAAGAGAGTTAAATGGGAAATCGCATGTTCAACATAAATTTTGATGGACTATCGCAATCAATTCGCTTACCTGAAAAAAAAGATTATTGGAATTTTTAGCTTACAGGGTTATATAAAAGTCGCAATCCGGTGATATTCAAAAAAGTGTGAAATGTTGCCACATCTTATGAACACAGTTTTAATTTCTAATTAATTTTCTGTTTTATTATGTGCAAGTCAAAATATTTCGAGCCTATTATAGTGATATGCTTCTATAATACCCTACTTTATTCTAAAGCTATCAAAAAAGTACTATTTAGGCCACATGTGAATGTAAAAAACATCATCATTATCATCATCATCCAGAGTGCTACAAATAAGAACTGCAATGCGCTATGGTATACAAGCCTTGACATGAACTAAATTAATTTTTTTTTTACAAAACTTTCTACTTTTTGCAGCATTATTTCTCCAAAAGAATTCATTGTGGCAATTTTATTTATTTTTCACTGCCTTCGCGAAATACGTCGTACTTTTTCATTTTAGTAGCCCAACAATCAGCAGTGAAGAATCTTAAAATTCACTTCGTAGTAAAATTATGCAACTTGACTGCAACGCAGTAATGCGATGCAGCAACGTGACATTTAAATGCAATATTGTTTGGGGAGCTGTAAAGAAAAAGCAAATAACAAAAAAAAATAAAACGGAAGCCGCAAAGAGAAGAATGTAAAATTACGAAAATAAAAAGGAAAATTGAACGCAATGCAAATAAAAGCAACGACAGTTGCGAGTTCAACTTCCAGCGGAAGTCGTAACCTAAAGGTGTCGGCATGGTTTCGCAATAACAACAATAATAAAGAGGCTGAAAAAAATAAAATGGCGCCGCCTACACTGTTAATGCGGCATAGCAGGTAAATTGATATTCACTCTGGAAGCCAACAAAAATTGTTGTTGATGATGATGCAATTCATATGAGGGCAACTAAAGCAGTAACTGTGTCACAGGTATTTCTTCAAAAAAGGGAATAAAAATAAGTCCAAAAAAAGGAAAAAAATCAAAAATAAAAAACACAAAAATAGTTACCCTTAAGTGATCCATGAACGTGCCTTAAAAAAATACCGCAGAGTTATTTTTATCCAAAGTTTTTCAACGATTTTTTCAGAATAAAACGAGAAGGGAAAGATTAATAAATCAACGCTGATGTTAACTATTTTTTATTTTAAGAAATATTCGAATTTAAAACGCCAAAGAAAGAAAGGAGCAAGGAGCGTCCCCGGGTACTCTTCACGAAGGGATAATATAAAAAAATTTAATTTTGGGCATCATTGGTCATCATTACGGACTGATTTCAACCATTGAGAATGTTCGAAAAGAACAGTTGGACATCAAGAGAAGCATTCTTTGGCACTAATTGTACAGCGGCATACCTTGAACTTTTGCTGGCTGGGACAAAAAAACAATGTCAAACCTTTTGAGCTGACGATTTCGGATTGCATACACAGAATAAAGTAGAGACATTTTAGAAAATTAATCTAAACTTTCTGTTCTGCTATTTACAAATTTGTCACCTGCGATATTGCTACTAAGAAGAGGCAATATTGTACAGCAAAATATAAATTATTTCTTATATCATGCGGCCACGTTAGCCCCTTTCAATTAACGAATAAATATTAAATCCAACCATTTGTTTGATTTCATTTCCATCGAATGGACCACCTACCAAATAATGGCAATCCAATTTCCACACCCCTACAACAAAATAAATGATAAATGATAAAATTCGTTCCGTCAGGTGCTCAACGTAGTCTCTAAGTTGCAACCCATTGCAGTACAACTCCTCGTAGCTACAAATTTACGCTATAGGTGGCAAAACCTATTTTTTTTTTCGTTCTGTGTTCTCTACCACTACTTGAACTTCTGCTACGTCTACAATTTTTCCATGTGGCTAAAGTGAAAAATGGTGTTGGCAACAGGTTTAAAACTCCTTGCTACTTCTACGAACTAATGTTAGCATGCAACGAAGGACGAACTTTTGCCGCAACTTAAAACTTTTTCCTACGAACTGCTTGCTGCCAAGCCAAAAGCAGCAGCAGGAGGCGTTAAAGACTATGAAGAAAAAGTACGGTTATATTAAGGCGGTAACTAACAGAAAAAAAAGCAAATACCATAAAGTAGGCAACAATTGGTAGGTGGCGCCATGTTAGGCGCTTTTACTGCACCCACAAAATACCCAGTATTTTGCTGAAGCAGCCACAGGTTCATTTTAACTGCAGCCACGTTGCTGCATAAAATGAGTGCAATAAAATAAAATGAATCAAGAAAGAAAACAGAAAAAACAAAATTAAGGAGTTAAAATCAACAGGAAAAAAGTCAAGCGGAAATTGCATCATTCTATTTATTTTACGCTGTTTTTTTCTTCCTCATTTTGTTTCATTCATTCATTTTCTTCTGCCTAGTGTTTTCAGTGGCATAGTGAGGAAATGTTTCAAGGAAGGTACCATTAAAAATTATTAATATTGTATATCTTACACTGCTGAGAAAGTGGTATACGTTTGACATTCGATTCGAATTTAGTAATCAGCAACACCTAGATGTAGAACCAGAAAACTAACCGTTGAAAACATTGGAACCACCTATCATTCCTTCATGATTTTTCCAAAAATTTTTTAAATTATTTAAGTGATCTATTTGGTATTTCCTCGTTCTTATGTATATATCGACCTGTTTCCATCTAGTGTTGCAATAAATTTTGCTTTCTTAAATGTGCCCATAACAACTCCTTAGGGTTCCCCCTTATTTCATGATCTATTTGAAACCTCTCACGACTGGTGAGTGCTAATACATCTATACCTTAAATAGGACTATTGAGGGCCTACCATCCAAGGGGGTTAGCCACCCCCTTCATAATCCATTTTGCAGCTTTTTGATCGATTGGATTAAGAAACTTTCAGAAACTGAGTTGAAAACGAGTCCTTAGAAGCCGTTTGATATGGAGCTACAATGTTTTGTTGGAATAACAATGCAGTTTTTGTTGAAGTTTTACCAATTTTTGATTTTTCACTCAAGTTTTATAATCAATGCTGTAAAATCGAAATTATTACATAGCTAAATCCCTTTGCGCAGGTTTCTTAAATGCGAATTTTTCACAGATACGGACTACTACAGATTTGCAATTGGCAACCTCAAAAATACGCTTATGATAAATTTAAGAAAGCGGTCAACAGCGGTTGAAGCAAAATGCAACTTCAGACTCGTATCGTGTAGCCGAATCACATAAAACTTGGAAAGTCTTAGCAGCATTCAGTCAGCCATTCTAGATCCACCATTTTTTTTAAATTTATATTCGGAATCAACAACCTCAAAAACACCTCTTATGACTTTGGCAATTTTTTCGGGACTTGGCATCACTGTGTGCCGTGCCTGAAATATCAAAGGCTTACCCCTGTATTATGTAAGGCGACGCAAGTGAGTGACTGCTTTTCGTCTGTCCATATCTTGAATGTGTAAGCCTGAAACTAAACTTGTGTTCTCCAAATTATGGTCTTTGAGATGAAGTTAACATAAAAGTCGGAGCAAGTCTTTAATTGCAAGTTTCAAACGGCTGTGGTGGATGTGTCACTTTCAGTCACTCACTTGTTTCGCCTTACATAATACGGCGGTTAACGTTTTCAAAAAAAATATCATAGAACTCATAGTAATCCTTATTCGTACTAACCATTTTATTTCATTGGTTTTCATAACTTCGAGTAGATTTCTGCTCAATTATCAACTTTATAGGGGGACAAAAACCCCACCTTTGTTACGCTTCCAGTTGGCACAGTTCTAGTTACCGTTTTGCTACAACTCTGCACATACGGTCGAGTTTACAATGTTCTACTCCAAGTGCCCTTCGTTTTTGCATTTCTCTCACTTTTGTTTAATTTGCGGCCTTATTTGCATTTATATTGTTTTGACCAATAACGACAGTTTTGCGTTTGCCATTTTGTGTTTTTTTCATTCGTGTTGTTTTTACTTTTATTTTATTTTTTTAGTTTATTTTGTCCCCGTGAGTAATAAAATATATTTATTGCAATTTTATTTAACGATTGCCAGTGACAGCAGTTAAAAGTCGTTATATACGAGTGTATCATGCAAAACTGAAGAGGATATCAAGAAGTGTGCCTAGAAGAAATTTTAGGAAATTTTAATGCAATTAGTTGCAGGTTTGTGGATAACAAATGGTACTATAATTTACTTTTTCGTATTTATGAAGACCTTAAATACATATTTTGCAAAGCATTTGAAATTAAATTAATATACATATGTGATGATCCATAGTGAAACTGCAAGTTGAAGAATTATTAACTTTAAAAAGCTCAACAAAAATCAGCTCCATATGTATTGATTAAAATAAAATATATGTTTTTTAGCAACAAATACACAGCTACATACATACATATTTAAACAGAACTCATATATCTATAAATATTAATATGCATGAGGGATTCAGATTTCTATTTCCGGAAGATTTAAGAGGAAGCTGACATTAAAGAAACAACATCCGCTTTTTATTTTTCTTTTAATGTAAACACAAGCAAAATTCTGTTTCTTTGCTGTTTTCGTGAGGTAGGTCACAATGCTGCATGCAAATCCTTGCTACATACATGCTTCTATTGCATATGTATGAACTTCGAAAGACTGTGAGTTTCTTATTTGGTCTTGCTCGCACTAGAAGACATGCATAATTTAGGCTGCTTATCAAATATGTGCACTTCCGGTGCGCTATTAGCATTTGTGCAAATCTACGAGTAAGTAAGCAAATAAGAAAGAAAAAAAAAATCATAAAACTAAAAAGAAAACAAAAATATTAAAGAAATGAAAATGTAATTCATATTGCGAAAATTTCGAAATTGCATCGAAAAAATCACTTATGCCGTACTCATTGCAAAGTGCAGTACAATTATTTGTTTACAAAAGGCATTATTATTTGCTAACATATTCAAAGTTTTTTGATTTCTTCGTATTGTTGATAGTTTTTGATTAATATTGCCGAGAAAAATGGTGAAATAAAAAACTGTTTATCACAAATAATTTTTATATATCTTCCTGTCGCGACGCGTCGATCTCTAGACGAAGATCTTTCTTTTTCCTTGAGTAAAAGTTACAATCCATATTTGGGAAAGGATTCAACAATGTAACCCTAGATATTCTATTCAGGCTCTGCATACATTTTGCAATTTTTTTTTCTTAAAATTAATCAAAAAAAAAAGAACCATAACATTTGCAAAAGACATTTTTAAAAACTCTTTGACATAATAAATCAAAATCAATCTTAAAAAATTAGAATTCATAGCTCCTAAGCTACTCAATCACTTTTGCAATTTAGGTTTTCTTATTCTCAATGTATTAAAAACAGGAAAACAGAGACTTAATTTGATTTGATTGGAAATATTTGGAAAATGTTCTATTTCATTCGTTGCTTTTCGACTTTTATTAATATTTTTCTATTCTTATTGCTACTATTTTATAATTTTAAGCATATTGATACTTTTCGATACTTGTGGTTTCTGTTTGACTTAATTATATCAGCAATTTCGATATCACTATGAACAGCTGATAGATTTTTTGATAGCATTCAATACATTAAGCTTTTATCGAACTTTTCGATACTATTAAGCTTTTTCAGACTTTGATTGAATTTCTAATACTATCCTGTGCTCTACAACGCTTTTGATGCATTCCGATTTTATTTACATATAATAATAATAATAATAGAGTTTAGCTACTACAGCTATTATAGCGTTCTTAGCTATTTAGCATTGAAGCTTTATACCAAGTAAAAAGCTTATTCAATAAAAAATGGAATAGAAAAAATTTTCATGCACATTTATTTGTTATTTATTTTATAATTTTTTCATAGCTTTATCGCACTTTCTCAACATACACACTCACACCATGTAAAAATAGACATATAGATATTAAAATAATTATATGTATAAATTTACGTGGTCCAAGGCATAAATGTTAGAAAAAATTTACCCAGAATGCTGTGGGGCTCGGACAACACAAACAAAAAAATTCACACCACCATTAAGCTACAAATTTAGCTACAGTTAGTTTTCAGTTTAAGCTTGAGTTGACCTTTTGACAAGCTAATGTTATAAACTTCGCAATTATTAATAAGAGTTGTCATGCGATTAAAAGGAGCTGTAGCCATATAATTAGTTCTACTAACCGGTTGATAAAATAACTGATAAGAGTTACGAGTACTCCTCCGATTACTATTAAAATGTATATAGTTAAGAAGCTCTGGTGCAGCAAGAGACCCAGTTACAAGTTGATGCAGATAAAGTATATCCGCAATATTTCTACGCGAGCTCAAAGACTGCATATGTAATAACTTTAAACGATCCTCATAAGGAGGAAGGTTTAAAGGGTCAATCCAATTTAAGCCATTGAGAGCAAAACGAATAAAATTTTTTTGAATTCTTTCAATTCTATTTATATGAATATTATAAAATGGTGACCATACTTGGCTGGCGTACTCTAAGTGAGGGCGCACTATTGTATTACATAAAGTCACCGTTACTAAAGGGCTATTAAATTCTTTTGCCCACCACATATCCGATACTTCTCCGATATTTTTTTCAATTTGTTGACAAAATCCTTCATACATTTTGGTATCAATAAACATTTATATTTTCTGATATTCCTTGATATTGTACAATATTTTATTATATATTGGTTTATTCAAAACAACAAAATTATTTAAGTAAAACTTCAGAATTGAAGAAATAAGGTCTAGTCTGTGTTGAACATGTTTATATAACTTAACAGAAAATAACCAAGTTAATAAAAAACTGAAAAGACTGTGCAAAAAATTTTATTTTCGTCAACAATTAATAAAAGAAAATGTCCCAAATTTTAGAGGATAGAAAAAACTCGCAATAAATCTATAATGTAAAAATCATGAATACTATTATGTTGCAATAACTAGTTCATTTAGGCCTTAGACATTGCTATTTAACTAATTTCTGCATTTAATTTTTGCAATGCAGTAAAGACTTTCAGTTTAATGCCAAATCCAAATGACAACAGTTGGGGAAGCTTTTCATGAAAAATTATGTTCCCAAAATACCAGTGACTTGTGATAAAGATCTTCGTTTGACTGAAATTATGAAGTACAAAATTATAAGAGCCACCTGTTGGTGATAACCAATAAACTACGATTATTAATCGATATGTCGATAACTCCTTAAACAAATGTTTCACATTCAATTGAAAATATTCCAATCGATTTGCATTTCTAGTAGGTACTTTTAGCAACATCACTGTGAATACGATAGTTTTTTTAAATGTTTTTTTTTTTTTTCAAGCAAATATTTTAGGTTAAATTTTAAATGACGCTTAGGCGTGATTTGGAGGCGGCTTTAACAAAAAAACCAAATACTCGTACTTAAAGAAACTTTAATATTTGCATTATTTTCAAATCCACTTGAAATTTCCACAAAGTAATTTCTGCTTTTTCTTCAAATGACTTCAATGGGAAAATTCCATTAAAAGCGTGGAGCTATCAAGGCAGCAGCAGCAGCACCAATAGAAACAACAACACTAGCAAAAGTTATCTAAAAACAGCTTAGTATAGTCCTTGAAGCACCTGATGATGGTTCTGTTGATTCAGTATTTTTTTTTTTAATAAAAAGTACTCCGCACACACACACACACACACACACAGACACTACACTTACGAAAAGTCACCATGGAAGCCAAATTGCTGTGCATTGCATTTTATCGTCTTTGGCTGTGAGAAAAGCAGTTGTCATCGCTTTTGTTGTTAAGCTGTGTGCACAAAAAAGACAGAAGGCAAAAACGACAATTACAAAAATAAAAGCACACAACACTCAAGTGATGCCACTTGATGTTGTTTGCATAGCCCTGCATACCTACTGCCTCTGAGAGTTAAACCACCAAGTCCTCAACAACTTCTAAATGCCATGACACAGTGGTTTGAGTTCAATGAAAACCTATGAAATTGTTGATGAGAGCTTTCAATGATTGTAATCGCAATTTCCCAAAAGAGAATCATGCAATTAAAAATAATTAGTACACGAATGTCTGCAAAGTTGGTATGAAAAAGATTGAGAATCTTTATATCAAAAAATTTTGAGTAATCCAGTACTTTCTATAACAAAGTCACCACTTATATTTCTGCTCTTCGATATTTTTCTTTGTGCTTGGATTATTTTCCCATACGTCCAAATAACCGATCCTACGCTGTCTCAAAAGACTACACAGTGATTCAGATAGGAGTAGTTTAGCAATGCTACTGCTTTTACAGGTTAGTAGCTAGGACAGCCTCCAAAGTTTATTTGTTGATTTTCCTTTGAGCAAACATTTTAAATGAAGACATTGTGAAACCAAGCCGGGCAAATATCCCGATATTTTAGCAATTTTTTATGTTTTTTTTTAATTGACTTTCAAATTTCGAGCGACAATAATTATGTATTCCTTGGACCATTTTTTCATAATTTTGCGCATAAATTCATATTCATCTTCGGATAATTTTATTTTTAGTCCCAAATTTTTGAGCCATTATAATTCAAGCTATCGATGAAAATCTTAAAATAAATTTGTGATAAAAAGTAAGTTTATTTTTATATGAATCAATACCAATAAGAAATTCAACGATCTTTTTATATAAGCATTTATTCAATTTTACACCACTGTACATCATCCACTTGGTGTTGAGTTTCAGTTTATCTTCATGTCAGAGCTGCATTCCTCCTTGTGTTGCAATATAATTGATACGAATTTGCAACAAGGGGAACATTATTCCACTTTGCTGCAACTTCAATGAATGCATTTTGCAATGAGCTGCTGTATTAGGCGACATAGCACCCCCTCCTCTTTCATTACTAAAGCGTTTGCTGGCCCATTGTTATAAACCTACGTATGTATTTAGTGGATGCCCGTAATGCCCTTATCAATGCAACACTTGAAAATGCTTTTGATGGCTTTATCATCTTTAAATTGGTGGGACGAAGAAGGAGCATAGTGGGTTGTATCCCAGAACGGAAGATCCTATGCAACAACATAATTTTACGTTATTTTTGTTAGAAAATTCCTTTGAATGCCAAAGAAGGAAATCGACGCAGCTGCAGCACTGAAGACGATGGCATCGAGTCAAAACAAAAATGGAAAATTGTGTAGTCAATCTTCTGCTTCCACATCTTCTCTACAAAGGCGTATCTGTACGTATCCAAGTAAGCGTACAAAGTAGGTCAAATTTTATTGATTTTCTTTGTTGCCGCTATTAAAAGATAATAATTTCCTGAAGTGTGCAACACTGCAATTTCAGATCCTTGTTATTGTTCGTCTTTCGTTGGTACTCTTGTGCATTGTGTCGGAATAATCGAAAATGTCAGCTGGGGAAAGAAAGCGAAAATAATATTGCTTTGGTATTATATCACATTATTTGAAGAGAATATACTTCAATGAATGAGTATCCTTTTAAGATTCTTAAGGATTAAGCAAGTCAATGAAAATGGGAATTTTGCAAAATTTTGAATTAAATTACAATTCAATTGTGCTGTGTTATTGTATGCACAAAGCGTATTTTAATGTTCTTAAGATATTCTTAAGGAGATATGTCAAAAATTGCCAAAAGTAGTTGAGTGATTTTGAAAAGGAATTTTATGAAAAATTTTTAGCTATAATCATAGGTAGCTAAGGAATTGTTTTAATCATGGCTGATTTGGTAAATATGTAGGGGAGGGTGGGGCTAAACCGGACGCGGGGCTAAACCGGACAGTCGCGATTAATCAAAAACTACTTTGAATATCGGAACAGCCATATGCGCGATGAACGCACCCTGTCATAAGCTACTAACTTCCGAAGTGTCGATGATATTTCATCATTCAGTTTAGCGTCAGTCGTCGAAGAGCTCAGACACATGTATTTTTTCGCTTAAAGTAAAATTTTTTTTTTCAAAATTTTTGGATTGTGAAATTAATATACAAGTGCGCAGAATATTGGGTGAGTGTTTTTAGGTAATTAAGATGTGCTGAATCGAATGGTGTTAGTGGTTTTTATGATAAATTATTTTTCATCAATGTTTTTTGATCGAGTTAAAAAAATGACACGATGGGGCTAAGCCGGACATTTTTTGGTGGGGCTAAACCGGACACCTTATTTGTCATTTTAAACTCGTGGTTGTTATTCATAAACACTTCTGAAGCACATTGAATGTTTCTACGACATAACTAAAGCACAATAAACATTGATATTAATTATTTTAAGTTATTCACAGCAAATGGTGCATAATTACAAACGTAAAATGCCTGCAGTCGATAAGGAAAAAATTAAATTAGCTGTTATTTCGGTGATTCGTGATAAAATGTCGATTCGAGATGCATCGGAATTGCATGGTGTCAAGCGAGCAACATTGGCAGATTGGATCAAGAAAACCAGATGAAGATTCTGAATGAATTTCAATATTTTCCGATTTTCCGTTAAGTTTTCGTTGAAAAAAAATATTCTAATTTTTCTATCCAAAATTTTTTTCATCATCATTTTGCGTTTAGCACTTAAAATCAAAATTTTTTCAATCAAATACAATCTTTTCGTGTACGAAACACATCGAAATACATCAATAAAGATTCAAAATAACATTTAAACATAATGTGCCTTCATGTTTGTTATTCATTTTGGTTTTGGCGCGACTGTCCGGGGACCGCTGTCCGGTTAAACCCCACCATTTTTGCCTTTTCGATTTCGAGGTTGGTATAGTATGAATGAGCTCACGCCAAACTGAATACATATTAAACCATCAAACGACATGCGATTTGTAGCTAAAGGATGTATCTTTCGAATGATATATAACACCCCAGGTTTCGAATAATTTTTTTACATTATTTTTGCAAAAAGACAAAAAGTGTCCGGTTTAGCCCCACCTTCCCCTACTATTTGAGAATCTCGTTATTTGAACAAAAATATATACATATATTTATCATTATTAACCAAGCTGAAATTGTTAACAGCTATGGGGAATTCCACATTAAATCGGCCACTTTTTTATTAAGTTTCATATTTTCTCGACTTTTTTGAGCGACTTTCAGCATTTTTCATATTCTTTTAAATTTTTTCGATGCTTTCCACCTCTTTGAAATATTTTTCAGTATTTTCCACATTATTTCGACTTTTTGAGCCTTGTCACCTGTTTCGACGTTTTCAAACTCTCTCAATTTTTTCAACATATTCCATTTTTTTCCAATTTTTCAACGTTTTCCATACTTTTCGAGTTTTTTAAACTCTTATTGGTAAAAGTTTCTTGCTAGATTTTTTCGCAAATATTTTTTGCAGTGTAATTTTTGTAAATTACCTCAAAGTTTATAAAATCATAAGCAAAACAACTTACAACTACATCTTCAAAGCTTTCCCCACCATGGTATTGGAACATCTCCGGGATATTTGGCCCCACAGGCTCATATCATGATCGTAGATCCAAAGTAATTTTTGTAGTATACAAAACTAACTACAATAAATGATTTAAAGTGAGTTTTCTAAACTTTACACCTTTTTAAAGTATTTCAAAACACATTAAATTTTAATGTTTATATAAGCAAAATATTTTACAAACTATTTATATAACAAAATAATCTCCCATACATTTATGCTTGATATTACGTATCTCTACATTGTCTGTGCAAACCTAATGAAAAAGTTTAATTCCTTACATAATAGGAAAATTGCGTTATGGGGATAATTTACTTTTGCCGCAACAAGCAACAGATTTAATTAGAAAATCCCATTATCCTTTTAGAAAAGCATGCAGTCGTATAGACGACACGTTTTATCCTACCTAAAGAAAAATTCAAGTTGCAACTTGCAATGCCACAACTGCTGTAAGTTTCTGTTTCATGATTTACAAGTTTTGCTATTATTGTTGTTGTGCTTAAGTTTTGGAAAGTGCAGCATATTATAGCCTATATAAGAAGGTGTTTGCTTAAAAAGTTGTTGGTTGTTTGCCTAAAATTTATTTATGGCTAACTAGACACATAAATATAAAAATTAATCTATGTAAGATTTTTAGCTCATTGGTTTTCTTTAAGACACTATAAGCCTTTTAAAATTTTAATTAAAATTGAAATCAAGCCAAATTTTATCAATTTAATAGATTAATTAACTTTTAATTAAAGACTAGTGCCAAAAAAATTCTCTTCCATAGTCAAATGTAGGCACATTACCTTTACTATATATTAGAATATTAGCACTTTATGGAAGCTCTTCAAAAACAAAATATTTTCGGTATTATCCTGATCAGTGAGATGAACAAATGCGCTCTAATATTAGTCAGTTAGGTGTCAAGCGAACTGCAGAAACATTTTTAGCTTCCAATGGAAAAGCATCAGCTATGTGAACTATGAACTTTGAAGTAATCGTAAGCTCCTTTAGTAATTTTAAGTTGAAGGTAAACTTCAGGAAAATAATTGAATCAGCCTTTAGAAAAATGTATTGAAACATCAGAGTCTTATTTCACACCTTCTTCTAATCAATTAGGCTGCGTTTATGTCTAGGCATTTTTTGTCGCGCTACACGACATCCTCGGAACCGACAGCGCTACTGCGCTAAATTATTTTTTGAAAATTGTCTTATCTTTAACTTTTGTACAGATTGAATTTGTGTCTGGTTAATAGGAAGCGAGATAATATTATAGCAAAAAACTATTGTTTGTTACCTTTGAGAACGAATATCGGTTTGTAACATAAAGTTTGATCTTCCCGCATTGAATGGTACAAACATTTTTTATTCAGAAATGTGTCCAAAATGGTCTCTTCCGGGGGCCGTTTCAAACTATTTTACAAATCCATTTTTGACCTATCCTCATGGATTGGAGCAAACATTTTTTTTTTTCGTAAATGAGTCTAAAACGGTCTCTTCCAGAGCTGTCTCAAATTATGCTAAAATCAATTTCCGACCTTTCCTTTTTTTTTGGTTCAAAACGGTTTCTTCCGCTCCAAAAGATCAAAATATTTTGATTGCCGATTTTCGTAACCTGCGAAGGCGCTTCGTAGCTCACCGACGCTCGTGTCGCTCTACTCAAAATCGCCTAGCAATGGGCACTTCCATATCCACGCATGCAATTGATCGGCAGGAGAAATTAGCTGTCGTGTGGCGCGACAATAAACGCTTAGCCTCAACATGCAACATACATACATTCATAAACCATAAAGGACCTATCAACTCCAACCTGCCAAGATCAAATATAACATGGCACGGTCAGTCTCGAGGAGTAACACAGTCTATACAGGATTTAAGGGGCTATACCAGTGTAATACATGAAAAATTAGGCGATTTTCGCGAATTTTTTAAAAAAAAGGCACTCCATAAAATGTTTTGAAGTTTTTTGAACATAACAAGGTATATTTTCAGCTATATTTTAAGATTTTTTTTTACAAAAATATTGAAAAATAACGGAGATATGTGCTGTCTTCGGAGGTGCCAAAAAAAAAAAGTTCCCCAACTGATGACATGATTCCGGCCGAATGAGTAGTTGAAACAAAAAAATTTAAAAAGGTTATTAAAGTTAAAGGTATTTCCTATACAATGACTTACGATTTTTCAAAAATATCAAAAACTAACAAAATGGCGTAGCTCTGAAAAAAAGTGTCGTTTTTTGGGGTAAAAAAATGGTAATTTTTTTAATGCCAAATTGACAATTTTCAACAAATCAAAAAGATCGTAGGTCATTGTATAGTAAATATATTTAAAAATACTCAGTTTCAATTGGAAGTCAATCGGTTAATTTCTCTTTGAGTTATGATGTCAGCAATTTTGAAAAATGTCGTTTCGAGAAAAACACGTTTAAAGTTTCAACTATCGATTTCTGCTAGTCTAGCGGTCGCTTTTTAGAACGCTGCCATTCAAAAACTATTCAAGATACGACTTTGCCGCTTTCACAGGATATTTTTGAAAGTATAAGCTATCGAATAAGGCAAAAATAAAAAAATCGACTTTTTGAAAGTGTCACACTGGTATAGCCCCTTAAGCATTTTTAAAATACTGGACACCGGGGGACTTAAAAAAATGAAGTCAGCTTACCTTTTGTGTTCTAAATATTTTTGAAAAAAAATTAGCTCGCACTTTAATATACTAAAGAAGCAATGAATGAGAAAAACTAGGACGGCATTACGTCAAGCACTCGCACAAGAAACATCATAGAAAATTTATATATTTAATAGTCACTTCATGCCTTTCTACGCCCAATTTTCCTACATTCTTCAGTGAAGTCAATTTGTTTTTGTGCAAAATAAAATTGAGTTAATTATTTCATTGCATTTGTTTGGAGGCTGGCAAACTGCAAAAAGTTTCCATTCCAATGCAAATGAAGAAATTTGTCTAAACAAAGGAAACGGAAGTATGAATACTTACACACATTGTCGCACACACTTAAAGACTTTTACATACAACATGGATGCAGTCAGATATGTATGTTGGAGTAGTTCAAAAAATAGATTTTTTTTTTTAATTTCCTCTATGGTTTTTCCTAAAAATCTCATAATAGATGGGATTTTTTTGGTAGTAATCTCATATACTTACATCAACATATCTCGAGTTTAAATTGACCTGTTGCGGTAAATATTAAAACCACTTACAAATTTTGTTAACCAATTTTGTCTATTGATTCAGACGCTAAGGCGATATGGACAGAAATTTGGTGAAAATGCCATTTTTTCTGTCAAAATTAAAATAGGAATGTCCCTAAATTGACAAGAGAAATCAAAAACACCAAAAACTGCTCAGTTTATCATTCCTAACGTATAAACAGGGCCGGCGGAAGGTACGGGCAAAGCGGGCAGTTGCCCAGGGCGCCGCTCTGATGGGGCGCCAAATTTTGAAACATGAAAGATATACAACGTTTTGAAAATTTATGGGGATCTAATATCCTTCACACGTTGAAGAAGTCGGCTTATAAATTTTAAGGACCAGACAAAATAGTTGTGCAATTTGAGTGCCTAAAAATTTTCATTGAATTGAAAAAAGTTTTCCAAATAAGTCTTCCAATGCTAACTGCGATGATGCTGTTGCCGATTTTAATAATAATGCTGAAGATGCTCCAGACTCAGTCTCATGTAAAAAACTCTGTTGACTCTGAAGGTAATTTTGAAGTGGATAACAAAAATGTTCCATTAGTTTATTTTTATTCTACATTCAATAGAGATTACAAGTAATTCGCCATTGGAATGCATTACTGATGACCCAGACGATTGGCCAAAAAGGATTTCTGATAAAATATGTGTGTTTTTTGTAAAACGTGAGCCTTCAAGTTAAAAGTGAACCCGACTGTGTCCCTTAAATAAAGACTGTCGCCGATTTGCACCAACATGTGTGAAAAGAATGGTCATGGTTGGTATAGTCAGTCGCAGCTGATACAATTTTTCCTTTGGCTGCATGGTCCTTAGCTCTTTTAAATATTGGAAGAATTAAAATCGCATGAGTGCAGTGTATTCTATTTGCGCACTTGCTCTGCTTGGCTAGAGCTTTCTAATAGATTGCGTTGTAATTAAACAAGTGACTTGGCTCAACGAAACGCATAACGATCCAAAATAAACCATTGGCGGAATGTTGTCGAAAGACTGCTCGCCGTCATCATATTTTTTGTAGGGGAATGCTTATCTTTTAGAGATTCGTCGGACACACCTCACATAAAAGGAAATAGAAATTTTTTGATAGCAGTGGAGCTGCTGGCAAAATTTGACACTGTGGTAAAGAAACACTTCACTTAAATAAGGCAATTACCAGCCCAAGTTGCTCACATTTTTTCATAAATGATTGATCTAGTAGCTGAAAGAGCTAAAAATATAATTGTAACAGAATTGAATTCTGCTAAGTAAGTACTATTGTATAGTGGTTGATTGTACACAAGATGAGAGCAAAGTTGAGCAAATGTCAATTGTTGTGCGTTATTAAGGTAAAGAAGTAATCTTCGAGCTTGAATTTACAAAAGACAGGCAGGAGAAATTTACACTGAAACTACCTTTCGGTTAGATCCTCCCATAAGATCTCGTACAAGAGCCAAATATTTTCATACGAAGTTGAAGATGAGCCAATTTCGGATCCGAAAACAAAGTTAATGCTAGAATGTTACTATACAGTGTTAGATGCAGCAATTAAGGAATCATGAGAACTCGTTTCCTATTTTATATGACATCGGATCCCTAAAAACTAAAAATGTTGTCATACACGAAAAGTGTCAATGATATCGACCCTTGCGAAATGTTTGCTATCTGAGTCAATAGATCCAAAAACTACTCCATTAAAAGCATTGGAATTTATATCTAGCCTAAAACTTTTCGCTCCAAACGTAGCTATTACTTTGCGAATACTACTTGGGGAACGCAGCTTATCAAAATAAAAATTAATAAAAATTTATTTACGATCTACAATGTCACAAAAAAGGTTATTCGGTCTTGCTATGCTGGCCATAGAAAGCAACATTTGTCAAAAAATTGATTACAATAATCTCATAAAACCCTTTGCAGAAGCCAAAGCAATAAAATTTTAGAAGTTTCTAAGTGCAAGCCAGGTTTAAACTATCGCTTCACTCAAAATCGCAAAAATGTTATTTTGTTCAGTTTTGTTCAGTTATAAAAGGATTTTTAGTCACTTTTTCATATCAAGTGAAATTTAATAAAACTAGCATTCTAGTACTAGTTTCTAAGCTAAATCTTTATGTTTTGTTACCTTTCTAAGGAACCGAAAGTTGGCTGCGGAAATATGATCTCATTTTTCATAAACAATTTAAGTTCTTATATGTACTTAGAGTGCACAAAATACACGATTTTATTATAGACTACATATGTAACTTTTCTTAATTATAAATTCACTTAATATTTGCTCATATATCTTTGTATCGAGTATATGATATCGCCCATCTCAAAATGCACGAAACTTGAATAAAAATGTGTTCATGAATAAAACTTTTTATTGTTTTTTTTTTTCTCATAAAAATGGGGCGCCATATCGCACTCTGCCCAGGGCGCCAAAAGCTCTAGCGCCGCACAGTGTTATATTTTGAGAAAAAATGGACAAAATCAAATTCCCGTCGATAACAATGCCCAAAAAAAACGAGGTCGGTCTCATTCGAAAGGTGATTTCATGCTTTTTTTAGAAAATTGTCCCGAATCGAGATCCCAGCTTTGGGCATTTCTCAGAAATGCCCAAAATATGGTCTTTTTCACTTTTAGACAGTTTTTCCCAATTTTAGTACAATTCTGACTCGTATACATATCCGATGATAATTTATTTTGAAAGTCGAGAGTATATATATATATATATATATATCTTTTAAAACTAATTCGTTATAAAAAAAAAATTTTTTTTCGTATTATAACTAAAAAATTGTGATTTTTGTCATTTTTTTAGTTATAATACGAAAAAAAATTGTCATTTTTGTCATTTTTTTAGTTATATTGTAATACGAAAAAAAATTTTTTTTTATAACGAATTAGTTTTAAAAGATATATATATATATATATATACTCTCGACTTTCAAAATAAATTATCATCGGATATGTATACGAGTCAGAATTGTACTAAAATTGGGAAAAACTGTCTAAAAGTGAAAAAGACCATATTTTGGGCATTTCTGAGAAATGCCCAAAGCTGGGATCTCGATTCGGGACAATTTTTCTAAAAAAAGCATGAAATCACCTTTCGAATGAGACCGACCTCGTTTTTTTTGGGCATTGTTATCGACGGGAATTTGATTTTGTCCATTTTTTCTCAAAATATAACACTGTGCGCCGGCACTGCGTATAAATGACTCTTTTACGAAGAACCCAGCTATTGTTGAAGCCATAACATGGAAAATTAATGAAAATATAAGACTGAGTGAAAGTGCCAAGTGCCTTTTTTATTCAAGTCTTTTTATATGATATAACATTTGGCTTCTCTCTGCATTTAGAACTAAAAATTTAATTCCTACATCAACTATGAACCTTTTAAAAGTAAAGTAAAGGTAAAGTTTTCAGAAAAATAGTTTTATTGGACCACTCTAATATTTGTGTGCGTACATCCATTTCTACAATGGTACAAGGGGAACCCGATGCTAATCACTTATTGCTCGTAAGAAAATGAGATGCTTTAGAAATTGCAACATATGTTGCAGTTTGTAGCCTCCAGCATTTTACAGTTTTAGTTTTTTAAATGAAAACTTTTTATTGCGATGAGAAATTCAAATATTTTATTTCAAGAGCTAAGCGACGAGATTAAAAATTCAATGCTAAGAGCAATTGAGAAGGAGGTAGGATGATACTATTTTATAATTCAAAATTAAAAAAAAAAATGTAAAACTGAAAAATCAAAAATTAAATACACGGTTAGAAATCTTGGAATAAATTTTAATACAAGCGAAGTATTACATTTTGTATTAAATTCTAATACAGTTCAAACATTAAATCGTTATTTTATAACATTTGATGCTATCGCAAGTATTACATTTAGCCAACGCAAATATAATACTACGTTGGCTGATGTCGTTAAAATGTTCATACAACCCTTGTATTGAAAGGGAACCTGGTTCGAATCCCACTGGATACGACATATTTTTTTTTTTTAAATTTTAATAAAAACGAGTATTAAATTTAATACAAATTTATGTTAAAAATGAATTTTAATATCTAGACAGTATTGAATTTTAATACAATTCTGGTGTAGTCATATATGTAATCCCAAAAGTATTAAAATTTATTCCCAAATTTCTAACCGTGTAGATATATAACGATTTAAGAAATAAATAATAAGCCCGAAAGCCAAATGGAAACTACTCTGGTTTTAAACATGAAAAAAATTTCAGAACTTTGCGTGAAGTATTCCAGTTTTATTTGCTTAAAGTTTTTGCGCCGAAAAGGGGTTATTTCATTGAATTGACTGCCTTTCTAAGTATCAATAAGAGCTAGTTTTTCCTAAAAACTTATTTTCCTAATAACAAATCAACCATTTCGCCTCAAAAAAAAAGTCGGCGAAGCTCAATTTGTGAGACTTTAGTTAAATCTCGTCCATAGATTTGTCCTGGGGAAGAGAGAAAAATTCGATTTTAGCAGGTCATTCACGGCATTGCACTTTTCTTCCTTATCGATGAATATTTTTGGACGAAAATGTCAGCGATAAATCTTAAATAGTTATACTTTAATAATTTGAAAAAAATGTTGATCTAAAATAAAATGCAGCATCAAGAACAAATTTTAAAAAGTGTAATTTTTTTTTCAAAAAAATTCCCGGAACAAATGAACAAAAATAACATATGCTTATACACAAATTAAATCATCCAATCATCCAACAAAAAAAAAAAACAGAAAAAGAATAAGAAAAAAACATCGCAGCTGAAGTAAAAAAATTAGCCATGTTTTTTTTTCGCTTTTCGCCGCAATTAACTTTCCGCCATTTTTTTGTCTTTCACTTTTCAAATAAAGTTTTCACTTTCGCATGAATGAAGAGAATATGAAGGAAATAAACTTTATTTTTTGTGCAAAGACAAAAGTCAAAAACAAGCAAAACTTTTTAAATAACCATTAATCATATTGGTGTTGAGCAAAAGAAGTAGAATAAAAAAAACATTGGACATTGAGAGATACTGCGATAAAGATGCAATGGAAAATGGACGAAGTCAACAAGCCAACTTTTTCTGCCTCTCTTCTCTTCCCTTTGCGAATTTATGAGACTCCTTAAAAAGTATTGGCGAAAAATATAAGTTATGGGTCCGCTTGGCTGCTAAAGAAAAGCCAATGAATTTTCCAGTATAATTTTTTACTGTCGCTGTTTTTGCTGTCTTCCATGTCCATTCGATAAGAAAATAGCGGGAAAAAAATGTTCCCATAAATTAGGCTTTAAGCGAATTTTCAAAGTAGTTTTGAATTGCATATAAGTTGGGCAATACAAAATGAAATACCCAACTGTGTGTTAGTCTTATCAGCTTTTGGATATATAAATATTCATTAGAGTGGTTTTAAATTATGCAACACGATACTTTTTCTGAAACCCCGGATTTTTCATCTTTCAAAAAATGGAAAATCTTTGTCTCTATGCAGCGCTGCGAGTTTTCAGAACTATTGATATTTTTTGAAGTAGACGAGAAAATAAAATTTAAATATTCTAGCGCTATGCATTTAGCAAGATTGATGAGTATGGAAATTTACTGTCTGAAAATAAGGCTATTTATGAGTTGATTCTCAATATCGCTTCGATAAGACCATTTGATTCTTAATGTCGTCGACCTGAATAATGTTGGTTTCGGACGACATACTTAAAAATCCTCCCATAAAAGACTTAATTTTATTATATGACATTGAAAGGTAAATTAAAATCTTGACCTTAAGGCACTTATGTATCAATATCTTAATACTGCTGAAACAGCAGGTTTTGCTTTGAAAAAAAAACGTGAAAAATCACTCACGATGTATGGTTGAAGAATTTGTAGTTTTTTCCTTCTTTGACAGGTTTCTTAGTACAAAAAGGTCATTATAGTTCGGGAGGTAGCATCACAAAAAACTTGCTTATTTGCTAACTTTTCTAATACGACTACTTAGTTTATGATAGTTTGAGCATAATTTCATCGGTCTGCCATTGAGTTGGTAAAACACGGATCCACAGTGAGCCCGAATTGCGTATCCTTGGAAAAAACATATTTCTCAGCTCAAATTCATTTATATACATACATATGTACACACATTCACTTTTATATGTATGCTTAGAAGATATTTGTGTAGATTTTCGAGTTGATTCAGAGCAGTGTCTTCAGTGACTCAAATGATTGCAGCGACTTCAAGCAATTGCAGCGACTTCAAGTGTTTGCAGCGACTTCAAGTGATTGCAAAGAATTAAAAATGATTTGAGGTGACTTCAATGCAATCGAAATTCTTCCAATCATGATTCCAATCAAAAACGTGACGTCACCAAAATAATTGCATTCTTTTGTGATAGAAATGGCTGCAAGATTATGGCATTGAAGTCTACAGGTGACTTCATTTTTAAATAACTGCACTTTGAATGCTGTATTTTGGTAGTGACTTCAATGGATTTCAATTGCAAATGAATGCGCTCTTTCACAGCGCTGATAACCAGCTGAAGCTCGATACTCTTAAAGTTTTCGATCGTTGAACGTTAGAGTTTTTTAATCAAAAAATTTGCAATGCATTCATTTTTAGCAATCAAAAAACCTTCGGAGTACCAATTTTTTGTTAAATATATTACATTTTGAGCTTGAAAATGCATTATACGCTCCATTTGAGTTCACATCGCGAGTATACTTACTGACCGGCGGAACTTAATGGAGGTACTTATTTCATAGTGCGCAAATGTTGCTTGTTTGGAGATGCTTGCTCGTCTATTAAGCCATAAAAGAAACAGATATATTAAATTCAGTATTATCGTAACAGTCCCTGGATACACCAAACCACTCAAAAGCGCAGAACAAAATCGGTATAGTCCTGAAAGAGGACATTTTCCTAATCAATTTTGTTAAGCAAAGTTGTAGTACAACACATGTTTGCTTCCTTTCTTTATGGAAGGTTTAATAGATCATAAGACGTTAAAAGATTGCAAGTTTATAAAACTCTCAAAAAAATAGATCGAAGTGTATAAAAAATTTCCAACAAGCTATCGGTTTTTTGCGATTAACTTTATCGATTAAAAATGTCACTTTTGAAAAATGTGTTGTGTAATTTTAAAATCCTTCATTTAAAAATTGACATTTCTAAAATGATTGATATTCGTATAGTTTTGATTTTGGGTTACTCTAATGTACATATATGTATATGCCTTAGGAAATAAGCACATAAAGCGAATTTAATACACATATGTTCTTTAAGTACGTTTGTTCTTATTACAAAGTTTTATGAGCGACACTTAAGTTTGAAAGCTTCTTTGTATATAAAATCAAAGGTTTTGAATCATATGCAAAATTCCTACAGCTTTTGTTATAGTAAAAACCTAAAGAATACGTTATGTTTCGTGGAAAAAGTCTTTTATTGGAAATGTAATAAATCAAGAAGCCAATCAAAAATAGCAAATAAAGGGGAACTTTTTTTATTGAAGTATGCGACAGTATTCCTCTGCAAATACGTTAACTTAGTCAATTTCAAACTTGCAATGAAATTCTTATACAAAGTTTTGCACTGTTTACATAGCTACAATGTAAGCCTTCACATGTACATATGTAATCGTGTTTGACCCAGTTTTACTATTACAAAAGTTACAGTTCTCAAGAAAAAGCCAACCTATTGAGATATTCCTAACTAAAGATATTATTTGAAGGACATACGGAAAAACATGATACATATGCCATCACTACGATTGTAACTTTATAACGACCATACTTTGATACGACCATAAATTTTTCTTATTTTAAGGAAAGCAGTTTAAAACTCAGTTACCATCAAAATTTGATAAAAATATTTTCCCATCTTTTAATAATTCTATCTTTATTTATTGTTAAATGTAAGAGATTTATAGAAATTTTTTTAGTAACTGAGACCTTTCGCTCACGTGAAAGTTTTTGTTTGAGGTGGTTAGATAAGTTTACGCAGATAGCATCGTCCTCTGTTATTGCATTAGGCATTTCTTACTCACCGTCACGCCAATGGTTTTCTTTTTTGGTAGTTTATAGTAAAATATAGCAGCGGCTGCATCTTTGCACCCATAGATTATAAAAGGTGAAAATTGCAGGCTTATATATTTGCGGATCGTTTAGATGTTCCTTTTAGTATCTATCTTTCTTTCTGATATCCAGTTTTTCAACGTAATATGATATATATTTTTTTGTAAAATCTCTTTATTTGTTATTGAAAACGCGAATTCTACGACAAGTCTCAACTGAACGGGAAGGCATTTATCTAATGAAGATGAAATGATACGACTTTTTTATTAGCTTACCTAAAAATCTTGATATGCTAACGTAAATATGACGTCGGGTTAAGCTTTAATCTAATAAGTCCATAGTTAGGGTTAATTATATCACAAAATCAAACTGCAGCATCTGGATTTAGTGGAAAAATTTATAAGAAATATATATTTAATTTAAGTGACAAATACAAAATGTAAATTTATTTAATTAAAAGTGATATTTTTTGAACGATTTACAATTCTATGAACTGATAAAAACAACTTTTATCAATAGTTGCAATCCGTGATTATGTTGACATAAAAAAGAATACAATTTTCTTAAAAGGAAACTATAAATTAATATAATTATTTGATCAACCGCAGTCATCCAGAAGGAAGCAATTAAGAATTGATTAGTTTAACACACATTAATAAATCAAAGTGAAAGACAACAATGCAAACTTTAATTAGTTTCTACACATTGAAATATAATTCTTTACTCACTTATGTCTCGGTTTAATACCAACAAATGTAACAGAGTGGACGTTATTGTGACATTTGAATGTCTAGTTAGCTTGCGAACTTTTTTTATAATTCAGACTTAACAGCGACTTCATATTGTTACGAAAATTTCCAGTATTTCTTGAAATTAGTATGGCTATTCTATATAATATGGAGCTCTGATGGGTGTCCGGTTATATTGATATTTGTGGAAATGAAAAAGCTGACGAATGTGCCAAAATAGTAAAAGAACAACCGAAGAAACACTATAGGATAGAGAACACAATTAAGAAACAAACGCACAGAAGGTAGAGCTTTACCGCTGGATGCAGAACATCTCGAAACATGTAGCCTAGACTGAACCTAGGAAGGACACAAACTCTCTTAAGGTTCAGTAGTAGGTGGAAAGCCGGCTGTAGAAAAGTCGAGTGTATAAGATTACAGGATGAGATCTATGCCAAATGATAGAGCTCAATGAGCCTAATTAGAATATCTAGGGTTGCCTTGCCAAAGCTTGTCCCGATGGCCGAAAATGTCCGAATTTTAGCCAATTTTGTTATTCTAATTAAAACTGTAGTACATAGGAGCTCGAAATGTATGCCAAATTATAGAACTCGAAGAGGCCTAAGTATAATACATGGGATTGCATTGTTGAATCCTGTCCCAAACATGGGTTTTCAGCGGTTTTTTGGGTCAATTTTCATTAATGAAGATAACAGCTTGAAATTTGTGCTAAATGATAGATATCAAAGAGCATAAATAGAATATATAGCGTTGCCTTGTCGAATCATGTCCTAAACATTTGTTGACACCCGTTTTGGGGTCTCCTTTTCGTAAATGAGTTTCAACCCATGTTTGGGACAGGATTCGACAAGGCAACCTTATATATTCTATTAAGGCTCTTCGATATCTATCATTTGGCACATATTTCAAGCTGTTGTCTTCATTAGTGAAAATTGACTCAAAAAACTGGTGGCAACCCATGTTTGGGACAGGATTCAACAATGCAATCCCATGTATTATACTTAGACCTCTTTGAGCTCTATCATTTGGCATACATTTCGAGCTGTTATGTACTACAGTTTTAATTAGAACAACAAAATTGGCTAAAATTCGGGCATTTTCGGCCATCGGGACAGGCTTTGGAAAGGCAACCCTTGATATTCTAATTAGGCTCGTAGATCTCTATCATTTGGCATAGATCTTATGCTGTAATCTTATACACTCGACTTTTCTACAGCCGGCTCTTGGACTATAGAGAGAGTTAAGACATTTTGTAAGAGTGATGATGAGGCAATGACACAGCAGTATGGCTACCAAATATAGTGAACTCTGCACTGACTTCTGTTGGAGTTTTGGAAACAATGAAGACAAAACACCTACTCTGAGTATGCCCAGGGCTTATAAAAACTAAAAAAATTGTTTTGCTCTTCGCTCTTTCACGATGTTGACGAACTAGCCAAGTTGGAGCCTCACCAGCATACTCAGTTCCACAAAGATTTCTGGGTTGTTCGCACATTAAGTGGGCGAATTTCCGGAGAAGAGAATGAATTCTGCCTCCGAGTGAAATTTGCCATATGCAAGTAACTCCTTTAAGCAAACATATCTTGAGTACCCTTAGCCTCTAGGTAAGGCACTGACTTTTAGATGAGACTTTGAGACATAACATTATTTATCAGGATTGAAAATGATGTGTGTAAAATTTTAAGTAATTTAATTTGACATTTTAAATAATCGACGTTGACTTGCCTTAACAATTGCAATGTATATAAAGTGCATTCAATATTTTAAATATTAAACGAAAAGTACACTCTTATTTGAAAAAACACACAAACATACTTATGAACAATTAAAATAATCCTTTTAATATAATTGAATTGATGAGATTAACATCCTCTTTCAATTCCTATAATAATTCTAATGTTGCCGTTACTGTTGCCAAAAACTCACGCAGGCAGATAATTTAAATTCCAATTTCAATAATTATTACAAAGGGATACGATAATAATTTTCGAGTCTAAGTCCTTGAAAATTTCAATTTCAGACATTTCGATTAAAATGCACATAAAAAGCTGAATGGGTAGGAGCCAAAGTAAAGCTGCTACCATATCATTTAAACGGTCCATTAATTTTATTCTTTTGAAAGGATAATCTGCACTTTGCGTATGCTGCATGTTTTTGTGTGTGTTTTCAGAATGTCTTCAGCAACGTCTCAAGTGAGCATATCTTTTCATTCATTTTTCAGATTTGCCGGTATTGTAGAAATGCCAAGTGCAATTCCTAAGCATACTAAATACGCAGCTTTCAGATAGACACTGACAGAATATAAAGAAAATATTGATTTTATTTATTTAAATGAAAAATCTTTTTACTTGCTAGGACATAGAAAAATTAAGTCTTAAATATTAAGGCTCTACTCGAAAAAACAAGGGACATTCTATTTATTATATTCTATTTTATGAAATTGAAAACATGCCAATATTCCTTGGTTTTAAATCAACTCAATTTCTCCATCTCATGATACATCAATCTAAAGTATTTTCTTCTTTTTTCGGGAAAGGTCTCAAATATTTTTCCTCGCTTATTTCGAAATCGTTATGTAAATCGTCAATCACTTAGCCAAAAAACTCGAGAGCAGATATAACTGAAGTGTTTTCAATCAAAAACAGAAAACATTTGACACGGTAACCATTTTCTTTTTTAAAAGTCTGATGGTTTTAAGTATTTGTTCGATGCGCGATATGTCCAGTGTTGATTTCACTGTGAATCCTTGACTTTCTCAACTAAAATGTGCAGAATTTTAGTCACCCTAAGTTGTAAAAGTCCTTCGTAAACATGATTGCGCTTAGAATGATTATCATAACCAAATACTAAAATTTGTTCCCTTCAATGGACTGTCTCAAATTTTTTCTGTCATGTGTTGAAAATATGATATATATTGTTTATTATTTAATTAATAATACCATTATGAAATAAATATTTCGACACATATGAAAAAAAAAACAGAAATTAATTATGCACAAAAAATTGGCAGTAATAAAGAATAAAAGAATTGTAATTTAACTTTCGAATACGAGACAACTGATATCCTTAAACATTACAAAGACTCCGTTTAATATTTGTTTTTCCCTATGCTTTTTTTATATCAGCATTTTTTTTCTTATTTTACTAAGAAATATGTGCAAAAACGAAATAAATCAACAAAATCTTTATATTTCTTATCAGACACAATGATGAATGATGGTTGTAAATTTGAAATTCGAATTGTTAAACTTCACCATCCAACAATTACCAACCCCTGTTAGACAGACAATCCATATTATAGAAATGCAAATTTTGTACTCTACATCAGAAAAGGAAAGCACGTATTTTATATGTACAAGCTAATGGCCACAAAGGGGCGGATGTGTTTCGACCTAGATTCCATTGTGTAAGCTCTTGGCCAGCTTCCAGATAGATATTTGTGCTATTGACTTATGCATTAGAGAGAATGCCTGGCAAACAAGATGAGAATCGATCAAAAATTCGAAGTTTTCGAAGTTTTTGCATGCCAAAAGTCGCGATTTCTAGAAGAGATAGCGTCTATACGCTGTATCTGTTTGGCAAATATTCGGATTTTGAATATGAACTAAGGTACATTAGACAAGGGTGTAATACATAAGTTTTCTGGGTCTTATTCCAAGTTATACTCATGCAAAATTTTAGCCAAATCGGAGAAGATTGTGTACAAAATTTGCGATTTTACTAAAAAAATAAAGGAATATTTCCGCTTTGAACTTTAAAATATTTTAAGGGATCTTTCCCTTTCTTAAAGCAAAGACACTGCTGATGAGAGTCTCCACACGCGTTCTTTCCTGCAAAATGTATACAATATTTGCATAAGACTTCTTTCCGCTCTTTAGCTTGTGAAGATGTGATTTTTTGATATGTAGATAGGATCAGTTTGGGTAGCTTAAGCGATGTTTGCAACCAGCTTATTCTGCAACCAGATTAAACTATAAAATCGCAACAGTCAAATTTAAAAACTCATAATGATTTTGTTTCTTTGACGTTCCTGGTTCATTACGATCGCATTCCGAAACTTAACCAAGTTCCTAGGATTTATTTTCCGTTACTAGTTGCTCATTCAAAAGCTGTGAATCTTCAACAACTTCATCGATTAGAATTGTACCGACGTTGTGGCGAGTTATACCACAGCACGGAGTGCATAAAGATGAACAATTAAACCCAGCTTAATCATCCCTTCTCTCACTTGCATGAGAGCGATTTTCGAAGGATTGGTGGAACAGAGCAAAATAAAAAAAGGTGTGGAAAGTTCATAAAAAAAATGTCCACTTTTTGAAATTTGCCACCCTTAAGAAATTGGCACCGCGCCAAAATTTAATGCATGCCTCAGATAATATTCTTTGATAAAAAGTTTTAGGTCAGAGTTGCCTAAGAAATCTTTAGACAAATGGTGAGCTTATTATGGAGGTTAGTGACAAGACGTAGTTATATTGATTGCAATAAAATGGAAAGTTCCACACGGAAATTGTCATAGCTAAACTTTATACCGTAGGTACTACTGAACGAACTGACTGATCGAAGTTACGGAAAAGCCAAATAATTACTTTTTCTGATAGCCAAATGGAGTCTCCATCAAGATAAAGATGAGAAAGGTTTGAACTGACTTTCTTAGTATATTGGCATAGCTCAACAGAGTTTCATTGCCGTGGGTGCTTTGGCATATAGGCATGAAAAGCTATGATGCCATGGTAGAGCTCTCCATGAAAAGTCTTAGCAAGCTTTTTGTAGAAAGAGTTGCATTTTTCAGATTATCGGTTATTGATTTAATTATTTCTTAAAATTTTTGAAACTCTTACTGTTGTAATCTTAGACAGAGAAAAATATCCACTTATCCGATTAAGAAAATGAGTAAACTTCGCACTTTGATATCTTTCTAGTCAACATAATTTATAATACTTGGAATTTTCGCGAATGATCTGAATTTAGAATCGGAAGGTGCTTTTAAAATGTTGAGCGTACAAATTATATTTTTTTTTTTTTCAAAAAAATAAAGCTAACTTCATCAATATGTGCAAGCGACACCATTCAGTCACTATGATTTTTGCGGTTACAATGGCTGCTATAAGGTGACCTTTTGGTTTCAGAGCCCCATTTCTGACAATTTTCCTTATTCATGTATTCACTGAGCGATAAACCTTTTGCCAAAGGTTCAGATTTGAGAAAAGTTTCGTAAGAAACTCGAAGAATTGGCGGTGTTTAGACGATATTTGCAAGTGTTTTGCCAAATATTCGCCCTTGCGCATAATATTGTAAAAAATTCGTAAAATAAAAGTTGTACATAAACCAATAGAATGTTTTTGGATAATTTAAAATTCTTTTGCTTATCTTGCACTAATGCGAACTTTAGCAAATGTAAATCGCTTTATTTTGCGTTGTGGGCCCAAATGGGTACTTGACAAAATGTCAAAGACAATTTGTAAGTAGTACACCATTAGTTCGTTTTTCTTACTTGAGAAATGTACAATTTTTTATTCTAATTGGTTTTATATTCAACTTGAATCAGCATTTATCAAATTGCCGATTTTTTTTTTTCGTTTTGAAAGTTTCACCAATAATTTATTGCTACATTTTCGATAAATTTCACTTTATTTATTATTGTTGTTGTCACAATTCGCTTTTCTCATCAGCTGTCATTTTCTATTTGTCATTTAAGTCGCTTGAATTCTCTTTTCCCATTCATCCCCCATTTATTTCGTTTGCTTAAATCTTTACGATTGTTACAATATGGCGTTGAAATTCCTTTTTGAATTAATAGAACATTTGACAAGGATTTTTTATGTTATGCGGGCTATTGTTCAATAATTGTCAAAGATTGTTCATTATTATTATTTTGTTTTATTGTGTCACATTACATTTTACGTTTCTGATACGATGAGTTTTTTATTGACCTTATTGACGATTTGTGCTTTTTGCCACATTGGTGGGTGTGATGATATTCTTGGAAATGACAAATCTTCTCTATGCCGGAGTGAAGTCTTTGTTTATTTGTATAAAATTAGTCGGTTGAAAGAAGCGTTAGCCTGATCCGTATGAAAAGCCTTAGTGTAAATATTATATGTGTTGTTAATAAAATTACACTTAAATACATAGATATGAAGAGATAATGGCTGGGGTTAAATTCATAAAATTGAAAAAAATTGATAGGAAAAAGAAATTTGGAAATTTTTTTTTAGAATATTTCAGAAGCATTTTTGGTGACAACGTTTGGTAAAATGATCTAAGGTGTGAATCACAAGAAGAATATATTGCATTGATTGCGGGTGTCAAATTTTGTTGGGCGCGGCTTGCATCCCACAGTATATATATCCACCACCGGTTTCGCTATCAGTGCTTTTGAATTATAATTTCATTGCATACCTTCAGGCATGTTTTGAGGATACCAAAGCAAGATGTTCATGAGGCCTCTTTGAGGTTAATAGCATATTAAAGTCGAGATTTGAGTATGTGTTTGTGAATAGTTTTTTTTTACTTATATTTTCATTATATGCACAATTTTTTTCTGTTATCCTTGCTGCCTTGGAATTTTTTTGTATCTCTGCTTTAAGATAAGAATCATGTTAAAAAGTAGCCAAAATAAAAGTCTTCAGACTGTTAGTCATATTATCTATGTGCTTGGTTTTCCTTAGACTTCATATTTCTTATTAAGCCTACCATGTTTCACTGTCGTCAATCCCAATAACAAAGTACCTACTTTCATTTCAGTATCACTTGCATTTTTTTTTATACTTTTTATGCGAAATGGTCACAAGGGACCTCATTAGCCATTGTTAGTAGAGATTTTTTGTCTACTCGTATATATTTACGAGAACTTTTTTTTCTACTTAGTTTTATGACAAAATTATAGATCGAATGTTATTGAACATTCGTAAGAAAGAAATGCTCTCCTTCGCAAGTCCACGCCAAGCAAAGCCGTTAACATTGCTACACTTTTAACGATAACAGGGACTCAGTAAATTTCCACAACAAGTGATGACATTTATTTGACAAGTCTGTTATAACTGTTACTTTATTGTGCTTATTTTTTCCTTTGCAAGTCCTTATTATCGTCGGCCAATTGGAACCGTAGTGTGGACAGAAAGTGATTGTGGCGTTGTGCGATATACATACGTACCATTTTTATGATTATTGCTATACAGAGCATGTGTTGTTCACGATAAGAGACAATTATTTTCAAATGAAGACGAAGTGTTGAAAGTTCTCGGAAACTTAAATGCGTAGGTTTGCACTTGGGTAAACTTATCAACGCTGGAGACACTTAATGTGAAATTTGTAATTGGCTATAAAAATAAAAGTTGATAAGCAGCAAAAATGATTTAAGTCTAGAAGTGGTCTTATTAAATTTTGTTCAATTTTATCTAAAACTCTGCAACATGCAAAACGTGTATTGGATCACACTATGTAATATTTTGCAATGTTGTTTAATTTATAACTTGTCTAAAAATAAATCAATTTTTTATAATATATTTTTCAAAAAAATTAAATGAAGTTCAACCCTTTAAAAGCAATTCCATAAATTTATTTGCACTTAAAAAATAACAAAAAATATTACCTCCCTACTTCAGTATTTAATTTATTTCTGGAACACCCCATACATTTTTTATTTATATAATATAGTGCACCTAAATATTTATTATCTTTTCACAAGTTATTTGAGACTTTTAATTTATTTTCGGTATTTTCATCTTATGCCTTCAAAGAATTTTAATATTTTAAATACATAATTGAAAAACAAAAGTTTTGTTTTGCAAACAAATTTTATTAATTTCAAGTTTTGAAACTGCAAAAAAATGTGTATGCAACAACAATAACAACAACAACAACAACACCAATCAGTATAAATCACTTACCAAAAAAAAACAAAAAAAAAAATTATTTTTTCTTCAAAGTTCTTATTAAAAATTCATCAACTTATTTTTGTTGTTGTGCATTTTCTTGAACTTAAAATCTTATGTTTTTGTTCGTTCGCCCGTTTGTTTGTTTGTTTGTTTTTTTGTCTGATGCTCGTACACATGTAAACTTTATTCGCTACCCTAAGCCAAATAACAATCTTCATCCCGTGGCCAACATCTACCATCTGCACTGAAGGATAAACAGAATTGGGGGTTAAACAAGAAAAACAAAAACAACTACAAAAGCTTTTAGAAAACATCCATTATTAATAAACATTAAAAATCCAGTAAATTGAAGTTTTGCTAATCTTTTTTTTTTTTTAATTTTCATTGAAAAACCTATTGCAATTTGGAATTTTATCGTTAGTAAATTTATGCACTACAGTTGATCTGCTACGGTAGATGAGCGAAAGATGAAAACTTCTATTGTCAAGAGATACCCTTTGATTGAAAATAAAGGAAATTTTATTCCAAACCAATAAGAAATATTTCAAAAATAATATTGAAATTATGGGATGTCTGAATTTGGCTATAAATTTTTAAAATAAATTGCCATATCAAAGCTAATAATGAAGCTTACAAAACTATACAAAAATATATCCTTGAAATAATTGCAAATTAGCTTAGTTGCCTTTCATGTTTTCTAATAAGAACTGAAAAAAAGCAAAAAAGACCTAAAAAAATAAATCATTTTTTACTTAAGACCCATTAACTTTCATTTCGAAGCTTACATTTTGGTATGCTTTCTTTTAATGACTTCAAACAAATGTTAACAAAGGACATTGAAGAGAATTGTTATTTTAAATGCTCAATAAAAAAAAGCAGCATAGTTAAACAACCCTTTTTTTTGCAGAGGAAAATTAAAAATGCTGGAAAACAATGAAATTATTGTCACATAATTATGTCATAAAATTCAATTCAGTAGCAAAAAAAAAAACACAAAGGAAAAAGTGGTGCGGGTATTTATTAGAAGAATTGAAACAAAATGAAAAAGGATACATAAATATAAAGAAAAAAAATCCACTAAAAATTAAGAAAAACAAAATTTAAAAGAACAAATATTGTCCTTACAAAATGGTTAATTTACTGAAAATCTAAATGAAAAATTTTATTAGCTAAACTCAACTTGAAGTTTCTACTGAAACATTAATAATCGTTCTTTAAAATGAGACTCAAGGATATGAAAGTTAAATAACTTTTGCAGTTGTGTTTTTTTAATGAATTTCTGAAAACTTGTACACGATTTATAGAAAGAGCTACAGAAAGTGTTCTTGCATTCTAATTGTTTTTTTTTTTATTAATGTGTATTTACTGAAATGCGCTTAGAAATTGCTAAAAAAAATCTTAAGTTGAGCATATTTAATTTAAGAAAACAGTCTTAAAATTTTCAAAGAAATATTTCATTCCAGTGTCTTAGCTCCTTAAAGCTTTTTTCGCTTAATCGCTAAAGTTTCTTTCAAGAAACCGGACCCAAAACATAACTTTACTGGGTATCAAAAGAGAATTCAGCTAGTCAGCACCGAAGTGGTCAATCTACAATCTTTTAACAAGACTCTTCATTAGGAGCTCAAAATATGTATTGAAAAAAAATGTTACTTTATAAAGTTTTTTTGAAAATATTTCATTAAAACTTAATTGTCTACAATAAATATTTATTGTTTTTATGAAAAAAGTAATTTGAAATATTTTTAAATTTTTGACAACATGTCGTATGAGCAACGTTTAATTTTACATAAACAAGGTGGATTTTCCCAAGGCGTTTCACATGAGAATAGTAAATATATAAATACGTAGTTATTGCATTGGAATGATATTGCCAAAACTATTGAATAACACCATGGCTTTGTCGACACGTATCAATCCCTTGCACTATAGGTCAAATAGCCCATTTCACTGGCCAAAACCTTATTTATACAAGTGTTGCTATTTAAGTTTTGTTGTTGTAGTGTAACGGAGTATACTTCAAAACAAACAAACTTGTATTTTGTTTTTGAAAAAAATAATTTACCGTTTTTTAGCGATGCGTCAAAGTTGATGCATTTGCATTCTGCTGTGATAACGCAAACAAGTGGTGATTTTTACTCCTATTTTAACTATTGTGAAATAATTGAAATAATTTGTTTTTTTTTTTTAAAATAAAAATGGAAAATATTGATGATGGTATGTATAATGTAATTTCAATTAAAACATTTAAATATATTTTGGTTTTCTGTGAAAAAATCTAAAATTGAATTGATACCCCTGATTTGTCAAATTTTTTTTAATTTCCAACTTTGTGTAAGCTTTTAAAAATTTGTTGGGATTTGTTAGTCTTATGACACCCTTAATAAGTTAGATGTTGCTTTTGTTAATGTTATTAAGAAATGTGGATGCCCGATTTTGCACGTTTTTTTTTTAATGAATTTTTTTGTCAGGTGACTTATTCTTCCGAAATTCTGATTTATTCGAAGTCTGGTTGCAAAAGACAGACAAAAAGGAAAATGAAGAGGCTGTTTTCAAATATTTATTGGAAAATACTGAGGATGCTACTAGTTCAAGTTATTTGCGGCAGAGTGCGCATAATTTTTGCATTAGAGCTTACGAAAAATGGGTAAAAAGACACTGGAAGTTGCTTGTTTTTTTGAATTTGTATTACATGCAGGTTACAAGTGCGGCATCCAAAAGTGGCAAATCAGAAATGAAGATGGGTATTTCCATGTAAATGTGGACACGGTATAGGATTATTTTTTTATAGCTTTTCAATCTTCAACTATATCCAAATTAATGTTCAATAATAGTAGTTTTGCCATCACGTGTCAAATTTAAGATTTGACCATAAAATTCGTCATTATTTTCTGTTCTAGTTACTGTATGTACGCGTGCTTTCAGTTTTGAAAAAAAATTATTTTTTAAATCTCTGTGTTTTGAGTTTCTTGTTTTAGTTGGTAAGTAAGTTTCATGTACCTAATATTACATATATTCATGTTATCAACAATGCGTTGCAACACTCGTTTTGAGAAAGCTGAGTGCTAAAAAATTAAGAAAAAAGATACCATTGTTTTTTGTAACGCGAGTTACCAATAAGTACATTTTTTTCGAGTATTGTAGGTGTTTGTTGTCTAATTCAAACAAATACTTAGATTCTCTTTTTGTGTTTCAATTTATACCGAATAACGGTAAAAACATCCTCCGTTTGATTTTACTAGTCTAAATTAAATGTAAGTACTTTTTGTAACGCGAGTTACCGGTAACTCGCATCTTCATCATTTAACAAGAGTTTCTGATAATTTTTATCTATCTTCTTTAGACTGAAATTTTTTTTTTTTTTGTTTACCCCAAATGCCGCTCACGGCTGCCGAAAAAATGAAAAGAAGGAGGGAAAAATTAAAAGTCGAGGGAAAATACGATGATTTCAAAAAGACATATAGGGAAGCTTGCCGAAAGAAGAGAGCAAAACTTGATAGTTTGTCAGAAGCAGAAAAGAAAGAAATAATACGTCATGAACGTTGGAATATCCAAAACCCATTTGATTTACTGGCAAAATGAGAAACTGCAAATGGCCCAAACATCAAAAGAAGTAAACATGGATATCTTACCAAAACATTTATATTATGAAGATGTGTGTGGATGTAGTAGTGATACTTATAGTTCTGAGGATAATATATCATTATCTGTACTTAAATCATAATTCACAGCATTCCCGAGTTATGCATTCTAGAGTAATTTGGATCATTATTCAATTTTTGTTTAATTTAAATTTTTGTTTAATTTTTGCACATTAAAGACTGAAAAAGTTCCTTATTATTATTAAACTTTGATTTTATTATTATTCTTGTGTATTACAGCTAGAAAAAGCTCCTTATATTGGTATAAAAGTGTTTGGTAACGCGAGTTACCAATTTTTTGTAACGCGAGTTACCACATAATTTTTGAATTATTTTAAAAATTACGATTCATTATCGCTGTTTCTAACAATGGTAAGCTTATTGATATATTGCTCATTTATTTATGTCAAATATAAAGCAGTCTACTCACAAATTTCGGAGAAACTTTCAAATGAAATTTACTCTCTGAACATGTTGTCCAAAATTGGTAACGCGAGTTACCAACACAATTTATTATTTTACTAGATAAATACTATTTTAACACTGAATTTTTAGACTAATGTAGGACAAGAGAAATGTTATGTGTTCACAAGGAATCCAATTTTATCAGTTAACCTAAAGAATTAAAACTTATGGCCTCATTAAACTCAAAAATTCTTTCTGGATGTAACGCGAGTTACCATGGAATTACCCAGATGATAAAAATACAGTATCAGAAAAAAAGATAGCAATACAATAATTATTTTTCAAAAAGCTTGGCCTCATAGTAGATAAGCCGAAAGTAGGTAGTTTTGGGAGTACAAACGATGGCAACACTGCGCGCCAAGTTTTTGCGGAACATGAAATGTTTTCTCAAATTACCGGCATTGACAAGGACTTGATTTTTCGCCTAAAAAAATTTTAATAAGCATGTCTTGTCAATTTCCTTTATACTTATGTAAACAAATTTCAAGTTTACTGCTTTGAAACCGCAAAAATTATTCAAAACATGTATTCCTGACTCCCAATGACAGCAACTTTTCACAAAGATCTCATTCATTCAAAGGAAATTATAGAGGGTTTAGTTCTTCCTGTTGGTTGATTTGGAGAAGAATTAGCAGAGTCTCGACACAAATTATACAAATCTGATAGACTACATCATGCACGCAAAAGTAGCCGCGTTAATACACTTTTAGACGCAACTTTTTATAGAGCAATGGACACATCAGATCCAATGATTTCTTCGCTGTCTTTAAATAGACGCATTTAGACTAAAAAGCGTCTCCAACTTCCGACAGAAGTGATCCAATTATTAAGATGTGGAATCCCAGTCGAAGAACTTAACCTAACAAGCTATGAAACACGCGAGAATGAAGAAGAGGAAGATGAAATTGGGGAAACCGAAATTTTAAGTTCAATGTATTTAAACATTTTGACTAATTTATCTTTAGAAAGTGATGCTTAAGTAAACGTTATGTATTTTTTAACCTAATACTATAATCTATAAATAAAAACACATCTTTTATTTCATTAATTATGGAATTTTAAAAAATGTAGTACATGCCATTTTTGACCCAGTAGCACAAGGGTTAAGATTTTCCTCAGAGTTCTTCTTTTAGCCTAGAGTCAACATAAAAAATACATTTCTAGTTAATCACCATAATAATATAGCCGTTATTAGTTTTGGCAAGTGAAATGGGCTATTTGACCTATAATGCCTTAGTTCAACTTTCAGATGACACAAATAACGACTTACTCTTCTGGGAGCGATTACAAGCCAGTGATGGGTTTTGTAGAAATATACTGAGTCAAAACTTGGAATATTATTTTTTGAGAAAGAATGTACCTTTTTACCATGGACACCAAAATTTACTAAGATTTTCATTATATTTTTCTTACACATATTTCATCAAAATTTGCAAAATTTTTCTAAAATTTACTGAAAAAATACAAAAAAAAAGGGAAATTATTGAAGATAGTAAAAATGTACTGAAAATTCGTTCATTGTACCGAATGTATTCAAAATTTGTCGAAAGTACTATCACATATTTTTCGCAACACAAATTTATCGAAAATACCATTATTACTATAGACATTTTCGGGGTCAGTTATATATACATATTAAGTTTGAGTCCTTTTTAGGGAAACGCTTTTTTTGAGATTTTATAAATACACTGCTGAATTATTTTTATATATGTATTAAAAAAATTCTTAATTGTCTGAAATAAAATATTTCTGTTATGAGGGCAACATTTCTTTGCTTGTCCACCAGAATCATTAAACTATGCACGCAGCAAAAATGTTTCTCTCTTAACAACTACAATGACTTGATTTAATTGATTTAATTGTTCGTTATTTAAATCAATTAGGAAAAAGCAGTCTAATTAAAAAACTTAATTAAGAAAAAATGCGATGAAAAACAGTATGGGTGCGCATAAACGACAGAGGGAAATTAAAATGCGACAAACTTGTGACCGCAGTATTTCAATCAAGGGACACATCAGCAGGGATCATTAAGCGAGGATATCGTATCACTTGGTATAGCATGGTGAGCATAAGAATGGCAGAGTGGTTAAGACACTTCCTCAAGCACAACGTGGCAAAAAGCTTAATTACACCTACAATAAGCAAAGTTTAAGTTAAGCAACGAATAGTTAAACTTTTTGCCAAACTTTGCCATTTTGGTTAAACAATAAGACTAGCTATTTTGTAATACATCAAAACATAAAATCTTTATGAACATGAAAAAACTGAACTAATAAGATATAAAAAATACACATAAAATTTAGTAAAAAAAAATTATGAAACGTTTTTGGTTATAGTTATTAACTTAAGCATTGCAGCAAATATATTTTTTATTTCAAGAAAATTTCAAGCCATTTAACTTTACAAAGTTAAAGTGGAATCAGTAAAAAGAACAAAGGAAGTAATGTAGTAATTTTTCTTCAATTTTTAGTTTTTTGAACTAAAATGAAAATCTTCATTGACGCACTTATTCCAGAGCTTTTCCTTTTTTTTTTTGTATTTCTAAATACAATTTTTTAATACCAATATATATTAGGGTGTCTGTTCTTCAAAAATCTTTCTTAAGTTAATGATTAGCACTAAAAATCTGAATCGAATTGAAGAATATGGTTTCATGTCCATCGAATACCGATTGGCACATGAATCGCTCTTTAAATATTAATTTAAAATTTGTATTTCTTTGTAGGAGCAACTCTTACCAAACCTGCCATCTTAATCTTCATTAAGTAGTTACATTTAAATTACAAAAGCAGGCGGATACTTTGTTGCCACGCCAATATGGACCGACCACCCAGAGTCGCAACATTCTAAGTAACATTGGCATTGCATGCAACGTTAATTTTACTTTTCTCCAACCCATGGTCTCATTTGCGTAATGTAAAAATTTAATTTAGCATCCGTTTTTGCTTATCCTGCAGCAATTTGCAAGCATCGCATGTTGGAGGGGTTATGAGGTGTTGCTCATTTGGCCCACTGTTCAGTTAAACTCACCCCTGGGCAAGTGATGATGCGAGTTTGTCAGCTTGTTGTTTTTCTTTATATCGCTGTGTCGGTAATAGCCTGTGACCTCCACGATTGTGGCATTGACTTGTATCGTCCTTTAGTTTGTACTTTTACACTAAGAATAACAAAGAATTTCTGCCTTTTGCTAAGGTTATGTTAACAAAATCGCACTTTACTTACAAGACGTAAAAGACTGCATATTAAGCTTGATCTTCCTATAATTCCACAAGTGAAATCCTTGCAATTTACATTCTTAGTTCCATTGATGTATTCTGCACTTGAAAGGTTTTTTTCGGGTACAAATATTCTTATACAGTGCTTAAGATCATCTATCTGAGATGAATGAAATGAGAGGTTGAAATATGTTCCATTCTAAATGGTACTTATCTATATTTATGTTTTTTGAACTCTAATGCACTTAAGATAAAATCAATGACCTCAATTTCTGAATTAGCAGTACAGTCGCTCAATATACATTTCAAATGAGGTAATAATTGTAACGCTTCTTAGTTTTTAGACAAAAGTTCTTTATCAATTACGATTTCAACCGATGAATTCTATTCTAAGCAAAATACTTTCTTTGATGACTAAAAGTAAATACTTTATTCATTCTTCAAATCAATTCACAAGTTTTAAAAGACATTTAGCATACCTTAAATTCATTATTTTTCACTTAAGAAGTTTCATTTTGGCTTAAAAATTTCGTGGAATCAACAGCATGCACTGAAACCAACAGTTTATGGAACCCAATTATGGCTCACATATAAAAGTGTGAAAAAGTATTTGAAAATTTTTTCCGTGTACTCTATTCTTAGCTTGATTCAACTTTACACCTCGTTGTAATATAGAAGTTTCTTTCATTTTAATCAATTTTTATTTAAATTTAATGTATTTCTTGGTACATCGACCATGCGCACAAACGTTTAAAATGGTGACAATAATCGTCGCATTATTCGCTGTCGGACGTCTGCCGGAGTTTTTGTTGGCATTACAAGTGACTGGGTAAACTATCTATGAAGCGTTACTAATGATCATCACTTAATGAATATGCTTTAAGGATTAAGAGCTGGTTGAAATTAAGAGGTTTGCAAAGTATCATCAAATAAATTTCAGTTGAAGCTACATGGAATTTTGTTTGGGGCAAAGCAAGGGTTTTCTAATCTATTTGATTGGACCGCAATTGTAATTTAATTTTAAACTAAAATCCAATGCAAACTTTAGCTCTATACATAGGATTTTTTGTTCTTAATAAACGAAAATCAATGACTAGAATAAGCCATCTATTGTAGAAACATTAAATATTAATTCCGCGCACCACCTAAGGAAATAGTTTTCAAAATTCGAAGGGCCTATTCATTTTCCATAGTTAGGAAATTTCACATTCTTCATATCAAACTGTCAAAGACGAGTTACTTGCCTTAGAAACATTAAATTTGTAGTGTTCACCCATTATACAAAAAATACTCGTATGTACTAAGGAAATATTTTTCAAAATTTAATAATGTTCATAAGAACATTAAGACATATTTTCATAACTGAACCTCTACATATATAAGAATTATAGCCATTATAAACACAATTTGAAACACCAGTCCAAGGCTTAAAAAACGTGACACCGTTCACAAATTTACAATTAGTCTTCTTTTTAAAGATATTTTTCTTAATTTCTGGCCAAGGGTATGCTAGATCAATTGATATCTCATCTTTGTTTGACCATAGATAATCTCTCACCCAGGTTGATTTATGTGCAGAGTCATTCTGCGTATATTCAACGCAGTACAAATGGAGTATAATCAACTGATATCAATTCAGGGTAATTTTTGGTCACTGAGTTCGAATCTGCCATCAAATATTGTGTTACTTACGAGTATTAGTCAGCGTATCGAGATATCGGTCAATTAACCAATCATTGACACGTTTTCAAACTATCCCACCAGCACCACTTCTTAAGCTTCCTTATGGAGCAATTTAGTAATATTTTTTGAAAAAATGTACCTAAGGGCAAAATTTTATGGGAGATTCGAGTTCAACGGCCTCAAAATACTCTACATTGATATCAATCGATTTTCATTTAAAGTTTAAGTTTTAAAACTGCTAACAGAGTAATATCAAGCAATATGCTGAATTACGAACTTAATTGCTTCTGAAGTTTTCTGATTTCGAAATTTTTTAGCATGTTTGACGCAAATTACCTGAGAACCATCTTATCCCTTTCAGACCTGACAGTAAGATACTGAGAATTTTTTTATGATTTTTAGGATAAGTAGTATTTATATGATATGGAAACATATTCAATGTCTAGGTTTTGTTATTTTTGTGTTTTTCAAGTATTTTCAGGACTTTTTGTGACTTGAGACATAATGCGCACAATTGATGCACTCGTTGAAAATTAGTGCTAAAACAAATTTTTTTTATACCAAATGACTTTAATTCATTTGAAATATTAAAGCTGATTACTTTTTTTTAGTTAAAATGTCTCACTTTACTAATTTTTCAATGTCAATCTTAGTAATTGAAAATATAACTTTTTTCTGCGGTTCATTCTTACAAAACTGAAATGTAGCTCGAGAATTTCCCGAAAATTTAAGAAACGGTAAAACGAACAGTGAAACCTTATGAGAAACGAACATAAATAACAATCACCACAATCGATGCATATATATATATATTGAAATAGAAGTGAAGATATTTGGACTTAAACTTACCCACACAATCGATGCATCACGGTCTGAAAGGGTTAAAGCAAATATACGTTTTGAGAAAGACTATTGATTTAATTAAATCTTTATATGATGGGACTAAGCATTATCTTCTGCATAGCGTATTTTAACAATGGCTTTAAGCATGTCTCCCTATTGCCACCGGTTAATTTTCTTTTAGTAATTTGGGAAGTTCTCGACGCAGCTTTATCATATGGAGGCTGAAAAGCACGCTGCAGTATATTAGATAAGTATGATGAAGACATTTGTCACTTCACTCTTAATAGGTCTGATAAGACCGTCTAAAGATCAGCAAAAAAATAAACGTTCTCAGTATTACTGTAATATCTAATACAGGAGTTAAATTGGTGGTCACAATCTTAAAGCTGTAAGCAAATTTATATCGCTAAGCAGTGAAAGCGGCCGCAGTCGGTGATACTGAGTTAAAGAGAATATGCTGACATAAAAAATCCATAGCTGCATTTGGCAAGACGTATAGACTATTGAACAAGCTTGAGCTCAAATATCAAAGTAAGGTTACTCAAGGCGAACGTACTATCACGCACTTCTATATGCCTGGTGTTACTAAAAAATAGCTGGGCTATTGTGAGTTTAAGCTTATGTTTCGTTCAATAGCTACAAGGGAGGCACTTGATTTATAGACCAGAAGATAAAAGAGCAAACGGATAAGCCACACAGGACGGATAAGGAGTATTTCGAGGATAGCAATGTAGTAAAACGCTTAAGTTAGCAGTGAATGTCCTCCAAGCTGACTCTTTGAGTCTTGAAGAGGGTAGTTGACGAGAGAGCTAGAAAATGTGGGTCTAGCTAGAAGAAAGAGAAACTGATGCCAAAAATTATACACGCTGGTTCATTATCGTTTTTGAAGTTCTATTGCACGCTAGAGATTAGTGGTATAAAACAACGATATTTTAGAGCATGAATCAGATTGTAGTGAAACTTGGCACATTATCATGAATATACTTGCGGTGAATTGAAAGTGGGCGGGCTCCAATAAGTAGGAGTAACACTTAACATAAAAACAAGCAATTTTCTTTTCAATATCAAGAGTGTTTCTTGAGATATTGTTATGAAGCTTAGGACAAGGATACTAAGTATACAACCATTAGGAAACCAAAATGTAGCGGTTTGTTTGGCTTATGGCTCTTTTCACAATGCCAACAGAACTTAAATGTTCGTTGCAGTGAAATTTTTCTAGTTAATGTTATATAGAAAGAGTTATTTAAAGACTTATAGATTGAAGATAAAGCCTTAAGGATTGATAGAGGTATGGCGAGATAAGAAAATAAGAACAAAAGTAGAATACATAAATAAAAAAGGAGACTAGAAATGATAAAAAATTATATATTGATATTATGTGAAAGAAAATATACTCCGCGAGTATTATGCACTTTTTTTTAAAGATATTCCCCAACTGAAAATCGATATAAGTGTGACATTGCATTAGTAAGAAATTCTTACTACAAATTAATGATAACTCTCTAGTGATATAACGGCAACTAGCTAAAACAACCATCGACTACTGAAGGAAACTATCACAGTATAAATATGAAATCAAAACCAGAATACCGAATGCAATACAAGCATAGAAGCCAACTTACAAAGTGGAGCAATAAATGAATAAAGGCAGTCACAAATGACAAAGAAATCACAAGAGAAATGGAAACATAAACATACCATAATGGTGAACTAATTTGACAACAAACGGTTGAACGTAGTCACATGGTTTTGCGAGGATGCATGAAAATCAAATTTTCAAAAATCGAATGGCAAACACTCGCCAGTGATGACTCAATTATTGAAAGGAAAACGAAAATCAAAAATCAAAGCATTGAAAATTCATAATGAAATCCAATACTGTAGCTTTTGCTTAGTGACGCCTAAATAATTTTTTGGCTACTCGCTGAATCGGTTAATCAAATTATTCTATTAAAACAATTTTAATAGTGATTACTTTTTATAAAGCTCAGAAGAATTGAAAGTAACAATGAGCAACATTAGATATGTTGTCTAAGAACTTATAAATGTGCGTTGAAGACAGGCAAATATAACTCGTTGGAAAACTAAAAGTGACGCAGAAGAGTAAAGATTTAGTGAGGATGTGGTGCCAAAACCATCGCACATGATGAACTTCTTATTGAATTCTTTCCATTTACTTTTTTGGAAACTCTTAACTTCTACGAAGCACAACGCCCTTCTTGAAGGTATATCAGACGTAGCCGAAAACGTTTCTTGGTTGTGCAAAATAACCGATATTTTCAAAATGAAATACAAATGTAAAAAAATAGTCGAATTATTTTGCGATTTTAATGTTCCACTATCGAATATGCTTATCACTACTCTCATGTCCTTGGGGAGAATTGCAATAATGACAATCAGTGAATGAACTAAAAAGCCAACAAAGCACAAGAACGTTGCTTCCCATCATTGACAAGTCAAATGAAGTTTGATTAATAGATTGGAAAGGTAAATTTCGGCTATGAGTCCTTCAACAACTGCATGATACACTTAATACTTGGTCTCGCATTTAGAAATAGATTCCCAGCGGAACAGTTGACACAAGTGCCAGCATTTTTAGATGAATTGTTTGAGGAGTATGAGTAGAAAGGTAGGGACAGCACAAATTGAGGCTTGAGGTTTGCACTTTCAGTGTGGCTTTTATTTTCCAATTGAAATGGAAGATTCTTATTTTCATGAGAAATGAACAAAGTTGAATATGTAATGTTGTTGAATATTATGGATATTCTGTAGAACATTTAAAAATTATGTACGTAATTCCTAATTGTTACGTGATTATTTCGTTCTCTTTCTATTTCAAGCTTATGTTTAAATGCAACTTTTTAATTGGAAGCCTTTCAAAAATGTTTCAAGTTTTTATTTTTACTTTAAATCCCATTTAATATCACGGTTCCCCAGACACTTTACGAAATTTAACTCTCCGGTCTTTGTCTCAAATTGACATCACCATGTTGAGGACTTGCAGACATGACTTGACTTCAATATTGCAAAATTAATTATTCTACTCGAATTTCCAACACAATTTCCAAAGCATTTTATCAGATTTTTCATGTTCCGACACGATGTTTGTTGTTCGCATTGACTATCATTGTTAGAGCAACTAAATCGATTCCGGCATGCTGTGAATTGGACACTTTGTTTAACAAAAGGGAGAATGGTGGCTGATTTTATTTTCTGTGATTTTCATGCATCCCCTTTTCACGTATCGACTACTGGGGGTTGTTTTGACAATTTTGGGAATCGTCATTGGATTTTTAGCCCTTCACATCTTTTTATTGTGTTTAGATTGGCAGGGGGTTATAGAAAATTAACACCGTAGGATATTAGTATTTTTTTGATTGCATATATTAAACAACAGTTTGGGGAGACCAGAACATAAAAAATCTTTCATTAACTTTTAATGTTATGGTTACTGTATTTTATGTATATGCAAAATATTGACACAAACAAGTTCAGTACAATCTAAGTTACATTTTTGAATTGATCTACTGAAACTTAGTTTCTGATATGATATCAAAAAGTAAGATATGTTAAAATATACATGTTGAAGATGTAAAAATGCAGGTCTTAAAAATACCATAATGGTTTCTATGTAACAGTGGACCGGAAGGTTTGTCCGAAGTCGTACAAACTTTCATTTGACTGATTTTGAAATGATTTTTGGTCCCGGAAAGCAGTTTTCTAGTGAAACAGAGCATTTTAGAGCAATTTAAACATTTTAATACTTAACTCTATTTAAAAATAACTCTCATTAAATACAAATATACATATTGTCGTACGAATTATGTGAGCAATCTACTAAAATGTTGGGTAAGAATGTTACTCATAAAAAGCTATTTCTAAAACAAAATCTGGCTGGATTGTACAAGTCGGTGAGTCACTGCCCTAAATTTTATAATTTATTATATATTGCAAGCTCTTGTGATTAAATTTGGTATGCGGCGCATTAACGAATATAATTTATTGAACAAAAAATTCGCGGAATTGGAAAAATGAATGTGGTATATTTCGACTTTTATATGTCTTTTTAAGGTTTTCTAAGATTTTTCTTTTCGACTTTTTCAGCCTTATCTAACATTTTGTAACTTTGTTTTGACTTTTTCAACAGCTTTGTTTCAATATTTTTTTCGATTTCAATTTATTTTGACCATTTCAACATTTTTTTGAGTTTCTTCCAACTGTATTCAACATTTTTCTAATTTTTTCGACTACTTCGGTATCTTTCAACCTTTTTAGACCCATCCAAAACTTTAAAATTTTGTTTTCAATATTTTTTTTTTTTCTTCTTTTCGAGACTTTTAACCTCTTTCAACTTAATTCATAATTTTCAATATTTTTTTCGATTATTCAACTCTTTTATTATTTTCCAACCTCTCTCAATTTTTTTCAATATATTCCTTTATTTCGTCTTTTTCAACATTTTTCAACTTTTTTCGTCTGATTCAATATTTTTCAAATATTACCGACTTTTTTGACTGTTTTCAACATTTTCCATACTTTTTGGACTTTTTCTACCTCTTTTCTTTTCAGCCTTTATCAACTTTTTTCGACTTTTTGGTGGTCTGGGATGAAAATTGTATTTTTGGGTTAAATTTCTCAGAATCCCGCACCAATTCGAACAAACGAATTGGATTCAACGACGAAAAACGCTTAAAAACGAAAGTTATGCGATGTCTTCGACGCCTTAGTAAAGCTGATAGAACACCATCCTATGGAGTTATTCTTATTTCATATTTTTCGGAGTGCACTCCTAAAACTCAGGATTGTGTTATTTTATTGACCACCGCATTGGTTACAGCCAGGAAATGAATTCCGGAAGTAAGAATTAATCATTTATTCTAACATTCTAAGCGGAAAATATGTCTATTATCTTCATCGTTAACAAACCCGCGTTCTAATTCTAATTCTCTTGTCTCGCGCCATGATCTTAGACATACTCAGTTCGAAACATCCTTGAAAAAGTCTAAAAAATATCTGTTCAAAAGTTTTCTAAGTTTGCTGTAGCAGGTGATATGTAATCTCAGGGATTAATGCAACAAAAAGTTTATTCGAAAAACCACCTTTAGATGGGACTTCCCTCCACAGTAATGATCAAACTCTTTTAATGACTTGTTCAACGTAAATTTCTCCATTCCATTCTAGAATACTATGATCCGAATAGTTGTATTTATGAACTTTAATTTTATTGGGATTATTTATTATTATTAAAAGCAAAACGACATAGCAAAAACAAAGCCTTAACGATGCTGAACTCATCCTTGATATGGTTGGTATACTGATTTGACAATATACTGATATATTGTATCTGTTTCGTCCACAATTCTACTTAACCATTGTTTATCCATTGCAATCCACTCATGTAGCTTAAAATAACAATAACAACTTTTTAAAATGAATGAAAGCTTTTCACCGCCAATTTCTCAAAATTCCCTTAGACAAACAATCAGCTGACTATGCACTGTTACTCGTACATACTGTGTTACCATTGTTTATGATAAAATGCAGACTAAAAAGAAAACATCCAATCCCAAAAAATAAAGGAAAAACATCCCACTTATCTTTCAACCCCAACTATGAAGACAGTATCGACGCATTTTCGTTTCCGTTTCCGGCTTCACCAAGACTCCGTGACGTTACGGAAGCCAAAAGTGTTTATTCAGTGCTTCTATTAGTTTTTCTGGTAAGTCTTTGGTAAACAGCCGAATATTTTCATAATTTAATTTAGCAAAAAAATAAGTGATTTCCGGCGAAACTTGCTAACAGAGCAAGCAGCAACATCGCCATCGTCATCGTCGTCTTCGTTGTTTCCACCTGCATTAGAGTAGCGAGCCCTTAAAGCAGCGACAAACTTTGTTGATGATAATGATGGTGATAACGAAAGCGACGCATCGGTACTATGGAGTAGTGTGCTCAAATACTCAATAAATAATAGCATGATAGATTTGAAAATATGAGTGAGAAAGATTCGGTGGTGGTAGTTCGATATTTGAAAACTTTGCTTTTCTGAGACTAAATTAAGTGAAAAAAGGATTAAGGACGTTCCTCAAATAACAATGTATGCTTAAGCAAAACGAAATGAATTCATTTGTATATCCATATATTAAATTTCAATCAGAGCAGAGTGAAGCAGCTTCTTATATATGTATGATAAGTTAATTTTCGAGAAGATTGCAATAAATATGTATATCAAAAAAGAAAGGGTAAAAAACTTAAATAGAAAAGGTGTTATCTTTGGCCTCGCCATAAATTACCCTACGCGCGGAGCTAAGAGTAAAAGTGCGCGTAGGTCTTAAATTTTTGTTAATTTTGCCACCATATCTTACATGCTGGCACACTAAATTTGATAATATTGACTTAAATAGTTCTCCGTGTAGCGTCTTATTGTTTGTGCTTGTATGGAAGACGCCACGCCCTCTTTTCTAAATTCGTCAAGTTTTAATCTGACTCTTAACCGAACCACATTTTGTATTTGTGCACAGTTTTGTTTCATAACTTTTAATAATTTTATCAATGTAGCGTTTTAAAGTTTCATCTATGGATGGTGCCACACCCACCAAGACCGTCATCGAAAGAATGTTTCCATTAAAGAAAGTCCTTGAGAATACTAACGGCATTCAAATCAATACTCACCAACATTTCATCGCTTTAAAAGTCGCCTACGACAGAGTTTTCTTACAGGACTTATACAGGAAACCGGCATTCAGCAGGTTGATGCACTGTTTTGTGACCTCTTTGACCTCACACGGTTAAGCATAGTGACACGAAGTGAAACATCTAATCACTTTTTCACGTATAGACCCTACTGTACACGATGTTCGTTTGCTTTTCTTTTCTACTTATCGGTAACGGCATGATATAGCGTCGTCTTTGTTCGCCTTTGATCGTTCTTGTTCGTTGTGCTTTATAACGGTATCTTTATAACAATTTAGTAAACAATCGTTGACGACTACAACGATGCCATCCGTGAATGGCGAACGAAGAAGTGCCGGAGTGCGTTGAATAAAACAAAGTGGTAACGTTCAGTTACACGTGCAGTGGGTGGCTGCTAAAATTTTGGTTGACTGCGTCGTGTTTACTTAATTGGGCTGCGTTCATCATTCATGGGGAAAACAATGCGGCACTAACATTGTTAGCGTTTTATAGCATGAAAATTGAGCACATTGCGGTACGCGTAAATTTATTATGACTTTATTTTTGATTTTCTACCCAACTGTTTTCGTCTCAACCTTTAGAAGCTGTCTAATCTTTGGAGTTATTCAAGGTAGATTTTGTTTTTGGGACTAATGCATTTTAATAGCAGGAAACTCTTGTTGTCTTTCTTTCGGTTTTTGTTTGGCTTTAGCAATTTCTTGCAGTTCTTGTTACGCAATTTAATTGTAGGCATAGCCAGTGTTGCCAAAAACTCTCAAAAAGCAAATTGACTATCTATACAAAGTTAAAAATTGTAAGAAAGAATTTTACTAAAGCAAAGCCAAAAATATTAATTGACCAGAGGATTAAAAGAAATGTTTTCATTCAACAGTTACGAACAGTTGAAATACCCGTCAATGAAATATAAAAAACTTTTGAACTTTTTGACCAACAAAACTTTATTTCATAAAATTTTATTCATTATTATTTACTCCTAGAAACAATCTTTTCCAGAAGATTGGTAACACTGCTCGTTAAAATATACGTTGGCATAGCGTACCAGAAATAAACATACTTGAAATCATTAGCACTTTGTTATCTCAAGCCGTTTCGATTTTAGAGTAACTTGCGTAGCATCTTAAGTGCTGCGGCATCTAACATCTTCTATGAGTTGCAACAGCACAAGTACAAGTATCTGTAGCTATAGAGTGGTAGTATGATAAAAACTTTAAGTAAACACAAACTGTTGTTGGACGATATCCTGGAATGATTGCAAGTAATACACTCATAAAGACTAATGGAAAATGTTGATGTTGATGAAAATGAAAACAACAAGATTGCGTACTAATGAATAAATGAAATTTGTACTGTGGAAATCGTTGTGCTTTTCTTGTAGTCAGATTCCATTTTAAGATAATATTTTGAGAAGAATTTAAGCAGTACAGATATTGTATAATAGCAGCAATTTGATTTTTGTTTCAGCCCTTACTTGAAAATACAAATGTTTGGGTTTTACCTGATCACCAGACAGAAAGTTGGTTCCAATAATAAGCTCCATCTCCCATTACGTGTCAGACTGTTGGATATATTTTCCTTTTATTTACCATTTTATTGGTAAGCAGACTATGGTCCTGTATAAAAGCAACAAAAGATAAGTCATCCCATAGTATACACCATCATCCACCGTTTTTTCACTAATCTCAATTTAATAAATTTATTACCTATGCCTAAAACTATGCTATGAATAAATTGTTAATGCGATTTAAATTGAATTCACCTCGCAAAGGAGAAACATTTATGTCGCTGGATGATCAAAAATCTTTAACTTTTAAACGACTGGATATACACATTTAAAACCATAGATATTCTTAAGTTTGAAAAACAAATTTTTTTTTTTTTTTTTTTATTTTATTCATCGGGGAAGTCCCTTCCTTTAATGTTTTCTTTTTGGCGAAAGCAAAAAAAGTGTTGCCAAAACATCGTAAGAGAGATAATAAGGAGAATTACTGAAAAAGTTTTTATAGCTTCGAAACTTTAGCCAAATAATTTTTGTGTACTCAAGGGAGTACAATGGTAAATGGGTTAAGTTCATTATTTTTTGTAAAAAAATATTTTTTTTAATAAAAGTCGGCACTTAAAGCATAAAAAATTTTATTATTCTGTTAAAAAAAATATTTTTTATCCAAATGTAGTTTGCTTCGTTCTCGAGCTGTGTCACTTAACCCAAAGGAAATTTTGTGTTTTCATATTTTCTTTCCTTCCCTAAGTACTATAAGAAGCCCACGATCTACCACTGTACGACGGTGCTTTTAAAAGTAGGCGATTTGGGGCAAAGGCAACAGTTTCCACGAATACAACGAAACATATACTAATCGGTACTATGTACTTTAATTCAATACAATTTGTATGATATGGCTAAAAAAGTCATGAATATCCCTTAATTTGTCCGTGCCGCAAAGTATAGATATTTCCCCTTAAAGTAATAAAAAGTAAACATTGGATCCACGTTCTGTACAATGTTGGTCAAAAAATATCTTTAAGTAAGCTTGGCACCTCTCATACAAGAAGAAGCCAAAAGCCACTAATAATCTTGAGAGTTTGTAATATAATTATAAGTGGCACAGAAACTTGACTCGTTACATTTTGTTACTTTTGATTATTAATTCCTTTTCATTGATTATTCTAACAGCAACTTTATTATTTTGACTCTTCTCATTTCGTCTCTAACTTTCATTATCTGAGCTTAATGTGCAAACTACATATTATTAAAAATATCGTAGCATACTCTTAGGAGGCGCAAATTGCAGTACATAAAGATGCTGTAAGTGTCAATTTCCACGTAACTCCCACACTCCCAAACTTTCAATAAAATTATTTCAATTATTCAGCGTATTTTCTACCATTTTCCAATTAGTAATAATTTTAGTTAATTACTTATTTTACCGCTGCTTCATGTATGAATACTAATTGCTCATTAACAATATTAATTTTTTAATGCCATAAAAAGTTATTGTGTGCACGCAGAAAAATTCACCAGTAAAAGATGTTCGATTTATATATATATTTTTTTTACTATATTTACGGAGTAAACTTAAAAATATAAAGTGTTTTTTATCGTTTTACTAACTTGTATCGTAAATAATTATTTGTATGTGAGAGAATAACCCAACGAGAAATTTGGAAGCAGCTTCCAATGAGAGCACGTCAGATGTGCTTCCCAACGTGAAATTTGGAAGCAACTTCCAAGTGGAGCACGTCAAAGGTGTGCTTTTTCGGATGCATTAAATTTGCAATTCAAATTTAACTTAAAGAAAACCTTTTTTATTCCACATCCACTGAGGTTCGAACCTAGGCATCCCGTGCTGTTACATGCAGTTACGTACAGTTTAACGACATCAACCAAGACCCTTGTTATAATTAGGTTTCTAAAAGTATATTATCTGAATTATCAAGTGGCAACTATAGAAATCAAAATTTCATTATTTCATTTTGATAGAAGACTTTTGCAGTTTTTGTCTCATTCACACTAATAAAAAGAGTAGCTCAGTTGGTTAAAATGTGCGCATTTCAGAACACTACAAGTAGCATGACGCAGGAGACCTAGGTTCGAATCTGATCGGAGAATAATTAAAAAAATTAGTTGAGTTTTTTTTCAATTTAAGCTTAATATGCTTCTACTCATCATCCAAAGGAGCGTATTTCATATGTTTCCAAAGATGTGCTTCTACTCAACATCCAAGGAAGCGCATCAAATATGCTTCCAAAGATGTGCATCGCCGCAATGACATCGTATGTTAAAAAATATAAGCAGTGAGAAGCGCATTGGAAGCAGCTTCCACTTCCCTTGAAGCACATCCGAAGCCCTTCGAATGCGCTTCCGTTTCCCGTTGGGAAATTACTATTGAGAAAGTAGATTTTAGTAGAATCGATTTATAATGGTATAGATTTGTATTTTCTTTTCGTGACTATAATGTAAGCCTCTTTTACAAAGCTTTTGTGGAATATATTTCTTAACATTCCAAAATATCTTTGGAGTTGTATCGTGGTTCGTGTTTTCAAACCGGATGTACGTCGGATCCACACACTCTTCATCAGATTTATTGGCTGCCGGCGCAAAATTTAACTAAGTGGAATATAAGAAGATCTTCTGCATAATTTTTAATACGTTTTCTTTTGCGCACTTAATTTTTAATCAGCTTACTTGTTCTTTGCAGTATTTATTTTTTTTTTTTAGCAAAAACGATAGCATTACACTTTGTATTGTTAACAATATGTAAAAAATAATGTAAGAATACAAGAACTTATGCAATGCAAAACTTTGACATTTTGTACAAAAAAAAAGTGATATCAATACAACGTAAAGCGTTATGTTCAGAGCTAACGACTCTAGTGATAACATAACTGGATGAACGAAATGACGTAAAAAATTATATAACCCAAATTTATGACGCAAGGTGACTGAAAGTGTCTCGCAAACATAGTGTCACTGAGTTTTACATAATTTAGAGTGCAAAGTTTAAATAGATAACATTAAAAAAATTTAAAGGTTGAAATTTTTGCGTCAAAGCTATCTATAGGGAACATTCCAATTTAAACTGTGAAAATTTGACTACAGTTAAAATGAAGACTTAGAGAAGGAAATAATAAATGCTGCAGCCGAATTCGTAATTATGACAAAGAAAATGCTACAGGCTTCCCATATGAAGACTCCGACGTATTTAGTGTATTGATGTCACTAAAATTTTGAATTAGTTGATGTATAGATTTCTTTTAATTTTAAGTACTTAAAATTTATTTTAAAAATGCTAAAAACAAGAAAGGGGCAAATGTCCAAACTCTTTCGATGGCACTAACAAAAAATAGTACTTTTTAGGCGTTGAAGCTTTTGCAATTTACAGTAACTTTCATATTGAAGTATGCCTCATTTTTCTCCGTGTACTTGAACATTTTTCTGAATATCCCGAGGCCAATTTCTGTGAGTTTCCATCGTTTATATCTTCAAGCTTCGCCATACTGCTAGTTTTACTTTTAACAGAGGTCATTCAAAATAAATGATTTACCAATAATTCAGTAGACGGACATTTAAAAAAAAAAATTGATATTTTTTTTTATTAAACGTTTATTGCTATTAATTTTACCACGGTAACAAAAGCCATCGACAACAACAAATCGCCAACCAAATTACAACAATGCAATTTCATTATTGCGCCCACAAAGCAGTTTTAATATGGCGGCGTATTTGCGCCATAATTTTTGCATAAAATTGATATTAATTGATTGCTGGTCGGCCCGTGGACATTTACGTTGGTTACTTAATCCCAGTTGCGATGGCACTATCTATTTAACCAATATCATTATCAATTTAACGCAGTTTCTTTCAAAGAAAAAATTAAATAACACAAATAAACGAAAATTGGTTTCAAAAGTTGAAAATTTGTATTAATAATGAATTTAATTATCATAATAAACAGAAATTAAAGTACATAAATAACACTAGCTAACAAGAGTTTTGTACTTGATGTCAACGAAGTACTACAGATCAAGTTCAAGTGAAGAATAAAAAAATCAAAAATTCTGAGAAAAACTCTTTCAATTTATTTATATACAATTTTTGCATAAAGCAACATATTAGAGGTCTGCATGAGTGCACTCGCAAAGATCATCATTTGAACTTTCGAATGCAATAAACTTCGAGTGCTTGAACTTGTAGCAAGTGTAGCACTCACCTCTCTTGCTTTGTGTTTCCATTTGTTCCGATTTGATTCGTGGTCTTTGTGCATAAAGGCTCGATGCACTCGTAACGTAGCGAGTGGCTTGATGAGCGTTTCGAACTCAAGCAGACCGCTAATAAGTATGTGCTCTATAAAGGTGGAGAAGCAGAAATTGAATGAAAATCGAGTGTAAGTTCAAAAGAAATCATTTCAAAATATAGTGCTTGAAGAAGCACTCTGTCTGTTTCGTATAAATATATACTATATATTTGTTACAAGCCATGTTTTTAGGAAAAACTAGATTTCGTAGTCCAAACCAGTTCGTCCAAAGAGTGCTAGGATAACCCAGCTTAGTGTAACCTAGAATGAACTAACAACTGCGACTCAAGGTTTACATCAACTAATAAGTCTAATACCGACTTCGTGGAGGTCTTTAACCGCGGTTCACAATAGTATGTCCAGCACCGGTGTGTTAGCAACCATAACATACTGAAATTAGTTGAAAATTTTGAGTGAGACAGTTAAAAAAATTATTAGCCTAGTTCATCCTAGGCTAAACTGATTCATCCTATCATGCTTCGATGATCTAGTTTGGCATAGGAAAAACTAGTTTTTCCTTATTCCTAGATTGGCCTCTAAAATATGTATACAAAATGAGCACGTTAAAGGAAAAGTGTTTGGACGGAGCCAGAACCCACGACCGAAGCGGATTGTGTGAAAGCTCGGTGCTAATGAGCAATCAGGTTCAGTTTCCTAGATTAAATCTGTGAATGGCGCAAGCCATGGAAAAAACGAAAAAGCAAGCTGAAATTTTGGGAGAATTTTATCAAACCCAAATCTATAATGTTGGTTTATGGACTGCAAAAAAATTTTTTAAGTCTCTTAAGAAACTTCTATTATTAATATTAGAATTTAAAGTTCTGTTTCACATAGCTAGAGTGAACCACTAATAATCTCAATTTCGAAACAAATGATACCAGGTTAACGTATAAAGACGATCATTTGGTATTTTTAAGCTTATTTTATAGGTATCTATACATATTTATAATGAGGTCACTACACCTGGGAAAGTTGACGGCATTACCAATACATTATGTGTTTGATTTTACTGTGGACTTTGTTTTGTCTTCCTGCAACAAATTAAAATAGTTTAAGGATTACTATACAAAAAAGAACATATATTTCTCGAGCCATTTGGCCCATAGGGCTTCTTTGCCATTAGATGTCTCCAGTAATTTTTATTCTGCTGTGAAAGGGACGCTGATTTTGAGGCAAAATATAAATTATTTATGTATATTTTTTTTTCTGTGTATGTGATGGAATATTTTTGCTTTGTTTTTCAAAATCAGCGCAGCATTTTACAATCAAATTATCAATATTTTTTTTTGAAATTTTTAAACTATTGTCATGAGTCATGATATAAACTGCATAGAATTAATTGATAAGCCACAACAGTTGGGATGCATAAGGATATTCTCTTGTGTGGATTATGATCCAATGATTAATAATCTGCAATCAACTCATGTATGTTAGGTCTTTCAAGCTTGCTGATACGCAAGTAAAGAAAAACCGGCACTCAAAATGAGTGCAAAGAAAGATTTCTGTGAGTTTTTCCTTAGACACAACCTCGAGCGACCTTCAGATAAATCAAAAATGATGTTTCCTCAAAATGACGAAATTTCTAAATTAAATATTATTTTATAATCGGGCGTTAAACTGTAAGGTAACAGATTTAATTAACTAAGTAATACCATGAGAAATTAAAAGTAAATTTACAGCCAATTAAACAGAAAAAAGAGAAAAAGTTTATACAAATTATCATAAGCTTTAGTCAAAAATAACTAATTAGCCTTACTTAAGACTCGTTTCACTGGCACTTGCCGCTGGCAACTTGTGGTAACATCATAATGTCCTTTTGACAGAATAATAGCAAGGACCTGATTTTTCTTTGATTAAAAAAATTATCACAAAAAGTTACAAAATTTTTTTTCATTTCTGTTTTCTTTTGAGCCATATTATGCCTTTGTAGCAAGCGTTTAGACAGACAACATAATTTAAACAGGAAGCTACATTTAAACTTGTTGTCGTTGTTGTTAAAAAAGATACAACAGACACCGGATATTCCTTTGGAAATATCCTGCCTGCAATTGCGTGCGCGCTTACAAATCCAATTAAAATGTGATAATTTCTTTTGCTTCAACAAGTCAACCTTTTTGCAGGTATCTTGTAGTGGACGTTGTAACATAAAAGTGCAGTCGATGTAGGTTTTCCAATTTAGAAATATGGTACACAATTAACAAAATTTATTATCGCTGATAAGTGCTTGCAGACAATGGACAACTGACTGTTTTTATTTGAACTTTAAGCTTCATGAGTGTATTTTAATTTAAATTCATCAAATTATTAAATAAAATGATGAATCTAATACGGTTACTTAAAAAGTAATAATACATACGAAATGAAAGTAGTTTGTCAAAATAATGAGAACTTTCTAAGTCCTTTTGCTTTTAACTTATATTTAACAAAGTCAAAAAGAAGTACAAATTGTCCAATAACACACCATCAGCATGTCGCCTTCCACAGTTATAAGCTCAAGGATAATTGATTTACCCATCTTATTCCAGAGCAGTGATGACATTCGGGTTTCGTGAAATATGCCGAATGTAATTTTTCCTTATTGGCATTAAAATTTAAAAGAAAAGAAAAAGTTCACCAAACAATAGCTTCAGGTTTCTAACTAGATTTCTCCAAAATTTACTAAAAATAATGGTTGTTTGTATAAATAGTTCAAGTGTACTGAAAATTCGGCAAATGTACTGAAAATGAGCCAATTGTATCGAATTTACTGAAAACTTGTCAAATGTACTGACGACCGATAAAGTTACGAATATATCGAAAATGCCATCAATGTTCCAGAGAGAATTAAGCGGTAGGTACACCATTTCCTTGAGTAATTAGCAAACTTTCGGTACAGATCCGAGAATAAAATCTTGTGCCTTATGCAAAGGAGGCAACTGTAGTATAAAGTATTTTAAGTGTAAGTGTGCATTTCGAGCTAGTAACTAAGAAAATACTTTATTTACAACTGCGAGGCCTGATAGCGAAATTCAAGCCAAGCCTTCCTTTAAGAAGACTGATAATCGTACATATTATCAAGAAACATGGAATACTACATTTTTAAGAGCAACAACGGTTAACGAAATGGAAGCCAAATAATAAATATGATAGATTTCTATGAAAAAATACTATAAAAGATAATTAGTCCTTAAATAGAACTTTTGATCAATTCCTTAAATCAGCATTTTTGTTGCCAAAATTTAGGCTCGTTGCGATTAAGAAAGATGGTATGTTGCGTTTATCTTCTGCATCATTTGTATTCTAGCCGAGCATAAGGACTCATAAAAACCATTGAATCAAAGCTCTCTTGAATGGTTTCAAGATGATTTAGAAATGTTGCATTTTCTGCTACTTAAAGCATTTTAATCCATTGATTTTCGGTAGACTTAAGATGATAATTTTGACAAAGTTAGCTTTGTCTTTTATAATGTTTGACCTTTATTTATCGTATCGTACAGTTATAACATCTGGTGAGCCATTTGACATTCGGGATGCTACTGGTCTAAGTTGTCAGAGCTCAGTGATTTTTCTAATCAGTTAAAAAAGACAAAAATCTCTTGCAGCTTAAAAATTTTGACAAAAGCTTAAGCTCTTAGAAATGCAAATCTACGCGAGCCATGCTTAAACTTTATAAGTTTCCTAAATGTTTTCTCTGCTGAAAATTAAAATTCAACTACACGTTCTCAAACAAAACGTTTGAAACTCTGAACAGTTTCATTTCCAATAACTTCATCTATTCAAGCGTCAACCAAAGCTTCCTTCCATTTCACCAGTGATTCAGGTGTTTATGAACTCTCGGCATAAGCATTATACAGCATTCAAATGAGTATGTGAGCACCGCTGGCAAAAGCATTTATCCTTATCTAAAGGATTCATTTGGGAAGGCCAACAGCTAAATAGAACTGGACAAAACTTTTGTGCCCTGCAACATATACCTACACGTTTTGGCTAGTCCTGGTTACGCATTTGTGTTGTATGTAGTACACCCTCACGAACACGAACATGAAACTCCCAATGGTCGTGCTCAAACATTGCTTGGGGTGATTTTGAAATTGCTGTTGTTTTTGTTGTAGTTGTTGTTGGTATCGCCTTCAAAATACAAACAGCGACAAATTTTAAATTCCCGAACGTTATTCCAGAGCCAAATTCAAATGCAGATTCATCAAGATAATCGCATTTCACAACTTTGTTTGCTTGGGCTAAACTAGACTGGACCATGGTTGACTTTTGCGCATACATACCTATCTGCATAAAGTTGTATATGATGTGTAGTTACCTGCTGGAAATTTAGTTATCGGTGACCTAAAGGTGATGTAAAAGTAAAAAAAATATGGATCAATAAATGTAATGTATAGAATTACTCTCAAGAAATAATAGAGTTCCTGTGGAATTTTCGCTACATCCTTAGGAGAAACGAGTTACTTGTCTTTCTTGTCTCTTTATATCTGAATCAAAAAATTTTATAAAATTCTGAAACCCACTGCAATCTGATGAAAAATAAATACTATGATAAGTGACAGCTTTTTTCAAATACCATAACATATTATTTGCATCGATATATTCTCTACTGGGTGTTAGAAAACGTGCAAACATTTGTGTCTGTGTGCCACGGAGTTACATTTTTTACGCAAAAAAAAAACAGTGTATGGCAATTATTATTAATTGCTCCACTGATACAGATAGTCGCACAACTGTCCCTTAACCGACCTATGAACTTACATATAGACACTAACACATGCCCAGGTATTTTGCACTTTAATGTTTCAGCATATGTTCCCCAGATATTGCATTCGCATAAAGCATGTCAAGTTAATTATAGAAATATGTAACTTTGTTTTCCTAACATGCATCCTTGGAAAGGATTCAAGGCAGAGGACTGCCACTAACATCAGTTCGATAACACATTTTAATATAAGTAATGTAAAATTTCTAAGTCAAATAAATAGAGAATAACTTGTTGTTTCAGTGAATGTCCTTTCTGCAATAAACGAACATCAGCCAGCAATATCCTTAAGTTGATTCGGTATCATTGCATGTGCTCGTTTTATATACAACCGTATCTATACGTTTGAATGTCCTAACTATGTTGACATAATTAATTGACATAGAATGAATTCGTAGTTCTAAATATTTAATCTGCTCAAAGAGTTTAGTTTCATAGCTTCAATATCTGTCGTGTAATTTGCATGAATTGAGCTTCATGTTGAAGTGTGACTATAAATTTTCATGCAACTCTAGAATATTTAATAATTTTAGTTTATGGGCGTTTTAGATGACACTGATAGACATTATTGTGTGATTTTGAACCACAGATTCCGAAAATGAACAGCAATCTGTTAAATCAAATGCAAAAACTCAAAAGAGCTAATTTCATATTTTGGGAGCAATCATCTTAAAATAAGGCATAAAAAATAAAAAAAATCAATTTAGTCAGATATATTTTTTTGGCCGGGTCTTACGCTGCCAAGCCTATAATTAATTGGATGATTTTTGGTACATATACTTAAATTATTTATTCATAAGTAAAACCAGAAAGGTCAACAAGTTATTCCCAGGCAAAAATTTAATTTTTTTTTACGATTATATTTATTATTTTTAATATAGCTGACCAAAAAAAAGTCAGGGAACTCCTTTTTTCCAATTTGGCAACCTTGATTCAAACTATGGCAAATACAAAAATGAGAGCAAATTTTAGGTCAAAATTCAAAGTCATAACACACAGTTAATTTAATTTAAATAAAACACTAAATAAAAACACTATAATTATTTACTCTAGCACAGTGCACTGCAGTGGTGGGCATGGAAATCTACCATAAGGCCGAAACAATAACATCAAGCAACAACAAACAAAATTTTAAAGTTTTTTTGCTGTCATTTCCAAATTCGCCAACAGCACAAAAAAAAACCAAATTGCACTACAAACAAAAACAATTGCTAGATTCGTCGGCGGCGTGCGGCGACGTCGCTTATGCCTTTGTGTGTTGTTTTTGTTTTCATTTGAATTCAAGTCAACGCTGTGCTTTGATAGCATTGAAATTCTGCAAATTTTTTGTCGCTGGCTTGAGTGTCGAGTAACGTTTCAGGCAATGAGGGCGGATAGGGACACTAAGTGCCCACCACACTCTAGTACATTGAAACTTCAGAGAGATTACAAAAAATTATATGGGTTAGATGACCGCCTAAAAGAAAATTTTTATGTCAATAGATATGAGGTTTTCAGGTGCTGAAAGGGACAAAAACTGAAAGCAAATGTTTAAGTTTTTGATTTTCTCCGAAATAACGCAGTACGAAGAAAAAATTGTTGGGTGGAAAGTTGTAGGAATGAAAAAAATTAATTGCTTTTTGGTCACACTTTACTTCGAAATCACTATATTTTGAGGATTTCATACTCCATAAGAAATAATGTGAAATTGTATGAAACATATCAAATTCTTTGCACAATTTTAGCGTACGAAAGTCTTTGTGACCAAAGCATGGTATGATTTCCTCTTATTTAACGTATAAATTACATAAATTATACGCACTATTTCGATTTGCAGAAAGGTGTGACAGCAAAAAAAATTGATATTAAGACAATTTAATTAGGCAAAAGTGACCTGTTTTTTCTTATCTACAAACTTGAGCATTATATATTCTATCAATTTAAGGAATTACTCACGAAGAAACGATCAAAAGCCTTCTGTCGACATTTTAAAAAGGATTGCCTTACGATTCTGGCGACTGACGCTTATTTCAATTATCAGCGATACCAGAACTGTCAATAAAATAATCATAATTTTAAGTAATTTTATTGATCTTGAATTTGTTGGCACATTATCGAATAAAAATAATAGAATTGTAAAAACAAGATTTGTGATCATAGCTTTGCATCAAATTGAGCTAGAAAATTTATGCTAACACTATCGTGTACAAAAATCTCTATTAAATTTTTGAGAAAATGGTAGATTCGGTCACTTTTTCTCGGACTGTCCTAAATGGACTTCGACAGCCCCGTGCGCAGGAATCATCCATGGGGGGGGGGGGGTTTTAACTCGGAAATTTCATGTAAGGTTATGTTCATAAAAAACGTCAAAAAACGGTGTAATTTTAATATAGACATTCGAGCGGGTCGATTTGTATGAAGCAAAATTAAGTCAGCCAGACACCGACTCAAAAAAAAGGACACTTAAGTAAAAACGATATCAGCGTCATTTTGTTTTCGTTCCGAGAAAAACCAATGGATCACTTTTGATTCTCCTGAAGGTCCTTTTTGGCTAAAAAAAAACTTATTTTTTGCTCATAACTTTTATTTCTTTACAGAATTGATACCTGAATTTGCATGAAAAATAAAAATTGTTTCTTGCAAAAAATTTGACATTAAAAAATTTAAAATTTTTTTGCTGCTATAGATAATATTTAGTCCAAAAATTCGTTTTTTTTTTCATTTAAAAAATGTGAAAAAATCGAATTTCGGGATTATTATTATTATATGGAAATATTCCGAGCTTACTGAAAATTGGTTTATTATATTTTTGTAAATCTTAAAATATATTTTACAAAAAATGAGTTAAATGTACTGAAAAAAAGAACAAATTCATTGAAAATTACATCACAGCATCAAATTTATGTTATTTGTGTTACATCGATGCTCAATAAATCTATACAGTACAGTGATTATGTGTTCTATTGCTGCGCGATTAAATTTTCAAACAATCCTGCTGCGAAATTTTACCCGACATTGTGACGTGAAGAAAATTCATTACCATATTCAATTCCAACCATATCCTTTCATTTTACCCAAAACTGTTTAAAGGCGGCACAGCCTGAACGTTAGGTTTAGCTTAAAAAAAAATATTGGTCAAACTCAAAAGTATAAAAGCAGTGGGCTTACAAGCGAGATCTTGATATCATTCCTAACTTATTTTTAAATCGTTCGCATAAAATATAAAAGACGATTTAAGTTTAGGTAATTTATTTGTGTATTTCAATAGAAAAACTTCAACAAAACAAATTCCAACGTCAAATTGTGCAATAAATTCCGTTTAATGTCAAAACAAAAGTCCTTGAGACACACGTACCGATTTATATTGTTGTTTTTGTTACATTTTTATATTGTCAATTTCTTATTCTGGGGCATGATTTCAGTATGGACACACTCGTACGCGTAAAATAAAATTTATGAAAATTTAACGCACACATAAAAACTACACGCATATAAATAAAGATTTTAGAATAAAATTACAGTAAGGAGACAGACCGCAAAGCGTAGCCACACAATGGCGGCAAATTACAAAAAAAAAAAAAATAGAAATGGGAAAAAAAGGACAGAAAAATCCTTTCTGTTATTTTGCTACATGGATCTCATGAGAGTGCGATTTTTGTTTGCAATCGACACAAATCCTTTTTGAAATGAATCGAATGCAGCTTTTGCTGAACTTCTAGCTAGGGTTGCCAAGTCAAGTAGTGGGTATTCCTTAAACTTAACTTTATCCTCAAAACTATAGTTTGCTAAAAAAAAAAATCAAATATGCAGTTCACAATTAAATCTCCAAAGTCTTCTTGTGTAAGAATTAAAATCAACTGACCACGCATTACGTCAGCAATTCGTTAATTGGGCCATAGAAAATAAGAAAATAAGAATTTTTTCAACAAAATTAGCTTCACAACTGAAGCTCATTTTGAAATTGGCGGCTATGCCAACAAATAAAACTGTCGCATTTGGGCTGAAGAAAATCTTAGAGAATTCTTTGAAAAGCCAATGAAACCAAAAAAAAGTAACGGTAAGGATTAGATTTTGGTGTGGCTTAATTGGTCCTTAATTTTTCAAAAATGAAAATGGCAATGAAATTACTGTGAATGGAACTCGATATTGAGATATAATGAGAAACTTTTTGTGAAGTCAATAGGAAGATATTGATATGTGTTTTCAACAGGATGGTGCAATATGCCAAACATAAACGGAATCAATCGAACTTTTGGAAGGATAAATTGATATTCGAATAATTTGTCGAAGAACAGACTTAAATTGGCTGACAAGATCATACAGTTTTACACCATTGGATGGATTTCTTTTTATGATGTTTCTTGAAGAGTACAGCTTATGCGGATAATCCTCAAACTGTTCAACACCACAATGACAACGTCATCAATCATCATCAATTGAACTATAGTTATGGGGAAAACTTCTTCAAAATTTCGGTAATAGATTGAGAGCCTCTCGAGCTGGCAGATGAGGCCACTTAAACTACATTCATTTTCATTATTAACCGGAACCAATAAAAATAAAAATTTCATACAATTTATGTTTCTTATTTCATATTTGAAAAGATGCCTCATATTTGAAAATCCTTTACTTCCGAATAGAGAAATTTTTGGGTTATGATATCTCGATAACCTGAAGTGATGTATTATAAATTCCTTCTAACTTTTCGAGTAATATATCAGTGAAAATCACTCATAGAAACTGATACTAAGTAAAAAACTGAAGATTATTCTTTGCACGAATTGAGGAAAATAACTCTTAAAGTAAAGTAAAGAATTTCATAACAAAATTCTTCTATAAAGGCCATATGTATGGTATATCCTTTTCTCTTTCCAGATTTTTTCAATTTATCTGGTGACCCTAACTAAAGAATAACAAAAGAAATATATAAAGTTGAAATAAAAGAAAACTGAAACACTAAAGGACACAAGGACATCTTCTTCTGCTTAAGCATGAAATATGGCTTTATTTAGTTGTTTTTCATGTTGTTATTGTTATTGTGCTGCTTGCTTCCGTTGGCCAGAGCTTGCTGGTGCTGGTGTACGTGCGCAGGACAATGAACGATTTGAACTTATTTGTTATAAAGTCATGTCCTCGATCTTGTTTGTATTGAGTTATATGCGTTTTTTTTTTTTCTGTTTAGCTCCTGCTCTTGTTATTGTTATTTGCTCAGTTATGTTTGGTGTTGTCCTTTTTTGTGTTCATTCTAATTTTATCCTGAACAGTTTTTTTCTTATCTCCTTTAGCTTTTTTATGTGCCGCCTCTTCTTTTATTTTTGTTGTTACTTTTTTTTAAATAACTTCTTCTTAACTTTTATTCATGGACAAGATTTTTTTATTACATTTCTTGACAGGAAGAAGTTATAATAAAAGGATGTTCACGCAAAATTTACCGCAATAAGGATGTGCGTATCTAAGAAAAAACGGAAAAGACGCCATGGGACACGATTTAATGTTTGCGGTTGTTTCCTTTTTTTTTATTAAAGGATAACAAATAGAGGAACAGAGTTGGGAGCACAATCGTTTATGCTTAAAACCAATACATTCGTTGAAGTCCTTACTTTCAAATGAAGTTATCAAAATTTGTGCTAAACTTTATTGTCGACTTTGATTTGTGGCTTTAGTTTTTTCGAAATGCAAAGCAGGTAAGTCATATTATGGTTTGTTATGTGTAGATGTGGTCACCATGCACAAACGGACTGGGTTACGATCTGCTTTTAATATAGGAATCATTTCAACATTATGCAATGTTGGCTCCGATTTTATATTTAACTACTAAAAATAAGAAGAATTGGGACATATCATGATCATTAATAAAATCCGCTTGCCTAGACAAAAGTTAATTTTTGTTAATCGCACGCATTACTTGTGTCAAGTCCAGTTCAATTTACTGAAAAAGATAATGTGGCCTGGTTACTCGAAATCGCAATATATTTTAATATTTTAACTGACCAAGTGAGGAATTAAAGATTAACTAGTTCCTCGAGGAACTCAACCTAAAATTTTAAATATTTCCAAATGTTTTATTTTTTTAAATAATTAATAAATAAATCACATAATTGCAAGACGGACAAAGTAAGACAATGACATGAATGACATGATTTGCTTATTCGTTTATCTGATTAGTTTTAAACTTCCTTTGGGCTATTTTAGTCGTTACTGTTTCAATTTTAGTTTTTCTTATTTTCATTCAGTAAACGTAAAGTTGCCACATTTAAATTAGCAAACTTCACTCTAAGTCTTTCCTCAGATAGCTTACATTCCCTTCTTTCTTTGAAGCACAAACTTTCTGATTTTTCGCTTTTAATGCGCATTCAGTTCAAAAGTTTTGTCCTTTTCTTAAGTCCTACTGATCTTAAAACTGATAGCATTGCAAATTTTGTTGCTGCAAGTTGAAAGCAGAAGTCCGAAAAAATGCATTATGAAACAAAATCAGAAATATTTTTTTATCTGTTACTGTGGTCGTTGTGCATTAATTTTATATTCTACAAACAATTTTTGATAAATGTACTATGTATATCGGTCATTCTTTTAATAACTGCACACTTTGTTTTTTTTCTGACGTTTTTGAAACGAAATATCTCAAAAACTATAGTAGATAAGAAAAAAAATCTCTTAATCATTTTTGTTGAGAAAGACTATAACTTTATAAAAAAAGGTAAAAAAATTTAAATAATTTTGTTTAAACACTAATTTTTTACTGATGACGCGCACTATAGTATGTTTTTTCAACATAAAATTCGACATAGATTTTTTTTCATTTTTTTTTGTAATGCTATCTTCAATCAATCCTAAAAATGTATCTGCATTCAAATTGGAATTCCCGACATAACTTTGGAAAATATGAGTTTTTATAAAGGCGCCCATCAGTCTAATTATATGAATTGTATGCTATTTTCCATTTATGTTGATTTTTTTCCTATCTACTATAGTTTTTGAGATATTTCGTTTCAAAAAATGTTATAATAATAATACAGCTATTATAGCCTTCTTAGCTATTTAGCATTGAAGCTTTATACCAAGTAAAAAGCTTATTCAATAAAAAATGGAATAGAAAAAATTATCATGCACATTAATTTGTTATTTATTTTATAATTTTTTCTTAGCTTTATCGCACTTTCTCAACATACCCACTCACACCATGTAAAAATAGACATATATATATTAAAATAATTATATGTATAAATTTACGTGGTCCAAGGCATAAATGTTAGAAAAAATTTACCCAGCATGCTGTGGGGCTCGGACAACACAAACAAAAAAATTCACACCACCATTAAGCTACAAATTTAGCTACAGTTAGTTTTCAGTCTAAGCTTGAGTTGACCTTTTGACAAGCTAATGTTATAAACTTCGCAATTATTAATAAGAGTTGTCATGCGATTAAAAGGAGCTGTAGCCATATAATTAGTTCTACTAACCGGTTGGTAAAATAACTGATAAGAGTTACGAGTACTCCTCCGATTACTATTAAAATGTATATAGTTAAGAAGCTCTGGTGCAGCAAGAGACCCAGTTACAAGTTGATGCAGATAAAGTATATCCGCAATATTTCTACGCGAGCTCAAAGACTGCATATGTAATAACTTTAAACGATCCTCATAAGGAGGAAGGTTTAAAGGGTCAATCCAATTTAAGCCATTGAGAGCAAAACGAATAAAATTTTTTTGAATTCTTTCAATTCTATTTATATGAATATTATAAAATGGTGACCATACTTGGCTGGCGTACTCTAAGTGAGGGCGCACTATTGTATTATATAAAGTCACCGTTACTAAAGGGCTATTAAATTCTTTTGCCCACCTCTTAATAAAGCCAAGCAGAGATGAGGATTTTTTACAAATTTGATTAATATGCTCATTAAAAGTCAACTTAGTATCAAAATGTATACCTAGGTCTTTGACTACATCGACACGACAAATATTTTTATCTTTTAATTTATAATCAAATTCCACAATAGTTTTCTTCCTGGTAAAAATCATAGCTTGGCATTTATCAGGATTAAGATGTAAGTTATTCTTAGAACACCAAACTTCAAAGGATTTCAAGTCAGACTGAAGTGGAATAGTGTCACCAACCCCCTTTACGTTCCTGTAAATTTTCATGTCATCTGCATATACTAACAGATGGGAGTTTTTAATAACATGTGTAACGTCATTAATTGCTAAAATGAACAGGAGCGGCCCCAGGTGGCTTCCTTGTGGAACACCTGATGTCGCGTTAAATGGGGAGGAAAACACTCTCCTAAATTTTATTTGATACGAGCGATCAGATAAATAAGATTCAATCCAGCTGACAAAACTTAAGGGAAATCCAAGCTTCTTTAGCTTAAACAAAATCAAATTATGTGGTAATTTGTCAAATGCTTTACTGAAGTCAGTGTAGATGCAGTCAACTTGCCCACCAGAGTCTAAAGAGCTTAATGCAAAAGAAGTGAAATCAAGGAGGTTAGAAACTGTAGATCTGCCATTAACAAAACCATGCTGACGAGTTGTTATGACTTCACCACAGCACACCTTAACCTGATCGTATATAATATGTTCAAAAATTTTCGGTATTGATGATAACTTAGCCACGGGCCTGTAGTTTGAAACATCATTTTTACACCCTTTCTTGAAAATGGGGCTAATGTATGCATTTTTCCAAAACTTAGGAAAATAGCTTTCTTGAATTGATCTATTAAATAAAATACTGAGGGGTTGACTCAGCACAGAGCTGCAGTTTACTAAAACTGTCGCAGGAATACCATCCGGCCCGGAGTTGAAGTCATCATCAACAGATGAAATATATTTCTCTATGAGGTCAGGAGAGAAAGATATTTCATTAACCGAAACTAAAGGGTCGTTATCCATATATTCAAAATAGTTGATTTCAGGGCTAAATAAATCCGTAGAAAACGATTCATTAAACAAATTAGCAAACAACCCGGCTATAACTTGTGGGTCGCTAGTGAGCCCATCAACTGTTTTAAACTCAGATGGAAACCCGTCAGATTTTTTTTTAGAATTAATAAAACCCCAAAAATTTTTGGGGTCATGAAGAATATTCAGCCTTATTTTATTCAAATATTCAGAACAAACCAAAGCTGACATATCTTTAAATTCAAGAAACAGTCGCTGATAAGCAACAAGGTCATTACGGTCCTGGCTACAAACGTATTTATTCCATGCCCTATTACGGCCATTGCGAACTTTTTTCAAATCCTTTGTATACCAGGGGTACGAGGAATTATTGACGTACTTTTTTGTATATGGAACCGACAATGCTATGGCAGAAAAAAGTTCACCATAGAAAAATTTAATGCAATCATCAAATGTATTGTTATTAAAAAAAATGAGTAAGTCGTCTAATTTATTTCTTAAGTTTTCATTCAATTTTAAAAAGTCAGCTTTCTTAAAATTGAATTCGTAAATATTAATGGATGAACATGCATTAGTCAAATTTTCATTGTCAGATTGGTACACAATACTCAAAGGTGGATGATAGGAATCTACCGTAGACAGAGCATGGATAGCATTTCTTACAATAACATTGCTACTATTTGTAGCCAAGACTAAGTCAAGTTGTCGTCCATGGCAATTAGTTATACAACTTACTTGTTGTAAATTTGAAAGTATTTCGTCAACAAAAATTTGTTGTTGTCGAGTTTTTGGACAAGATGCATAAAAATATGTACCATCGTCCGAAGGAGTCCATTTTAGGTCAGGCAGATTAAAGTCACCTAACAACAAAATGTCGTCATTAGTGTCTAGTTCATTAATAATATATTCTACGGCCATCGAAAGACATTCGTAGACATCTGCGCTACTATTTGGAGGAACATAAGTGTTAAGAATGTATAAATTAGAGTTACAATGTGTGACCTTAACACATAACAGTTCAATATTAGATGCACAGGCAATTTCAACTAATGAACTGGTTAAATGATTTTTTATAGCTATTAAGACGCCTCCACCAACAGAAGAAAGATCTTCCAAGTGTCTGTCTCTTCTAAAAACATGGAAACTATTATCAAAAAGTTCCATATTGAGAAAACTGTTGTTTAACCAAGTTTCGGTAAACACGATAATATCCTCAGAGAAATTCTGAGTTGATAAAAAGATATCTTGCGTCTTGGAACGCAAACCCCTTACATTTTGATAGTAAAGGGATAGCCGTTTCAGTTTTTTGAATTGGAACGAGCAGTTTTATCATTTTTTTTCGATTTAAATTCTGAAATATAGATATTATCCACCCATGCTTTAGATTTAAGAATGGCAGAAACATGAGAAGATGCCACTGTTATTTTAAAAGACGCATGAGTTGGTTTATTACCGAGTTTCCTGCAAGAAACGAAGGCGTCGGCAGGAATAATTTGATTTTGTCTGATAAAATTTTTAACGCTGTCAGAGGTAGTATTGGAATGCAGTCGTGAAATAAAAATCGATTTTAACCTTGGTAATGCCTGCAGGGAAACCGGAGGCACAGAGCTATCAATCGCAACATCCACCCGCGGATTAACCGAAATTGACAGAGGATTATTTATAGTGGAGGAAGGAGATGAAAGATTGCTACTAGAGATTATAGCGGGAAAATTGGGAGTGGGTGAAGAGGTATTTAGAGAGCAATCCACGGGAGTTTTGTCACGACTGACGGCCGCACCGCCCACCCTCCCCACATTACCCAGATTTTTATTTAATTTCTTATTTAATTTCTTATTAGACTTTCTTTTCTTTTTTAAGGAAATAGCTTGTTTAGGTAAAGTGGAGATCGAAGGAGTGGAAGCAAAAACCATAGTAGCCTCGGTAATAGTTTTATTTTGCAAACTAACATCCGGTGAAATAGCCTCATTAAGGCTTTTTTCAATTTGGGGATAATAGTTAAGAATAACTCTGAAATTATTATTCAGATTGTTAAGATTTTCCCCAAATTGCTTAATTTTTTCGTAAAAGACCGACGGGGAAAGGGGTCTGCAAGATGGACAGTACCATTGCAGGCCCGAATGGACAGAGCATAATAAATCAGTAACAGATTTTGCTAAGTTTACACAAGAGGCATGAAACACCTGTTCACAGGGACCTGAACAGGAAAACATAGAATTCAATATATTTTGGCTTTTGCACTGATCTCTTAGAGAGCAAGCTAACAAATTTTCAGAGGAAAAATAATCCATCTTGAAATCTTAAAAAAAAAGAAAGCAATTTAAAATATTTTTAAAGCAGTGCAAAAAGGGTTAAAAATCAAGCAAAAAATTCACCCGCTAAGCAGCAACAACAAACACAACAGAATTTAAAGTCTAGCTTTGTATACGAACAAAGCACAAAAGCGAATCAAAAACAAAAATGTTGCACTGCTTACACTGATTTATTTTGCTTGCAGAAAGTAAGTTAATATTAACATGAATGTATGTTTGTGTGTAACGCAAAATAAACAAAACACAAAATTAAAGCAAAATTATTAATATAATCATGCAATTTTTCAGAAACGACACTAAATTAAACACAAAATTTATTAATTATTAATTGAGTAAAAAATTATTAGAAAATAATAATAACAAAATCACAATACACTTAAAAACACTACCGACACTGACAAAGAGACGAAGTCAACTGAAAAAAAAAACAAAGTTACAAAGCAGCTATTACAAGAATAACCGATATATTTCTGTATGGGGCATTTCACGTCAAATCTGAAACAATTTTATTTTTGCATCACTGGCTTTTTTGAAAACTATTTTTCTTTGGTACTGCAGTAGTTTCCATGTTTTTTTTTGTTAAGATATTTAGATAATATAAATTTTTGAAAAGAAACGTTTTTTTTAAATTCTCTTCAACAGAATTTTCATTTTTAAGCGTACTTTTCATGAAAAAAGATTGAAAATTTTACTGAAATGGTATTACTGTAAGATTTTCAAGTTTCAAAAATAAAACGTTATTTTTAACTATGTTCTATGTTTTTAACTATTTTCAAATTTATCGTAGGTATTGTTATTTATTTATTTGCCAAATTTACATATCAATATTTTTTGTCGAATTTAAAATGTTCATATTTTTAGTTATCAGTAATGACATTTGTATATTGTGAAAATCAATAGAATCGAGACTTCAAATGTACGTTTTTAGATGACGAATGTTCTTTTTCGTCATGGACATTAAAAAGTTACTTAAAATTCCAAAAATTTAAGCAAAGTTTTAACTTTTTTAACTACAAAAAAAGGTCAGCAACCCATTACGGCAGATTTGTTTGCGTATTTTAGCTAAAATCATTGTAATGTACTAAAAATGTACCGAAAATGTAATGAAAATGAACAGAACAGCGCATTACAGATTCAATTCGTTCTTTAGCTTCTGTGTCAAGTTGTGTGGCATAATAAATGGCAAACGTTTTTCTCGACAGCTTGAACATTGGTAAATTCAAGTCAAATATCCATATCATAACAAACAATCACCATGGTGCCTGGATCGCATTAAAAGAAGTAATCGAGGGCGTTTTAGGCAAGAATCGTATACAGCCAGACGATATAAAGAAAAAAGTTGCTGATTTACTATATTTTTTTCGAAAAAATCGGTTCATCCATGACGTTAAAACTACTCTTTTTACATTTTCACCTCGATGACTTATTGCGACAATTGCCAGAAAAATCCGATGAAATGGGAGAGCGCTTCCATCAAGTCACCATGCCAATGGAAAACCATTTCAAAACTTGATACATTGCTTGCAGAAGTATGTTGGTGGACAAGTAAAATAAGCGAATATGAAGATGAAGAAACTGAAGACCCGGATTACACTAGATATGAAGGACACACAGAAATAGATATGCCATTGAATCCTTTATCTAGCTCAGATTCAGATGATGAAGTTGAACCACTTACGAATGGCCAGCTTTAAAATGGTTAATGAGAGAAAGCAGAAAAAATCACTGATTTGCGAGTTTTTGGGAAAAAAATTAAAAAAATTGAATTTTTTTCGACCTTTTGCCATATAAATCGAAAAAATGCAGTTTTTTCGGGAAAGTTTGTTTTGCATTTTTTTTCTCTTAGGGGCCGTTCAAGTATTACGTAACGCAATTTTCGAAGATTTTTGACCCCCCCCTCCCCCCTATGTAACGCGCCGTAACGTTTTCCTCTACCCCCCCCCCCCCCCCCCCTTAACATTACGTAACACCCAAGTGACCATATTTACCTAAAAGTCACAATTATGTTGCGAAAAGTACCGGAAATACATGCGTATGTTGTTTATTTTCTTTATTATACCCTCCACGGAGGGTATATTCACTTTGTCATTTTGTTTGTAACGCATAGAAGAGGGCGGTGGTAGGTATAAAAAAGTATGTAGATATATTTTGATCAGCGTCACCACCTGAGTTGATTTAGCTATGTCCGTCAGTCTGTCTGTTCAAATCAGGTTTACGGAAAAACCAAGAAAGCTAATTGAATGAAATTAGCACACTCAGGTCAGACCTTCTTGCAGGCATCTTGCTATTGAAAATGGACGTAATCGGTTCATAGACACGCCTACCGCCCATACTCTATGTATATTTGCCCAATCCCATTTTGAAAAAAAATGCAGCGATTTTGATGAAACTTGGTGATTAGGTGTACATTTGAACTAAATTAAGATTAGGCTAGGTTTCAAGTTTCCAAAGATTCGCGTGGCACGGTCCTAATTTTTTAACCTCTATACCACCATGTCTCGTAAACCGTGCAAGATATTGTGATGAAATTTCTTTATTTTTTCGACTTTTTCATCGATTTTAAATTGCTTAGACTTTTTCAACCTCTCTCAACATTAACATTTTGCATATATTTACGACTTTTTCAACAGTTTTCAACCTCTTAAACATTTCACACTTTTTCGAATTATTTAACCTCTTCAACGTCTTTTTTTACTGAAATATATGTACCTACTTTGAGTGCAGTGTAGGGTATGTGAGTTTCGGCCTGACTGAAGATAACACCTTAACTTGTTCATATTGTTATTTAATAAAAATCACACATAATGTAATAAACATTTGCTTAAGCTTAAAATATGTTAAAATGGCGAAAAATGAGACGAACATATTTTATTAAAATGATAAAAGTTGATGGGATCTAGAACAGCTACAGCAATAAATGAGAAAAATAGGAAATCTTTCCACGCTTACATCTCTGGTTTTGGTTAACCAATCTCGAAGATGATAGTTTTAGGACATTTTGCTTGATAAGTGCTTTAATTTAACATATCATTTATTGCTGTAAATTATCTAGATCCCATCAACTTTTATCATTTTAATAAAATGTTTTGGCTGTAGGTATTCAATAAACATACACATTAAGAAAGAGTAGAGTTTCATTTCATTATACACACCTAATTTCAAATAACCACCCGCTAAAGTAGTTTCACTTCAAAAACAATGTTACGTAACGCGTTGTTCGAACCCCCCCCCCCCCCCTCCCCTGTAACGCATCGTAACGTTTCACAAGACCCCCCCTCCCCCCCTAATTGCGTTACGTAATACTTGAACGGCCCCTTATTCAATACCTACAACTTTGCTAAAAAAGACACAAAAACAATATTCATTACGGTTGACTGAGAAATTGCCGTGTGAAAATATTCAAAAAATTCTAAAAATCCAGTTTGAACGATTTTTTCCACAAAATCAGAAAATCCTTATATGAGCCAACTTGACAAAAGTTCTAGTTTTTACAAGTACTTTCACCGGCAAGTCTCAAAAATGAGTCCCAAAACAATGATCTGAAAAATGTTGCACTGTGTTATCGTTGTTACTCGTGTTGCTGCCTCCGCCACTATAACTATCTCTGTTCTTCGAACTTTCGGCACTTCTTACCGCAACGCCACTTTTACCTTTGTTTTCATGAAATTTTTTACTGCATGCACTCGACTGCTCTCATACGTTTCCAGCCATATCAACCGGAACGTAGTTGTTGTCAGAACGTGTTTTTCGCGTCGCGGCGCGGTACACGCTGTATATTTTTGATAAATAGTAGGTACTGGGTTGACGATTCACGGACTTGAGGAAATTAAGCGAAAGTTAAGGAGTCCGTTAACATTTTTAAAGTTAACTTAAATGTTAAGTAATCTGTTAGCCGAAATGTTAACTTTGCAAACTAACGATTAACGAGTTAATGCCCAGCTATGAAAATGTCTACTGGTAAAGTTCCATTTATTCTCCTTCTCTATAACCTTTTATGTTGACTCAATGTTACCATGCGTATGGTCATCTCCGACGCATTAGTTGTTCTGTTAAAAAATAATTTACATTCAATTATATGGCTTGATAATTTATTATTTACATTGCTTGTGACTAAAAGGTTCAATAACTTACATTTTCCTTCTGGCTATAGCATCATAATTTGACTAAATTTAATTTAAAATAAAAAACCACATATTCATGTTTATTTTTTATATATTCATATATATATATATTTATTGTTTTTGTTTTATATTTAATTTATAATTAATTCATTTTAGTATTTATAACATTTCTATTAGTTTATTATTGTTTAATTTAAAATGTTCATGTTTACGTGTAATTAATGTGTTTTTTTCCACTTCTCTTCTTTATTTGTTTTAATTTGTTTAATGTTCTTTCTTGTTTTTGTTAATAATTAATATTCATCGAGTTTTACAAAATATCACATTTTAAGCTTTTTGGATTTATCCATATAAGTAATTAATTAAACAATTTATAATAAATGTATTTATGTTTTTCTTCATTGAATTCAAGTTTGCAATTTGAAAAACGTAGAAAATTAAAATCAATATAGATTTCAAGCATAAAGTAAATTAAAAATAAATGTTGCATAGTTTCAAACTGAATTTTGTGTCACTATAATACTCAAGTGAAAAGAATTCTCACAATAAATTTGACATAAATGAAATAAAAAGAGCTGAATTTGACTTGAGAAAAATTTTATTAGATCTCGATGAAATTTCCAGCTTTCACTTGAGGCTTATTATGTGGTATGGTAATAAAATAAAAAAAAAATAAAATTAAAACGTTTTATTAGGCGTAAGCAAAATTTTCTACTATAAATACATATTGTGGTGAATTTCGAGTGTTTTAGTGTTTTGACTTTTAGTGATTTTTTTCATGAGTAAAATGGATTTTATTCATCTGGTAATTTTGGAAACATTTTTGCACGATTTTCATGAGATTTCAATTATTAAAGATGCACTTATTTTGGCGCTAATTTTAGATTTACTCTTTTTTGATTGAAAAAACACACACGTTAAAACATTTAAAATTGCTAGCATTTATGTTTTATTTCTTTTGGGTGTAATTATGTGCGTTTGCGTTTTAAAAAATTTTATATATTGTTTGATTTAACATTTAAAATTTGCATTTTTTCCTCCGAATTTATTAAATGCATATTTTTCTTAACTGTTGCTAAAAAGTTTAAACTCTTTCTAAATTTACTTTTCATTACTAATTTACATAGAACTATATATTTAAATTAAGAAATAATTATTTATTTCAATACGCTATGCTGTCAAAGGTAACAGTTGTTACAATAAGTAGAAACAGCGCCTATAATTATGCACAGTAGTTGCCGTTGTAGAATTCTACTTGTTGTTAGGTTAGTTTTCAATATTTTTTAGTGCATAGTTTCAGGCGCTCATTGTAACTAACGTGACAAATATTATAGTTGCTAGCACAGCTGTAGCTAAATGTATTTCCTTACAGCTCTTAAAGTATTTCAAGTATTAATGTTTTTTTGTTGTAATTTATTGTTACCAAAAAGTTTAAATGCAATTTAAGTTTTCTCGCTGTATATACAAAGTTTTTATTATTAAGCTTAAGTAGCTTACATATGTATGTAAATTTATAAAATACTTAGTTTTTAAAATTATGTAATAGATTTTACATTTTTACAGTTTCATGTTACTATTTTAAATGCATTTTTTCCATTATGTTGCAGCAGCTCATATATTTCCAGTTCGTTATAAAGTTGCGCATTCAATTTTTGTATGCATATCATTCGAAACATCAAAGGCTAATTACAAGTAATCGTATTTTTTTATTATGTACAAAAAATGCAATATTTTATACTGATTTTTTCTTTTAAATATTATTATTGTTTTTTAAAATAACTTTTTAGTGTTGAGAAAAAGCAATGACTTCCATTAGTTACATTGAAATGAATTTTATATTTTGTCTTTTTCATGTTGTTTTTTTTTCTATCTATGTAAATTTTTCACTTAATTTTACAGCAATAAATAACATACTTCTATATTTTAAAATTTTTTCATAGAGCTTTTTCATTTTTTTTTTTTATTATTATATTAGGCAGCTTTTGCTTCAGGTTGTGTATTTTACTCCATTTATATTTTATTTTAAAAATTTCAATTCAAATATTATTTATTTAAGTTTTAATATTAAATTTTAATTAATAGAGTGCAGCAGTACGTGTTACATTTAGAGTGTGTAATGTTGGAAAGTTTGATTTGTATTTACACCCAAACTTTTTTTTGCTTAAAACTGTTGATTAAACATCAATCTGTAATAAAAGTAGAAGAAAAAATAATACCTTCAGATTAAATGTTAAATTTTTGTTTCATAAATAAAAAAATTTGATGATACTTCCGTTTGGAACTCTCTAAAGAAAAAATTACAGTAATTTGTGCGTTAACACTTTTTTATGGTGATATATAAAAAGTTCCTAAAAAGCTTTGATTGGAATTCAAAAAACAATTTTGCATAGTTGTACAATGTTTTCAGTTGGAGAAAAGTGATGAATGCAAACACTCGTAGCGTGTTGTGTGTACTTTATGCTGTTTTGTCATTTCGTCTAAAAAATGTTTGATAGCGGACAAAATTATTGAAAAAGTCGACGTTTGATATATGTATGTATGTATATCGCATAAGTCGCTACAAGTCGGTATATATAAATTTATTTGCATTGATAAAGTCGGTATGTGATGGAAAGTATCAAAGAACAGCATTCAAAAATTCTATATAAGTCGAATAGTATCGAAGAAGAAAAAGTTAATAGAAATTCGGAGGATATGCACTACCTCGAATTACAAATTCACACTTCTGTGGATGTATTACACATTTAGGTGATATGTTACGATATAAAAAAAAATCGTTTCGTAATCGAAAAAAGTGTTATTATTATAAGTGAATTACATGAGAAACAAAAAAAAACATAAGCATATACATTAGGCTGTATCGAAAAATTAACGCCCAATTCCAGGTCCAAATAATGAAGTGGTAAGGAAAGAAATGGCAGAAAATATAATTTTTTCGATTTTAAAATAAATTCCTGGGTCCTCAAATAGCTGTTATTTATGAAAACAGTGTAGTTTTGCACTGTAGTCTATCTAACGGTACATTTTTTTGTTTCCAAAAAGCGTCTAAGGACTCGATTCATTGTCAAAAACAACCGATTTATGCAAATTTTCAGCGAGATCGAACAATGTGCTGGAGTGCCAGCAAAAAACTAAATAAATTTTTGATAAGAGGTTTAACTAATTAAGTCAAAATGTGCCTCTGAGGCACTTTGAAGCACTACTTGACTTTATTTCCCCACTATTTTTTATTATCACCAGGAACTTGCATTTGGCGTGTCTCGAAAACCATAAAGATATTGCAATGAAATTAAGTGCAATGTCTTTAGAATTACTTAAAACATTGACGGACGATTTTGACTTCATAATGACAGCATGGGATAGACCGACAATAAAAAACAAAAAAAAAAAAAATTGACAGTTTCCTCAGTTGAACCAAAATATTTTTGTTGAGGAAAAACTAAAATCGTCATCATTTTTGCTACTCCAAAAACGTTAGGAATATAAAATATTTCTCATATACACTTGCAAATCCATCACACCTTCTTCTTCTTCTTCTTGGGTGGCCATAACAACCCGTTACCAAGTTACGGCCGACCTCAAAAGCTCTCTCTAGAAGCCTCTGCTTCGCGCGCGCGTTTTGCAATCAGTCACACATAGGGTTTCCTCGGCTTGGTCTTTCCATCGGAGGCATGGTCTTCCTCTTCGTCGTCGCCTAGCGGCTTCCGCATCAAACACCTTTTTTGATATAGCTTCTTCGTCCATACGCACAACATGTCCCAGCCAGCGCAGACGTTGGATAGTGATGCGCTTGACTATGTGAATGTCAGCGTAGAGTTCGTACAGTTCGTGGTTCATTCGAATACGGTAGTCGTCGCCAACGTGAACAAGATCGTAGATTTTGCAAAGAGATTTTCGCTCAAACACCCCAAGCGTGGCTGCATTAGTCTGTGACACAACCCATGCTTTTGCGCCATGGGGTAGCACGGGTATGATAAGCGTCCTATAGAGTGTCAGTTTTGTCGGGCGAGAGAGGTCTCTACTACTCAATTGCTTACTGAGACCATAGTAACACCTATTAGAAAGAGTTAGTCTTCGCTTTATCTCCAGCTTTATTATCCATCACACCTCCCATCATAAAATTTTGATAAGAAAAAGAAAGGTCCTCACTTTCACTTCATAACTCAAAAGTAGTCCATTTCACCGAAAAATAGTCCATTTCACCCAAAATGTATTACTAAAGTATGTCATCTGTTAACCCTAAACGTCTTCATCTTGCGTTTTTATTTCATTTTGTTGGAGTCTCCAGTCTTGAATATCAATTCAAATTAATTTAAGTTCTGATCATTTTGGTTCAATCCCGGACGAAATACCATTAAAAATACTCAAGATGTGCAGAGTGACGCTCAGGAGTACTTCACTGAAAAGCTATTTTTTATTTCTTTTAGGTTTAAAGATTTCAGAAAGACTGAAAACAAATTGCTTTAGTTAGATTGATGGCGATACGATATTTTTGGATCTAATGGACCTGATAGACCAATAAATAAATGGTATCTCAATTAAAGCGCAGGATTTAGTTTTTGCATTAAGCTTCACTTCATTTTTGCAGAAATAAGTGAATTTAGAAATCTTGAAGTTTTTTTATTGTGACTCGATGTAAACTTAAACAATAAAAATACAAATATAATATAGATTTCAATATAGGAATAAGAGTATATTTACCGAAATGTTCATGAAAAAATGGCTGGCGACACTCCTCGAGAGCATATAGATGACGTGTAGAATAATTGGTGCCGTTGCACTCGATGACATGACATGAGGCAGTCTTTGAATTGTATTCCTGCAAGAGAAAATAAAAAATTGGAAACATTTAACATGGGTTTATAAAGTGAGGGATGTTCTTATAAACTACCTGCCTAAAAATAAGTCTACTATAAGACTTTTTAAAATGTATAACCAGTTAGGTCTTTGAAATAATTTGGAAGTTTTATTACCGGAATTTAATAAGTGTTCAATGAATGAAAGAACTTTCTATTCAGTTCTAATTGTGCCCAGTATTCACTAAGATGCAAATTTTCTTTATTGAATTATTATTCTATGTCGTTGCATATTATGTACAGAGACGTCTGTGACATTTAACCAAACTACCGTTAATCTTAATTTACTAATTCATTTGACAGTTTATTTTATTGCCAAATAAAAGAACAAATTCTCAGCAAACATATGACAATGAGAGCTAAACCCACACACAGACTACGGGCGCAATGACAACCAAATAAATGAACCAATTTGTGTAGAGTACAAAACATTAAGAATTTAATAGAAAAACCCAACTGCAACAGTAACACCATAAACAACAACAGCAACAAAAATCTAACAATTGTACTTATATTGAACATTTAACATTGTCTCTTGCTGGCTACATCCTAAGCTGTCTGGGTATCTATGTACCTCAAGCTCTCAGCATTTTTGTATAGCCAGACACCCTACATAGTTCCTGTTGTTACCCTTTTTAGTAAATTTTATAGAGTACAAAAATTTCACTCCATATGAGGCTAAGTTTATAAATATTAAGTAACATACGAAAGCATACTGACCCAGTAGGAAATGAGTCATTTTTTAAATGTCATGCCAGAAAATACAGTAAGTTTTGTGGCGCAAAATTAACACAAACTATTAGGCTCGAATTTATGTTAAAATTTTTATTTCAACAATATATTAGCTGGTTACTTGCTTAAGAGATATTTTCGGGTGGTTAGTAATTGGTTAACTTAATGGTTAAATAGTTAGTTAAAAAATTGGTCACCAACTGCGAAAAATTAGTGTTAACATTTTGATAGCAACCCATTTAACAGACTCGCTAAAATTTTGACTGAGGAATCAACATTGCATTATAATCCAAAGGCTGTTGTGGTCAACTTTTACAATATATGTGAAAAGACTGTGGCACATTAAATTAAGATATTCTACCAAATTCAATTTTGGTCCAACCAAATGATGACTACGACAAGCATTTGAAAGAACTCAGAGGTGCTTTTGAATTTATTAATCTTTGCAAGAAGCTTAGTTCTGACTACTGGGAAGATTCTTAAATAACACTGCTCTGCTAATTTCAACTTTCGGATAGATTTTTGTACGCTGAATACGAATCTGTGCTCCAAATTTGTCTATCACGCATAGCTTTTGAGAAAATGGGATTGGAACCACTAAATAAGGCGCTTTTAACAATTTTTGAATAAGAGTGAGCTAGTGCCGGACTCCTAGAATCTTCCAAAATATCTCAAATTAAATCTTGTTATTTTCGCTTACGATACCAATAAATTAAATTTCAATCGCATCTGACCTTGCAAGATTATGGGTAGCCCTGTGGGCTTTTGAGTGTAGTCGTGTCAGTAGCCAATATTCTGATTGAGAGAAAGTGACAAGTTTTAATTTGAGACATTCTTAAAGCAGTGGAGTCATTTCATCAAAAGCTTGGGGGGGGGGGGAGGGGGTGGTGGCGAGAATTTAAATAACATATTGAATCGATGATATTTTGAATTGAATCGATGTAATGTATAGTAATATCAGATCCTTGGGGGGGCCAATGCCCCCCCTAGTCCTACACAATTGATGCCTGTTTTAAAGGTTCTGATGTTACGGGCTTAGTGCCTACGATTATTTATAAATTCCCAAAAACGCATATTCTTGGGGGTTTTAACTACCATTTTCTCAAAAACAATACGTGATAGACAACTTTCGACTCGTGTTGAGTGTTTAAAAATTTATCGATAACACCTAGACACTACTCATAAGCATAACCCTTGTAGACTAGTGTAATTTGGCAAAAAAAAATTTCTGCAAAAAACAAGTTGCTTGCTTAGTTATGTGAAAATAGCGAAAATTACGTCGTACACGATTGACCAAACAATATGTTCCACATTGTGTCTGCATGGTATGTTTCTAAGTACCAAGTGTGACAATTTGGCTAAATCGTTACAGCCAAGTTTATAAATTTTAATATAACATTTATAAATGTGCGCTTGTGTGTGCTCTTATTTAAATTTACATTTTATGCACAAACAAAGAAGAGGGTCGTTTTCACTGAGGCTCATTAATTATACCATTTTTTTCCGGTGCAATTTGTTGCCAAAAAGACAGAACAAATGGGATAAACAGGACAACGACAGCAGCAACAGCAACAACGGCAACAAACAATTACGTTTTCAAATTTGTGTGTGGCAGACAATTTTATTGTTCATATAAACTTGAAAATTTACATATGTGGATACATAGTATGGTATTGGGAGAGTTAAGGTGTAGGCAGTCAAAATTGTCGTGGAGGGTTGCATTGAACTAAGCTTAAGCTGTCAACGACATATTGCAGATTTTGTTGTTGTATCTTTTTACTCTGCAGCATATTGGCAAATTTCAATAACTTAAAGTGTGAGAAGATGTTAAGTTTTTAATATTTATTGGCAAATACAGACAATTTGCTATGGCAACTTAAGGGCTATTTTATAAAGAACTAGCTATCCCGGCAGACGTTGTTCTGCCCTTACCGGTAGGTGGCGCGAAGCTGTATGAACTCATGCTATGGAATGTTAAAGCGAATCAGCCCATTTTTAAAGCGAAATCAACTTCTGTCCCTACTCTTTTACATAACGTACCTTACTGCTAGGTGGTGCGATGAGTTTAATTTATTATAGTTTTTGCGTTTTATATTATTACCAAGTCTCAATCATCTGCATCTAATAATTGCTGATATATACAAAATGTTGTTTTATTCGAATTTTCTCATTGAAACTTCTTTTTTCCCGTACTCATTCATCTGCATCACCTATTTTGGTATTTTCTTATATGGAAAGCGTGGTACGCACGGTCTTAGCTGTGCCTCCTTATATAAAAGATACTTGTTGTAACTTCCATGTGAATCGATGCAGTGGTCTTTGTAAAAATGCTATTTCAAAAATATTTTTGTATGAGGGCCACTCTAAATAAAAGTTTTGTAGGCTTAACTATGCATCTTAACATAAAAGTTACGTGGTGTAAATTCGGTATGAATTGATTAACCGGTCATAGTGAAAATGATTTTTTTTAAAATATATTTGTATGAGGGCCACCCTAAATAAAAATTTTATAGGCCAAACAGTGTCTCTTAATATAAAAGACACGTGGTGTAAATTCCATGTGAATCGATGTAGTGGTTTTTGTGAAAATGATATTTTAAAAATATTTTTGCATGAAGGCCACCCTAAATATGCACCTTAAATAAAAATTTTATGAACTTTACTATGTTTCTTAATATAAAAGGCACGTGGTCTAAACTCTATGTTAAACGATGGACTGGTCATTGTGAAAATGCTATTTTAAAAATATTTTGTGTAAGGGCCACCCTAAATATGCAGCCTAAATAAAAGTTTTGTAATCATAACTATGCCTCTTAATATAAAAGCTACGTGGTGTAAATTCGGTGTGAATCGATTCATCGGTCTTCGTGAAAATGCTATTTTAAAAATATTTTTGTTTGAGGGCCACCCTAAGTATGCGCCTTAAATAGAAGTTTCATAGACCAAACCATGTCCCTTAATATGAAAGCTACGAGGTGTAAATTCCATGTGAATCGATGCAGTGGTCTTTGGGAAAATGTTTTTTTTAAAAATATTTTTGTATGAGGGCCACCCTAAATATGTAGCCTATATAAATGTCTCATAGACTAAACCATGTCTTTTAATATAAAAGCTACGTGGTGTAAATTCCATGTGAATCGATTTATCGGTCTTCGTGAAAATGCTATTTCAAAAATATTTCTGTTTGAGGGCCACCCTAAATATGCCCCCTAATTTTTCCCGCCGTAAAAACCATCCTTGAACTTCAACGAACATTTTAAAAAAAGATTTGGCCAAATTGGTCCAGGCGTTGTTGAGTTATGCGCTTACCAACACATTTTGCGATTCATTTTTATATTATAGATTATTGATGTTCCAGAGAAATTTTTTAAATTTTATTCTGAAAAATCGCTTAAAAGCAAGCAGAATTATAAACTTCTCAGTCAATATGACTTCTTTTGAATGGGGATAGCTCTTATGAATATTCTTTTTCGTTTTGAATACCACAACTGTCAAAAATTCTTAAATTGAGAAAGCAAAGTCAAGCGACATATCAAGATTACATCAGGTTAACCACAGTCAAGTAATAGGGAAATTTATAGTAGGTGTAGCCGATACCAAGGGTTACTCAAAGTCAAGCGACATAAATATGTGACATCAGGTTTATTAAAGCCATGTGAAAGAGATATATTGCATCGGGTTATATAAAGCCAAGTAAAAAAAGAAACGTAGCTACAGCCAAACGACAGAAAGACGAAATATCGGATTAACCAAAGGCTCAGCTTCGGCTTATTGAAAGGCAATTGACGATGAAATGTAACAATGAGACATGAAGCTAACTAAAGTTGAGATAGCGAGGAATGCCAAACGACAAAAAAACATAGCATCAAGTTGACCAAAGTAGAGTGTCAGCTAAACGTAACATCGGCCTAAACTAAGTGATAGAAAACCTACGGCCTCTTGAGAACAGGAAATCACAATGGGTAATTTTTTGTTTCCCACCGTCCATCGCAGTTTATCAGACAAAAAAGCGCTTACTTTAAAATGGCGTGTTTCGTTTTTGCCAATTTGAAAATGGCGGCTCAAGATGGCTTTCACAATGGAAAAGGTAACGTAAAATATTGTAAAAAAAATTATTCAAAAAATCAAAAAATATTTGTTTGTGGTTTGAATGATCTAGAAATTATTTGAGTTTTGAGAATTTACGGAAATTTTTGATTTTTGCGTTAATGAAAAAACAGTTTTGTTCAAAATTTCACCATCCTATCACTTTTTCCTCATAAGTTAACAATTCTTTAAAGTTCTTAAGACTGGCCAAAATATTAATTTTGTTTTATTGTAGCAAGGTTTTCCTCTACATCATCAATTTTTTTTCGATAAAATTTAAAAAAAATCTGTTTTTATCACTAAATGTCCCAACATTTTTAAATCCAAAAATATATATTTTTGAAGTGAAAACTTCTTATGGCACGATGTGCGGCTGAGGAAAAAAGTATAAACTCGCGACACCGACCGTCATCGGGATTCCCCGTCATGAATGCGATAGTAAAATTTGAATGTTCTATTGTTTCTTTTAAATAAATATTCCAAGTGGAAGACAAAAAGCAAAGCAGACACACTAACTGACACATTCCATTCTCATTCAACGATTGTAATGCTTACATGTTTGTTTCTTTCAAATTCCGCGTTGTTTCGTTGACAAATTGAGAATGAGAGCGAGAGTAAAATTTGAATACATATTCCGTTTTTGTCTTCCATTGCATTGCCATATAAAAAAAAGAAGCACACATACCAATTAACACACTAACTTGCCATTAAACGATTTGTTTTCACTTCTGTCGGCACTCCCGGAGTGCAACCCGCCGTTTTTTTTTTTCAATATTTTACAAAAATTTCTCTTCAGCTTTTCTGTCATGAACGTCGTCTTGAGCTGCCTTTTTAAATTGTTCAAAAATGACACAAGCCATTGTAAAATAATTGATTCCATGAAAATTTTAAGCCCGGTTAAGCCATTTGATTTGAAAAACTGCGATTGACTTCACAAAAAATTACCCAATATATTGAGAAAAATATTTTTATTCAAAAAAAGTACAAGAAATAAAGTAATTACAGAATTTTATAACCGCGACGATTTGTTAGCCGCATGCGAATACACATTCCTGTAGTCGATGCTTGGACACTGGGAAAGCCAATACCTCTCAACCTCAAAAAAGGCTTTTAAATAAATAAGGTATTTCTTTAATCCATCTCTTAATATGCTTATGAATTTTACTTAGATGTTCACCTTTATATTCGTGCAAAATTAAAGATTTTCTAAGATCGCGTGTAATCTATAGATATTTCATAAATTTTCTACTAAGCCACTTTACCCCACAATACGCTTAAATCCATCCTAAATCCATGCTCAGTTAATAAAATATTTTCGAACATTAATCTTTGCACTTATAACCCTTGAGGAAATAATTCAAGGTCTCATATTTTTGCCACAAACATACAATCCAACGAAAATACGTCATGGGTCCTACATTCGCTTACCCTTTTCTGTGCTGTTCTATTGCATGTAGCGCTTAATGGTACCAGACTTTGACATATTGCTGCAAGCGTCTCAAGTGATGCCGCTTCCAAACACTATTGTAACAACTACTACCTACAACAACAATGTTGTTAACACAGCGACAAACACAGCTTGGCATCAAATACCATAAAACATATATACATGCATGCATACGTGTACAACAGGACCAACACCAACACCAATGCAAACAGGAAAAATTCATTTCTGTCACATGAAATAAATGTGTACCAATATTTTTTCCATTTTTTTTTTTTTGCCGATGTTTGGGAACTCAGTTTGATACCAACAATTGCGTCCAATTTACGCTAATGGTCAGGTTTTATGAAAAATTACATTTGCGGTAAGCAGAAGAATGACATGGAACAGCAGTAACGGCAGCGCTGATAAATACAAGCAGTGGAATGGTAAATGCAAGTAAAGTTTCCACCCGTCTCGATTGTCCCGATGGCTTACTAATAGTGCCCCGATTTTTCATTTGAAGTTGAATAAAATAATAATGATGTTTGTTCCGTAAGACCATATATGTTTGTCATTCCACTGTCCTTGATTTCAATGTCTTGGAACATTATATTATTTGGCATATCTTTTAAGTTTTTAATAGTCTTTCAGAGGACAGAAGTTTTGTTGAAATGAACTTAGAGGTTCCCAAACATTAGAAATTTTTGAAAAAAGATGTATCCAAAACTTTTTTTTGCTATATGTATCTCTGTAAAAGATAGTTTCTCAGCCAATAGGTTTTTTTTACATTTTAAAAGAATTTACAAATTCGAATATATAGAGGTCATCCAATGCCGATAAGTCTTCCTAATATAAAAATTTATAATTTTTACCTTCAATGAAGCGGAATGAGAATAAGGATCAGTGGTGAAACCGAGCCAATATTTTATTTTCCTTAAAACGGCTCTAAGCATTATCAACGGCTTTCAAAATCAAAATGTATGGTCCCAAATTAGAAACAACTGATTTATAGGACCATACAGTTTATCTAATTGGGAACAAAAAAGTTAAGTAATCATTTCAAAAGAATTAAAATTCTCAGATAAAGATTTCACCAAAGCAAACTTGTCAGATTAGTCGTTCAAAAGATATTGAAATATAATAAGTGAAAATATCTGTTGATCTTAAGCAGTGATGATGAATGTTCTTATTCACCATCATTGCCTTCACCGTTATTCGACGCACAAGCAAGCGAAAAAAAATCACAGAATTTCAACGCTATCCATGCGCAGCGTTGACTTGAACTCAAATGAAAACAAAAACAAAACACAAAGGCATAAGCGACGGCGCCGCATTGTGTCTTGACGAAAATTTTGAAGAAAATTTCCATTCAAATAATTTTCAGAGTTTTTAGCTTCTGACTAGATCACAGATGGTCACATAAATCAGTTTATAATGATTTTGAACCAAAAATTAGCTTTGAAAGCCTATCACACCATTTTTTTTTTTTTTTTTTGCTCAAAGAATATTAAAATATTTTAATAATACTAACAAAAGTCTCATCTTAGAATATTCAGATCTAAGTGCCTGATTTTGAGCACAAATGTTCATTCTTCTTTAAATTTTTATACGAAAAAGTTTCATCGACCTTAGGCGACCGCTAATATTCGATTTTGGAAATTTATATGGGAGGTAGGGGCTTGTATTTATTTTCATAACCATGCACTAAGAAATCGTCATGTACATTTCAGAGAGGAAAATTTCCAAAAAGAAAATCTCAGTGTTCAGTGCAAAACTTTCGGAGTATTCCAGATCTTTGAAGAGAAAAGTGTTTTAATTACAAAATATAACGAAATTGTTACAACGGACAAATATTTAAAAACTAAACGCGAAAAAAAATTGTTTCTTTATTATATTTCAAGTCACCCTGTAAAGTCATTAAATAAAAATTAAAGTTTTTTATTTATTTCTTCAATGGTAAAATAATACACTTTGAGCCGCTCAACTGATAGCCATATCAATTGTAGTAGTAGTTCCGTGATACTATTGTTAACAGAGATAAGGAAATGGTGCTCAGATCTGTTATGGTAAAAGTGTTAAGAGTGCTTAGTTCTAAAAATAAATGTGTAAAAAACATATGCTACATATGTTGAATATATATAAAAACACATGCTACAAAAATTAAATTTGACTTAAAGATATAACAACTTTGGCAAAAATGATTTTCATTATTCTAAGAACATAAGACTCCTTCAATTGACTTCTCTGAATAAAATGCAAAATAATAAAAAAAAACTAAATTGCTTAAAAGCTTTGTTCTTCAAATTGGAAAAAATATCATTTTAACCGCTAACCAAAGTTTGAACTCACTCTATAAAAATTGAGTTTGTCAGTATGGCCAACCCTTAGTAAAAGTTTTTTTCAACTGCACTGTGGTTTCTTTGACCTGATTTTCTTGCCAAAATACAGGTTATACAAATGCTGTATGCATCTTTCGCCATTGTGATTTTTAAAATGGAATCACAATGGTTTTGCTTAAATATTTGGCAGATGAAGCATTCCATTTGACTTTGAAATGGCAATGAAAAGCTAAATATTTATTGAAAACTAAATTTCCACTTGACTTAACTTTTAAGAAAAAAACGAGAGTTTACAAAAATTAAAGAATTGAAGCTTATTTTCGAAAGAAGGCAATATGTGGGATATATAATTTAAACTGAAAAAATTCATATAATAATTTCATTCATGTCATTTATATAGTTTATATTGAAAAGCTATAGCCAGATGAAGACAGATAGCCAAATCCTCTCATTTCATTAAAAGCTTTTAAAATTTAGCTTATTATTAAAATAAAATATTTTATGTGTCTGCTGTATAAAATCTTATATGTCCTCTCAATTATAGTGCTCGAAGACTACCTTTGATAAAAAAGTCCTTCGAAGTGAATAAATAGTAGAAAGTGTATTTCCAAATGTTACCGTGATTTCCTTTAAAAAACGATGAAAATGGCACCGTTTATTAACTTTTCTTGGCACGAAAGGACATGCCGCAAAAATTAATGTTCACTTGGATTTAATTGGATTGGATTGACTGGATTTTCGTTACAAGTAGCTTCAAAAAGTTTTGAAGTTTTGCAAGCCTATTTCATAAAAATTACATTATGTTTTAAAAATTAAATGACATACTATATTCGTTATCGGCGTAATCGATAACACGTTAATATTAAATTTCATAAAAATCAGAAATATTCCTTACGAATCAGTTTGCTATTTTAAAGCCGCTAATTTCTTCTTTTTTTTTCAAAGCTTGAGCCCAAAAACACATTAGTATCGTATATCTCAAGAATCAGACCATATTTTAGAAATCGGATGCCGAAATTAAATTTTTTTCAGAATTCAATTTCATATTTACCAACAACGACATTTAAAATCTTTTATCGCAGACTTTCCAAATTTTAGCCAGCTTTGTGCAACCACTGTGCAATGCAAAGTTAACGTGACAACAAAACGGTGGCGCCGCCGTCATCGTTTGGTTGATGTCTGACGCGACGTGACAAATCCTATTACAGATGCGGCCAAAAAGATAACAAATTCACGTCGTTGCTGTTGTTGTTGTTGTTGTTGTAGCTGTGTGGTTAACTTTAGATTTCACATTTGCCGGTGTTTTCACACCAAGCACCAACACCATTTGCTACATTGATAACATCAAAGTCAACAATTTTTGGTCGATTGTTGCAGTCAGGCCAAAACACGTCCCAACGAAACGAAAATAATTCCTTTATTTTTTTTTGCTTTTATTAATGTCACATGATGGTTTATGACACGGCTACCAGTCTCAGACACAAACTGGGGGGGTTGGTGTTTATCTGTCGCGTCTGATGACATTGTGGTCTTCCTGTTGGCGTTTACTTAGTTAGCAGGTTTAATATAACGCGTTAAGTAAACAGTAAAAGTTAAATGTTATTAAATCGATGACCATGTTGTTTACCATCGGCATGTTGGAGCAAAGGACGGGCAATTAATTTGGCATAAATTTGACAGAATTTTTATGATTTTGTTTTTGTGTTTTTGTAATAAATACAATCGGTCTGATGAAAATAAATGGTTAGTGCTTTTTCTTAAATTAGGAGGGAACACAACGCATTTTACGAAAGAGATTACTATGGCTCGGATTGAAACTGGTGGTGACCAAAATCTTCAATCTCTTGTGACAATAACATTCAAAAGTATTGTAGAAAATTTGACCGGAGCCGATGTTCCATATTGATTGTTCAACCATGTCTTTATAGTAGTACTTTACCGAGAACCGATAAATATCGTTATCTGCTCGGTCCCAGTAACGATAACAATAAAGACCCCATATTAAAGAACTATTTCTTATATTACTGATGACGATAACGAAAAAATTCTGGCGATATCTCGTTCTGGACGATAATGTAATGCTTATCGCACGATACGTAAAAGAAAAACAATGATACGTACAATAAACACTCAATTATTGCCGAGAATGAGATATTCGGCCGAAGTTCCATACTAAAAAAACATTTAAAATGCAATATCTTGGCGGCTATGGTAGTGGGCATTTTGAAATTGTGTTCTAGATTTTATATTGTCTATCCTAAGTACCCTACGAAATATGGACGGTATTAGATAACGGAATATGGCATCTATGGCAGCTACAGTTGTGAAACCTGACATGCAAATGTAAAATGTTTATGCCAAGCAACTCGCTAAATGTGAACGGGATTGGAAAATGGATCTAAGCTTCTCTCATACAACAAAAATTCTTATATTACGATCCTTAGTACTTATACGAAATTGCGAAATTCGGTACATGGACCCAATTGCCTGCAGTACGGACTGCGTAAAATATAGGCGGGGTTTATAAAGGAGCAGTGCACGGGTAATCTTAAATACATAAATGTAAACGAGAATAACCGAGAAAAATAGGCGATAATGAGATGAGAACGATACAGATCAAAAATTTCTCGTACGAGAACGGTACGAGATGATAAACTTGGCACCAATACGAGCGTGATGCGACAATTTTTGAATGATCGTATCGTTCTTGTACCGGTAAAGCACTACTTTTAAGCTTACCGAAAAGAGATGCCGAGATGATTTTTTTTTGAAGTTATTCGGAAAATGCTAGAGGTCACAGCTGACCTTATCCTGAAAATATGTTATTCTTAGGATAATTCTGTGCAAGTGTTTACACATACATATTTAGTGCGCGGATGTCCTTGAAATTTTTTTGAGCTTGAAAAATGCATTCTTTGATGAAAAATTCGTTCAAAAGATTCAAGTTTGCGATACTAAAATGATGGTCATCTAGACAACAATATTTTCCATTTTCAACTTCATAAGAATAGCAAAAATTAAGCTTCAATATTCTTTTGTTCAAATTCGTCAATAAAAAAAAGAGTCCGTATAGTATTTCTGGAGCATCCTGTATTAAAAAAAACTCAAAAAGTAAATGAGATCTGCAAATGGTCTGATTGTAAGGACGGCCAGTGAACAATGTTGTGGCCGCTTTAGTTAACTACAAGAGTTACCTCGTGTTGTCTCTCCCTCAAGTAATTTAAAATAACAACAAATATCACACACACATACACTAACAACACATATTACGCTGAGAGAAAATTATAAAGATTTTCCAATTTATTTCTGTATGTGCAAATACTTTTACAGACGATATCGTAAAATTAAATCGGAACAAATAATTTGATTTGGGTATGTTGTTAAATAAAAACAAAAAAATTTGGATTTTGAAGCTGAAGGTGGCATTGTAAGGGTCCAAGCAGTACAAAACACCTTTATTTTTTTCGTTACATTTTTTATTTTCAATTGGATATCGTTTGGAATATATTGAATTCCTTTTAGATATTTTCAGTCAGAAGCCGGGTTGAAATAAGAAAACTTTAGCTTGATACTAAAATATTTAGTTTTTGGGTTTAAGTACACCGATTATTACTCATTTTTTTTTTTCAGTGTAAACCAACACAAAGGGGGAAATAAACAACAAAACCTACACACTTATCAATGACAGTGGGCACTTTGTTGGGTTTTAGTTTTGTTTTGGCGGCAGTAAACATTTATTTTAACAGCTTTTTTTTAATGAAACAACAACATAAAATGGCCAAAAAAAAAAACAAACAACCAAAATGGCCAAAGGAAGTACGCAAATCAAAAGCAAAGGAGTCAAGCAATCAAGGACATAATAGCAAACAGTAAGAGTAGGAAGTAAAAGCATACTAATCGCGTATGCAAAAACAAAGCGCGCCAAATGAAGAACGGAAATTGTTGCGGCATTAACTTGGCCAAAACCAAAAGCCAAAGCTAAGGCCATTGTTATGCTGCTGCTTCTACTTTCTATGGCATTTGAAATGTGCGCTTTGGTGTTGTGCGGCATCTGTCGCTGGAGGTGTCGGTTGCAGTGTAACAAAGAAAAGCAAAAATGGCGTCATCGCGCCTTTTATTTACATGTGACAATCGGTGTGACACAATAAAGTTCAATGCACAAGGGATGAGAGTGTCACTATTTGTTTGTTTGGTATTTTTTTTTTTGTTACATTTTAGTAACATATGTGAGAAAATTTTCGACGATATTGTTGTCGTTGGTTGATTTTCAAGAATGAATGTCATCGAACACACTAAATAAAATTTTTTAAAATGTGTTAAGCTTAGAACTGATTTTAATATAATCAAGATACATCAAAAATAATCACATGATTCGCAGCTACTATGCTGAGATCACCTGCACTATTAGAAACTTAAAAAAAACAACAACAAACAAACACGTAAATACTAAAATTAATGTCAAAAATCGTTTTCGATCCGCTGTTTGAACTAACCAATAATGTCGATAACCATCTGTGGTATAAGTTAGTTCCATATCAATTCTTCTGTTTCAACTTTTCTGTCTCTTATTATAACAGCATCTCTTGTGATCACAAAATAAGCGGGTCAAAGTGGTAAGAGCATAACGTACGGCTAACATTGGCGAGTTCACCGAAAAATTGCTTTTATATTTAATTTATTAGAACATAAGAAACTTGCGTACATAACGCCTGCAAGAAATTTGTGACATCAATATGTTCTCAAGACAGAAAGTACGAGTAATATGTTAGGAGCGTCCAAGCAAAAAGAAAAAATATATAGCTTCTTAAAGGGCTATACCAGTGTAATCCATGAAAAATTAGGCGATTTTCGCGAATTTTTTTAAAAGAAAGAACTCGATAGAATGTTTTGAAGTTTTTTGGACATAATAAGGTATATTTTCAGCTAACGGAATTATGTGCTGTCTTCGGAGGTGCCAAAAAAAAAGTTCCCCAACTGCTGACATGATTCCGGCGGAATGAGCAGTTGAAACAAAAAAGTTCAAAAAGGTTATTAAAGTTGAAGGTATTTCATATATAATGACCTACGATTTTTGACAAATATCACAATATATAACAAAATGGCGTAGTTCTGAAAAAAGTGTCGTTTTTTGGGGTAAAAAAAGGTTGTTTTTTTTAATGCAAAATTGTCAATTTTCAACCAATCAAAAAGAGGTCATTGTATAGTAAATATATTCAAAAATACTCAGTTTCAATTTGAAGTCGATCGGTCAATTTCTCTTTTTTGAGTTATGATGTCAGCAATTTTGAAAAATGTCGCTTCGAGAAAAACGCGTTTAAAGTTTCAACTATCGGCAGTTTTACCTGCGAGAGGTCGCTCTTTGGAACTATTCAAGATACGACCTTGCCGCTTTCATAGGATATTTTTGAAAGTATAAACTATCGATAGTTTATACTATCTAAAAATCAAAAATCGATTTTTTGAAAGTGTCACACTGGTATAGCCCCTTGGAGTGTTACTAGGAGGAAAACCTGACTTTTAGCTTAAGCAGTTTCTTGAAATTAATATCTGCTGAAAAAAATCTGAGTGTTAGCAAAAAATATAAGTTTTTGAAATTTTCCAAAATGTTGGGGAATTGTGAGACATCATCTCAATTAAGTCCAAAACGAAAAATATCTTTGTAAAATGTTTATTGAATGGTTGGAAATTACATGAGAATTAGATTATTTTCCAAAAAAAAAGTCAAATAAAGAGATGGAAATTATTCGGATTCTGAATTTGGGGACGTAAGATAGCCTACTAAATGAACAATAAAACTGAATAAGCTAGTTCATTATTATGTTCTTATGACCAAAGGCGGAATGCGATATGGGCGAGCATTAATGATGATTTTATTTGTTGCAAAAAAGCTATAAAATGTACAAGACTTTAATACGGTTAGAATATTTCATCTGGCTTTATATAATATATTTGATGCGAACTGCATAAAAGGACCTCGTGTAGCAAGCAGATCCTTTTACACAGATCGCATCAATTTACAATTTTGTATAATTATTTCTAAGCAAGAAACTCTAGTTTTCTTTTGACGAAAGTTTCCGAAATATGTAATAATTTGTTTTTTTTTGAATTACTCTTCTTCACAAATTCAAGAGAAAATTTATGCGAAATTTTTATTGGCACTTCTTTGCGCAGGCTGAATGATATATTATTTCAAATAATGTAACCAAATTTCACAGTAAAACTGCGAATTTCTTGGACAAGCTCTAAAGTTAACTTGGGATAGTTTGACAGACGCAACACTCACAAAGAATACTTTTAAGCAATATATTAAGCACAATTTAAGAAATATTTTGTGAAGCCAATCAGCACGTGGTGTGGTGTGAAGGGTACATCATTTTAAACTAGTTTGAATCCAGATGAATGATCCCAATTATTTGATAATTTAAAATGCTCTTCTAGATATTGACTTCCATGCAAAATTGCCAACTTCATTTAATGCATGTCGTCCCTATAACAAATCGGTTAGTTTTATGCGCAATTTATTAACTGCAGGATTCAAGCCATACGTGGGTTGAGCTTTGTATGAATGAAGTTAAATGCAAATTTTGTCATAATATGCCGCAAGTTAAGTCCGATGCTGAGCGCGCCTGAGAATCGATAAATTTTGGTCTTCGACTACACTTTCACTAAAATATCAATAGAATGTATGTTATGATATGGATATTATCCTCCACCATACCCATAACATATTCAGTTTCATTAAAATTTCAAACTTTATTAGAAATTGTTCGCTCAGCGATTTACTATTTTTGAAGAATATTTTTACAATTATAACGTCTAGCAACGTGCTGGTCAGACAATTCCTTTGACTAAACGCATAAGTTTTACTGCTGCCAATTGGCAAGTTTCCGCTTTTTGAACCACAAAATGAATTTAAATTTGAAACGAATTGACATTATCATACTGCTTACGAACGAACTTCATGTGCTGATGACCATTTAATAAAAAATAAAAAGCTTAAAATATCTCGAAACGCTTACTTGTAAATCATTTTATCAACGATATTGATTTTTTTTGAGAATTTTTTTCTTTTTCGCTACATTGAAAAAGCTTAAGCTGAACATAAAAATGTAAACGCTGTCAGTTACAAAAAAGGGGCTTTAGCATAAATTTGACATACACGAGAATATTGTCACTGCCATCGAGAATGACATTAATATTGATATCGATGATGCTGATTGTAATGATTGCATTGATGATGATGATGCTGAAATACTACTGTGAGCATTTTTTTCGCACTGTTAACAAATTAGCTGAATGTTTATAGCGAACTTCCAATTTATTCATGTTATAGGTTGGTTTTATCCCCAAGCTTAAAATCATACACTCACAATCAGTTTGAAAAACTTGACACATCACGTTGGATCTGGGAGAAAAAACAAAATACAAAAGTCCAAAGCTGATTGATGCGCTTCGTTATGTGTGTCCTTTATCCTTGTCTACTTTTTTACGAGTAGTTTTCGGGCAAATTTACTCCATGTTTTTGTTTCACCACACACAACTTAGCGACGTCGACGATGAGTTTGACGCCGATTAATGCTCAACTTTGCCAATTTGATTCTGAAATCTCATTTATTTACTGAAGTTTTTTCGTTGTTTTTTTCCCCCCTTAGTGGGGTTTTGGGCATCGGACGCTGATAATGTTAATTTGGTTTGACTTGATGTGGCGAATTGGTTTTTGGTTGTTTTCTTTTTCGGTTTTTGTTTTTTGTTGGTCTGTTTTATGTTTTTGTGATAAATTGGGTTGTATCAGATTAAGTCGTTAGCATTGAGATTTTAATCAACGAATTTTTTTTTGCATACTTAGTGATAATTTTGTCAAATTGATGCAAATATGTTTTTTTTTTTATTTATTTGAAAAAAAAGGCAATTTGTTGGGCAATTGCTTTAAGAAACACAGACTTTTACAAACAGTCTTTCTGCAAAACTGTTTTTTGTTACATTGTAGATCATATTTTCATTATCTCTTTGCACTCAAGGTATTCGTTGTTTTCATGTGAATTGAAAATACTACAATGTAAAGTTTTCAAGCGCAACTAATCCATTTTTTAACGGTTTTATCACTCTCATCTTAATGCAATGCAATGGCAGGATTCTGCACAGACTTTTTTATTGCATTCATTTAAGTCAACAGCTCAAAAGCAGCAAATTGACAGATTTATTACATTGAGCGCTTTCACAGCGTTACATCTCCGGGATATCAATTTCATGCAAAATCCTCCCGCGTTATTTTGCTTATTGTGGACAACAGTGATGCCAACCATCCAACCCTCATCGGAACGAGCGGATTAGTGCAATGAATGAATGTTTCGCAATCTTCCCCTTTATGCATTTATTCATTCATTCATTAATCGGTATTTTTCGTCTTTATGGTATTTTTTCCTCCTAAGTTTTGGACTCTGATTTTCTTCTTTTTTTTTGTCGGCAGTCAGCAGCAGCAGCAAGCAATTCACAGGCAAAGACATCGCCATCGACAACATATCATCGACACCATCGTCGTCGTAATCGCAACCGCATGCAATAAAACATTGCAACGCGCGGGTGTCGTACACTATTTTATCGGATTAAGATTCTCGCCGGGATGTGCAAATAAATGCTGTTTAGGGTGGCTCTTATTTTGTATAATTTTTTCTTGTATCAGAGAAAATTAATCAACAAAAAGTTAAATGAATTAGGAAGTTTTCTTTGGGTATTCGAAAATATGTAGTGTTTCCTACGAAAAGTTTCAATTTATTTAGCTTTCTAACACTTAACTAATCATCAATGATATATCAAAAATTACCAGAAAAATGTTATACGAGAAATTTCACTGAGCGATTTTTCTAAGGAAATCAGGGACCGTACATTATCGTTATTTTCAATGATTGAGGTCAAACAAATTACAATGAAGGAAAAGACGAAATGTGAGTTTTAATATGACGTGATTTTTAATTTTGTGATATATATTTTAAAAATCAAAAATAATGGTTATTTTAGATTTTATTTTTTTTGATCAAAATTAATTGTTAATTTGTATTTTTATATCAAAAATATCTATCATTTTCTAAATTTATCAGCGAGGGACGTTTTTTTCCAAATCACTCACTCTGCACTGTTCTTCAGTTCAAGCGAAGTTCTAAGGTATTACGATGCTCTTCGACTTCTCCATTGATTTTTGACATTTCTCGATGTTATTCAATATAATTCAATATTTTTGGAGTTATTCGATATTTTTCGATATACATATTTCAACTTTGGACTATTATCATATTTTCCGATGCTTTTATGTCAGTTTTGACAAGAATCGATTTTATCTGAAAAGTTTTGCCCAACTTATTTTATCAACTTTTTCCACAAGTTTGAACTGTAATCGTTTTTATTTTATATTTTTCCAAGTTTCTCTTCTTTCTTTTGTTAAAAAATAAAAAGAACATTTTGAGCCAAAAACAACAATTTGGGTGTATTTTGTCCGCATTTTCAGCCACACGAAAAATGTGGGTGTGGTATGGCAGCAGTGGGTGGCATCTCCCATTTAACTTAAAGTACCAGGAGACCGACCAAAGTTCGATTTTTTGATTTCAGGTTGAAAAAGTCGAAAAAATGTAATGCAATTTAATGAGATGTCGGAAATATTTAAAAAATATTGAATATGGTTGAAAAGCCGAAAAAAAGTTAGAAAAAATTTGAAAGAAGTTGATTATATATGAAAAATGTTAAAAAACATTGAGAGAGGTTGAAGCAGGTGAAAAAGTTTGATAAACTCGATAGTATATTAAAATGTTGAAAACGTTGAAAGAGATTGAAAAGCTCGAAAAAAGTTGAAAGTCTCGGAAAAAGATAAATAAGGTTGAAAAGCCGAAAAAACTTGAATGTGGTTGCAAAATTCTAAAAAATATGGTACGTGTTGAAAAAAGTTGAAAAGGTTGAAAAATATTGAAAAAGTTGAAAGAGTTTGAATAGTTCGGAAAAAGTTGAATAAGGTTGAAAAATTCGAAAATATATGGAAAATGTTAAGAAAAGTTGAAAGAGGTTGAAAAATGTTGAAACAATTGAAAGAGGTTAAATAACTCTAAAAAGTTGAATAAGGTTGAAAAATTCGAAAAAATATGGAAAATATTGAGAAAAGTTGAAAGAAGTTGAAAAATGTTGAAACAGTTGAAAGACGTTGAAAAACTCGAAAAAATATGGAAAATGTTGAGAAAAGTTGAAAGGGGTTGAAAAAGTCAGACAAATTTGGGAAATGTTGAGAAAAGTTAAAAGAGGTTGAAAAATGTTGAAACAGTTGAAAGAAGTTGAAAAACTCGAAAAAAGTTGAATGAGGTTGAAAAAGTCAATCAAATATTGAAAGCGTTGAAAATATTTGAAAAATGTAGAAAATCATTGAGAAAAGTTGAAAGAGTTTGAAAAATAATGAAGCAGTTGAAAGACGTTGAGAAACTCGTTGAATGAGGCTGAATATATTGAGACCAAATTTTATTAGAATCACTCCTTTAGTTCGCTAAATATGGCATCAACGTTATAAGTTTGTATGGGAGGTGCCACGCCCACTAATGAAATCCCATCAAAATTCATATAATTTCAAAGCTTATAGTAACCGACACCTCTACACAAAAATTAAAGAATATTACTCCGATAGCACACTAAATATAACATTTAAAGTGTTTTGCTTATGTGGGAGGTGCCACACCCACTGATGCAATCTCGTCGATTTTCATTTAATTTCAAAGCTTATGGTAACCGATACCTCCACACGAAATTTAAATAATTTGACTCCAAGAGCACACTAAATGTAGCCTTAAACATTTTTAGCTTGTATAAGAGGTGCCACGCCCACAAATGCAATCCCGTCGAAATCCATTTAGTTTCAAAGCTTATGGTAACCGACATCTCTACACCAAATTTTAAAAAAATTACGCCCATAGCACACTAAATATAACACTTAACATTTTTTGCATGTAGGGGAGGTGCCACGCCCACTGATGCAATCCCATCGAAATTTATTTAGTTTCAAAGCTTATAGTAACCGACATCTCTATACTAAATTTAAAAAATATTACTCTCATGGAACACACCCACCCACAGGTGCCGTTTCGCCCACTTTTTGTTACAAGATACCCAATAGCCAGTATAATTGATATGTCAAATTTCATAACGATTGCGTTGTTAGTTCTCTTATTATAACGTTTATAAATATTGTGGGCTGTGCCACGCCCTTCAACGAGTTTTGCCAGTATAGTGGCATAGCTTGTTATAATGACCTCATTCAGCGGTATTAACTCTAAAATGTTTATGAAAATCCTCGGTGCCGTTTTCGAGTAATATCGAATCAAAGTTTACAATTATTGAAATATGCCACGCCCACTGTTGCGATTCCACCCACTTTTAATAGCATTTAAGATATTTATGATATGCATCCGTCTACCAAATTTCGTTGCAATACCTTGAATGGTTTGCGAGTTATCACGAAATAAAAATTAAAATTTAGGGCTGTGCCACGCCCCTGTTAGAAACTTAAAAACTTTAAACTTAATCCAATCTTAATATTGTTCACATATGAACGAAATCCCGAAGTTTTATCAAAATCGCTGCCGCCGTTTTCGAACTAAAGTTCAGCCATATATAAATATACAATTTTAGCTCGTTTAATAATAGTAACTAGATACATAAAACGATATATCTTGGCACCTAAAGCAGACTATTTTTACGTTTTAGTAGGTCGGTTTTTTCGTAAGATTTCAATGAAATCGGACCGTTTATAGGTTTGAGTTAGCAAGCTCAAATAATGGAACAATTAAAGCTAAAGTGTAGGCATAAAAATAAATCTACAAAATTTTTAATAATAATATAAATTTATTGAAAAAATAATCCACCCTAAATTCGCTTAAAATCTATAAATTTTATTAGCGTTCAACTGGAGCGTGTTTAATTTCCCAAAAACTTTTATTAATGAATGGAAATGCATTTTCATTTAGAAGTACTATATCATGGTTTCTTTATCTCTGAAGCAAGATCTTTTGCGGATTGTAAAGATGTCAACGTTTGTTTTTAATAAAAATTCTAACCATATAAAGCATACAACTGCACTTGCGTGCCAAGAAATCGACACAAGGGTGGGTTACTCAATTGCATCGGTATCACCATCATCATCAGCGTTAGAGTCAGCAAAGGGCAAAGAAGCGCCAAAAGGAATTAAGTTGTTGAAACACCCTCGCCCAGTACGTCTGATCTAGTTAAGCCTATAAAATGAGGGCATATGTGATGTTGATTTGGAATAGAATTGGATTTGCTGGCACTGCAGAGATGCGTATACGAGATGGAAAATTAAAATAAATAACAAAAAAAAAAAAACACCATTTGAGGTTCAAGTGATTCCTCTAAATCTATGTAGTTCAATCAACTTTAATTGATTCATTTCACACACTCGATGATGTTGAAGCTGATGATGATGATGATGATGAAAATGTTTATTGTTAATAAATTTATTATCTTGGGAATATTTTTGGACACAAAGTTTTTTTTTTTTTTGTTTTGGATATATAGTATATGTGCACATATGTAATTGGTTCTGCGGAAGCGGAAATAGCTTGTTAGTGATTTCGATATAGTTTTTATGGCAAGTTGCCAGCTTTTTTTAAATTATTTTATTCAGCTGATACTGATTTTTGCTAATTATGTTAGTGTTGTTAAAAAAAATAAAAATATTTGCGAAAAATTTTCCGAAAACAAGAGTATTTTAAATCTTCTCTACTAAAAATCGTAACAGCAGGCCGAAGTTGCATTTTAATGCTCTTTAAATAGCAAGGACACAATAAATGTCCAGATTCATTAGAAATTATTACCCTTAGTCAATTAAAACTTTGCATTAAACGATTTAACATTACGAGCACTTTCTACAGACAAATTTTAAGCATCTTTTTGTAGGTAAAATGTAGAAAATAAGGTCATAAAAATAGAATTTTATTCAAATATCTTGAAAATCATCAGCTGGGTCTTGTTTAATATTGCTATAAAAAATAAGCAAAAATACACTGAGATTTTGTGACGCTGATTAAAATAACCCAATAACAAAAGAGAAAAAATTGAAGCCAAAAGAAAAAAGAAAAATGGCGTCTTGTGCTTTTAATGCTCTCACTTTGACACAATAAATTTAATCTACGTCGAAATATTGCGTTAGACGCCAAAATAATGTCATGTTTTGTTATGGCTGTCTATTTCAGGAGCAGCAGCAGCAGCAGCAGCAGCAACAGCGAGAAAGTGCGGTCGGAGGGTGAAAACCAACCAATCCAACGATGCGACAGCACTAAAATCACCCTTGGTCTCATCATGTTTGTTTGCATCGTTGGCAGTAAATAATTCAAAGATTTAACTACGCTCGCACTCGCACAGATGTGAGCAATTTCGGTTTGGGATTTGGTTAAGTGCTGATAGCGATGGATGGATGCTGCTGCTGGTGCTGCTGCCATGCTGTAGACGGAAGCAACATATCTAGATTAATTTTTAAGATAATAGTTATAACGTATAAGTACTTATCAAGGTTATTGGCATTTTTGAGCCAGCGGAAAGTGGGCATAATCTTGTTAGCTTCAATTTATTTATTCAGAAATATCTGTTTCTAAAATGATTGCACAAATACATATAAACTACAAAAGGATCAGTATTTTCCAGATGAAGTTGTAACCAATTCAATTTTTAATTTCAGATAAAGTCTTAAGTGCTTAGTGCTCAATGTAAAAGTGTATGAAAGAATTTGCCAAAGCTTGTAACCTTTTCATTGAAAACAATTAAAAAAGTAAAGAAAGGTATTATGAATAATAAGATAAAGGAGCTGCCGCAGTGAAATTTGCAATCCAGAGGTTCCGAACTCAATTGCAAGTTTAGACTCGACTAAGAACTTATGATATTTAAGCAAAACTTGAGTAAAGCGAGTATAATAAACTGCTATCAATCTAAATGTTACGCTAGAAGTAAATAATTAAAAAAAAAACTTCGAACTTTGGATCAAATCGAACACATTACGTTTCAAAGGATCATACCCTGATGAAATAATTTCTTGAATTAAACACAAAAACATTTTAAGAGCTTAGTATAAAAAGGCCCTTCAGCTGTTGGATGATCACTTCTTCTTCTAGATTTTATCTTCTCAGGAAGAATAGGGCCACCAGAAACTCTTCTAACGTACACGATCTGTAGCGATTGCCTTCAATTCTCTCCAACTTTTCTCTGATTCACGCAGTTCCTGTTCTAGCGGCTATGTTTCCGCTGCCCTGAGGGTTTCTCTCAACGCTTGCCAGCAGACTTCAGTTAGTTTATTTCGCAAGGACTATTCAATTCATTTCCATTTTCGTCGTTTGATTCGAATGGAAATCGGATCTTGACACCATCTGGTGAGCAAATCCACATCAAAGATTGTCCTAAACCACCAAATTTTAAGAATTCAGCGAAGGCAATTGTTGGTGAGTACTTTTAAATTGAGCAGCAGAACGCTGTTGGTAAGCCAAGTTTCAGAGCCGTACAAAAGAACTGGCTCATATCATGAGTTCTGCGCAGGACTAAATAAAAGCTACATTTTCAAAGTCTAAGCTAAACTAAGTCTAAGGCTTAGTCCAAGCCAAAGTAAGGACCAATATAATTCAATTGCAAATTTGTTTCAACTTACCACCACAATACTCCACTTTCTACAGAATTTACGTAGCGCCTTTTTATAGCATCACGGTTTTATCGTCCAGAAATTCTTTTTTGGTTTCGCTCCCGTCGCTGCTGATGCCGATGTTGAACGATTCGATGCACGTTGCGTATCTGAACATCGCCTTGCATAGTTGAAAGGTGATGCCATAAGTCCATTGGAAGCTGCACTGCAACCACCAATACCTACACCAACGCCACCACATCCGACTGGGACCATTCCAGCACCACCACCACCACCACCTACTGATGCCATCATACCGATACCTTGATCTTCGCTAGAATTCATACTACTTTTCGAGGTCGATGTTCCAGAGGCTGTAGAAGAGCGACAACTTCTTACATTGTGTGGCAGCGTAGTAGTTTGCATTTGTGCACTCCCTGTTTTGTAGTAACGTAAACTTTCATTATAGCTGGCACCACTGCTGCTACCACTACCGCTGAAGCCGCTATCCAAATCACCCTCATCGAACTCGGGATTAATGCACGAACTGTGGGCATGATCTTTCAGTTCCATAGAATTCAGCGTCGTCGAAAGATTCTCTAGGCTGGCATGTGAAAGTGTGCGCTGTTGCGATGATGTCGATGAAGAGGATGATGCTCCACCAAGTAAACCGCCGCGTCGGGGACGTTGTGATGAATTGGCTGTAGCTGCTGACATTGATGATACGGAGGCTGTAGAAGATGCCGCCGCAGCGGCAGCACCGCTGGTTGTGGGTTCCTCTAAGTCATCACCGGAATAATTGGGACTAACATCGGGTGGAGTTGGTGGCATAATCAATGCTTCCAGCGATAAATTCAATTCATCAAGCACGCGGAAATGATTGTGTTGTACACGTCTTAGTTCTTCCCTCACATTACCGCCTGAAGTTGCTATTCGATTATCTGACAGTACTTTACGTATCTTCTGGTCATTAACCTCTTCATATAGATTTTCTGTTGTGCCGTAACGTGTTGTATACGTGTGACGATTTTCGGCGCTTGGCGATGAAGAAGTCGACTGACCATTACTGGACTTGGAACGGAAACTTTTCGCCAATAGTGCACGTATCGAATTGCGCGGTGGACTCTTAGATGAACCAGCAGCGGCAGGTAGTGCTGGCACTATGGCGTTTGCTGCTGATAGGTCTTTGTGCGGCACATTAGTGTGACACTTGGCGGCACCTGGTTCATAGTATGCGTACGAATAGACATGATTTATTGGTGCCGAAACACCAGAGCTACTTGGATAACACTGCTGGACTGGAGACATTTGCGGTTGATGCAGTGGCGTTGCAGCAGATGGTGTTACAACGCCAGCAGCAAAACCATATTCCAGTGATGAAGCCGAAGAGGACGAATGTGTTGTAGGCTCAAAGCGTTCCATTGTTGCAGCAATGTTCTTGCGTGTCCATTTGACCTATGGAAGAAAGAAAACATTTATTTTCTCATGAGAATTAACAAGGGAAATGAAATTTTTTCATTTTTTAAGAAAATCACTACTAAGAAAGTGCGCTGAAACTACAGCAAACATCAACATACCTGTTGTTCTACATCGATTTTATGGTTACTTCTGCGATTATGTCCACGTCGTCGACGTTCCGTGAATGCCTCGCCCGGGCACAGGCCATTAGTACCATGCAACAATAGCATTTCACCATTAACACCATGACCAATACCATTCGAAGGTGCCGGTGGTGGAGGCATACAAAACTCTATGCTGTCCATATCATCAGGAAAAATCAAATCACCCCGATGATGGCCATCACGTCCTCCCATTACACCCATTGTATTTGAATTTACTAGATGATGTCCGGTAGATGCTGCTGCTGCACGCGATTTACTTGACATACTCTTCGGATGACGCATTGACATTGAGAGTTGATGTGTATTATTCAGTGCGGCACCGACACCACCACCAATACTGGCAGGAAGTCCATTATTCGGATAATCGCCAGGAGGTGAGAAATTTGCGAACTGCGGTGATGATGGACGTGCTTGAAACTTGGCCGAGCCAGGATACATCGTTGTGTTGTGCATGGCTATTTGAGCCACTTTGCGTTGTGGCAAATTGCTTTCTCGCTCTCTCTCTCTCTCTGTCTGACTTTAGGGTGATTTACAAATGGTCTAACTGATGTTGCAATATTGAAGAATACTAGACAATGTTTACTTGTAAATTGTCATGCCGTATTCGGCGGCGTAAGCTATTTGAGTGTGTGTCCTTCGAGAAGTGCGTCTGGAAACTTTCACCAAAATTAAAATAGTTTCATGCACTCGTTGTTTTTGCTTTTTATTTCAATGTTCTGGTTCTTCTGAGTGCGCAATTCCAATTGATGTGCAATCTATTAAGCTGGATTAGACTGCAAAAGAGAGGAGAAGAGATAAAGAATGTATGAGCAAGATACTTGAAATATTCATTAGTGTAGCAAAAGAAGCAGCGAGCATACAAAAAACAACCAAAGTACATACACGCATGTATTGATACCCAGTGAGAAAGTGCAGAAGTTCATATGTCTCATCGCTTCGATTTCCGCAGACAGACAGGTAGACAAGCATGGTTAAATAGACTGAAATGGTAATAATTCTACGGAATATACATGTTTTCTATAACTGCCACGCCCTCTTCTATAGAGAAGGACAATTTCATTGAAATACTAGTGGTATTCATCTCAAGTTTCCCATTTGTGCAAATAGGCAATTTTGCGAATGTGTTTCACGAATACCCCTTCGTATATTTTGTGCAATTTTGGCAGTTGTCGAGCATGTAATTTTTTTGAGAGAAAATCGTATGGGAAAAGAGAGTGACAAATACAAAATGTGTAAACAATAAATGTTTGCTGAGAGAATCGTATGGGAAAAGAGAGTGACAACAATTGCACAAATTAGCAGCGCAAGTTTGCGCGACAATTTGGTCGCGCAAACTTGCGCTGCTAATCCCAAAATTGTCGCGCTGTTCAAAAAACTTTCCATACGATTTTTGACAGTTCGTTTGCGACGGCGCAAAACTGCAGAGCTTGCACAACTTGCGAGGGCTTTGCGCGCTTAGATGAATACCCATACTATATATGTAGAACACGTGTACTAGTAAAATGGGCTTCTTTAATGCAAACCCCTTAAAAGCCCTTTGGTTTAAAAAATTGCGATGGAATTAAAATCAAAGTTGTATCAATTCAATACAACTAACATATAAGACTGACACATAAAGCCATCTCAATTCTGATTTCTTTTTCTCACTGGGTCAATATCTAAGCAATACAATTTCAAGCAGGAATTATGAGCTTAAGCTCTTAAAAACCAAGAAGGATTTCGACAATACAAAAAGAATCATGCACTATAAGAAGAGAAACGGGGAAATTTTGTTGCTCGCAACACTTGAAAACATTTTTATTGTTTTTGTTAGCGAAACCACAAAAAGCGTAATGCGTAGAAAGGAATTGTTGTGCAGCATTACGGAATCAGCTAAGGCAGCAGAATGGAAACCATAGTTCGTGTTAAATTGGCAAATGGGAAAGTGCAATACACACACACATACACATATGCCAAATGCATGCAACATGACACGTTTCGCGCGACAAATGTTCTCAATGCCATATTCAGTCATATATTCATTCATTACACCCTCGTAATATAAACTTCGAAAGATATGTTGCAAGGAGTAAAGTGAAAAAAGTGCACTCAAGTCATGAGTTTTAAGGAGTGTGATTCCTTTTTAGTCGGGGTCACACTATTTTTGCGTTGGCTGAGTAGACGCCATGACAACTAACCATAAGAGCATAAGAAAGTCATAGAATAATCGATCTCATAAACTTGTGGTTTAAGTCAGTAACATCTAATGAATGTGATAACTTAAAGTAATCTTTATTCTTAGAAATAATAAATCAATCATTGTGTCTGACATATGTCACGTCATTGTCTTCGGAGTGATAGTTGTCATAGACAGAGTCATGATATAAAGTTCTTCCTTATATTATTTACACCGCAAAAAAAAAGCTTAACTTTATTGAGAATGGTATGGATGATATATGGAGTTGTTGAGTACGAATAATGCTTTCGCATAGAACAGCAGACATCCTAGAAATACGAAATTTTTGTATCACTAGAACCAAATTTAGTTCAGGAAAGAGCGTTGCAGAAATTTGTGGCGCTATGATTTTCGACATTTTTCTTTCATTTGAAAGAAGTCCAACTATTGTGTCGCTGATTAACTTATGCGCGGAAAACTTTTGGAGTTGCAATAGTTCAGCGAGTGATAGAAAATGGCTTGAGTTAAGCAATCGAAAAGAAGTAATGAATTTTTCTTAAGTATTGCCCCTAATGTTATTATGCTTTGTCTTTAGTTTTTTCTCAAAGTGTACAACTCCATACAGTAATAGTTTCAGTTTCACAAACTTCACTGTCACTGCAAGCTCGAAGTCTTTAAATTGAGCCAAGACAAATGTTTTTTTAAGCTTCGCATTTTATTTTTACTACCAAGTCGTCCGTCAGCATTGTTGTTCTTTACTTTATGTCAGGATTTTTCTTTTTTCTCTCATTTATTTTTTCGTTTTTTCAGCAAAATGAAAAATCGTTAAGATGAGTTGTGATAAGTTGTGCCGAGACCCCGAAAAAGAAACCGAGAGAAAAACTACACCCCCACATAACTCCCGCACAATTCTCGAATAAAAAAAACACAGCTACACATGAGCACACATGCGTGTTAGTTGGTTTTGTATGCAGATTAGTGCAGAAGACGTGTGTATATGGTTGTGGTTGGTGATGATGATGACGACGACGACAACGACGAGGTTGATGGAACTGGCACTATTGTTTTACTTAGCAATTCGTTCGTTGTTGGGTGGGTAGACATATGTGACTCCATAGCGTCGACACTATTAAGGGAAAATTTTTGATTTATTAACTGAGATGTGAGAAGCGCATAACTAATCGCTATGACATTTCGCTGTTGATTAATTGAGACAATTATGATGGTATCAACTAATAGGATGCAGATGCCACTGATGATTGTCACAGATCTGTGATATATTTTGTAATTAAGTAAGAATTAGAGGAAGCTACTATTCTTTAGCTATTGGAAAAGTTGGCTCGTAAAAGTTTAAGGACCACTTCTCAAAGTTTTATGCTAAAAAAGTCCGAAAAGTTTAAAACCACCTCTGGTTTCCAATCTCTGTCTCCAACAATTTGTCAATTTTGTCTTCTTCCGTTTCATTTACAGTCCAAAATTAATTAATTTTCAGATATTCCATCTGCGTACAGCATATAACATCAAATGTCCATACAGTTGCATTGAAGCATCAGTGTCTTTCATTTTGCAATTCAATTCCATTTATCAAATTTGTATGCTTCACTGCAACAGATGCATTCCAAGACTAAGTAAAGTTCATTGAGTAATTTGTGGATACTCGTACTTTGTATCCAATGGCTATGCGTGCCAATATGTAGCTAAGCGGCTACATAAAAGAGAAAATCACAAAAAATTCAATTATGAAATGTAAGGGGGAAAAAAAGGCAATTGCCAAGTAATTTGAGGTCGCAAGTGGTTGCCGTAATTTATTTATCTACAGGTCTTTATGGATCGAACTTTTTATTAAAGTTTGTGGTTTTCAAGGTAGCAACATAAAGAAAATGTGGTTTGAGACGAATTATTTAGTTTTACTTTCCACAATGCTACTCTTTTTCGCAATATAAATCAAAATTGGTACTTATTCTTTAAGATCGATGATCGATTTTCTAAGATTTATGCCTTAGGCCATGTGAATTTAATTAAATTTCAGCGAAGCTTAGAAAAGTTGGATAGTGAATTTTACTGAAAATAGTTGAATAAGGGGTAAGGTATTGTAATGCATGTCATTTAGAGATCCGTGGTTGGAACATATAAAGATTCAGATGAAACCCGTCTCAGTTATTTTCAAGAACTTGTAGCTTAGCAAATTTTCAGCAACTTTTAACATATGGGTCTCATTTTTTTGGTTCTTTTACGCTTATACCATATATGCACAGCCTTGCGAATCTAAACGTTCACGCCAAATGCATGAGAAATTGCAAAAGTTTGAACTGAATTTTGCGTGTCGGGTATCATTGGAATGCATTTCAGTAAAACATGGTCTCCTCTGAACTTTTCGTTTAGTATGGTCGTCGTCTTGCAAAACAAATACACAAAGTCACATATGTAAATGAACATAAGATGTCACTTTTTCGCTTCTTTTACATTTCAAATTTTTCGACTTATTCAACCTCTTCAACGTCTTTTTAACATTTATTTAAAAGGTAATTTTAATGCAGTGTAGGGTCGTAAGACTCTGACCTTAATCGATCAAGTCATTCAGAAGTTACACGCTCACCAACGACAAAGATCATTGTTGAATGAACTCTTGTTCATATTTACTAAATTTTTTCCATCTACGTCAAATAGTTGCCGAGATATACAAAATTTCAATTTTTTCTCATAAGACGGGCGTGGTGCCGTTCATTTTTCATTGAAACTTTGTTTTGCTAGCACCTTTATTGATATACATTTGAATGTCAATAAGTCTCATTCATCTGCGTCAAATAGTTATTGAGATATGGTGAATGAAAATAGTTATTGGGATGTGGTGAATTTGATTTTCTGTAGTACTTATGCATCGAGGGCATGAAATCGCCTACTTTTCCAAAGCAAACTCTTCACAGACTGTAAGGAACATTTAAAAAAAAATGTGAAAAGCTGTTGAGTAGTTTGTGAGTTTATATGAGAGGCGTGGTAACGCCCATTTTTTCTTAAAAACATACATTTGCCCGTGACTTTTACATATGTACCAAGTCTCTTTTATCTGCGTCAAATATTTGATGAGATATGATGAAATTGATTTTTCTCCGTTTTTGGGGGCGCAACATAGCCCATTTTCTAAGCCAAACTACGCCTACAACCACACACAGGCTGTAAGAAACTTTTTTGAAGAAATTATGACAATCCGTTGAGTAGGTTATATACGACAGACGAATGGTTTTTGCCGTTTTCTCATATGGAAGGCGTGGTACCGTCGATTTTTTTAATGAAATTTACTTTTTTCATAAATTTTCTTATTTTTCCCTATATTTAATTATATACTTAAAAGCTTATAAAAGAATGAGTAAAAAGTTCACAAATATTTATTTTTGTACGTTTCGTAATATAAAGATAAACTTACAGGAAATATATGCGCTCTTTCAGATTGAAAAGAGCTGACGTCATATAAAAAATATTGGCCTATTTGTCACCGAGCTACTGCCCGAGTTTTATTACTTGTCACTTAAGTTTACATATAGCGAAAGCTCTATCGTAAAATGGATATTGTCCATAAATTTATTTTTTTTTTTATTTTTTCTTAACTTTCCTGCCATTAGTTTTTAGCTGAACCTTAATATCATTTGTGAAAACGATGAAAAACAGTAAGTATCACACTCTAACTGAACTTCCTTTACCTTTTTTCAAGTACTTTTCTTAAACGTCGGCATCATAGTTTTTTTTTCTTTTTTCTGTCGTTTACAGCGCTTTTAAAATTCATGATTAAGTTGTTCGCTTTGTCTTGGCGTTGCAGCAGTTTCTGATTTTCTATAAAAACTAAACAGCTTCTTACAAAGTACCTACATAGTACGGGTATGTACATACGAGTATCTGTTATCAGCATTAATAGTGGCAACTCCAACTTCATGCCGCTGTCACTCCATCAACTGTACACCACCACTATATGCATTCGACTCTCATAAAAACGTTTTATCATAGCCAACATTGAAAGCAGAATGGAAGCAGCAGAAAAAATTGGAAATTTTCACAAGTCATCACTTTTTGAACGCATTTTTTCTTCTTTATGGCTTTCGCTTGATTTTATAGCCAAGTCATCGTCATTACCATCAACATTTCATAACGATTTTGCTTCTTTTTCCTGCTTTTTTTTTCTTACATTATTTGGCTTTCCATCAAGCAACATACGCGCGCGTATCGTTTTCTTTGTTTAGATATCAGCAACAAACGCTTCATTAAGCGCATATCAAACGCAGCGCTATAATTTTCCTCTTAATCATCCGATTTCTCCAACTTCAACGAATTTACCAATTTGCTGCGTATCGCCCACTGACATTAAGTTTTCACTGTGATATTCAAATTGTATCGTATCACGTATCGCATAACGTATATTACGACACATGACTTGGCAGCACCCGTCCGCCCCTCCGCGCACTCTTAAGATACCCCTCCCACCATGCAATGCTAAACATTATCGGCAGAAAATGCTTGGCTTTATGTAGTACAAGAGATTTTATGTATTCATTTCGTTGATTTCTGCATTGATCTCATTCCATTCGTTTTGGGGTATCACCACCAACCATTTCACCTTGTGGTCTTAGCCACCGCCTTGACTGCCAAGTTTGGTTTATACTTAAATTTTCGAATTATCAACGCATCTGACTGCGTTTCACGCTTTCCCCATCGAAATAAAAAGCAACAAAAAGAAAAAATAAATTAAGAATTTGTCAGCTCTATGAAAATTTTAATGATGTGCCGTCAGGTGGCAACCCTCCCCATTATTCAATGCATGGCAGCTAGAAAGAATGTTGTTGCTTTGTGGGGTCTTAGCGGGCACACACACGCAACGTGTGGTTAATGAGCTCACATGTGGCATTTAATGAGAGTTCATGTCATTCGCTGTTGCTGGCATAGGGTGGCATATTTGATTACAATAGGCATAAAATTTATGTAAAAATCACTCGCTGCAAATGTGTAGACTGGCAGTATTGCACTAATTAGATTTTGTCAAGCGAATTGATAAGGTCTGTGCAAAATAATTCTAATAAAACTACTTTGGGAGATAATAGTAATTTAAAATATTGTTTTAATAAGACAATTATTTCTGTTATCTTAACAAAAATAACTACATTTCATTTAATTTTCAATACTGAGTTTGAACAGTAGCGTAGCAAAGATGGGGCGAAGCAGGCGCAAAAGCTTGAAGGGCTCAAAAATAGTCCATATGACATGAAATTTTTTTTTCAGTATAATAAGAAATTTCATAAAATCGAGGATCGTTTTTTTGTTTATTAAACTAAAATTTAAAAAAATAAAGTACGATATAAGAGCGGCCTTAGCAATTTGATGGAATTTATCTAATTTTGTTAGGGTTTTGGGGATGTGAAAACTGAGGACATATTTTTTAGTAAATACAATTTTTCGTTGGAAAAAACAAAATATTTTGTTAGATAGGAGGTGTCAAATTACTTTTTTGCCCTGGGCGCTAAACGTACACGGTACGCCACTGAATCTGATCAGTCTACAGAATTGTTTCAAAAAGTCAAGAACGACAGCTATGGCAAACTTTCAGAAGCTATAAGATGTTAAAGACTTAAGATTCGTTGAGATTTTGAACGTGTTAAAAAGTGAATATTGATCAAAAAACTAATTTTTTTTTGTTGTAGGACAGAATATTTTAAAATTCTAATTAACTGGGACTTAGCATCAAAAAAATAGATATTGTCGTGTTTCCGCCCTTTAAAATTAATGTTATCACAAAAAGAAAAATACAAAATTTTAAGATTTGTTATACAACTTTTGAAAAATAGATTAAAGACATTATTGGGTGTGGTACCTCCCATAGGAACAATATAATTTTAATACATAATATTCTTTAGTGCTGTTCCAAATTTAGGATCCAGTAGTTTTTGGCTCTGGTTGATCAGATCAGTGGGCGTGGTAACCAAAACAATTTAAAGGGGTAATAGGCTTAAGACTAAGTTTTGTTTTGTGGCTTAAAGGCTAAAAGTTTTTTTTTTTGCCAAGGAAGCAATATACATATGTAATATACCTATTGAAACTTTGAGCAAATTTTATACATACATATATATATTTAAATAAATATTTTAAAGTTTTTAAAGTATTTCCCTGGACAATATAGAGGATATCAGCTGCCACCCATCAGATATCAACATTAGACGTAATTGTTTGCATGCATTCTGGAGCTAGAGTTCGAAGCTCGTATTAAGCTCTTACAGCAAAAACAAAAAATATCGAGCTCTTTCTGTTCTTCTAGCTAAATCATTTCGGTTCGGAATCATCGTAAGCTTTTTGTTAGTGTAATTTTTTCTTCAAAACATCGGCTCGCTTAGCTCTTGCCGGTGCTTAAGTTAAATAAGTTCAGTTCACTGTCATCGCATGTTTTTGTTGGTGTAATTTTTTCTTCAACGCACTTTCTCAACATGCTTTTTGTTTGTGCAATTTTGTTTTCAAGTCACTTGTTCCTTCGCTCACTCAACCGCTCATAACGCCAGAACGAATTGTAAGTGTTATTTGAAACTTTGAGAACATATTTTTGAATAGTTTTACTAACAATTTATTGAATAAAAAATATAAATTCTTAAGCCCCCCTCCTTAAAAGCGGGTACCAGATTTGATTTCAACTATTCATAATTTATAACAGACTCGCAGCCTGATGATTGCATGTTTTAAAATTCAAATCCAAAACATATTCAATTCCTAAAATAATGATCCCATTCAATTTTATTCGAAATATTTTCTGAGCCAGTATAATATTTTTATGATTTACCATATTCATATAAAAATAGAATGTTTTTGAGTTATTAAGAACAATTTAAGCCACAACACTTAGCCGACCAACGAAGTGTTTGTGTAAAAAGTTTCAAGATAGTAAAAATCTCATATTCTAAAAGGAAATGACTTCACGGCTCAAGTGTTGCAAATAGCTTGTGCAGCAATACATTAAGAGGGAATTTTCTCATTCCACCTCAAGAAATTTTTCCAATTTGTTTTTTTCTTTTTTTTTCCAAACTACAACTCCTTTATGCAACATGCGGTGCTCAAAATAAATGATGCATTTTATGCTACAAAAAATAATGCACGAACACACACACACACACGAATGCAATGAGCAGCACGTACACACACAAACAAAAAGAAAAAGCTGAAATAATAATAGACATTTTAATGATGTTGATGAAGTTTTTCCAGTGAAATATTAAATTAAATATTCATAGGAATAGCCGCACAGTGGAACTAATTTTCAAAAATTTATCAGCTGAGGGGAAAAGTTTTAGTTCTTATACTTAGTAACAGTGTGTGTGTGTGTATTTGTTTATTTGTCTGGCAGCGATTAACACCTCGCAACGCATTGTTGCTGTCAATGATGCTACTGTTGTTGATGATGCTGTTGCTGTTGCTGTTGCTGCTGAAGCGGAAGAAATGTTGCACCTGTCTGTCTGTCAAAGTTGTCAACCTTCGGTGAGACGTGCGTGTGTGTTACGAGTATTTTTAGCTGACATGCCACAGATGTTTCTGTTGCCAAGAGTTTATGCTGTTGATTGTTGTTGTTGTTGCTGTTGTAGCTTTTGTGCAACGTGCAAAGGTGTACGCTGATGGTGTTGGTGCTTCTGCTTTTAATGGGTTGAAATCGTTTAATGCTTCATCACTTGATTGTCGCATTTAATAGCTGCATACGCATGTGAAATATTGAAGTATTTGATGATATCATGTGTGCACAGTGGGTTGTGTCTATCTGACAAAAAGCATTTAATACTCAGAAAATTTAAGAGAAAAAAATAGGGCAAAAAAGATGTGTACTGTCACTGTTCATTTTTAACATAAGTTGGGCTATGTCTGGAGGGGTGATTTGGTTTGAATCGGAGGTTAGTGATGTTCAAAGCTGTTGTTTTTTTCATTGTGTTTTAACTTCTCCGGAAGGGTATCAATCGGAAAGCCATTTATTAATGCTGAAAAACTTAATCGAAGATCTACCATCTACCATTATCTGTCAAATTATCGAAGAACTTTGCTCACATAACTCGAAATAATCTTTCATTTACAAAAATTTGTTGACTTTTCAATGGAAAATATTCGCTTAGAATGCGAAAAAATTTCCATTTTCGGAAATGACCATTCAAATCTCTTTTGGAAAGCACTAGAAATGGACACTCTACATACTATCTCCAGAACACTCGTACCAATTTGAATTTAAGCGGGTTAAAACTATTTTATTTTCGGAGATAAGACATCGAAAGTCGAAGGTCGTAGGCTATTACAAAAATTATTATAAATTGAGAACCGTTTTATCGATTTCAAATATATTTATGTCACATGAAAAGTAATTTAATTAGCTATAATATTATTTCATGAAAATTTTAAATTTATGCCATGCTTTTTGAGATATGATAATTCTATAAACTTTTTCTTAAAATATGAACTCTTTTTCGAAAAAAAAAATCAACGAAATCGAGAAAATTTCTTGAAATTTTGGATTTTGTCGACAACAATAAAATAAACAACACAACAAGATCAATATTTTTGTCTGCGGTGGCTATTTCTTCAGAAAATAATTAATAAATTTTAATCAAAACTCGCGCGACAAATTTCATATGAAATCCATATTCCATATTTACAAAATCGATCCATGGACTCTCAACTTAAAACGATTTTTTACAAGCTATATCCTCGATTTCGAACATGTTCATCTTCAAAATCATGTGTGCTCCCTAACTTTCGATGACACTTTTATATTTGACTTTCGGATCTTTATTTATTAAAAAAAATATTAAAATATTTGGGCGTGACTTCTTTAGTAAACATGTTCCAAGTTTTCTTATTTATTAATTTTTTTTTTGTAGCCTACACAAAAATTGGTTTTGATATATTTCAGTGCAATAACAATATAAAATAAAACCAGTTGCCGGTTGCTCAGTTTTCGAAAGATTTTTGTTTGAATATTTTAAATAAGGAGAGAGCACCGCAAAAATTCTTGAAATCAATTTCATAAGCTTAAATTTTGGGTTTCTATCACAAACAGCAAGCAAAATTATAATTTTATTTTTCAATGAAAAATTATGAATGGATATCATGCCTTGAAACTCTATGAAAATAATATTAGCGTCCTTCATTTCACCGCTAACAATACATATTATATTGAATACAAGCCTTTGTGCATATTTAAATAACATTACATGCTGGCTGGTTTCACATGTTTTTTTTTTTTTGTTTTTCACAAGCCAAAAAAATCGCACCATTTATATAAAGTTTTTCAAAAATAGCTTAACATCATAGATCACACTATTATGAGGAAGCTTACAAAAGCTTTAGCTTAGTTTAATAATTAAAAAAAACTCAAAACACACTTTTTGTTTAATTTTAAATAAAAACTTTTTCTACACTTCATGCACAAAAAAAAAACATATTTTGATAGACACAATAACGTAAGGTTAAGCCAAACTATCCACTTAATTTTGAGAACAAGTTTTGTCACCAACTCATTACGACATATGAATAAAAAAAATTCATTTCATTTGTTTACATATTGTATTTGATCTTGACACGAGTCAGGCCAAGAGAAGAGAGCACTAATTGAAATCACTAAACCTCTATTTTATTGAATCATGGAAAAAGAGAGTCAAATTGGAAAACAGCTGATACGAAAATGAGTGCAAACAACAAAGTGCACATGAAATAGCAAAAGTCGATTCGCAAGTACACGTAGAAAAAATTTCCAGTAGTAAATATGACGAAAAGTTTGTATTCAAGCGTTTTATGTATTTTCTATGAAAAATCAAAAACAATAACTATAATTTTCAAAGAATCTCTCACAAATGGTAATGATGTTGATCGCGATCGAATCGATTAAGAATTAGTGAGAAATAAATGATCTGAAAATATTGTATGGGCGGTGTTCAGAAAAAACTCAAAAGCAATTTTAATAAATTATTTTTTTAAATGCCAAAAAAAAACTATTAATAAAGCATTCTTTCTTTTTAGAGGACTTCTTATGTAGAACTTGTGACAATTTTCAATTTTTTCTATATTATAGGATATTCAAAAAAAAAACTTTATTTTTCAGTTATATCAGGGGAATATTAAGTAGAATCAAATTCTGTCACAATTTCAAAAGATTCGAGAATAAAATTAATATTTCAAATGGTTTAAACAACAAAGCGCTGTTAAGCCAAATGAGCTCAATCAACATTTTAAGCTCAAAACTTTAAGTAAAACAGCAAAAAAGTAGTTTTCAACCAAAAATGTAACATAAATTTTGCGCCGTTTGCAGCTGCTATTGTGATTTCTATAATCGAGTTCGTTTCCCATAAAGATGTTTGATAGTGCAAGCCACATAATCTACTTCGCAATCATTTTTTCCAATATCTTGCTAACCCTAGTAGCATAAAAAGGTCTTATAGCTTCTTTTACAGGGCTTTTAAAGACAAGTAAAAAGAGAACATATTATACATACATATAAATTCTTTATAGGGGCTTGTAAGAGCTATTTGGCATATGAGGTATAAAGACACTTTCCTCTCAATGTTATCTTTCGAGAGGCTCGGTAATGTATCTTTCTGAGCTGTTTAAAAGACACCTTAAAAACATTTTAAGAAAAAATATCCGTGTCTTGTAAAACTTTGTTATATATAATTTTATTTTATTATCAAATTATTTAATTAATATGCAAATTGTAGAAACTTTGTTTTGTTTGTCTTATTGTTAATTTGATTTATCATCAATTTTAATTTTTACTTACGATTTACAAATTTGCAAAGTCAGTCTCGAACCCATGTCCCAGCGATCCATGGTCCCGCGCACTGCCTACTAGGCTTCTTGTCATATATTATTTTACATGTCAAAAGCGAATCATATCTTTCTCTCATTTGTTTTGGTAAAGCGACAAAAAAAATGGGCAACAATGTGCCCTATCTCGTGTCTCTAAAAACATCAAAAGTCATGTTTATCAAGTGACTTATATGGCTACAGTACTAAGACATAAGAGACACGCGGTCTCTTTATCATGATTTTATATCTTGTTCTAGCAAGATATTATAAAAGCAAATTTCACTACAAAGGCGAAGTATCTTATTAATTTTGATACACATCTATTTAAAAGACGTCACTGCTTTGTTTGCTAGATTTTTTACTTCATAACTTCCCCTGATGCTACTAGGGAATGCAAGGTAACAAAGAGACAGCACTATGTCCAGTTAAGGCTGATTTTAGAATTAGGATTACGATTGCATGCCTTAAAATATGTAAGTAGATTCTATGTTGCAGAATACTGTTGTTAAGAGTTTCAGTTTCTTCGTTTTCAAATTGTCGACATATTTTTAGCATTTTGTATGGGTCCTACACGGTGACATTGACGCGAAAAAAGTTTGCCTACCCAAAGATTCGGATTATAGGAATCGTTTCCTGTACGCTCTGATATAAAGAAACACAGAGAACAGAGTCCTAGCTAATCGTCTTTTTTTTTTGTGATATTCGCCATTTTCCATGGCAAAAAAACGAAAAGGAAACCCATTTTTTTCGGCCTAAAAATTTGTAAATATGTATTTCTTTTTCTTTTGTGTGGGCTCTCAAAATATTTTTGACTAGATAGATCCCACAAAACAAAAAATTATTTTTCACATGATTTTAGGCCGAAAAGATTTTTTTCGAAATTATTCTATGAAAAATGTTGATAAACAATAAAACCATAGATTGCTATTTTTGGGTTTAGTAGTTGAAAATGCTTTTGAGCCACATAGAAGAAAAAAAAAAAAATGTTTTTTGGAATAGTTTTTAGGCTGAAAAAAAAATATATATTTTCCGAATGGTGAATTAGAAAAAACAAATCAGACGATCAGCTGTTCGCGTCAGAACGTTCAGGAAATGTTTCTCATAAGCCGAATATTTCTTTAGCGCAGACAAACATTTTTCACATTCAAGACCACCGTAATTACCTGAAAGTTAAGTTAAATTCGAAGGTTGTAATTGGTGTTTCGATTTGATTAGCACATAGTGTGGTAGAAGTATTTGAATAATTTTTGTTCAAAGACTGAACATTTTGGGAGTAGAAACTATGGTGATAGTTTGAGAGGTGAATGTTTAGAGGAAGAATGGGAAGAATTGCAGATTTCTACAGCCGAATAAGCAGGTGCACGGTTTTTTTATTTTTTTCAAAAATGCTTAACGTAGGGCAACTTAATTTTAGATCAAACTTCCCTAAATAGTTTTAATTCTTCAAGGCATCATCATTTAATTTTTTTTAAGAGATAGCATTCGCATTTTTATAAAAAATTATATTTAAATAAGATCAAGTTCTTTTAATAATACACCATTTGTTTCATTTCTTTTTTCTCTCATGTCGTTTGTCATTTCTAAACTGCTCATATTGCCATTGCTGTGTCAGTGGAATGACGATAGCATGCAACCTATGAAACAGTTACAGCATTGTAAGCTTAAAATTGATATTTCGCATCATCATCAACATCAACGACAACTGCAAAAGCAACAAAAACGTAAACAGCAACAGCAACATCAAATGTTTTGAATTATTAAACGAAATGATACTTATGATGATTCTTATGCTCGTGGCAGCTGCTCTTCGAGCTGCAGCACTAAGTGCATTTGTACATGCACATGTACCAAGGTAGCTTAAGTATGTCGGGAGCGAAATGCGCATTCATTGCTTCATTCAAAATTGTATCATTTAGCAATAAAAGGTACGCGCTTAATGCATCAACAGCAATTGCAGTGCCAACAACAGCAGCATGCGCTTAAATTGATATCACGAATGTTTTGCTGATTTTGTGCTTTTAATATCGCAGCTAGCAAACAGCATTACAATGCTGACTGTTGCTGCTGTTGCTTTACTGCTTTATCGTCAATGCGACAAAATCGTAGTGTCTAATTAACTAATTAGTGACAGCATTCAGAGGCTGCAAGCACATCTGCTGTTGCTGTTGTCATGATGCCTTTATTAGAGCGACTGTAACTTGTATTCGCTTATCTGGCAGTTATGTATAACGCGTGCACACAAACATCTAGGAATTCACACTTTAGCTATCGAGTAGCAGCAGCTGCAAAAGCGTTAATTGCAGCACTGCACAGTGTCAGCTTTGACAAATTTATGGGGGACACAGACAATTTTGACTGAATATACCTTAAGCTATGCGGTAGAAAAAAGAAAAAAAAAAACCGCAGCTGATGCTTTTTGCTGAGGAAACAATTTGACATTTTGGCGAATGCGCACGGGACTTTTAATAGAACAACATTTTAACTTGATACACCAAAGATTTATTGCAATCTTCCTGTCTATCTGCTTGCTGCATTCACGTTGTTGCTGCTGCTGCTGTTGCACTGTTTGAAGTTTTTAATTGAAAATCAACAATTTAAATTTTATTTTACTCTGTTTTTTCTTTAATACTCTTTTGTAGGAGCAATTTTTGTAGCGCCAGCAGCAGCTTATTCGCTGCCAACAGGTTCATTACGTAATGGCTTATATTGCCATATAACTACAGGCAAAAGCAACGCTGCAAAAGCGCATTAGATGAAAGTTTCAGCAAAAGCAATTACTGTTGAATGTGACGCAGGGTTCGTGTTTCGCTGTGATGCCAAAAAGTTGCATGCAACAATTACAAATCTCTTGCAATTGCTGCATTTTACACACAGCAAATGTTGCACCGCTTTTATGACATGCAATCTGTAGCGCATCAATAAGCGACAAAATGACGGAAAATGTTTTCTAAAAGAAATTGAAAAATGCAATAAAAATCAAAGAGACACGCCAGAACAATAAAGTGAGATATTTTCACAGGCAGCAGTGAAGCGGAGTTTTTCACGCATAGGTACGCGTTTTTGAAGTGAAAACTTCTTATGGCACGTTGTGCGGCTGAGGAAAAAAGTATAATTTCGCGACACCGACCGTCATCGGGATTCCCCGTCATGAATGCGATAGTAAAATTTGAATGTTCTTTGAAGACTTGGGAAACGAACTCGATTTTGGAATTTTGAAGACTTGGGAAACGAACACGATTTTTTAATTTTGAAGACTTGGGAAACGAGCTCGATTTTAGAATTTTGAAGACTTGGGAAACGAACTCGATTTCAGAAATTTGAAGACTTGGGCAACGAACTTGATTTCAAATTTGGAAGACTTGGGAAACGAACTTGATTTTGGAATTTTGAAGACTTGAGAAACGAACTCGATTTTAGAATTTTGAAGACTTGGAAAACGAACTCGATTTTAAAAAAATTTAAAAAACGTTGCCTACTTTCAGGCACTATTAATAATTTGCCCCTAAAAGTATGCAACACTTTCTAAAAAATTTCAAAAAAGCGCCTAAAAGTATTCAACGATTTTAAAATTTCAGATAATGTTGTCTACTTTTAGGCGCTATTTTTGAAATTTAACGGAAAGTGTTGCATACTTTTAGGAGTAAATTATCAAAAGCACCTAAAAGTAGGCAACGTTTTTTGAAAAAATTGGACCATGAAAATATGCAATTTTTTGGAAAAATTTTTTAAATTTGTAGCATACATATGTTGACTTCCGGTTAGCTGTTGCTCAGTCAGCAAATTTTTCTCTGCAAGCGCAGCCGAAAGCAGAGCCAGCAGCCCAAAGCAGAGAAAAATCTGAAATACCAGGCCACCATGAACCAGCAGCAAGCAAATTTGGTTTTTTGAAAAACTTTAAAACGTTATGAGGTGTAATAGTTTTTTTAAGAACAAGCAGATTATTTGAAGTCATTTGTGATTTGATAAACTGTCACTAGATGGCATTTTAAGCAGTTTGAATATTGTAACAGCCATAACTCGGCAACGAATAAGCCGATTTTGATAAATGTGGTGTCTGTAGGAAGAAGCAGATTTTTAAGTTAAGTTTTAGAAAAATTATGTTAAAGCTATTTAGTCACAGGTCTAGGTACTTTCTTTACCTGATTTTTTCTTATACTTACATAATTCGAAATGATGTTTCGTACTGCAATCAGAATAAATTTTTGTTCTCAAACATTAGGAATACTTAGCTCAAATTTAATTATTCACAGTTGAGGCTACTGAGCCGAATATACTTCTTCCAGCAATTTTTGAAGTGAAAACTTCTTATGGCACGTTGTGCGGCTGAGGAAAAAAGTATAAACTCGCGACACCGACCGTCATCGGGATTCCCCGTCATGAATGAGAGCGATAGTAAAATTTGAATGTTCTTTTGTTTCTCTTAAATAAATATTCCAAGTGGATGACAAAAATCAAAGCAGACACACTAACTGACACATTCCATTCTAATTCAACGATTGTTATGCTTACATGTTTGTTTCTTTCAAATTCCGCGTTGTTGCGTTGTCAAATTGAGAATGAGAGCGAGAGTAAAATTTGAATACATATTCCGTTTTTGTCTTCGATTGCATTGCCATATAAAAAGAAAACGCACACATACCAACTAACACACTAACTTGCCATTAAACGATTTGTTTTCACTTCTGTCGGCACTCCCGGAGTGCAACCCGCCATTTTTTTTTTATTTTGAAATTTGTAGCGCTAATTGATTTGAGCGAAGAAGATGACAGCTAATAAAAAATGTCCAAGTGTTAACTTCTTTGATCTTTGCATTGATAGAAAAAGGTTTACAACCTGTCATGTATGGGTAAGGAATCAAATTCACGATACCTTGATTTAATCCGCAACAAAAACATTTAATCTAAATTGAAAAATTTGGCAAATCGCAACGCTATAACGCTGGATAAAACTCAATTCAAAAACATTTTGTCTTGCATATGGCATCACCATTTTTGCATTGTCAATGAATTATATGTTCTATGACCTTGGCAAAAACTATTCAAAATATGTATTTTCAAAGACCACACCACCAGCTTATCATCTTATTTATTTTGTTTCAATTTATGTTTAACATTTAAAACAAAAATTGAATCCTCCCCTGAATAACGCTTCATCTATATATTTATAAATATTTTTTTTTTTTGTGATATTTTCCAGCTTCTATAACTCTTCGGGGAATTCAATTCATTTCATTTGCAGACGATACCACATGCCATGTTATTCACAAAAAACAATACAGCCGACGAGCCAACGCTCAACTACATAATACGCCTGAAAGTATGCAATGCAGGTGAGTCAGTTTTTCTAAAAATACCACATAACCTACAATTGCTTGTGGCATTTTTATATATTCTGCTATCACATTTTTTTCCAACGAGTATCATCTTTATTTTTGTGTTTGTGTTACATTTTTTTCCTAAATAAATAACATCTTCAGATATCGCTGTTATGTTGTATTCTGTTGGTTCGGATTGAGTCCTGTTCCTATTCATATTTGTCCTGCGTAAATATTTACATTATTGTTCGGAAAACAATCAGCATGAGTTGTGGTGGTTGTTGTTTACAATGATTCTCACATATTTAATTCCTCCACATTTTTTATTAAGATTGGAATATTTTTTGTAGATGGTGGTGTTGTTACGCGTCCTACTGGCAATATGTAAATAAAAGAAAAAGCCAATATTCGCCAACGTTGAAACTCTCATTTGCATGTGGATTTATTCTTCTCACGTAAAATTTTGGGTGTTTTCTGTCTGGCGTTTTTATTTTTGTCTTCATAAGGAAGTTTCTTCTATTTTTTTTTTATTTTAAGGGAATTTAGTTTTTGAAGATTATTTATTTTTTTTTAAGTCAAGAAATGTTATTAATTTTTATTTATTTTTTTTGTTGTAATAACAATTATTTCGATGGCTGATATAGTAACATTTTAATTAAACATTAATTTGTTTATAGAAAAAAAAGCCTTGAAAAGACATTTGAGATATTACTGATTCTATAGTAATTTTGTAAAAATTGTAACAAATTCAAGAGACACGGTTCTTGTGTGTCGTTTACATGTTATTTTGCGTCAAAAACAGAACTAAACCTCTAAAAATGGCTCATTGTTTCAGTCAACTTGACGTAAAATTATTGGCTTCTTGACATAAACTAGGATTTTTATGTAGTATGTATGTTAACTATGTAAATGTGCATTAGAGTGCTTCTTTTTTTTTATTTTTTTGAATTGAATTGAAAGCATCGAAATCCTAAAATATATATAAAAAAAGATTCCAAAAATTTCGGTTTCACAAAAAAATTCTGACTGCTTTTAGGTAAAATTGAGATTGCAAATTTGAAAATTTTGTCTGTGATTTAAAGTAGCAAATTTTGAAGTTGAAAATAGCAAAAATAACCATTGTTCCGTTTATTTTTAATACGAAAAGCTTAAAGTTCATTTGTAATTTGAAAAGTGTTGAAAATAAAATTTTTCAACTTTATTTCAATCGTAAAAAATTTTAAATTCTATTTTAAAGTTTTGAGTATTTGTATTTTTTTCTTTTTTGACATTACACTAAACACTTATTGTCTGCTTTGGAGCTAAATCATAAGCGTTTATGGTATAATAAAACATAAAACCATTGATTTTTTCCTTGAATGTAGAAAATGTATTATTTTACGAAAACTTGACGCCGAAAATACAATTCCATTTCATATGACTACAAAGTTTGTTTCAAAAGAACCTAGAAAAAAACTTGTATTGGAAAAATTTTTCGATTTCTGTATAATAATACAAAAATTTTTTAAAAAAAAGTTTAAGGTAAACATTATAATTTTATGAAATAGTATGCTTCTACTTCCGATCACGTCAGGTGGGTTTTTTCATATATCAAAGCAGACATATATTGAGCATATTTCCTAACGCACAGCGAAATCCTGTAAACAAAACTTTAGCCAACTTTTCTTTTAGTTTTAAAATTAATTTAATACCATAAATTAAAAACAGATTGAAATTAAGGAGCACTCTAATGTTAACATATACATACGTATACTCGTATAATACGTAAGACTTCACAAAATACTTGCACACATATTGTTAAATTTATGTTGAAATTACACTTGATTGCGTAAATGTTCATTGAACTAATTTGATTTCTCATATTCCATGGTATTCATAACGAAGTAAACATAAAAGGACAAATAAAAAATATGCTATAAAACAACAACAATATCAAGATAGGGGTAAAACAGCTAAGAAAGGATTTTACTCAAAATCAAGTACAATACAAAATGAAAGGACTCAAATTCCATTAAACCAGTGTATAAAATACCAAAATCGTAAGAAGTAACGAAAATTATGTAAGACTGCACAGTGGTATAATCAAATAAAAATTTTAAATAAATAAATTAGTAAGTGAAAAATACATAAATTACATCACAAATACAAATTAAGAGATTAAATCATTTTCTATACTGGTAAATAAATGTAGTACACCCAATTCTGTTTTTACACGGTCTTTTTTAAATGGTTTTGATTTAACACGGTCTAGAAAAAAAATTAATTCCGTTTTTAAACGATTTCTTTCGATTTAGCACGGTTAAAAAAAGCTATTTGATTGACAATTTAAAAAAAATATATTTAATAACCACAATCTTTTAGAAATTTAGTTACAGGGTTGAAGGATATGGAACTGATCTCCTTTTTTTCTATGTACATATATAAATACATACTTCATGTCTTTTTTTGCACGGTTTTTTTTTACACGGTTTTTTTTGGAACGTATCTACCGTGTAAAAACAGAATTAGGTGTAATTGATAAATAATTTAAAATATTAATAAATATAAAAATATGAATACATAAGTAAATAAATTGCTGATTTGATAGGTTAATAAATAATTAAATGAATAATTTGACTAAAAATTAAAGAAATGGATAAGTCAATAATAAGTAAAGAAAACAATACATAGAGATATAGGTGTACAAATATGAAACCGGTAATTTTTTATTCAAAAAATCACGTTCATTTTGCGAAAATAGTTCCAAATTTAATCTTCAAAGTAATTCCCCTCGCTAGCTACACATCTTTTCCATCTTTTATGGATTCCTCGCCAAAAAAATTCTTCGTTTTTTGAGGCTATCCATTCATCGAGCCATTTTTGCACTTCCTCGTAAGAATGGAAGTGCGAATCGTTGAGTGCGTGTCCCATCGATGAAAACAAATAGTAATCGGATGGCGCCAGGTCCGGTGAGTACGGCGGGTGGGGCAGGGGCTCCCAGTTGTACGATTTTACCAAGTTTTTATTGACCGCTGCTCGATGTGGCGATGCGTTGTCATCTTGGAATACAATTTTGTCATGGCGAAGTTGAAATTCGGGCCTCTTCTGACGTATAGCACGGTTCAAAGCGATCAATTGTTGATGGTAACGTGCACCAGTAACTGTTTCACCTGGTTTTAGTAGCTCATACCAAATAACACCACGCTGATCCCAGAAAATACACAGCATTGTCTTTCGGCCGAAGCGATTTGGCCTTGGCGTTGATTTGGGTCGTTGGCCGGGGCTCAAATATGATTTTTTTCGTTTGGGATTGTTGAAATAAATCCACTTTTCATCGCCAGTGATGATTCGATGGAGAAAACCTTTTCTGTTTTGCCTGGCGAGCAGCAATTCACAAGTGGTTTTTCGGTTTTCTTGCTGCCTGTCGGTCAGTTCATGTGGCACCCATCTACCGACCTTTAAAATCTTTCACATGGCCTTCAAACGCAAGGAAACGGTTTGTTGTGTCACATTAAGTTGTTCAGCAAGCTGTTGTTGCGTTTGACCATCATCTTCGTCCAATAATGTTTGCAATTCGGTGTCTTCAAACTTTTTCGGTGGCCGGCCGCGCTCCTCATTTATCACATCATAATCCCCACTTTTAAATTTATTGAACCACTCATTGCACTGTGTACGACCAAGAGCATGCTCGTCGTAAGCTTCAACAAGCATTCGATGCGATTCAGAAGCGTTTTTCTTCAAATGGAAACAGAAAATCAATGCTTCCCGCAAATGAGAGTTTTCAGGCACAAAATTCGACATCTTTACGAGCGGGAAAAATGCGTTGTTGTATGAAACTTGACAAATTGTGAACTGAATATTGTTGACAGATGACAGAATGAACAATTAAGACATTTGGTGCGGTTCGGAAGCTCATACATATACGGCTATCGACCACTAGATGTCATTACCGGTTTCATATTTGTGCACATAAGTCAATAAATAAGTAGATAATCATAAGCAGCTTTATTAATTGTGGCACCCTCTCTTGACTGAAGACAAAATTCATGGGGTGGTACATTAGCTACCTTCTGTTAAAAAGAGGGTAATTGACGCCATTGAAAAATCAGCTATGCAAAAATCCATGCGAGCTTTATTGACTGGGCCAATTTTGAGTTTAACAAGACTGATTTCAGAGTTTTCATAGCAGCCTGACTATCTAAATAAATGCTCATATCCCATTTGAATACGACTGCGTAAAACTTATACAGATGTAGGCTAAAATATTCTCATCTCGATTTTATATATAACACATATGGCTGGCCAATAGCAAGCAATTATCGTGAGTTTCACCAGAACAACATTTCGGTTCAAACTTTTAGTTCGCCCTAAATTAGAAAAGCTTCCGAGACCTTGACCCCAATGAAATTTTATTCGAATCACAATCTGAACAAAAAATTTTAAGTTTTGACGACTGTCAAAAAATAATGCAAAAATATAGGAAATTTAATAAAACAGCAGCTTTAAATTAACTAAATCAAGATATGGTTTAATTGTCTTACTCTTACGCCGTTTTTCGTCCGAAGTAAGTGTTGCCAAACATGGAAAATTTTTTGAACATTTCGCCTAAAACTATTGATAGGAAGAAAGTGAAGAGCAAACATTTTTGGCAAACTGTTGTTAATTAATTTTTTACATTTTTCGAACAATTTTAGTGCAAGAGAGTTCTTAATATTAAAATTTACCGGTGATGTATTGAACTTTTTAGATTTCTGGAGGAATTACATGGTAAAGAATACTTTACTAACAAAACAGGACCAATCCCTTGGAAAGATCATTCAATTTTTTAAAATATTAAAATTTTTTAAATTATTATTATAAGTATAAAAAAATTTTTTCAAAAATTAAAATAATCGATTTTTCTTCTCTCAACCTTCAACTCTGAAAGTTTATAAACTGACGAAATGTTATCTTTCTATTGAAAATATTGTGCTCTTTGCAACGAGCTTAGTCCAGTTCGTTCCTTTTTCACGAAACTGTCTAGGCGAGCCTTATTTCCCATGTGATTCCAATGGCAAACTAAATAGTTCAATGAGCAACTACCAAATTTTGATACTATGAGCATTTCTTCCACCAGAATTTTCTTTTATGTGCCTGCAACTAATAGACCGGTTTAAAATAAAATAAAAATATTATCACCTTATTTACATATTAATATAAAATTTCAACCTACTAAACTGACATAGTCTAAGGTGCGCTATTGTTACACTGTGCACTGATAACAATGGTGACCAGTTCAAGTACTCTATTAAATACGCAGGATATACGACGACAAATGGTAAAAGCTAAAGGATAACAGAAATTCACATACGAAAGCGTACTTGTCGTTAAAATAAAGCAGAAGCCATATCAAGTTAATGGTGGTAGTAAACAAAATAAAATTCACAAGCCCATACTTTGGCAAAAAAGAAAAAAAAAGGACAAAAATCCAGAGGGAAAAAAATTAAGTAAACAAAATTGCTGGCGTAGTATTGAATTAGCCGCTTTCCATGTCCTATCATATACGCGTCCTTTTTTTTCTTTTGTATGTCTGGCTCTTAGGCTCCATCAATGTTTGTCGATTTTAGTTTTTTTTTTTCACTTCTTTGTTTGAGCCAATTGTAATTTTTTTTTTTTTCCTTATCGGCAGAATTTCACAAATTAACGCAATAAAAAGTATCAAATATCCCTTTCATTTGCAATACACAGGAATGATTTTCATCCTCTTTCTGTTTTCTCTTTATTTTTTTCAAGTCAATCTCTGAGGTTAAGTGCTTTGTGGCGACTCAAAGGATTTTCTATACACACACACACATCATTTGTTTTGCATAATTAACATATTCTTTGTTGAAATTTTTTCTTTTCGATTCTGATTTTTGTTTTGCTTTGTGTGTAGAACAAGCTAATTATGCAAATGATATAGTTATGTGTAGATAAAATGAATATCGCATATTATGCAGATATGTACTATGTACATGAGGCTGAGAGCGTTTTAATCATATTACTTCGAGCGAAATTGGTACAATATCTTTTTAGTTAACATAGCTTTTATTCAGATATTGTTAAAGAATTATCAAAAATTTTTTTATTTTTTACACTTCGGCACTAACGTTATATTAGTAAATATTTCCCCACCTTTCTATTTTTGAAATCTGATTAAAATATATTACTTTTAATATACTTTTAATAATACTTTTTCCTTAGAATTGAACCTTGAATTGCCTTTAAAAACTTTACGGAATATCAAATTTAAGAATTGACAAAGTTTTGGGTTCATTCCACGGACTTTTATTTTTATTATTGAAAACACACATCATATTACCTATTTTCCTAAAACAAATTTTAGGAACACAAAATGCAGTTTCTAACCAAACGATGATAAGAGATGAACCGAAATTAAAATATGTATCACCAAAGTTGGACCAAATACCAATCGGGCATGATTACACTTTTTGGAAAATTTTGTTTTCAGCAATAGATGTGAAAATACCAAAAATGTCCCAAAATACGAGCTCTTTGAGCTATCAGTTAATAAAGATTAAGGTTTGATTTTCTTAACCTTTCCATATTGGTTGGTGCAAAATTACCCCCTATATGATGTCTTACAATAATTTTTGAACTTTCGTCATCAATAGGCAAAATTATTTCGTTATAAAAAAGTGGTATTTAAAATTGTTTGCTCAATTCCTTAAGAAATCAAATTCTTTAACAGAAAACCTTTAAGTTAACTTAAGACTCCTAAATACCAAATATTGATTCCTGGAATGAATTTGACATTTCCTTTACCATATAATTGAAAAAGTCAATTCCGATTACCAATTGCTTAGAGGGATATTAAAACGGTTCATAATCAAATTTAGATTTCTGGAATTGAATTGACAAAGATATTCAATTCCGAATTCAAATTCTTTGGAATGGAATTAAAGTTTTTTAATTTCTGGAATCGAATCGACAAATGACGCAATTCCTTTTGTCATCGAATTGCAAAAGTCAACTTCTAAGCTCCAATTCCTACAAATTCGTATATTTAAAGAATTTGATTACCAAGCTCTGACTACGTAATCAAAAAAAAATATTCAAGAACGACATGCATCACTGATGATTGACATTTTGCTTGCTATAACACAATGTTGTTGCATCTTTATCATCGCAGCGTCACTGTGTCAAATCGTGAGGCAACCCGTTGCTGCGTCAATGTGGCAATACAAATGTATAGCAAGCAACATATTGGAGCGCCATTGATTTGCGGGAGTGCAGCGAAAAAAAAAAGTTAAAAAGAAGAAAATTAACAATTTCACAGTTAGTTAGTTACGAGTTAAAAATTATGCAACTGTAACGCGCACAGCAGCGGTAACAGTGTTGCCGTTTTACATGAATTATTTTTGAATTATGTTTGCCCTAAATTTGTACAAAAACTAAAAGGCTACTGCTGCTTCTGTTATTTATTCTAGTAGAGTTAACATTTACCAAATGCAATGTAATTATAAGAATAAGAACGTATGTATAGTAATTAGTCTAAGTAGCGCAAATGCGCAACAATTACTTTAGTTCAATAATAACTAATATTAGTAGTTTACAATAATTTTGCATGCGGATTAAAGCGAGCAAATAAATGACTGTGTGTAAATTTGGCTTAGTTTATTTTTGCCAATTTAAATCTGTTGAGGTTACGCCTTTGAAATATGCTCTCAACTCTTTCATTTCAACTGCCATGTAATTATGGAGTTTATTTAAAGTGCGCTCGCTACCTGCACTGCACTGGTTGTTGCCATATTTTTAGCACTGTCCTCCGTTATCATTATGTTTCGCTTCTATTCTCCATTTAATGCTTTAACTGTATGAAAATATTGTTTTTTTTTTTTTTTTTTTTGGTTTTATAAAATGTAATGTTCTTCTTTGTTGTACTTGCTTAAAGCGATGCTTTGTGTAGGCAATTCATATGATATTCATCTAAAAATTTCAAGTATATGTCATTAGTGATAAGTTGAAAAAGTCTTATTGTGCTAAGTTCGATTATTCTTACTCTACTTGGCAAAATGTATGATGGGAAATTTTTAAGCCACGAAAGAGCTATAGTGTTTTCGAAAGATATTAACGCGCTGAATCCGAATCGGGCCTCGGAATCGGTCTATCACCACAGATTTTTGAGATATTCCAACCCAAATGTGGAAAAAACGCGTTTTTGGCTTATATATATTTGAGGTTTTGTAGCATTGCAAAATGTTTTTTTTTTTCTCTCAAATAACTATAAACATCAGCTTAAAGTACAAGTCTTGTTCTTTTAAATGCTGTTAAGTTTGCTCAAATATCTTCTATTTTTTTATTATGGAGTTGGAGTAAGTCCTAAGGAAAAGATAGATATGGAGATTGAAAACAAGTGGCATGAATGGTATGACATTTCATCAGGTAAAATGTTACTGAAATGTTATGTATTGCCACTATAATGGTTGAACTCTAGTAAAAGTATATTATTCATTAGAGTGTATCTAATTTAAATTTATTGTGCTTAAAACCTCAGAATGGTAATATCTGACTTATGTCATTTTAAATTTAAAGTTCGAACTCTTTACATAAACATAAATAGTTTTTTTTGAAAATATTAATATTAGAAACTTTCATACAACGTAACAATGCGAACTCAATAAGTTTAATTTTTTGGTCTTCCTTAGCGTTGGTTATAATCAGGTCTGATGGAATCAAATCTCTAGCTTTTATCAAATAGCTATTCCAAATAGTTTTACCGCTCTTACGCTATCAACTTTTATTAAGGGTTAAGCTATGTATTCAGAAGCAAAAAAAAAATATATAAAAATGATTTATCTTGATTACATTTGATTTATATTTTTATTCTCTGACTTCCCAATGTGCACAAAAACGGACGCGAAATCGAAACCAATTCATTGTGCGCATTCCGTTTTTTGTAAGTAAAACGAATCCGTTTCGAGTTCGTAACGGACTTCAAATACGAATCCGTTTCGAATTCGAATTTTTGTTCATAAAACCAATCCGTTTCGAATTCGTTTTTTTTGTTCATAAAACGAATTCGTTTCGAATTTGATTTTTTGTAAGTAAAACGAATCCGTTTCGAATTCTTAACGGACTTCAAATACAAATCCGTTTCGAATTCGTTTTTTGTTCATAAAACGGATCCGTTTCGAATTCGTTTTTTGTTCATAAAACGAATCAGTTTCGAACTCATTTTTTGTAAATAAAAAAAAATTTAATCTCTTAAACGACTTAAAATTGCTTAAAAGTTCAAAAAACTTACAAAATTTTTTTTTGAAAAATTTAAAAATTTTGGAAAATTTTCCAAGTCCCGGAAAAATTTTTAAAGTAAAATTTTCAAAAAAAAAATTTCTCTCTTAATCCACTGAGAAATGTTTAAAAAGTTGAAAAATAACAAATATTTTTTTAACACCGAAATTACAATTCGAAAAGGATGCGTTTTCTGAACAAAAAACGAATTCGAAACGGATCTGTTTTATGAACATAAAACGAGTTCGAATTATTGTGTAATATCTGTTCGTTCACTTCGATTTTCCGATTTTCTAGGCCATATCCAAGCGCTACCATGTACAACATGGGTTAAGGATTTTCCAGTTCTAGTTTATTTTCTCTTATCAATTGAAAAATCTTAGATATCTCTCTCTCTCTCTCCAATTTTTATCTGATATATTGTTCTAGATTTAAGAGAACTTCCTTATCATCTTTTAAAAACCAAAGCATTTTTTTTTTCAACTGACTTCAATAACTAGCACTCATCTAAAACAGAAAAAATTGAATGGGCGCTTAACAACTCTAATTTAACAATGACGAAAACAACAAATACAACAACAAGGAACTTTTCAAAGACTATGATTTTCATTCAATTTATAATGAAAAAGTGTGAAAGGAATTCAATTTTTCAATAGGCACCTGGTTGCCATAGCATATAAAATTATATGTACAAAAAAGGTGCCGTTTTATAGGTAGCTTCTTTGAAATTTTCGATTTAAGTTTTTTCCTGGATTTCTTTTACCTTTTTTTTAATAAAATATTACACTGCATGGCATTTTTTTTTATTTTTTCTTCTAAAGTAGTTGTACTACAATTCATTGCATAAGCTGTCAGTTGTAGTTCTCTTTCTCCAACATCAACTGTTAATTCTTTCTCAGTCTTTTGCCTTAATAGTATACAGGAACTAAAGAATTATGATAATTTGTGGTTAGAAGAAACGTTTAACATTTGAAGTTGTGGACTTGTGTGTAGGCATGTTGGATCTAACTAAACCGCTTGCTGGTGTAGATCTATAATTATGTATCTAACACGTGATTAAAGTTATAACAAAAATAAACGAATTAAATACAAAAATATTGCTGCCTAGAAGTCTCTTTGGTTTGAGTCTTCAAAGAAAAGAAAAAATGTTTTTGATTATTTTTCTGAGTGTTTAATAAGCGACCACGTTGAATTGTGCTTGAGCATGGTTGCATGAAATACGGAAGAGTTTTACTTTTACGTTATACTTCATCTAATTCTCACTCAATCATGGAGATGAACTTTTGATGGCAGTAGTTTTAATTTTAAGAACATAAAGATTTATAGCAATTACAGTACACGAGATGAGGGTTAAAAGAAAGCATGGAAAATTGTGATTGTCAGAAAAATGGATTTATAATTAGATCACGATGGGTGGACAACAGGAAAACATATACAGTAAGATGCCTGTGAGTAAAAATTTAGAGATTTACTTATTGAAAATGATATGAATTTGAAAACGAAAAGATGGCATTTCAAGGAATTTAGTACTGTGTACAAAATCTCAAGAAAAGATTCCAGTACACACGTCGTAAAAAGTGAGAAAAAGGGGTGTCTTAAACAGATGAATTTGAAAAATTTAGAGGAAGGAACAAGACTTAGGTATGAACATAACAGAAGAAATTCTTTTCAGTTAATATACCCCAGTAAAGATTTACTTTCATATCCGCCGCCACTTCGCACACATAAAATGTTTCATTAAACTTTTATGGGTGCAATTTCATATTTTATTCATTTAAAAAATGTTTTCTTTTATTTTTACTAAAATGCTGCACATCTATTTTCTAGCACAATTGAAAAAAAAAAACAAGAAAAAAATCACAAAATTGATCCATTTATTTTGGGACTAATTTAGTATACACATAGCAGTATTTTTCATTTTGAGAGGCATTCCAAATTGTGCCACTCCACATCTATTAATCTTCATTTAACGTGATGTCCTCAATAATGTCAAAGCCCTTATATGAGCAAGAGAGCGTTTGGGGGCTTTGTGTGAAAGATGAAGTCGCACAAATATCGCATGCAATAAAACTGCCTGTTTTAGTGATGATAAAACAAGCTATTTACTCCAAAGCACACACACGCACACACAAATACACCCATACAAATATTGCGTAGACGTGCACACATACAAAATACATCAACATAAACGCGTGTTAAATAATGTAGAAAAATAACAACTTTGTCGCCATGTGCAGAGGAATTGAACAATTTCTGTGCTGCCAAAAATTTGAAGGAACCCATAAACTCACAGACGCACATACTCAAATTCAAATAAGTGTTGGCGATAAACCAACCACAAATGAATTACTTTGAGTGTAATGATATAGCATAAAACCTAGGGTCTGTAAAAAAAAAATACAGAAAATTAAACAAACATCGAACAAAGGCTGCACCCTAAACAAGAAAAGGTTTGCAGCACGACATGGTAACGCTGAAAAAATATTTTAAGTGACTATAGAGTTAAACGATAGTGCCCAAAAAGATATATTTTGATGTAGAATTAAGTATAGACATAGAAAAGCAGTGGCGTATGAAAAGGCGGTTATCTTCGGGGCACTACACCCTTGAAGGGACCTCTTATGAATGCAAAAAAAAAAAACTTCTAAAATTCGCATTATTCCGCTTCTCGTACAGATAATGCTCCTATCACTTTGTATTCGTATTGTACATTAATTCATGGTATAGCATTAGAAAGATCTCTTGATATGAAAACACAAAATTTCTGTTTCTGTTAAAGATACTACGCCCACATTTTTCCCAGATAATGCTTCCGTCAGTCTGTATCCTGTATACAAAGTTTCATTACATTTTGTTCAAAAACTCCATAGATATGATAACTTAAATCTATTTTTCGTAGGAAGTTCCACACTCAATTTTTCAATTTGAGAAACAATCGAGATGGATTAACTAAAAGTTTTTAGTTTTTCAGAAGTTTTCAGGATCGATTCTTCAATTTCAATAACCTTCCGTTCCGTTTTCTATAAGCTGCCATGTACATATGTTCAATTTGCATCATATGTTAGAAGAAGAAGTAAGTACTGCACTTCTTTGGATTCAAATTTTAAATGACGATGATGATGGATGCCAAGCCCCTCCCCAGGACTTTCATTCTGAAAATTCTATCTTAAACGTTGCCTACTGCTTAAAAGGATTTTGTATGAATGGTTTGGTATATCCGATAATTATAAGATAGTTAATAAAATTAATAAAAAACCTTAGTCAATTAACCGTTTATTAATTTTTGACATTTTATATCTCTGAAACTGTCAAAAACTGAGAGCTATACTCAATAATCCTTTTTATCAGGATGATCAATTCGACCAAAAGCCTTTTCTGATAAAAAATCGCACTGAATGTCTTAAGCATTATGTAGCTTTTATCATTCTAATTGAAGGTCTATATGGACAAAAGTCTGAGTTAAGGTGAGCTCTGTAGGTTTATTAGATTTAAAAATAGAACTTCGGTAAGTTTGTACGGTTTCAATGTATTTTAACCCGCTATGTCTCCAATAAAGGCGAATCAATTGTTACTACTTAAATTTATATTTGTAGAGGTCCACTCCATAAGATTTCAAATTATAGAGACATATAATCTAAAATTGTTTCGAATTACAGCAGCTTTGAAGTTCTCGTTATAAAGGCTATCACCTTCGACAAAAGTCAAACGAAAAAAATGCCAAATTATAAATGTTGCGAACTCTACAAATGCGAATGAAAGAGGTTCTATTGTAGTAAAAATAATAAAATAAAGTTGAAAATTATGTCGTCTTTTAAAATAGTCACTGTTTTCTTCAATAAAGTTGGACTTCTTTTTGGGTACTACTATTTTTTCACCCTATTACTTATCATTACATCTTGACTTCTTCAAGTGTTTTCCGTCATGCGTCTTGAACAACTTTGAGGTTACAATTACACATTTGTGGTATTGGTACCGTTTCGAATGATTTCCTTTAAAAGAAAATCAATTAACAAAACAAGTACTCTAAACCCAAACTGTTCCCAATATGGGAGCGAAAAATACTGCATACGCGAACAAAAAAACTTATTTTTGAATTAAGAGCGCCATAGGGAAATCTAAAAATTGGAGCAAACGTTAACCACCACACAACTGACTGGTGCGGTTACAATGACATGTAAGAGTTACCACGAAACCGCATGGCTTTGCAAGTGGCCAATTTATTTTTCTCGTCCACACAATTTTTCATGCGTACGCCTTCTTCGCGTACAAAAGGAAAATCACAAGATATACATTTCCATTTATACGTCCAAAAAGGATGCAAGGATAAAGGAGAACTCATAAAATACAACAACAGCAAGAGGGGGAAAAATTTGGTTTGAAATAAAACAACTTCAATACATTTGTGGTTTGAGATGGAGAGTGCGTGCTTGCGAGTGCTTGTGTCAGGAAGGCCGAATGAAGTAGTGACGTGGAGTGAACAAGAAAACATGGATAAAAGAAGATTTATGGGTTATGCGCTTGTCACCAATGTGTGTAAAAAATGTTTTGTATCCAACCCTCTGTGAGGTTGAAGTCGCGAGGAGGCGTTGTTGGCAAAAGGGCGGAAGTGAACCCAAAAAGAAGCAATAAACAGAAGGCAGTTACTTTTTATTAAAGCGAAGCATCTCATCATTCATGCCAGGAAAATCAATACGTACTATTTTTTGTTTTGCTTATATGTATTTTTTCACATACATACATACATACATATATTGCATAGCAAAAAAAAATTCTTAAGTTATATGTAGGTACTTACTTTTAGTTTTTATTATGAAACGTTATATTGAAAAGAAATCTGAAAAGAAGAAGAATACAAAATATTAAAATTAGTGCACAAATTAAATTTTAAGAATAATATGCACAAAATTATACTAATTTTATTTCGTTAAGAGCTAATCAACAATTGAAATAAAAAATTGAATAATCTTATGTCCCAAATTTCGTTGCTTCAGATTATTGCGTTTATGCTGCAAATGAAATAAATAAAGATTCAAGTGCTAACGTTCTTAAATTATCAATCTTCTCTGTCTTTAGCGTATATTTCTCACTCCTATTTTTTGCTTTGAAGTTGGCGTCATTAATTTATTTATTGACACCACGTCGTAAAAATGTCAATTTTATTGCATTTTTTTAACATTACGATACAACTTTGAATAAAGTGTTTCCCTCTTTAGTGTGCTATCGAATTGAAATTTAAATACTTCGGTTTAAAGAAGAACTGATTTGAAATTAAAAAAAAAAATAATCTAAAAGAAATGCCAATGAATTCTTTTCTTTGAATTTCAAACTTGATAAGGTGCTGTTAAATTGATATTGATTATAAATTTTTCTTGAGTACAAACTAATATTGCCTGCGAATAAAAATTAAGTTTCTGTTCGCCCGGATATTTTGCGCAATCATAAAAAATATCCAAAACTTAAGAAATAAAAACTGTTAAGATTATTTTTGGGGAATATCTTCGGAACGCCCTCATTTTTTTTTTTTTTTGTAAATTTACATTTGATTCAAACGGAATATTAACAAGTTAAGGTGTTATCTTCGGCCAGGCTGAAACTCACATACCCTACACTGCACTGAAATTACCTTTTCAATAAATGTTAAAAAGACGTTGAAGTCGAAAAAAATGTGAAATGTTAGAAAGGTTGACAGAGGTTGAAAAAGTCGTACATATATATGCAAAATGTAGAAAAAGTTGAGAGAGGTTGAAAAACTCTAAAAAAATGAAAGAGGTTGAAAAAATTTGAAACTATTCAAAATTGATGAAAAAGTCGAAAAAATAAAGAAACTTATGAAGAAAGTTCAAAGAGGTTAAAAAAGTCGAAAAATACATATATTGGAAAAAGTTAACGGGTTGAAATAGTCGAAAGAATATGGAAAATGTTGAAAAAATCGAATAGAAATGAAAAATTTGAAATATGCCACACCCACTTTTCCAATTCCGCCCACTTTTATCACAATTCAAGATATATTTGAAATTTCATAAAAATATTTTGCACGGCTTACGAGATATGGTGGTATAAAGGTTAAAATTTAGGGCTGTGCCACGCCTCCGTAGGAAGCTTTGAAAACTTGAAAGCTAACCTAATCCTAATCTTGTTCACATGTGCATCAAATCACCAATTTTCATCAAAATCGCTGCAACTTTTTTCAAAATTGACCTGGGTTATATACATAGGGTATGGGCGGTAGGCGTGTCAGTTAACCGATTTCGCCCATTTTCAATAGCAAGATGCTTGCAAGAAGATGTGACCTGTGTGTGAAAGTTTCATTAAATTAGCTCTCTTGGTTTTCCCGTAAATCTGATTTCAACAGACAGACAAACAGACAGACAGACAGACAGTCATCGCTAAGTCAACTCAGGTGGTGACGCTGATCAAGAATATATATACTTTTCCATACCTGCCACGCCTCCTTCTATGTGTTACAAACGGATGGACAAAGTGAATATACCCTCGGTGTAGGGTATAAAAATATTTCAATGCTCGGCTACGACGAAAGTGAGACTTTTTGTTCTACTGCAACATGAGTGTATCAACATGATATTTTGATAGAAGTTGGAGTAGCATCTCTAGAATATATATAGGGTTTATTAACACTTTCAAACAAGGCACCGCGCACACTCTTTTAACGTTCAAAAACTCACAAAAGACATTGTCAGCTCATTTGGAGTTCTTATTATTCTGAAAGTTAATAAATTAAGCTTTCATTTAAACCTAATTAAAAAAATATTAAAAAATGAGTTTTTCCAACACATGCGGAAACATTTTTAAATTAAAGTATTGTTATTGATAGAGATCAAAAGAGAGATGATAAAGTCTATTACATCACAATTCTTAATTTAAAAATTAAATACAAGTAACTACTGAGTTTTCAAGAAAGACGTTCCTAGAAAAAAATTACGAAATTTACCAATTTAAGCCTCTGTATTTGGAAAAGTAATAATGTTGGAACAAAATCCTCCCGGAATTAAATCGATTTCTACCAGAAATATAAATAACCCAAATTTGAACAAGATCAAAACATAAAACTTTTTAAGGTGGTACGCTTGGCAAATTTTACCCCACATATGGCACATTTTATGTCAAATGTCCGATGGCAAAAATCGAAAATAATCGAATCAAATGTCCGTAAATATTTTTCTCTTTCTTCAAAAGCTGGCTGAAGTAGGGGAGATGATAATTTGGTTGACACCCTTTGTTTCGTGTAGATAATTTGTTTCCTAAACTTAATTTAAAAATCGATAGAAAGATTAAAATTTTAAAATTTTTGAGGAATAAGTATGACCATTCGAAAGGCCATTAAATAATGTATCGATAATACTTGAACTTGTATTTTTATAGTCCACTCAATGGGACAACACTTTGCCCAAGTTTGAAGACAATCGATTTTGTTCGATTTTTGACTTAGGACATTTGATATGAGAGGCGTCATATGTGATATCATCAAAAACAGTAAATATTTAATTATAAAAAAAAATAAAGCTCTGGGAGCTTCCTTTGTTTTTAAAAAATTACGTCTCAAATAATTCTCAATTCAAGTTTTAGTTGTGTCTCGAAATTATATTTAAAACTACTTAAAGACACCTAGTTGGACATATATTAGAAAAATTGTGTGTTATTAGCCAACCCATGATAGTTAAATTTAATATCTATAGTACCTTTTTTTTCTGAAAATATAATCTTCTTAAATTCACAACATTTCACTGCATTAATGAGCTAGAACTACAGGATCCTTTTCCTTATGCCGTAAAGGTATGTTTTAGTAACACTAAAAACAGCATTTTTTAAAAAATTTTATCGGAAGTAAATACTAATAGTTCAGCCAAATATGACTTGAAAAGGTTGGAACAATTGGAAAATTTTTATCAAGCTGAACACACTACAAAAAAAATTGAAATGGAAAATAAATAATACAAGTACAAATTAAGTCAGTTTCATTGAGACTTCAAAATTTCATTAAAAAATTTCAAATCCAATACGATCACTAAAATTGGAAATTTGAATCACCAATGCTTACCTGAATAAATAGATATCATTTGATAAAGGCTCTAGTTATTCGTTGTTTTAACTTTTTCCATTTCACTTACATATCATCAAATAATATCTTATTTTTCATAACTAATTAACATTTGTAATTTCAAACCCCAGTCGTTTGTGTAGAATTTATTTTAATAATGTTTATGTTACAAATAAATCATTTCAAATTATTTAATATTAATATATTATTTAATATCAAAATCATATTTTCAATATAAATCGATAGCTCCTGATGAAGAAGATATTGGAAAATTTTAAAATGACAATGTAAAATTTAATTTCAAAATTTCAATTTGTTTAACATGAAAGCTATTAATTTTTCAGTTTATAAGTTCAAGATATTAAAGGAAATTTTGATATAAAATTAAAATATTACATTTGTTTTGGTGTTGCAATATTTTATGACTACTTTCGTAGCCAATATAATAAGTTCTCTATTATGATTTTTTTTTAAAAATAGATATGCTTGCAACGATTTTTAATTCTAATTTTTCTGAATAAAATCTTTGGCCAGTGCATTTTTTTTATTTTGAGACACATATAAGAAACTATGAATCGAGCACGCTCATTCTTAGCATTACTTCTGTCTTGTAAGTAATATATCGTAAAAAAACATTGCCGAACTACTGTTGCTTCCCATCGAAAATCTAAGTTTTTATCACAAAAACAATAAAGTTTTATTTCTATTCAGAGAAAAGTTAAGCAGCTATTGCTTTTGACCACATATTTACCTATTTTTTTTCTTCTTTATCTTAATATTTCTTGTTTTTACATTAGAAAGCATATTAAAATTTTGCTTGCTTGCCAGAACATTAGGACTAAATATTATGTAATCTCTTGGATGTTTGCCCCTTTTTATCTCATAATTGTTCCCATAAAACAAAAATCTTACAAAATTATTTAAATCTCACATTTTGCACCTAAAAGCTACAATTTAACATTGACAAATCGACTTTAACTGCTTATCGCACAGATTAAATCTTCTTACTGGCTGGCTGGCTGACTGCCCGACTTCATCTTAATTCCAACCCAAGTAAAAGAGGGTCTGCGACAACTGTCAAGCTACCATTTTTACGGTAAGCAACAGCAGCAGCAGCAGAGACGACCCAAAAATTTTCCAACATTTGAAAACACATTTTGTCGGATTAAAATCTTGACAAATAATAACCAAAATATACATATACAAAACAACAACAACAGCAATAACTAAAAATACTCGTAAGTTTAAAATAAAAATAAATTTCATAGATAAAAATCGAGCGGATTTCTTTTCATTTCGTAGAAAACCGCTTAACCCTAATATTTTATTATTTGGGCAGACGACGACGACGACGACGATGATGACGACTTTCGCTCAAACGCAAGCCAACAAGAGACGGACATTTGGTCAGGGTCCCAAAGAAAAAAAAGACTCGTTTAAGATAGGCATCTAAAGCTCCAAATAACTTCGGAGTGAAAAACAACAAATGAAGAATAAAACACACACAAAAAAAAGCAGTAAAAGAGTAGTAGATTGGATTGCTGGTAAAAAGAAATACAGAATAAGAAAAAGCATCAAATGATAAAAAGTCGAAAATGTGTTTTGAATTGTTGTTGACAGGAAAAGTTCAGAAAACAGACATAAAATCCGCACATTAACAGATAATTCCACGTCGCACAATGCACGTATTTACTTAATGAAAAAACAAAAATAAAAAAACAAAATCAAAGAGTTTGTTTTTCTAGAAAAGAGATACTCTTTCATATTTCGAAGAGATTTTTCTGTTATTTTCTTGATATCATTATTTAATGATGCGAATGCATCACAAGAAGTAGATATAAAAATTTTAAGATAACGTCACATGAATTTTGTTTATATTTGTCAACAATTTATTGGAGACTTTTCTTGACAGCTCAGATTATCCGGTCTGATGAAAATGTGTCTTCAGTGAAGCATTAAATTTAGATTATACATATGGCCAGACGAACAATAAAATTCCAATAAAATTTAATATTTATTTGAAAAAGAAAAAAAAATGTAACTCACGCAGTAGGCAATTTCGTAGTAATATGAATTATTATCAATAATTTTATGTCAAAAAATTTTTTTAGTAGGTAAATTAATTATCCTTAGTATGTCAAAACATATTAGTTTCGATTGTATTGCCATTAAGGACTATTTTCTGATCGATTAAAAATGAGTATAAAGAAGTTAGTAATTCTGTTTTCATCCCACTTTTAATTCTATTAATTCCATCAAATGAAAATAAATCTTTAAAAGGACAAAATATAAGGTAAACATTTGCGATTTATCAGGAGTTTTACAAGAAGTGCTTAGAGCATGATTTCATGATCGACTTAGGGGTTTTAAGCTCATGACGATTTTTTTCTCAAAGCTATATATGCGACTATAGCTTAGATGTATCTGCGGAATGGATAAGTTTTCAACTTTTAATCGGTATAAAGATCTGCTTCAAAATATTAGAAAAGGATTACATAAAATAAGCGCTTGCTAAAATTATTTGCCAACTTAAGTTAAGAATTTTTTTTGAATTGGATAAATTAAGTATGCTTAAAAACTTGTTTTTTCCAAGAAGAAAGAAATAACATTAATAAAAAACAAGTTAAGGTGTTATCTTCGGCCAGGCCGAAACTCACATACCCTACACTGCACTGAAAGTACCTTTTAAATAAATGTTAAAAAGACGGTGAGGAGGTTGAATAAGTTGAAAAAAAAATGTCAAATGTTAGAAAGGTTGACAGAGGTTGAAAAAGTCGAAATATATACAAAATGTTGAAAAAAGTTGAAAGAGGTTGAAAAACTCTAAAAAAGTTGAAACAACTTGAAACAATTCAAAATGGATGAAAAAGTCGAAAAAATAAAGAAATTTATGAAGAAAGTTGAAAGAGGTTGAAAAAGTCGAACAAATACATACATATATGATATATTGGAAAAATGTCGGAAGAATATAGAAAATGTTGAAAAAAATCGAGTAAAAATGAAAAGGTTGAAATATGCCACGCCCACTTCTCTAATTCGGCCTACTTTTGGTTCAATATATCATATTCGTGATCGATACCCTCATATTAAATTTAAGCACAATAGCCAGTATGGTTTGCGATATATGCCGCAGTTAAATTTAAAGTTTAGGGCGGTGACACACCCGCTGGTACAATCAAGTCTGGTTTTTATCCAGAAATAACTTTCAAACAGCAAACCTTTTACACCAAATTTTAGTATAATAGCTCACATATTTCGATAAACTTACCGTATTTTATTTGTATGGGAGGTGCCACGCCCACTGGTGCTATTTCAGCAACTTTTGATTCAGATGTACTCTATAGCAACTGAACCACTTACATTAAATTTTATAGCAATTAATGCAATAGTTCACTTAAAACAGCGTTTACAAACTTATGTTAATATGGGAGTTGCCACTCCCACTGATGCAATCCCATAAAAATTCATTTACTTTTGAAGCTTATAGTAACTGACATTAATACACCGAATTTTATGAAAATTACTCTCATAGTACAATATCTATAACAAAAAACATTTTTTGCTTATATGGGAGGTGCCACGCCCACAGGTACTATTGGATTTTTGTAATAAAAGACTTTATAGCACTAAATTTCATAACGATTACGTTGCTAGTTCTCTTAAAATAACGTTTATAAATACTGTGAGCGGTGCCACGCCCTTAAACGAGTTTTTTCATTTAAATGGCAGAGCTTATATTGATGACCGCTTTCAGCGGCATCATCTCCAGAATTTTTATGAAAATCGTTTGTGCCAATTTTGATATACGGAATCAAAATTTTTAACAGTTGAAAAGTGCCACGCCCACTTTTTGGATTCCGCTCACTTTTATAAAAATTCAAGATATATTAGATATGTTTCCGTTTACCAATTTTCATTGCAATATCTTGAACGGCTTACAAGATATGGTGGTATAAATGATAAAATTTAGGGCTGTGTCACGCCCCTATACGACCCTTTAGAAACCCAGCCCAATCCTAATTATCAAGTTTCATCAAAATCGCTGCAAATTTTCCAAAATTGGCATGGGCAAATTTACATAGAGCATGGGCGGTAGGCGTATCCGTCAACCAATTTCGCCCATTTTCAATAGCAAGATGCTTGCAAGAAGATGTGACCTGTGTGTGAAAGTTTCATTCAATTAGCTTCTTGGTTTTCCGATAAACCTGATTTCAACAGACGGACGGACAGACAGACGGACATCGCTAAATCGACTCAGGTGGTGACGCTGATCAAGAATACATATACTTTTCCATACCTGCCACGCCCGACAAAGTGAATATACCCTCGGTGTAGGGTATAAAAAAATATTAATTCCCATCAAAACTTGCCGCCCTCTATAATTTGCAGCTGTAGCTTTCGCGCAATATCCTAAATCTGACACTAGAGAGACTTCTGTTAGGAGATCATTTCATGTAGCAAACTAAAAAAATCTTGCGTAATCGCGATCAAATCATTTGACTACTGATGTAGGTACATATATTCATGGTCAACGCCACACCTGGTCGATTTCACCTAGTTCCCCTGTCTGTGGAAATTATTATTACGAGAAAACTAAACGAGATCATTGAATGACATTCGGTACACAGACTACGAAACCAAACATAGCTCTCAGAATTGAAAAAAAAAGACAAAAACCAGTTGACGGACACGCTTACCGCCTATACAAATAAAGCATTTTAAACGATGTAATGAGAGTTTTTAGATGTTGTGTAACCACATACCTTACAAATAACTCGAAAAATATCAGGACAAGAAGTTGGCGGATTCCGCCAAAAAGATGTGTCACCTTCCATAAAAGCAAGAATATCAAAACGCTATACTAAGATTATTAATTAAGGTAATGCTACCAAGTTTCACACAAACACAAAAAACGATTTAGATAAGCTCCGCATTAGGAATTAGGAAAATTTCGATTACAGGGTGAGGTACCTTCGATACAAGTAACAACTAAAAATTGCTATACTAAGTAAATGTGAGAACGTTCTGTGCAACGAATGTGACATTTTAATGAAAATTTAAAGCCAACGCGCACTTTTACTCCTAATGTTGTGGGTAGTATTAAATTTTTGGTAAAGTCAAACACAAAACTCTTACTAATTTTTCTTATATTGAAATTTTAAGATTCCTCATATCAAAATAACTATCAATACATTTAATTTTCAAAAAACAAACGAAAGACGCATTTGCAAATCATTATAATGAACGAAATTCCACACTTAAGTCAATTTACCATATATATGTAGATGGAGTGGAGTGTGTGTTTTATTTTTCACTTGGTTATGTCAAACACTCAAGTGTTCCCTTTCCCTCGTTGGATATTAAACAGCACCACCATCATGCCACATCAAAGCAACATTAAACAGAGCCGCACACTCTTTTGCTAAGTGCTAATTTAAGCGTATTGCGCTCGTTATGAATCGGTAATAGAATGGTTATTGGGTAGGGTAATGGGAAGTGAGTGAATAAGTGTTCGTATGTAAGTAGTATGTCTTCTCACATACGAAGTTCACATGGGTTACACAGTGCAGTGGGCGGCGGTTTTACTAAAGAATGATAGAAATATCTAAGTAAATGTTGTGATCAACTGATTTGAATGTGAAAATTTTACTTTAAAATCCACTTGTTAGTTGTAAAAGAAAACCCCTTCCGGCATATTACATAGTTCTCAAGTGCTTATGCCGTGCTGTTGAACATTTTATTGCCATACATTTGAAGTGCAATGATTAAAATGTAAGATATTGCATTTGTTTTAGTTGCTCATAAGTTTTTTGATATGTCTGTTTTTATTAATAAAATTGCTCTAGTTTTTATTTTTTATTCATTTTGAAAATGGAAGATTATATGTATTTATATTTCTTGCAATAAATAAATCAATATCAAGATTAGGGCAAATGTATTAAAAAAAGTAAAAAGCAAACAAAAAGAGAAGCCATTTATCGATACCGGAAGTATCAATTGACGTAAATGACATTCTGACGAAAAATAGTAATATCATGATTCGATTCAAAATTATCTGCTCTATCGAAAAATATTTTCAAAATATTATTATATTTTTAAAAATGTCTCCTTCGGAACATATTTTCCATAATTTCAGTTTCGTTATCGACAGCGTCAAATTTTTTTTCTTAACGTAAGGTCCATATAAGATCCTCTCGAGCGTATTGTGTGAAAGATTGAAGCCGTATACAGAAACGCTGATCGGATCCTATCAGTGTGGCTTTAGACCTGGTAAGTCCACCATAGACCAGATTTTTACACTACGCCAAGTCCTGGAGAAAACCCATGAATATCAAATCGACACTCACCATCTCTTCGTCGATTATAAAGCTGCGTTCGATAGCCCAGTGCGGGATTGCCAATACGCAACAATGTCTGAGTTCGATATACCTGCAAAGTTGATAAGGCTCTACAGGATGACGTTGAGCAATACCTGTAGCTCCGTCAAGGTAGGGAATGACCTCTCCGGAACTTTTAATACCGAGCGAGGTTTCAGACAAGGCGACCCGCTCTCGTGCGATCTCTTCAATTTCATTATGGAGGGGATCGTACGAAAAGCCGGTGTGCATCATAATGGCACCATTTTCTTCAAAGGTGTTCAGCTCCTTGCGTACGCTGATGATATTGATATTATCGGTCGAAGTAAGAGAGATGTTACTGCTTCTTTCACTGCTATTGAAAAGGAATCAGCCAAAGTGGGTTTGACGGTAAAAGAGGGCAAGACGAAATATATGATGTCTACTAACAACAACAAGAGAGTGCGGGATCTAGACTCTCATGTTACAGCGGGCAACTGTAAATTAGAAGTTGTCAAGGAATTCATTTACCTTGGCACTGCCGTAACCAGCAACAATGATGTCAGTCTGGAGATTAAGCGGATAATAACAATTGTTAATAGGTGCTACTACGGTCTCAGTAAGCAATAACGTTGCAGAGCTCTCTCTCGATCGACAAAGCTAACACTCTATAAGACGCTCATTCTACCTGTGCTTCTTTATGGCGCTGAGGCATGGGTGGTTTCGACAACAGACGCAGCCGCTCTTGGGGTGTTCGAGAGGAAAGTTCTCCGCAAAATCTTTGGTCCTGTTCGAGTTGGCGACGACTATCGCATTCGAATGAACCACGAGCTGTATGAGCTCTACGCCAACATTGACATAGTCAAGAGTAAAACAATACAGCGACTACGCTGGCTGGGTCATGTCCATCGTATGGATAAAGAAGCTCCAGCGAAAAAGGTATTCGAAGTGAGGTCCCCGGTGAACGACTAAGAGGGAGACCATGCCTCCGGTGGATAGACCAAGCTGAGGAAGCCCTTACCGCGCTTGGCATTAACGATTGGAGAAGGCGCGCGCAAAACAGAGGCGCCTGGCGAGAGCTAATGAGGTCGGCCGTAACCTGACAACGGGTTGTTATGGCCATCTAAGTAAGTAAGGTCCATGCTGTCACTCCAAGTATATTGATTTTTTTTTTTTTAGTAAGAATAATATCAGATATCTAACAAAACAGAATACAATCAGTTTTCTTAAAAGAAAAATATTATATTATAACGACTGTGGGCTGATATTGGTCCCAATAATTATTTGATTGATATGTAGCGCAAATACACATCAATAGAAAGCAAAATTGGGAAAAATGGAACTACCGATTAATAATATTATTCCTAAGTCAATGTAATAAACAAAGAATAACAAACCTTACTGAGAACATCAGCATTGCCGGTATAAGGATTTTTTGATGTTTAATTCCTATTGCAAGATATGAAATCTAAAAAAAAAAACCTTTACTACAGCAGCTTTGCAGGTTTTCAATTCAATATGTAATACATCAAGATAAGATTAAGTATTCCCAACGCAGAGAGAACATTCACTGTGTCATTCAGTTTGTCACGCATTTAAAGGTCGTGGTGGGTATACAAAAGTATATATGTTTTTGATCAGCGTCACTACCTGAGTCGATTTAGCCATGTCCGTCTGTATGTCAGTGGAAGTAACGATTACGGGAAAACCAAGCAAGATTTTTGAATGAAATTCCGCACCAGGCTATACCTTGAAACAGGTTTATTTTAAATTGAAAATGGACGTCATTGGTTTACGGACACGCCTACCGCCTTTACAGTTAAAACATTCGAAACGCTATATTAAAAACTTATTTTATGAAGTGTAATCAAATTTCCTAAAACGACTAGTAAAAACTTAGGAAAGCTTTGAACAAATAGTTTACAAATTTAGAAGAGAAGACGTGGCACTTCCCATGCAAGCGTAAACTTCAAAACGCTATATTGAGAGTATTATTTAAGGTTATCGAGCGAAATCTCACTCAAATACAAGAAAGAATTCGGTGTAGTATTACACGAAAATTTGGCGAATTCTTACAAGAGGGCGTGGCACCTCGTATTTAAGCGTAAGCTTGAAAATGCTACACAGAAAGCTATTAAATCAAATGTTGCCGAATTCGATGTTTCCACAATTATGATTCTGTTACGGTCAGGTAATGTTCATTCACTGAATAAAATTGTTGCGCTATAGAGGAACAATGAAGGAAAATGACTTATTAGGAAATTTGAGAAAGTCCAAGTCCAACAAGCATTCTCGTCAATGAAAATTATTGGGAGCAAATAGAAGATTTTCGAATTTACTACCTCAAAATATAATCCAAACGTATTACAATGTTAGGTGGTGGGACTGAGATAGACTTTCAAACACTTTACTGAGTAATAAATAAAGAAAATGTTACAAAATAAAAACAAAACATGGGAAGTGATTTCTTCAATATTTAATTTATTTCAATACTTCTTTACATTTTTTATGAGCCAATCAGTGTTGCAAATTGATCCTGTTTGAGAAAAGTAATAATAATCTCAACTAAAAACCAGCAGTGCATTCAGCTAACGAGTTTTAAATGAGTGAGCCACATTTTTATACGTTTTTTTTAAATAAATTGAAGAATCGTGCCGTTATTATGAATCTCAGTATTATGTTTTTAATTGCTCTTCGCTATTATTTAGAAGCTGTAACAAATTTCAAATCGTTGGTAGTTGCAGTTATCATCAGTTTTATATTTCTTCACTAAAAAAAAAGCGCTTCCCAGCAAATTTCCCGCAGTGTCATACATACAATATCAGGAACTGCACGTTTTATAACCAAAACTATAAAAAAAAGCTCGATGTCGTGTTAATAAAAAACAAAACTAAAACCAAAAAAATTTTATTAAATTTTATTGCTGCAGCACGCTGACCAACTGAGGTAACTGCCAAATGTGTTAAAAGGACAAAGTGCGGTTTTATAGCTGCAACACGGTATCAAGCGATATTCTAACTTTTATTTCAATTTTATTTTTTAATTTCTTCAATTTCCTTTTATTTTTTGGGGCGTCGCCAACAGGGATTAAATTTTATATCATTTCGATTTTATTATTGTTTCTTGTTATTGCACTTGGCGTGGATATACAAAATTGTGAAAAATTTATATTAAAGATATCAGCAGATGCTTAATTTTTATTTGCCATAAAAATATGATACATTTGTTTATATCACACACAACAACAAAAGCTACACACACACACAAGTACATCACATTTTGAATGGCATGTTTTTAACGCATGTGTGCGTGTTTTTATTTTTATGGCCCAAACCGTTCTGTCTGCATCCTATAAAATTTCTAATAAACAATTTTTCATGTACTTGTCGAACTTGGTTCCGTCACGTTGTGCGGGTTTGTTTGTTTATTTGGCTGTGCCTTCAGCTCGTTTTGTTTATTTTTACTGCCTGTAACTCCTAAACTTTGACAGGTAGTGCGTGGAAATTAAATTCATCTATTTTCCTTTTATTTTTTCCATCATAAAACAGCGTGTGTGTTGTTTTGAAAAGTCATGAGAATTGTTTTTTAATTTAGTTATAAACAAAATTAATTTTGCTGTTTTGATCGTTTAATCTATGCAAGATATATGAGTACGTTAACGTTTCGTATAGCATAATTTGAGCGTAGGTCTTTTTATTTCCAATTAGTAATAAATATTCTATAAACAGCTTATCAATTATGCATTTATGTTGACATTTGCTATTGAATTACTTACTTGTATATTTATATTTTCACGATGATATCGTTCGTTTGCTGGAAGACCGGCAAAGGTTAAAAAAAAAAACGCGAGTAAATTGTGCTGAAATAGCCGTCATTTCATGTTTTATTTTGTGTGAAAAAGTCATAACGATATCGAAAGAAGTTGGCTTGTAAGAAGAGTAAAAAGTAATTTATTGAAGATTTTAAATGCGTTTTTCTGAGAAATGAACTTTCTTGTGTCTTCCCGCAAACGAGCAACACAACATGTATATTTTTCAGAGTTCGAAAAAGCTCGCCACAGCTTGAGACGTTCCCTCCAAACGCTCTTGGTTTCTTATTTTTTTAATTTCAAGGTTCGAGAGCTATACATACTTTTGCTCACGAGGGCTGCTTTGGCTCCTGGCTTGCATAGACTCTCGAGTTGAGAGCCAAATTAGAGCTGTAGGATCCCGCCTAAGGCTGAGAGCCAAAGAAGCGCTTGCGCTAATGATCATATGACCGATTTCCAGAAAAAAATGTGTGGACCAAACGATGACCTAAGCTGAAATTCGATTTTAAAACATCACTCTCGTTGGTACCGAATCTGGAAGTGGCTGTTTTCGAAGCATTTCCGAAAAAAAATTATTCGCACCAATTTATGGCAAAAGCTCGAATTTGGATATTGAACATCACTTTGTCTCAGACCATGGAAAGGTAATTTTTTGGCTGATTTTTGAGAACAATTTTTTTGCTCCAATCCATTCGCCATCGACTGGAGCAAAAAAAAAATGTGTCAAAAACGGTGCTTTCCGTGGTCCTTTTTTTAATATTTTCATGTATGTAAATTTTCTTTCAGAATCGGCATCGTAGTCTTATTCAATTCAAACTACAAAAAAACAGAAGCAGATGCATTATTTAATTTTGGATATTTAACCTCCTCCCTTTCACTGAAATTTAAAAAAAAAATTAGTAATTAGGTATGATTTTTGATTTGATGATCTTATTCCCTTTAAGGAGAAAGAAATTCAGATATTCAAAACCAAATGTTAAAAATGAGGTTTCGGAAAAAATGTTAATGATATTTTGAGAGATTTGGTTTAAGAAAATAGATCATTCACATTTAAGACAATATCATTAATTTAGTTTATATCTACTCAAATGTCAGAATGAGCAGGTGCATTAACCTGCTGATAGATGATTATTCTCTTTGCTAAAGTAGGTTCAGTTCATGATAGATGATAATTTTTTTTTGCTAAAGCAGATTCAATACACTCAAATGGTTGTTTTTTTTAAAAAAAAAATCCACTTAGTTCAACTTTTAATTTTGTAACTATTAACTTGGTATGCTTTGTCCCACAAACCGATTTATTATTCTTCTATGGAGCTTTGAAATAAATATGTCATAAATATAGTTTGCGTGTAATAATGCATTATATTTCGAAATTGAACTTCTTTTATGTGCCTATTTAATGGATCACTTGATATTGATTAGCCAATAAAGTTGGCAGGGTTTCTTAGTAATTCTCATCTTCTATTTCTAAAGAAATACTAAAAGTTATGCTGCAAATGAACTCATTCATCAAGTAACCCGCATATGTTTTATTTGAGTTAAGATTTTGAAAGCAACATGCTGTTGATTTCATTTAAAAACTAATTTGTATGCGTAGGGTAAACTGGGGTTATTTGAAATAGAAATTAGCAGCTACATCAAGTGTTGCAGCAATTACAAGAGAAGTATTTCTTTTTATTTCGAATTTAATATTATTTTAAAGTCACGTATACATTTATTTGTTTCAAACAGTTCATTCTCACAGAATATATGCTAACTATTTTTAACATATAACTTCGTTAGGAGCGTGGGGCCTGAACAAATATGTTGCTATTTAAGTATTGAGAAACGGCAAAACTGGAGTATACTCTTCAAATCTGATGTTTCCATAGTTATTAATGGTACAGCGAAATATCAGATTTTTTTGCAGAGAAATTAAAATTTTATCTCAGCCAAGAAATAGAATTAAATCGAAATGCGATTTTTTATAATTTTATATATATATATATGTATATGGTAATACCAAAACTAAACAGTAGTCAACTATATAGTCTTACAAGATGACCCAAAACCAACAAATGCTTGAAGAAATTCGTAGCAAATGGTCTCCTGTGCCTTCCGCTTACTCGACCATTCGCCATTCTGGCATTAAAGCAGCGCAGACCGTTTAATTCCTAATGTTACACAACCATTTGTGTGCCAGAAGACTTTGAAGAAATAAGCAAAATCGACCACAAAAAACGGAACATTCTCCACCACGCTAATGCAAGCTATCGCAAATCGATTCAAAATAAATGATTTTTTAAGCACTCAAAACAGCTAATTAATGGGTCATCTGTCTACGGACCTGATTTGGCACACAATAATTCGTTTTTTAATTCAGTTCATAAAAAACAAATTTTAACTCGACGCTTGAGGTTGATGCGTTTAAATCAAAGTTTTGTGGTCGGAATTCGGAGCAAACTTTAGTTCGAAGCAAATTTGTATTGATCTTGATAGAGAGTATTTTGAAAATCAATGAAGCCATTTTCGATGGTAAATATTTAATTTAGTTTTGATTTTCAAAATGTAAAAAGCACTTCTTCTAAAATCAGATGGAATTATTCCAATTTTATCCGAAAAAAGAATAGACATTTCTCAAAAGAATAACTCAAATAAAAGCAACATGAATATTTTTTTTGGTATGGTGATAAAATTCAAAAATCGCACAGAGCAAAGATATGTAAAATTAAAAAAATCAGTACTTTGTATTGTCAGCATAACAATAATTTCTTGCTTTCATTCAGTGGTAGTTTTTTGATGTTTTACTCTGCAGCTTTCAGCCAAAAATTTTTTACCTTACGATTTTCAATCATCGTGTCAGTGCGTTAAGTTAAGTGTTATATATAATATAATAACACCATATAAAATTTCGTTATTTTAAGTCAAACGATTTCTAGTCAAGCAAAGGGAAAAACGTTACAACTTACTCTAATTGCCCCTGTAAATTTAGAATTTCTAGTGATTGGTGTTGTTGTTGCATTGTATAATTTAAAAACGCATTAATTTAATAATTCTCGATATGCTACATTTTACTTTCATCTGATACCCCTCTGATATACTACTGCCTCCATTTTTCAGTTTTTTTTTTTATTTTTTTATTTTTGTGTAGTTAAAAAGTATTTAAAATAAATTACTTTTTCGCTCATAGCAAAATGCTTAAAACGAATTGTATTCCTGATGGTGGGATGAAAAAAGGTTTCCTTCGATCCCTTTTTTTTTTTTTGTTTTGCTGGTGGAAATTTACTACAGATTTTATTGTTGTTGTATTGTTGTTTTTACACTAAAAAAATTCGCAACGGAAACATTTGATACTTTATGCAAGATGTGTCCGAATTGACCTATGAGCGATATGGACACACCAGGAGAAAAAAAAATAAGGGATAATGTGAACAAATGTATGTTTGATCTTATTTCTTCTTGAAATTATAACATTCTGGACAATTATATGTTCAAATACTGTGGGCCTCTTACACAGAACATGACTACATTTCCTTTTAAAAGGAGTATTGATTTAAGAGTTCAGTACAATGGAAACAAAATTTCCCAATTGGACCGAACATTTTTATTGATATACGGCTGGTTTTTTTGAAAAAAGTTCGCATTAAAAATTTCTGAACGTCAAAGTGAGTACTCTGCACTCAGAAGCGAAAAGGGCGTATTTCAAAAAAATGCATATTCGTGATTTTCATGTCATCGGATAGCTTAAGAAATTACGCGTCTTATGAACTACTCCAAATGACGATATCTTAGTTCAAACCAGAGCTTGAAATAAACTTTTATAAAAGTTTTTTTTTAGGTAAAAGTAAACTTTAAACTTTTATTTTTGTGAAATAAAAGTAAAAGCTTCCATAAAACTTTTATATCCGAAAATAAAAGTAAAAGTTTTTTTTAAAGGGAAAAGGCCGAAAATGGATTTTGGAAGTGACAAGTGAGGTCTCCGACCCTCCTAAAAGGGTTTTTTTGGACCCATTTTTCGAAAAAAAATTAAGGAAGTTCAGAGACCACCCCTTCACTTCCGAAATCCATTTTCGATTCGTGCAATAAAATTTTTTTCGAAAAATGGGTCCAAAAAACCCATTTAGGACGGTCGGGGACCTCACTTGTCACTTCCAAAATCCATTTTCGGCCTTTTCCCATCGATACGTGCAATAAAATTTTTTTCGAAAAATGGGTCCAAAACACCTCTTTAGGAGGGTTAGGAACCTCCCCTGTCACTCCCAAAATCGTTTTTCGGCCTTTTCCCATTGATGCGTTGAGCACAATTTTTCTAAAAATTATAAGTGCATAATTATCATAAATTTCTTTCTTTCAGAAACATGTTAAGTATTTCCCTTTGGACTTTATTATCAATAAACCTTAGTTTTCTCCTTTGAAATTTTTTGCCTAGTGATCCAAGATATTATTTTAGGATTTTTCTCGTTCTTTAATACAAAAAAACTTTTATTTTCGCCTTTTGAAAAATAAAAGTCAAAAAAACTCTTTGCATGTGACTGTTAAAAATATAAGTTAAAAAAAACTTTTAAAAAAAACTTTTATTAATAAAAGTCAAAAAAAACTTTTAAAAAAACTTTTATTAATAAAAGTTTTTTTTAAAAACTCTTATGAAAAAGTTTTTTGGAAAAACTTTTATTCAATAAAAGTTTTTTGAAGAAAGTTTATAAAAACTTTTATAACAAAAAAGTTTTAAGAAACTTTTATTTTGAAAACTTTTTGAATAAAAGTATAAAAGTTCCAAGGTCTGGTTCAAACACATAAAAAAATTGGGAATGCAAATCTTTTTTTTTTTTTTCAGTGTAGTGCTCGCATTTTTATTTTCCCCAAACTTTATTTACTTTGTGTGTCGTCCACAAGTAATAATTTCCGCTTAGCTTTGCTTTGGTTTCATCCTTTTTTTTTTTAATGTTGCTACTACAACTCCTTTTTTATTTATTTTTTTGTTGAGTAGTCAGTGGTAAAATTTGAATGAATTTGATTTAGAATTTTTTTTCTTTTGCTGCTGGTGCCTTTCTCTTTTGTTGTCCCAGTGGCAACTCTCGTTTTATTTGATTTATTTTGTTGCTACTGCTGCTGCTGTTACATTTTTGCTGTTGTTGGCATTTTTAGAGATGCTGCTATGAGTACAAGCACAATCCTTTTTGGCGCCTTTTTTTAAGGTTTTCCTTTCATTTTGTCCTTTTTGCACACATACATACATACTGCCTTTTGTTTGGCGTTGCTTGATTGTTGTTGCTATTGCTGCTGTCGTTGTTGTAGTTGCTGCTGTTGGCCTTTGTTAAATTTTCCTTTTATCAGTTTTTAGCTTTACAACCTTTTTTATTTCTTTTTTTTTCCAGTAGGTCGCCAACTCGTATTGGATGAAGAATCACATCAAATGAGATGATGAAATGAGATGAGCCGGAATCGTTTTTTCTTTTACTTTCGTTCTGAGCTCATCTCTTGAACTCATGGATGCAATAATAAAATTCCAAAGATTTGCCACAACAGCTCAGATTGAATTCCTGTGTGGGCTTCGTTTGATACAGACAACTACCCGTTATTAATTTAAATCCATATACGAGTACGTACGTATGTTTGTGTGCTTGATTTTGCTAAGTGTAGATTATTGAGTATAACTCAATTTTTTCTTTGCGTGTGCTTGTTTGTATTCAACAAGTATTGGTTCAATTTCTGTTCAATTTTTCAATTTCTCTTTCAAGTTTTAATTTTACTATCAGAAGTTGTTGGCAACTCTATGCTACTCTGTATATGCGTTTCACGGGAATACTCCTTAGCTCAATTCGTACAATTTAATTAAATCAAAACCAAAAAATATTTTTTTCTCATAAAATTTGCCCAAATAACTTGTATGTAATTATTTGCGTAAAAGTTTCAAAAAACAAAATCAATTTTAATTAAAACTTGTGCTGAAACTAAAGTAAAGAATTGGTAAAAGTTTATGTAACTTATTTAGTAAAACGTTTGTTTCAACTAAGAAATGTTTCTAATTAAAAAGAAACAACATATTTGGGTAATTGAGATCTACATAAGTTTTATAGCCACATTTTAAGAACATAACAAGGTTTTTTTAATTGAAATTTTTTCTTAACCTCAAGAAGATTGAGCTACTTTTGTTGAAATAGGTAGACCACAGTTATTTGAAATTGAAAAATAGTTTTTTTAACTTTCAAGCATAAATCCATAAAAGTCTTCCTTTTTGGTGCTTCTTTTTGTAAGAGAACGGATTTAGATTTTCATCTCATTTTTCATTTTATTTGAAAGGAAATTAAAGAATTTTTCAAAAACTTGTGCTTTCAATGAAAATTTTGAAATCAACTGAATAGTAACAATTATTTCCAGGAATTTCAATACAAATTGTCTACTTGAGACTCCAATTACTGTGTCTAATTATAAAAGTTTTCAAAATCAAGACCGACTTGCTCTACAAATTTGGATTTTAATTAATGCCAAAAAAAAACCTACTCGAGTGGATTTTGTGCGACAACTTTGAGGACAGACAATTGCGTGTAAAATGAAGTAAAACAACACTCACGTAATATGATGGAAAGTGTCTGAAATGGTAATTTGTAACAATGCACACACATCCCAGTAAAAGGGTGACTGACAACGCAATAATGAATATTGCCACATCATTTAGGCAAACAAATTGTACAACATGTCATTCAAAGTTGAAACTAATGTCAAAACTGAGTTGCCATTTTCTTTATCTTTTAATTATAAGCCTGATATTTCAGCGGGAGCTTAAGAAAGCATAAGGACGATTTTTCTTATAACAATTATTTTTAATTCACTCCCCTCTTTAAAAATATGTTCCCGCGACGATTCAGGCGAATTACTGGAGGGAATCGTTTTCTACCGATGGACCGTAATGAGGTCAAAATAAATCAACAAAATTATCGCGAAAAAGTCTTGGAGCCAGGCGTTTTACAATGGGCCTGCAAAAAATTTCTTTTCGGAGCGTTGGAAGGCTAGCTTGAAGAAAACCTGCCATCGTTTATTCTGCACGAACTTTAGTCATTATGCTATTTCGACCTAAGTCCGCTGAACTACTGTGTTTGAGGCAGTTTGCAAGCCTGAACATGTGCTAAAAAACATAAAAGTATGCATGAGTGTTTCAAGGCTTTGTTTATCGCCAAGAGTGGATATATTCCAGATGAATAGTAAATAAACAAACTTTGAATATTCAAAGACTATTTTTTAGTGCTTCACCGATACGAGAACGATACGATAATTCAAAATTATCGTATCGTCCTCGTAGTAGCGCCAAGCTTATCGTCTCGTACTCGTTCTCGTACGAGACATTTTTGATCTGTATCGTTATCGTCTCGTTCTCGTCTCGTTATCGCCGATATTTCTCGGTTATTCTCGTTTACTTGTTTTATAATTATCTTGTCAAACTGAAATTAAATGCAACCGTGAAAAAGGCTCCATCGCTGTCAAGAATAAGCAAATCAAAAATTCAACATGCTTATTTTGATGGGAGACGAAGGAGTTGCTGCTGCCATATAATGTGATGTAAATCACCACATATTGTTTTGATTTGGTTTTCATATTTTTGTGTTTTTTTTTTGTTTGTTTTTATTAAATAAAAAATTACTTTCGTCGGTGTATGCGTGTATGTACATACATATGTATGTGCAAGTGTTTTTGTAAAAACAAATAGTGCAAAATATACGCGCTCAATGTTCGAAATGCTTATCGTACGATAAACAAGTGTTTATCGCCGAGAACGAGATATCGGCCAGACCTTTCTCGTTCTCGCCCTCGGTCATACGAGAAATAATTTTTTTATTATCGTCTCGTTATCGTTCTCGTTCTCGGTCCCGATAACGATAACGAGAACGATATTTATCGGTTCTCGGTGAAGCACTACTATTTTTGACCTCTTCTTGACCCAATATGTAATTAAAACTTTAAGAGTCTTGTCCAATAAGTTTTTTTTTTTTTTCTTAAAAAGAAATATTACCTCATATTTAAGGGGTTAAAACTGATTTTCGAATTTTCCACTAAAGAAGGATGACTGATTTCAAAGTGTGGAAGTGGTACCGATAAAATGTTTTTTTTTTCAGAAGAAATAAGAGAGACACGTATTCTTCTAATTTGATGGAAAAACATTTTTTACGAAGCTATGCTCATTTCAATTTTAAATATTAAAAATCGAAACCCCGCTAAAAATTTTTTCACCCTATCTAAAATTGTTAATTTTTCTCTTTTGATTCTAAAACTGGGGAATCAATTTCCTGTAATATTTTTGGGCCAATAACTGAAAATCTTGTTACGTATTCTTATTTTCAATTTCTCGAAATAACTTTGTCTGGCAACTCTGTATCTAACCTTAGAAAAACATTCACAAGTACAATTCTAACTCGCACATGGATTGACGCCTAACGTGACTTACATTCATCTCTGCTGCATACGTAGTAACTATTGGAGAAGGACTTGGTAATGTTCACAGAATTACATATTCAGGTGGTTTAGTTCCAACATCACAGAACCACTAAAAAGCCGCACTGTTTTGTGTTTCATTGACATCTGTGTTCATGTTTGTCTGGCTTTTAAAGACCCCATCATATCCATACCTACATATGTATGTGATAAACACTGGTGTTCTCATATGGGTAGCACCGACCAGCATGTCAATGGCAAAAACTATAATCGTCCTTTTTTTATTTTGTAGTTGTCTTATATTCCATGCAAGACTCAGACAGCGTCTGAAGCTTTGTCTGCTTGTAAGAGGATGCGAAAATGACTAGCATGTGAACATCGAAACTTGAAGTTGGCATCAACACTACGAGTGCACGAGTGCATAATAACAAGTACAAGGACGAAAACAAAATCAAAACAGATGTGCGACATGGTTTGTCTAGTCAAGTCTGGTATGGTCTGGCTTGGCTTTACAAGCCTAGACTTTTATTTCTTGTAATATAAAGGACGTGACACTTGACGCCACAAGATAAAATGATAGAAAAAAAAATAAATGAAATCAAAATTTTAATAGTTTAACATACTTTACAAGTTGATTATACGGTTTTCTTAAGTTTGTTTGCAACAAAAACTTTTGGTATGTAAAGTAGCTTTGCTGAAGATAAAATTTGATTTTTTCTCAAAGCCGTCTTGTGTTGAAAGTTTTCATTTGGATCTCTGAGTAGACAAAGTTCTTTTAGTAGGTACAATGATTTCAAATGATAACAGAACTTTTTTGCAAATGTTTTTATTTCCTTTAATAAATTTTAATATTAAACGTCATTAGGAGCTGGCGTTTTAGAAATAAAATTATACACATAATTTCCTAAGTTCCCTATTCACACGAATTTTAATTTTTCAAAATTTTATTCTTGCGTGTCACGTGACTGCCTCGTTAGATGCCAATTTAAATCCAAGTGTTACCAATAAAAAATTTCCAAGAATTTCAATTTAATTTTTAAGCAACTTGCACGTGAAAAATTCATTAGGGCTACATAGCGTTTTTTTCTTCCAGAGATTTTAATGAGTTGTGGAAATTTTTATTCACTTACTTACTCCATATTCATTTTGTGCATTTTTTTTAACTGAACTCAAGAGGTTGGTCATTGGTCACAACTTACCTGAAAGAAAAAAAAAAGAAAATAAATATATTAAATGTAAGGTTTTTTAGGAAAATTAAGACAGATTTTCAATGTAAAAAGTTAAAAAGTTTTGAGACATATGGAAACTTGACTTGGGTCTTAAAAGGCCACGGTGGGCTTTAACCAACTTTAAATGACAAGTTGAGTTACAACAAAAACTTGAATGTGGAATTATTCGGGATGTTAATCAAAGTAGAAATGTGTCAAAAGGAAAAAAATTCTTAGAGCTTTTTTTTTTTGATTCCATATTTACTGTTTTTTAGTAATATTATCTAGTATAATATGTGTATGACGTACGTATGAAATTTAAAAAACATCCGATTGTGCTCAAATTTTGACACGTTAAAGAACCTAAAAAGACAGTCTCTGTCATGTGCACCCTAAGTTGGACGATGCAAATCGCACAATCATCTTCAGTTGGCAAACATGATTGTAAGTTTGGTCAGAAACGTTGAGCACCGTGGTAAAGTCTAAACGGCGACCGTGAAACCAAAAAGGCTGAAAGAAAATAAAAGAAAACGATGACAGCTGAACAGGCGATATTTTTTTTGTGGGACAAGCGGTGAATTTTTTCCCGCCAAAAAAGATAATAAAAGGAAAAGTTGGGATGGCAATCAGATGATTTTGATTTTGATTTTTGGACGTGAAGTAAGCGCGAGCGGTCAAGTGAAGAAAAAAGAATTTGAAGAAAAAAAAGAAAACGTTTTGAATGTGTGCACGCGGTGCGAAGAAAAAAAGAGAAAAACGCGCGAAATATTGACCGATCATCACGAGACTACAAATTCCAAAGCCACGACAAGCAGCTCCATCGGGTGATCCTACCGCCGTCCACCAGGACATCATCACCAACGCACAATACCAGTATCTCGGCATCATCACGAGACTACAAATTTCAGTGTCACGACAAGCAGCTCCATCGGGTGATCCTACCGCCGTCCACCCGGACATCATCACCAACGCACAATACCAGTTTCTCGGCATCCTCACGAGACTACAAATTTCAGCGCCACGACAAGCAGCTCCATCGGGTAATCATACCGCCGTCCACCAGAACATCATCACCAAAGTACCTACAGCACCACCTTCCATTGCCCCACCATCGACCACGAAACCACCCCAGCGGCCACCAACTATAGCAAGTTCTAAGAGATAAAAAGACGTATCAACCACCGCAGCGGTTAACAACAACAACAGTATGGTGTAACCAACAGGGCAGTGGCTTAGCGATCCTAGGAGTCGCAGGTATTTTATTTTATTTCGTATTGGTATTTTTTTTATATTAAAGTAAGTAAGCGTTAGAAAAACATGGCTGAGTAGCAGCTATTTGTAAGCGAGTTATAAGTTTCTATAAATTTTGTTATAAAAAAAAAGGGGTATGAAATCGGCCGAATAGGAAATAAGAAATCGAAACATAAGTGAATTTTGTATATGTAAGATTTAAGAAAGATTGAAATGGTAAAAGAAACTAAAAAAAGGAGTAAAATAAATAAATAATAAAAAAAAAATTTAGCAAACTATGAAGGACTAGGTATTTTTGTTCATGTGGTGTAGGTAGGCGGGGGTTGGTAGTGGAGAAAGTTAATGGGGGTGACCATAGAAATCGGGCCAAAGGTCACCCAGGAAAGCTGGTCGACACCAGGTGAGGGAGGGCTGCCCAGGGCCGATACTCGATAACGAGTATCGGTCCATCAAAGGAATTGAAGAGGTTTTCGGCGCCAAAGCAGGTATCCCCAAAGTGTTTGTTTTTTTTTGAATTCGAGTCGTTTTTTTTTTGATTTTGACAGCCTGGTACTTTAGATAAATTTTCTGTCAATACCACTGTTCCATGAGACTGACAAGGACCGCGACATCCGGCGAGCTATAGCCGCGCTACAGCCATAGTACCAGCACGGTCAGGACATGGAACGAGGTGCGCTACAACCGGCACCACAGGTCATTGCCAGATCGCAATAACACCTGAGCGAACTGGCAATGATCTGAAACCCCAACGCAGGTAACACGACATCTCACAATTCAATTTTCAGCTCCCTAGATATTCGGGGTCTTGAGTACTGTTAGGTCAAATTTCGAAAAAAACGCAATTTTTGCGAAAATAACCAAATTCAATGTTTGATATCTCTGGGTGAATAAATAGATAAACATAATAAGATCGGACTTTAGTATTATGAATAAAACTACGATGACTGCTTTGAAAACGGTGTACTTAGTTTTCAAAGCAGTCATATTTTACTAAGACGTTTTTAACTTAATCGGGTCGCAAAAATAAGTCTTAAGGTCTAGAGGTTTAAAATTATTTTTTATGTATAAAAAATTACATAACAAAAAAAATTGATATCCAAAACTTTAAATATAGATTTTTAAGTCAAATTTCAAAATACTCATAACTTTTTTGAAAATAACTTTTGTGAAATTTATATATATATGTTCGAAATAATATAATATAGAAAAATCGAAAACATCGAAGAAAAAAGTCAAAGGTTAAGAATGTCGCAAAATTCCTTATTTGTATCTTAAATAAGTAGAAGAATATTGAAAATGTCGAACATGTTGAAAAATTTTGAGAAAAATCTAATAATGTCGAAAAATTATAAAAGAGTCGAAAATTGTTCAAAAGTCGCTAAAATGTCGAATGTGTTGAAAATTGTTGAAAAAATCGAATTATTTTGTAAAAGTCGAAAAATGTTGAAAAAGTCACAACATCACAACAAAGAAATCGAAATAAAATTCGAGTATATTGAAAAACTAGAAAAATATTAAAGAAGTTGAATAGGTCAGCAAATATCCAAAAAAATCTAATGTGTTTAAAAAGTAGAAAAATGTAGAGGTCGAAAAATGTTAAAAAAAACTATAGATGTTGAAAGAATCAAAATGTGTTGAAGAGATCGAAAAAATATTGAAAAAATGAATGAAAAATGTTATGGAGGGCAAATAATAATCTAAAATCCGAATATCTTGAAATGTGATACAGTTAGTTAAAATGTGATGAAAAACTCAAAAGATTTGAATATCCCGAAAAGTGTTGAAGAATCGAAAAATGTCAAAAATGCTTATAATATATACTCGTATAATTTCATACACATCATCGAAGATTTTCACACAAAAGAGTTTTTCAAAGAAAATCTTTTGTTTTGGAATATATTTTTTTTTTTTAATTTTCTTATCATCAACTTCGAGTAGCTATAGATATGTACTTAATTTGGAAAAAAAGCCATGGAGACTAACAAAAACTGTGTTTGCTTAAAGCACACCATCTAATAGGCACTAAATTATTTAAAAAAAAAAATTTTATTTAAAAAAAAAATTTAGAAATTTTCATTTTATTCCACTTTTCGTGGAAAGGAAAAACCTAAGTAACTTCTTAAGTGTCGACAATCATAATTTCATTAATTAGACAAGTAATTATAGTAATTAAGTAGGCGCAAATTGCTAATAAGATTAAGTTACGCACTTCTAATTAGAGTCAAATAATGCATGACAAAGAAGTGTGACGCAAAAAGCACAAGAAAATTTGCGTAAATTGTGTTACTTTTATTTGTATGTGTATGTGTGTGTTGTTGTTGTAACTTCAAAGGCTTTTTAAATTGAGTTTCATGAAAAAAAAATTGAAAAGGAAAAAAAAATTACATCAACTGTGTTACAGATCAAAATGTACTCATATGCAGTGAAAATAAAACGACACATTTTCAACGCAATCAACACAAGTGCTATTAAATTACATTAAAATTTGTTACTGAAATAAAAAATGTTAAAAAGTATTTATTCAAATTACGCATACGCCATGCGAAACTGTGCACTTCACTTTGAGTGATGTGAATTTTTTTGTAGGTATTTTAATTACCAGCATAGCTGTCAAAGTGAAATTCAACAACACCTACTTATTTTTAAAATATGTACTATAATATGCTACACAATCAGGCTGTCAATTATAAAAAAAGAAACAATTTTTTTACGAAAAAATTCAGCTCATTTCAAAAACTTAAAATCAATTATCGTTAAGTTTTTTTTTTTGCAAATTTTTTTTTGTTAAGTCATTAATGTAAAATATTTTGTTACTCACAAATAGTTTCATTTTCACAAGCTCTATGAGAAAAATATCCACTGAGAGCGCAAAAACACTTCACATAAAATAAATTCATAAAATATGAAATTAAAATGTCTTTTTTTTTTGTTAAATGCAAACAAAAGAGTAACCCACGCCTTATGCATAGCGCGACAATTGACGCGTACCACTTCATTTGACAGCTAGACTTTTTTTGACAGCTTAACTTTTACACCGACAACGCTTCACTTCTTTTGACACTCAAGTAACACCTGCGCGCATGCGTCACCCACTTATGCTAAGAGCGTTTTTTTGCTATACAAGCAAGCAGACAACGAGCGTACAGCATATAATTATGTAATTTTCTTGGAGCAATTATGTGCAGCATTTTTTACCATTTCACATATTCTTTGGTTTGCTTTACAATAAATGAAATGTAAATATCATATTTTTGACAGATTTCATACAAAGTTGTTCAGACTGTTTAGTCTCAAGTGTGCGCAATGGACTGGGAAAAACACAAGACGAATGAAGTGTTCGATTTATGTCAAAGTTTTCTTTTTTTACACCTCGCCACGAATTTAATTGACACTGGCTGTCTATTAAATAAAAGTCTGCTATATTTAGTGCTCAATCTTTCTATAAATCCTAATATATTCAAAGCTTATTGCTATAATCTAGCGTTATCTAAAGCAATGTTGGGCGTATTGAAGCAAATGAAGCCACACTCGGCTCAGGAAGAGTAAAGATAAAACTTTTAGTTATCTTCTTCTACAAAAAACGAATATGTATTGCAAAAACCATCCAAAGGAAAGCAAACATACACTGAAATAAAAAAGTAGTCAGTTTAAGGAAGTTTTCAGACACAAAGCGTCATTTAATTCAGTAAAAAAATTGGTGTTTTTAGGTAAAGTCCAAAGAGATATGAGATATGCAGAAAAAAATCCATAATATGAGGGAAAATTCATATTAAGAAAACTTTCCTAAAATTGATCAAAAGTTTTTAGATATTATACCGGGTAATTATAAACCAGATCAGGCCTAGTATTGTCAGCATATTATAACACCCGACGCACTTAGGTTAAATGCAGTTTGTTGCGATACCAGGCCACAAATGTTAGTCCAAATAGAAACAGAACCTAAGGAGCAATGATAAAATCACAAAAACATATCATACCTACTTACTACATGTAGGCCATTGTAAATAAAATGTGTCACAAGGTCGAATTCTTTTCTTGGAAAGCTGAGGGAAGGCGCATCAAATGTGTTCGATAGTTTCTTCTTTCCAAAGTTTCCACAATGACCAATAATAAAATACTTTATACCAAAAAGTCAGTTTTCAATAGTTACGGCTGTCACTGTAGTGCCCCAAAGTTACGGAAGCGTGAAAAACGCAGCGAAGCAATTGATGTCCAACTTGTGACAATTGAGCCACGTGGTAATCCTTTAGAATAAGGATGCACAGCTCGAAGCTCGCTTAGCTCTTCCAGCTCTTACAGCAACAATAAAAACAATCGAGCTCTGTCTGTTACTCGAGCTAAGTCATTTCGTTTCGCAATCACCGCATGCTTTTTGTTTGTTTAATTTTGTCTTCAAGGCACTTACTCAAGTTTTACGATTTGGGTTCGCTATCGCCGTGTGCAGATTTTTGCATGCATCTTTGCAACAACTCAGTCAGTTCTTATTCGCTTTTCTGATACAAGAGCTTTTACAGATAAGTATTAGATACCTAAACATATCGTTCTTACTTTGTAGATTCCTAGAGCCCTACTTAACAAGTTCGTCTATGTGCTTTACAGCTACTAGCTATGCTCCTTTGCTTTGACACTCACAAAGAGTGAATGTTGAAACATTAGGCCATCACTTTAAAGAAAGTTGAAGAGTACGAGAGAGAAGACTTGGAAGATTTGATGGCAATCTGATTTTTCATATTGAACACATTTTTTGTTCCAGTGGCATAAGACCTCAGCTTGTACAATGCTTCGGTAGAATTTCAGTTTATTTATTTCTATAGATCGAATACGATTCCTTAAAGCTGATGTAGAAGGCAAGGAATGACATTTTTAATCTCGAAGGTAGCACAGATGTCGTATATTTCAACTTATGTATTAAAAAAATAATTAGTTATTTGAAAACAAGTCTTCGATTATGATATGAATATTATAATCTTTAAGGTCTCCATCAAGCTTTCTACGTATGGAGCTTACACTTTAAAAGAGCCGTATAGCATCATATGTATATTTCTTAGTAACTTCAAAACAATAAATTTTTCCACAATACAAGTAAATGTTCCTTAATTTTCTCTAATCTTTAGTACTTTCTACATCAACGGTTTGTTTGTTTTTCTTTTTCTTCGTTCGTTCGTTCGTTGAATGTATGTGTTTAGCCTATCAAAAATACTTTAACAACAGTCATAAAAAAACAATACAAACATGCAATTAATGTAATTTATATGAACCATATAGAACATAAAAATACCCTTGAACACCATGAACAATCCCACCATTTGCGTCGTTGCCTGCCTATCTGACATAGACAATATTTACATTAAGCAAGCAAAAGCCATGGACGGCATTGCCATCATCATCAGCCTTACTTTTCAATTAAACTGAAATATTTATGAAAATTAATTTATGAATGCCAGCGCGTTGCAGTCGGCAAAACTCTTTTGCGAGTTGATGTGGAAAACTTTATGGGTTATTCCACGCTTAAGTGTATCAGGTTTGTCTTTAAACTTTGTAGCTTTAAGAATCCTTTAATATTTTCTAAATTCACTTTATGTTGTTTAGTTTTCAATATCATATCGAAGTTGAGGAGGATACCACAGACTACCACATATGTAAGATACTACAAGAATGACGATTTCTTCGGGATATATTCAGATCCAAACTGATACTTTAGCAAGAAAAGGAGCTGCTGGTTATTTATAGTACTAAGATCAATATAATGTATTTTTAGTACTTTGAAACATAATCTGGAAAAAGAGTACATACCTGACATACTGGAGAAAACTCACTAATACCAGAAACTTTGTAAAAGAGATCAAAGAAATTGCTGATCAACAACAGAGACTTTCTTTCAGAATCGTCAGAAAGAACTTGCGACTGGTACAGCCAGGGTTTCCGACCGGAATAATTTAACCCAAAGGTTTTATCTACTATAAAAGCTTAAGAAACAAGTAAAAAGTCTCCGAGAATCGCAAAACCAAGTAAATATAAATAATATGCTACCAAATATTGCACAGAGTTTAAGCTTTTTTCGAAATAAGAGAACTGTGAACTCAAAAATCGTAGAACGAAACTCATAGAATCACCCCAGTACCTTAAATTTTTTTCAGCAAAATTATATCTAAACTGGGCTCGTCTCCATCGTTGGTGCATACATACATATGTTAAAGCTCACTCCAGAAAGGAGGAGCGGCTATATATATAAACAGCAAAAAACCAACAACATGAAATACAAACACGTCTCAAATTGTTAATACTCTTATGTTTGGCTGTTGCGCCTGAATAACTGACATAACTCAGAATATGGTGGAGCGCGTCTTATTTACATAGGACATTTTGGGACACCATTAAATGCAGCTTTGCGAAGCAACATTTTCCTGCACTAATTAATCACTTAAACATTCGTTTCTTAGTTTCTACATCCAGTCAGTCACTCATTCCATCATTATTTCCGCCAAAAAAAAAAAAAAAAAATAGAAAAATTGTTGATCCACTAGAGGGCGTGTGCATACGGATAATATACAAGTGACTTTGTTATTTTATGTATTGCGTAAAATTGTCACGTAAACGACCCAAATACTTTCTATGTACAGCAGCAGCAGCAGAGTGGCAAATGATGGCGTCATTTTTGTTCACTCATCCGTCCGAATGGTCGTGTTATTTATGGGGAATTTTCTTTTACTATTATGGTCTAATGTTAGGATATTTTGGCCTTAGCTTTGTTTTCGGTGGGTGGGAGATTGGCTGGAAGTTGGTAAATTAGTAGAAAATTTATTTCTTATTACTATCTATCTGTCTGTTCTTGTTCTTGTGTCTATATTTTGTTTTTATTCTTTTGGTTTGTTTCAATGCTGACGCTGTTATATTTAATAAATAAATTTCTTTTACAGTGGAGTGGCCGAAAATTTATGATTTATTTTGTTTGGTTATACATTAAAATTCTATGGCGTTATAAATTACAATAATGGTTGCTAAGTCTGTTCGAAAGTGCTTAACTTTAAGAATAACAGAAAAGCAAGGCTTTAACTCTAAAACTTTTTGAATTAAGTGGATTTCGAATATTTGAAACATAATTTCTTAATGCAAAATTAAATAAATGAAGGCTTAAGATATTTTTAGAAATGATTGGGTTTCTTTCAAATATTTAAGCAAATTAAATTCTGCAACAAATCTTTGTAAATCATATTAGGCCTAGAAATTATCATTCATCGGCTCAAAGGTCACTGATGATTTCATTTAGCAATGGATGAAACTGGTAGCCATTTTTTGTTGTGTTATTTTTTGATCCTTAATGGGTTGAGAAAAAGATGCATTTGTTGTCATTTTCAAAGCTGCTCTAAGCTTTTTTTTTTAATTTTAATTTTAGTTTGCTATATACTTAAAGTTTTTTGTTTTTTTTTTTTTGAAAACGTGACTTTTGGCAGAAAATGTATAGATAACTTTTTTTTTTAGCACATTGCAAAAAAGGCCATACCAAATGTGCCAAGTTACAAGTTTTATTAAACAAGGAAATTCTGTTTTTTCTCAACATTTTAAAATAAAAAGTTTTCAAATTCACAAACTTACTTATGTACGTACGTACATCAACAACATGCAAATGTTTTTCCCATGTTTTTCATGGTAAAACATTTGCACATTCCTAACATGCAAAAGTCGAATGCAGAAGGTTACCGGGCCAAAAACACGAACGAACAGACAAAATCACGTCTCCGTTGTCCGAGGGAAATTTTCTGCTCCGGCTAACTTGTGAAAAAACTTGTGTATGCAGTTGTTTTCTTAAAACAAAAAAAAAATAAATAAAAAAATAAAGAGACCAGAGAAGTTGTAAAAAAAAAACAAAAATTCAAATTTTCGCTCTTCGCAAAAACATCAAAAGTGGCAGCTTCGAAATGAGGGCGCCGTTTTGTAGAAGTTGGCGCGATTTTTTGGAAGAAAAACAGCTGCGGCTCATATATATGATATATATTTTCGCTTTCAAAATGTTAAACAACAACAACAACATTAAAAAAGGGAAATTTACAATTTGCGCCATAAATAAATTATACAACAACAACAATAACAACAACAACAACAAGAACAGCGTCAAAGTAAAAACTATCCAGTGCTATAGCAAAGAAAAATAAGTTGGCTTATTATGTGTAGGTGTGTGTGTGTGTTTGTGTGTTCCTTTGTGTTTGTGCGTATGTGAGCAGCATAGCACGTCGCCAACAAATCCAACGGAACACGTCCTGTCAAAAGTTTTTGTTGTGCAATTTTTCAACTTCCTCCCCAGCAGCAGCAGCATGGCTTTGCATAGTGTGGCAACACTGTTGATGGTCTTTGGTATTTTCACAAAGTTTGTATGTTTGTCACTCTATGTTAGTGTGCGTGCCATGTCAGCGATGAGTTCACGAACATTTGAATTTTTGACAGTGCACCCGAATGCAAATAAAAAGTCAAAAATCAGTTGACGCAGCAAAACGCAACTGAGCTTAATAGCGGATGCTGAGGAAAGGCGGAAGCTTTGAGTGACTCTGTTGGAAGAGAAGCTCAAAAAACGAGAAAAATATAAAACTTAAAGCAGACATAAAGTTACTCGTATTTGTCACCTTATTTTAGAGGAACAGCCGGAGCAAAATAATAAGGAAAACTTTTTTTTGCCGATGTGCGAAACAGAAGACATGCACCCTTTATAGAAGCTAAACATTAAAATCACATCGATAGATTTGAACTTAAGTTAAATTTGATTAAAGATACTATTGACAAAAAATTGAAGGATTTGTGGGCGTAGTATCAGCCATACAAGGAAAAAATTTAAGTGATAATTAAAGGAATAAAAGTAAAGTAAAGTAACTCAAAAATTACACTTTATTTAGTTGCTATTTCAAACATACAAAAATGCAACCATTCCTCGACTTTCTTGGAATTTTTTTTTTTCAAACGATCTAAAAAACTTGAGTAAAATACTTAAGTGATTTTTTTCTACTGCAAAACGTTTTTTGTGCAACTGGGATCTTTAAGTGTTGGTAGTCTATACCCTCAACAGTTCGCTAATTCAAATTTATCAATTTGTTACACGATACCTCTGGATGAACGCAGATATAAATTGATGTTAGGTTCACAAGAACTTAAAAGGGAGCTTCAAAAGATCACAATTTCCGTTGGTTCCAATACTACGCTCTCGCATGAGTCATGACATAAGAGCTAAACAGAACTGGGACGAGCGATTATTCTTCTGTTTTTCCTATACGTTTGTAGTGAGTACAAAATTGACACTAGAAAATTTATCGCAAAGATTTGACACTGGAGATAAATCCCAATTCCCAGTTCTGTTTAGCTCTATACTCGATGTTATTACTCTCCAACAAACATATCCACCCTTATCATGAATAAACATTCCTTCGGATTTTTTCTCCAATCCCCTGTTTTGCGATCGAGGAAGATTTTTGGGGAATGGGAAAAAATTCCCTGGAAAATGAGGTTATCGGCAATACTTTTTTGGGGAAAATTCTTTGACGTTTCACGCAAATTTTGTTCCCTAACCTTTTGGCGAGGAATTCAACGAGGAAAGAGTCAATGCTAGCAATATTTTGTAATTTTATTTAAGAAAAAGATTTATTTAACATATTTACAAGATAAACGCAACGCAATAAAGAGCAATTATTGACATTGGTTCAGTACATGAAATCCAATTTGGATACAGTAAAAGGCGTCATGAAAAGGAGTAGATGGCAAACTATCAAGCTATGCTATACTATATTTTAAGTGATTTTTTTTGTAATATAGATAAATGCACTTCATTTTTAGTTATAAAATTGTTCAGTTGACAGGTAAGCTAGTGTCATATATACAATATTACAGATAAGCTAATGTCAGAAATGAAAAATGGCTGATTGGAAGAAATTGGAAATATTTTGGCAGCACTGACTCGATAAGAAGTTTTCCATTCCTCAATTATTTATGATCGCAAAATACTCCTCTCGAGAAAAAAAAAAGATCCTAAAGAATAGTTTTCCTCCGGATATTCATAATAGGGGTGATTATATATCTCAAGCTTACCTGCTCAAGGATTAATACAAAAAAATTCAACAACAAAATAGAAGAAAATGTTCTTATCAAAACTTGGGAATAAAAACATAAAACTTAATACCCATAAAAACTTTAATATAAGTTTCAAAATAAGGAGGCTTAGCAAAATTCGCAGGGAACAGGAAAAAAGGACGTCCTAAATTATTGTGGAAACGATCGACGAAACAAAAAATTTGTGAAATGGAGATATGTTGGAGAGGTATTTGTTAATGACCATGCACGATGGAAATGTTTTCGAAAAAATGAAACTGCTATCATTTTTTTTGCAAATGATTAACGAGAAGCGAAGAAGCTAATTTTTGGTTCAACGTGTACGTCAACAAAAAGAATTGCCGAATATGGTCTGAAGACCAGCTAGAGGCAGTTCAAGAGCTGACAAGGCACCCTGAAAACTGCACTGTTTGGTGCAGTTTGTGGGCCGGCGGCATCATTGGATCCTATTTTTTCAAAAATAATGAAAATCGCAACGTAACAGTCATTCAATCAAAATGGAAGAATTGGGTTGACATGTGGTTTCAACAAGACGGTGCCACATGCCACACAGCACGTGATACCATGGACCTAATCTCACGTTTTTGAGCAGTCCATTGGGCGCCAAGATCAGACTACACTAGACTATTTTTTGTGGGGTTACGTGAAGCCTCTCGTGTACAGGGACAAGCCAGCCACAATTGCAGCTCTGGAAGACAACATTACAGCTGCATTGGTGGGATACTGGCCGAAATGCTGAAAAAAGTAGAATTTACAGATCGACCACCTCAGACGTAGCCACGGGCAACATTTAAATGAAATAGTATTTAAAAATCAAATAGTATATCAGATATACAATGTAAATCGAGTATTAAATGGGCTCGTTCGAGTCATCATCGTTAACATACTAATCTATCAGTGAACTTTGAAGAAAAATGTAAAATTAATTCAAAAAATTTAATCGTGCAAAAGATTTTTAGGGCTGAAGGTCGATGTAGGTTTTCACTTCTGCTAATCTGTACATCGAAATGCATATTTTTCAATTGAAGCCATTTCATTCAAGATAATAAGCAAAACATCTAATTAGCGTCGATTAGATCAAAATGCCTTGGAGAAGATCTAAGCAGATTTTATTCCTGAAAACTAAATCAGACATTCCAACATGTCTTAATGTTTGGAACAAGTTCTCAAAACGTTAACTTAAGATGCTCTTGTCTTAAAATCAAAAAGCAAAAGTTCAATATTTCTCACTGAGATTGAAGCTGGTATTAAATATGAGAAAAAAGAGCTAACAGATATTGGTTTTTTTGCACCGTTTATGTTCAAAATCATTTCCAGGCAGCAGCTGAATTTGAGTTTTTTGACAGAGTTTTGGGTTTAACATTTTTTTTGCGTTGTGAAAGAATTGTGCCGAATTGTCAAATTAAATGCGAAAACTTAACATCTGACAGCATATGTAGGCAAATAGAAAATGTGTTATGCATCGTCGCTTGACTAAAGCTACACTTAAAAAAATAAAAAAAAAATTAAAGTTCAAATATTTCAAAGCAAAAGTTCTTTATATTCTCAAAAAAAACCGTTCGATAAAAATATTAATTAGTTTTCTGATAGAAATAAATTGCAGTAATTTTTGGGCTTATCTTAAAACTTGGCATTTTCATAGCAAATTGAGTGCAAAACTTTATCAATGACAGCTACGAGTACAATAACAACAACAACATTTTTATAAATCCAAATAATCCACGTCAAGTGTGCAAAAACAAATTAACTCAATTAAAAAATAAACAGCAAACTAAATATCAGGCAAAGCAAAAAAAATCGAAGCAAACTCTATTAAAAAGTTCATTAGGCAAATGCACTGCAATAGCCACGCCTCTATTGCACAGCCCACTTAAAACTGGCTAAGCTAACGTACAATGAAGCACAACGCCAACTGTAATGAATGCAGCAACAACAACAATAGTTAATTAATTGCCAATGGCATATGGCTGGCTGTCTGTGTTGCAACTTCGCAATATTAAAATGTTGCATATCATTTTAATTAATATGCAACATTTATCACAACACGTTTCCGAGTTATCAGCTGTAAAATGCAAGCGAATCGTGAAATGAACAGACTACTGTCCATACATCCGTTGAATTTTAAGATATAAATTCCAAAATCTCTTATGAGATATTGTCAATTAAATGCTTTATTACCTTTACTTGAGAAGAAAATTAATTTATATCGTACGACAGTAATAAATTGTATGTATCCTAAAACAGTCAGATAAATATGTAAATGATTTAATTACTTAGTATTTTAATTTTTGAGTATAATTTTACAAAATGAAGTTATCACCACATTTTTGTTTACTGATTGTAAGTTAATTTCATTTAATTTTCATCACCATTGTCAACAAATCAATCCAATTTATACTTTTTTGTGGTCTAAGCTAATGATTTTTGAAATGAAAAATATTCTAAGGTTCGTTTTAATATTTTTTATGTGAATTTGAATTGGTTTCGTTCTGAAGAGTTGTACGAATAATACTAAAGATATTTAAAATAGCACGCTATACAGCAGAAAAATAAACAAAAGTCATCATATTTCATTTTGAAAATAAGTGATTTTGAGAAAACTTTGATATTTTTATAATGAACAATGCAGACCATTTCCAAATAAATGGCTTCGTTAACAAGAAAACTTCTAGAATATGGTCTAAGAAGAATCTAAGAGTGGCAATCATCAGCGGAAATTTAAACAACTTAAGTTCAGTGTTTGGTGTGGTGTATTGCCCGAAATAATCATTGGCTTATATTTTTTCCATAATAAAGCCAGTGCCGCAGTAAGCATCAATGGTGCTTAATATCGTATGACTGCACGGAAAGATTAAAACTCCAAAGTTCACACAAAATTATAGTTTTCATTTAACAGTCGAATAGGTCATGGATAAAAAAACACTTTTGAAAGCTTCTGGATAAAGTACCTAAAAGTCTTGGTGTGACAGAGCATTCACAAAACATTGGCGAAAATGTTTTATGATTGTACCACGCAACATACTCTTTTTTGCCTTGCAGTGATCATGCACAACAGGTCGTATGAGTGTTTTTTTTTTTTTTTTTTTGACTAAATCTACTGAAAACGAGGATAATTTTTAATACATACGACATTTTAACAAAAGACTCATTCTTCCTTTTTTGTTAAAATATTTGCATATTGATTTAATCAACTTTTCATTTGTCGTCAATCCAAATCATCATTTCATCGTGTTAATATTATAAATTTTCCAAAAAATTGAATTAAATTGATATATTTTCAAAAATAAAATTTTGGCATTTTAGTTGGTAATTTATTGCTGCAATTAATGAATGACTTCTACTAGTGTCTATTTTACTTTACAAAAAAGCATGCACATTTGTATGCAGGTATGCCCAGCAAACATATGTAAGATTTTTCATATACATGACGATGAATTTATAAGCTCATAACATTCTTCTAGATGACAAATACCAATATATAAAAAAAATAATGATGTTAAATCATTTACCTAATGATTTGGCTGTTCTTCAGTAAGAATATTTGATTTCATAATCTAGACTGTTCTAGAAGAGTTAAATTTGAATTCAAGGTATTTTTTAAATATTATATTTCAAATTCATTCCGATTCGATATTACTTTTTTACATATACCACATCAAAATTAGGTATATAAGGAGGAAAGGACGGTGTCAAAATTGATTTACTGGTCCTATGTTTCCATGTAATCTGAACTGTAGTTGTGTAACCATTTTCAATTATGAACTACAAAGTTAGAAAAAACGAACAACTATAAAATGTCAAAAGCATCATCTCGACTTATTATTCTTTCGCAATTGCAAATGTTTGCTGGGAGTACGCATATTGATTTCTTGCTATATTTATATGTACATAGTATGTTTAATAGATTTATGTGTGAAATTTGCATATTTTGCAATATCATTTTGTGTTCAACTAAATTATGTATTTTCCAGTATAAGCACAATGAAATAGATGCGTTTTTGAGAGCAATTTTTGGAAAATTGTAGTTTATTGCATAGGAACAACTGTAAAATGTAAGACTTAATTCTAAATAAAAGTAAATTTTAAGTATTGTTGTCAGCGCAAATGCAAATTGCGTTAATTAAAATTAATCTGCATTTTTTTAATGCCCAGAAAATTTACAGAACCTTCATGGTTGGCTACAAATTTTATCACCAAAACGATACAGTATGGAGAGAGTTTCCTTTTTCGGCTTCATGGTTGACTACAGTTTACTGTCTTCATAGTATTAATTTCCACACTTTGTGAATGACAAAAATATTGACATTTCTGGATTAACTTGACATTCGTGGCGAAACTTGAAAAAATTTTTTAATATAAATTTTCCCACTAAGCTTTTGTAGGTTCATTTCCAATTTTGTTATTAATCAAAAAAATTATTCTTTTTGAAAGCATTTCTGGATACAACTATAAGTGGCTGTCGCCAAACATGTAAAGTCAAAAACTGTGGACATTGACAAAGCCAATTTTCTCGCGAATAAAATGGCGACAAACTATGCAGTTATGAAAGGGCTGTTTGTTTCCGGGCTACTGAAAAATTGGCAACAATTCTACAGAGCTAAAGCTGATCTTGGAGGGTCTGTCACCGAACGCACAGGACATTTTTTTGGCATACAACGTTGATTTTCAATAGGATGCAAAAGGCTCCAAGTCTGAACTAAACTGAAGATCACGAAAAAGAATGCAACCTTTCTTGACTCTGTGCGGGTTTTTACCAGTCTCTTGGACCAGAAATTACCTCATTTCTATAAGAGTTTGATCGGCTTCCCAAGTTTTTTTGTGTTAATTTTTTAATTTTTTTTTTTAATTATTTTAGTTTCTGCATTACCTTCCATTCCAATCAATGCAGTCGACAAATTTATCTAAAGTTGTACAATCCATAGCCAAGAAGATTTGGTTTGTGTTAAATTTTTTGCTGCCCGCAAAGAAATTACTTCCAAGCGAATATCATTGGATAATTGAAAACTCATTCGATGGTAAAACTTACTTGTCGATAATCGAAAATGAAGCACAAAATTTTTCAATTTGCCAATACACAAAGATTAGCAAAACAAATCCCTAAAGCCATAAAAAAATCGACCACAATGCACATTCGAATTCGAACAATACTGGAGCTGAATGAATGAATGAGTGAGTTGTTCGAATGCAAAAGGGCAGACAAAACAAATTTTCAATTTTCACTCATTGACTGACTGTATGGTTCAGGAATAAACCGAAATATAGTCAGGAGTAAAGAAAAAAAGTTTCAAAACAAAATAGAAACAGAATTTACCAATTTCTACCGATGCATTCATGCAACTTTTTAACCATCTGACTGTCTATCTAACTGTCGAATTGTTGTCTGCCAATTGCTCTGTCTGTCTGTCTCTCTTTTTCACTCGTTTGTTTCTTTGTTTTTCGATTTCTGGCTTAAGCGGCTTTGAAATGCCCACAACTTGTGTTATTGTGCTATGGTGCATTTGATGGCCATTACCAATGTTGCCACCCTATTTTTCATACTTTTTTCCCAAAATAGCATATACGTTCGTATGAACTTTGCTATACCAACATAGCAGTCTCCACAATGCAATATCGGTCAGACACCGTTATGAATAAATGCACACACACACAAGAGTACTTTGCCGTACACACTCTCATTGACATTCTCAGATCCGATTAGGTCCATCAAGCTTAGTGTCTGTCTGGTACTTCTTCTTTTTCAATGTTTTGTTTTTGGTGTTGCTTTGGTTTGCTGTTATTTCGAGTTTACTACATAGTGTAGGCAACAAATGGCTTGGGTGATGGGAAAGGAAGACATTTACGGAAGTTCAATTGCCAAAATGTTGAGTTTCGATTTTGGTCTTGCAATCGATTTACTCTGACCATTGCTGTTGTTATGTTTTGTAGAACTTGAGATGTTACCATGAGCTTAATATTTGGTAAAAATTAAGTTATCGATTGAAAAGAGTTAGGTCTTTGACAGCAGCAATGAATATTCGATGGAAAATCAATTGTGCATTGGCTAAATAAATCGATGTAATGCATGAATCACATTGTTTAACGTACACGTAGCTTATAGGCCAGTAATCGCCAAACTAAGAACGGACTTATTTTCAAAATATAGTTTAGATTATTTGCTTAGCCCAAGTTTATTAGATATAAGACACATTTTTCAGACTTATTTCATGGTGCACTAAGACGAGAAATGAGGCTTATGGAATATGAATTAAACAAATAACCAAATTTTACAAAAGGAAGCTTGCACTTACGAAGCGATATGTGACCATAATGGGGTATTGTTATGTTTGTATAGAAAAATATTAAGCGGCATCAAACAATATCCGAAAGAACTAAAAAATGTTGAAAAATTTTTAAAGAAGTAGATAAAGTCAAAGTTAAATAATATCAAAAAATTCGATAAGAATTGAAAATTTTCGAAAAGTATCGGAAATCATAGAAAAAGTCGAAAGGTGTCGATTAATATCGCAAATTTAGCCCTAAATAGTTTAGAAAAAGTTAAGATATGCCAAATAATGGAATGTCAAAAAAATCGATAAATATACAAAAATTTTGTATATCTATGTATGCCGAACACTGCAAAAAAATCGAAAAGTAATAAATAATGTCAAAAAAAAAAAGCCAAAGAATGTCAAATAATAATATCAATTGAATTCAGCTACAACAGTTTTTAGCCATCTTAGCTATTTAGCTAAATGGCACACTTGTAACAAGCATACAATACCGCACGGCGCCTTTTTTTTTTTTTGACCTGCTCGGCCGGAAACACAAAACTGATATACTTAACCCATTTTTTTTTTAAATCCATTGAAACGAATATATACTACATGGAGGAACGGAGATGCTATACGTCGAAATTCAGACTAATAGTTCTATCTAACTGTGATCGTTGAACAATTTTAAATAAAAATTTGTAATTTTCCTTGGATCCTTGACGTGTAGATCTTCTAAAAACATAATTTCTTACTTGAAACCTGACATCATAAATCGTACGTGAGAGGCACTTTAGCTCAAAATATACTTCGAACACTTGGTAATTCTCAACTGAAAAATTTTAATATTTTGGATATGAGCGATATGTGCCCAATAGAAAAATTCTTTTTTAGATATGTTATACTAGGACAGGTCAATAAGTCCTTAGAAAATCTAAGATATGATGCTCATAGCGTCGCATATGGTATGTTTTTAGTAAGTATCATTCATCACAAGATACTTGACAAAGCTGCAACCACATTCACTGAGTTGTTTTATTTTTATTGTCAGTTTAAGTAAATAACTTTTTAAAAAAATTGAAAAAAGTAAAATTAGAGCGGTGATTAAACATTTTTATTTAAAAGGCTTAACAGCAAGAGAAATAAAAGAAGAGTTGGATTCAGTTCATGGCACATCTACCCCTGTATTTTCAACAGTTTATAATTGGATAAATGAATTTAAACGTAGCCGTACATCAACAACAGACGAACATCCTTCAGGACGTCCCGAAGACGTGAGCACTTCGGAAATTATCGCAAAAATCCACGATATCGTGTTAAGTGACCAAAGAATAAAATTGCGCAAAATAGTTGAGGCCACAGGGGTTTTAAAAGGTACCATCATTTCAAGATTGCATAATAAATTGGAATTGAAAAAAATACCTGCGAGATTGCTGCCGCGTTTGCTCTCAGCTGAGAATAAACGAAGCCGCGTGGTCTCTTCTAAGGCTCTCTTTGAGCACATACGTCACAGCTCATATGAGTTTTTGCGCATACTAGAAACTGTGGATGAAACATTGATACACAACTATTCATTTCCAAATTTTAAAAAATGGCTCAGCGGACAACGGTTTACGTCAAATTTAGAGGTCAGCGCACACAGAAATGCTTTTTTTGAGGAACTACCACAATCCTAATTTCCTGAAGGCTTAAAAAAGTTGGTGGAACGTTTGTCAAAGTCCATTGAACTAGAAAGAACCAATATTGAAAAATAAAGAATATAACCCAAATAAAAATCTTTTTCTATGACTTATTGAACTGCCCTCATGTCTCCAAATCATATGTTGCTTCCCAAGTAACTTAAATACTTGACAAAGGCCACTTCTTACGTTTTCGACCTACCCTAAACTACAATTAAATTGATGTATCTCGCATGAAAACTCGTTTAATTGCAATGATTTACAATTACACTTGAAAGTCACATCTGTCAATAGATTGTCTTTGCAATTCAAAGATAATTTAATATAATGTATTTATTTGTAGTTGCAAAGTTTTTGTACAATAGATACTTATCGCCGACTAATTTTTCATATAATAAGTTAGATAACAGGAGTTTTAATGAACAGAATTAAACTGATGTTTGTGTATTTTTGAAATAATAATATGGATTTCGTATTTTTTAAGTCATTGTGTACATATTTGTGTATACAAATTGACAATGAGTGTGCAAAAGCTATTTTTAAGACACTACAATATTTTACCAAAATTTAAAAAAAAAAATAATAGAATTATAAATAGCAATAAAATTTCTGATTGCAATTTTTGCATAACAAAATTTGTAATAAATACATTACCCAAATATAGGGTACGTAAATAACTTTGTCCAACTCCCCAATGTATCATCGGTCATAAACTTTACCATTCAGTTTCCAAATTTCAAGCTAATATTTTGACATTTAATTATTTACAATAATAACATAAACCTAATTTGAAATATTCAACAATTTAGTTTGCTCCGAACTTATGCAGCAGCAGATATATTTTTGATGGTGTCGTAATCTAAACGGCTCGTAGTTGAAAAACATTGAAAATCGCAATCGTAATCGAAATCAATGCGTTTACAACATTTGCAGCACAGCAACATTAATAGCAAACCACACAGCGAAAAAACACAACAAAAAAATTCATTGCAAATGCTGGAAATGTTATATGGTAAAATGAAATTTCATTTCTTTTTTTTTGTTTTTTTTTTTTGTTTTGCTTGCTTTTGGCTAAACAAATGCATCGATGATCATGTTCATTGACCCACGGCGTGCTGTCAAAAGTTGCGTTGCTGTTGACCCAATATGCGTGTAAAATTGTAATGCGCAATGTTGCATAGAATGTCTGATTTTTTTTTTTTTTTGGGGAGGGGGTTATTCAATGCACGAAAATGCTGCAAATTACAATAATTCAATGTAATACAAAGGGCACACACGCTCGCATACATATAAACGAACTCACACTCGTAATGTCATGTTATAACGCGCACTCACAATGGCAGCACACTTCCGTCGTGCATTTGTGCTGTCATTTTGCTGCTGCACAATCATAACAATCTGCTGTCCTGTGATGATTGTTCATTGGATCCCTGAATTGCCCGTTGGCTGGCATGGCTGACTCATTCCATGGTGTCACGTTGCCAACAACATTAGTTTTAAATTAGTTTGGGAACAAATCGATTGAACGCATCCTATTTGCAATGGGAATTTACTGTGTGTTGGATGGGCTTGGTTCGATATTCAATGCAGCTTGATTTGATTATATGAATGTGGGGGATGCGAGGGGATTGAAGGAAGAAGTTGAGGCAGCAGTGCAGCCAAGGGATGAGAAAAATTAAAATTTCGGTACAAAAATGTTTTCTGATACAAAATCATTATATATAATATAATAATACTTATTAAAATGAGAATGAGGTTGTTTCCATTTTATAACACAATGGATTACAATTCTGTAAAGAGGTTTGTTTTTTTTTCAGTAGGAAGAACTATTTTCAACATTTCCTTGTTGAATACTTAGGAACAACATTTGCAATCTGTAAAGTTGAAAAAATCACATGGAAAAATTACCGTTTAGCAAATTACAAGTTCAGCAAGACAAACTTAATTATTATGGAAAATGTCCTATGATCAGCTATAAATATATGACAGAAAAAAGTACAACGCAAACTGTAAAAGTTGTAATACGTAGAACATATTGTAATAAATCATTTGTTTTATGATTCGATAAAACTTTTTTGTTATCTTCATTGTACAAATACAACATAAAATGTTGATATTTTGTTAAAAGTAAAGATCTGTGTGAATGTTGTCAGCCTGGTTGCATGTTAAGAACTATAGTTTTTTATAATCATTTTCATCTATAAATTATGACGTTTCAACAATCAATAAGGTCAGTGCTGTGAAATGATTAGGACGAAAAGTAGAATTTGTACTTGTAAAAACCTATAACTTTTTCTTTTTTTTTTTTTTGAGTAAATGTTACATTTTACTATATGTACTACTGTAATATTCCAAAAAATAGTGTCAAAATTACAGTTTATCATTATGGCGCACGGTTTTTGAACAAAACTGTAAAAATTGATTAAATTTTTGATGAATTTTAACGATTCAGTTTTTTGCATGAATATATTCAAGGTAACGTTTTTGGGAATCAAAAATTTAACAAAATAGAGTAAGGGAAGTAAAAGTTTCATGTAAGAAAACAAATTATTTGGAGTCTTCTCGAACCCTCTCGATACTTTTTTTTGTATTTGCTCTGGCAGAAATATGTACTCAAATATACTCATACGAGTATGTACCCAGCCAGCATTTTATGAAATTTCCGATCACATTCATAATATATCATCATATCACATAAATGATACTTTTGTCCGGAGAAAATGGTACCCTATCCGCGACTCTTCTTGAAGAGTCGTTTATGAAGCGTTTTTCTGATCAGTTTCGTCTCATTTTTGAGACATATTTCTAATCAGTTGCGAGTTTTTTTCGAGTCATATATCATATCATTTTTGGCTTATTTTTCTATTTGGCTACAATATCCATGGCAACCTTAAACGTTATTAAACAATTTACCATACATTTTTCGCATTCACATTCCTTCGCGTGTCCTTTCTGTTCTTTTCTTCATCATCAGTCTTTTATCTATAATTTTATTTACTGTAAAAGTATTTATATATTGTCTTCTTGTTGTAAAGTTATTGTGAACTACAAAACAGAACGCAATTTAAAATACATATTTTCGAGAATAAGTTCTAAAGTCACATTTGAATCATTACGTAGATCAAAAAGTGATAATATTGTTACTGTTTTCCTGTGCAATCAGTTTTAAATCATTGGGTAGATCGGAATGTGATTTTAGGAATTTTTTTTTTTAATTTTTTTTCTCAGTTATTACTTTTAATCACTTTTTGGTCATAAATAGTAGTCAAAAATGACTCGTATAGGTGACTTTTTTAAAAAAAAAAATATCCATCTAAATCAGCGGTGGGCACAAAAATCTAACAAAAGAGCAAAACAACAACATCAATCAATAACAAATTAAATTTTAAAGTTTTTTTAACTTTCAACAAAAAAAACCAAATTACACTACAAACAAAAACAATTGCTACATTCGTTGAAACACAATGCGGCGCCGTCGCTTATGCCTTTGTGTGTTGTTTTTGTTTTCATTTGAACTCAAGTCAACGCTGTGCCTCGATAGCGTTGAAATTCTGCGAATTTTTTTTCGCTTGCTTGTGCGTCGAATAACGGTTAGAGCAATGTGAGCAAATAGAGCCACTAAGTGCCCTTCACTGATCTAAATGCTAGGTGGGTATGAATATATTTCAATACATATACCTCTTTTCAAAATATATATATACATATTAAGAATTATAAATACAAGTAAGTTAAAATAATTTTGAAAAAAACAGAAAAATTGACTCAATTCGTTCATGTAAAGAATTATTAATTTCTTTTCCTTTTTTCCTTTCGCCCTGACATGATGCTATATTGTATTTTTCATTTAAAATGAATAAATAATAATGAATTAACAAAATGTGAAGAAAAGGTCCTCAACAACAACAATCATCATCTACTTACTATATTCAAACATTCAAAATGTTTACTTCATAGCCGCATTGCAAAATATTGACATTATTGAGAATAAATCCATAGCGAATCGTAAATATTTGACAGCATGGCACGTTAGATAGATCGAATAAATGGGGTATTTCCATGTTCTTATGGCACAGTGTGACAAATGACAAAGTACGTAGTAGTGGCGTCATTCATTCATTCATTCATTCGTTGTGTTTACGCGTGCAGCAAAAGGATAATTGATGATGCAGCATTGAATGGATGTGGATGGATGTACGTAATTGAAATAATTCAATGAGGCATTGAAATGAGCGTAAATTTGCGTCCTTTTTATTCTTTTGCGACGTAAGTACATGGGCTTTGTTGACAACAATTTGATGTAAGGGGATTAACGACTAATGCAAATATGCTAGAGGGTGGGGTATGGGAAATGTCAATTTCAGATTTATACTCCGAAATTGCCTTTAACATTTTCAAATATGAGAAATAGAAATAAAATTTATTGGTGATACGCACATTGCCTAATTCGTAACGAAAAAAAAAGAAAAAAACAAACAACAATAGTCTCCATGGTCATCTCCAAAATGTGCTTTCACAAATAGCAATTTCATACAATATTCTTGGGAATGAACGCAGAAAATTTTTTACCGAAACGTTGCTGTCGACCATTAGGTAAACTTTTGTTAGTTTTTGGGGGTAAAGGAGTTGAGCGTACGACCATTTGTTAGGGATCCGAAATTATAATATTAACAAAAATTCCAATCAAATCGTCTGAAATCATGATGCTTTTATAAATCTGAATAAATGTGCACTGGAAAGAAATGGTGGGTAAATAATTAAAAAAAAAAACAAAATCTATTTTTGAAAATTTTTATTAAAACCTAACCTTCTAAGTCTATGCATTTATAAAACTTTTAATGGACTGACGTTAAATACATTAGACCCAAATTTTAATTTTTTTTTAAACAGAAATCATGAATTTTTTCCGCATTCCTCATTTTTTTTCTTGGCCGCAATTTTTTGATAATATTTGTTACAAAACACTTGGATCAATTTTATTTGATGAAATGATTAACTTAAGACATGTCAGTAAAGGCCAGCTACAGCTATTGACAACTAATTGGAAATGAAATCATTCATTTTATTATTGGTAGTTTTTCTCATTTATTTTTCTCTGTGTACCAGAAAAATTATATACAATACAAATCTGAAACATCTAAGCTTTCAAAAAAAATACAGAAATGAGTTCAAGTTCCCAACATAAATATGTCTTATGAGAGATTTTCTGCTCAAACCTCAGGTTTGACTGAGTCAAAAAAAAACTATATAAAATATTATAGAAACTATATTGCGTTATTTTCATTGCTAGTAAGAACACTTCTTGACCAAATTTGCTTATAAGCATATCCTTATATAAAGATGTACATTGCTCAAAAAAAGATGTTATCCAAAACACTTGATCATTTTAATAAGTATGACACAGCAAAAAATGCTCCTCGCAGAAAGAGACCTCGTAAGACTTCTGAGCAGAAGAGTCGCCAGATTGTGCGAAAGACGAAATTGGATCCTCGTAAGACTCCTGCAGACATCTAATGCGAAATAATTGATCAATATGATGCACAAATATCCCAATGAATTGTCTCTTGTCGATTGGTTGAAGCTGGATTCCATGGACGAATCTCCCACAAGAAACCATAGCTGACAGTTAAGCAGAGAAAAAGCCGCATACAATTCGCTAAGACGCATGCCGGTTTTCCGATCATTAAATGGAATAATGTGGTCTGGAGCCACGAAACAAAGATCATCCGCCTTGGCCCAGATGGTAAAAGATATGTTAGTTGACCAAAAGAGGAATACTTCGGTGGTACTGGTCAACCAGCTTTCTTCTTAAGTGGGACGGTTAAATAAATTTGTTTTTACTCATCGATAAAATGAAAGTAAATCATTCTACTATCAGATGACTAGATACTTCGTGTTAAATACGGAGGCAAATCATTAAAAGGCAAGCAATCCGGACTAAATTATTTTGAATCAATATTACTTATTTAATAATTTTTGAATGACTCACCTTATTTGTATTTCAAAGTATTTTTCAGTGGAAAATCACTTTTTGTTTATTATGCGTCGTCTTCTTTGTTAAATTTATAATCCTGGAATTAAAAAAAAAAAACAATCAATAAAATCTTTAAAACAAAAGAATTTTGAATGCTTAGGAATGGTTTATGTGAATAAAGTTTCAAATATATTTTTTTATTTACATTTTTAAACTCTACACTCAGGGTATATTCACTTTGTCTTTCCGTTTGTAACGCATAGAAAAATAGCGTGGCAGATATAGAAAAATATATATTTTTTGACCAACGTCACAACCAGTCATCATTTGATTAAGTAATGTCCGTCTGTCTATGAAAATCACGATTACGGAAAAATCAAGCGGAATTAATAAATGAAATTCAGGTACAAAGGCTTCATCTCCGACAAGCTTTCTATGACTGAAAATGGACAAAATCGGTTAACGGACACACCTACCGAATCAACATGTAAATCATGTAAAACGCTATATATATTGCAATTTGATGCAGTAGAAGCAAATATCTCACAAATGCTTGGAATAACTTGGACAAACTCTGTACAAAAAGTTGGTGAATTTCGACAGAAGAGTGTGGCATTCCATAGGTTCGAAACCCTAAAAACTCTAAACTGAGAGAATGAGTTAAGGTAATAGAACCAAATTTCACACAATTACTGGAAATTCTTTAGCCTGGCAACAGAAAAAGAGACGTATTTTGAATAGAAGGCGTGGAATATGCTATACGATGTACTGAAAGAGTAAAGTAGTGCACTCAAATTTTACGCTAGTACTAGGAATTATTCCGACATACTCTTAACAATAATAAGATAAATTCTGGCAAGAGAGCGTGGCACCTCTTATACAAACGAATAATTCCAGACGTTTTACTAAGAAATTATTAAACCAAATTTCATGCGAACATCAGAAATAGTTCGATCTAACATCTGAAAAAAATGGGCGTGGAACCTTCCATGCAAGTATAAACTTGAAAACGTAATCGAAGAGCTATTTAAGTGAATGTTACCAAATTCAATGTGGATACGTTCAGTCAGACCAGCGAGCACTTAGTGTGATGCAAGAAATACCTCTTTAAGATAAATTTTTGACCTACTCGCACTTTTACTGTTAATACGGTGCAGGCTATTTAATTTTTGGCGAGGCCAAAGAATACACTCTTAAAATTTTCGTTTCAATTTAAATCGTAATTCTCAAAAATAATTAAAAGTGAAATTGCGTTAAACACTAATTAACCCATAAGTGCACTTGCCGTATGTCGATCAATACTGAACACATTTCAATTAACTCAACAGGGCTGCATCATCATCATCATCAGCATTGCATCATCAGCATTGCATCACCGTATGACAATCTTGCATGTCAATATAATGAGTGGTGACTCGAGCGAGTGGCGAGCGAGTGAATGGTAAATGGTGATGGAGTGGATGGTACACTCCAAAATTGTTTACATATTTGATGAGAATTAAATTGACAAATGTCAATTGTATTCGTCGTTCATTTGATGAACAACAGCAAAATACAAAAGCGGGACACATTCACGGTGAACAAAGATGACAAAATGCTAATAATTTTAAGTTGAACCTTAAATAAATCATGAGTTTTTCGTTATAGTATTTTTTCTATGTTCCATGATATTTCTTTATTATTTACTTTTTATTTGGTGTAGATTTTGGTGTTGCCTTTAATAAGCGTTAAATTTTTCTTGATTAACTTCAATTGAAATGAATTATTATTTTATTGGACATAATAATTGAAGTGGAGATTTCTTTTTGTCATTTCTGTAGTCACATGGACATAGCATAATTCAAGGCAGCATAAGTCTTGTGATCATACAAAATCAAATGTACATATGCTGCTTTGCTTTACTGCCACACTTTAGTATTGTAGTTAAATTCTGAAAAATTTTTTCTGCAGAAAAAGGGTACTTTTAATGGGTCGAGCTATGTGTGTTTACTGAGAGGTTAACTTTACAACTGTGGATAATTATTTCAAAAATTTTGTATACCTGTAGCATGGATTTCAAGTTTTATAAGTTTCAGAAAAAAAAATTTAGCTTTGGGTCAATATCGTACAACTTAACTTTTGATATATCTTAAAAAACTGACCCTCCTATGGTGATCTTTTCATTTCGTTAGTAAGTTTTATTGCCTTAGTCATAGAAAAAATTTTAAACCAGTTTTTGGGTTTATCCATTACTGTCAGGAAAAGCGATGGGGAACGTAGACGCTCTTGTCGAACGAGAGATATCGAGTTTAAAGGTTCCAGCACGTGCCACTGGATAACACCGATCACGGGAAGTTATTGTAGCTGCTTTGGATCATAAACGAAATTTTGTCTGATCTAATAGGGTGATACTTTTCTTTGAAGTCAATCTGTTACTTTTGATTTTTGGGTGAGGAGATTTGACATGAATTCCGTCATTTAATAAAAATGATAAGGAAAACTAGCATTCCAGGAGCAATTCCACTAGCAATTCCTGTATACGTCCTTGCATGTACTCCACCTACTACGACGTTCGTTTGGTATATAAAACTACTACTACTCGTAATACTACATACTACTTTTTTTCTCTCGCAGTATCCAATATCTTTAATCTTATTTCGAACCTTATTTCGAAACGCTAAGTGTTGTGAATTCAACTGCCCTATAGTGTTCAGTGGGTCGTTTATTCCATCTTCTCTCCCCATATGGGTCTTCGAACCGTTAATAGACATTCGTAGAAGAATAGTTTTGGTTTTGCAGCTCGACCTATTGATGAGCTTATTACTATATGATTTTTCACCCGGATAAGTAGTTTAAGAGCTGTCATTAAGAAATTTTTAGGCGATTGTTTTGCTTGCGCCCCCCCCCCCCCCCCCCCCCCTCTGTAAAAAGATTTTTAAAGCTTTACTGCCCCCTTATGATAAGAAATACGACAATTATTTATTTTTAAGTCGTTTCAGTGGCTTCGAAGCTATACTTCTCTTTGTATATCGTACCTCTCTTCTTCTGAATTTATTTTATCGCTTCAAAAACTCGAAGAAAAGACCATAGAGCAGCGAATAGTAGGAGGCTGCAAGTTTTCCATCAAATCACTTTTTCGCGCATAATGAATTTTGAATGAATTAACGATGAGAAGCAAAACAAGTTCTCGCATAAAATAAAAGTCAATGACGCTTCACAAAAAAAAGAGACATTGTCTCATGGGCATAAAGCGGGCAATTTTAAAGTTCGCCCGTTCATATAGCTTGATACACATAATAAATTAAAAATTCAATTAAAAATTTGTTCCACAATTATACGCAAAGACCCAAAAAAAAAAAATTCCTTTGCTGACCATCAAACAAAATCAAATTTTAACCTTTTATGATTAAATTATGCTACCATTTAAAAACAAAACAAAAAAAAAACTTCCAAAACACATGCCTGTCATGAGAACGATATAAGGTCTCATCTGCCGCTACCATCTCTTCACACAGCAGCGTGTCCTAATTTAATATGCAATTTCCCCCTTTTTTGCATGGGGGAATCGAATTAAATGCGTGCTGGATTCATTTTTTTTTTCACGCTATACAACTAAATTCAAATCAAAGTTTCAGCAAAAAAAAAGGAACTCTTCACGTCTCCACAAATGCTGCCCGCTTATTCGAGCACCACAGTGTCACAGCAAAAAAATAAAAAATATTAAGCGAATTTAAAAAAAAAAGGCGGCAATGAGCAACATTAACGAAGCGAGACGTAACGAAACGAAACGGGATAAAACACTGGGCGTCAAACTCGTGTGCCGCAAACGCAAATGGGAAAATGAATGTAATAAACCTTCGCATGCCGCCATATAATTAATAACGGTAATATATTTTGCATACATATGCCATGCTATGTGCTTTGTGTGTGTGGCATCCCTGCCATTAAAGCGGCATGAGCAATCGGGCAGGCGGAATGCAAAGTGCTGCCAAATGCGGGCGAAAGAAAAAATACAAAAAAACTAACTCTTATGGCATTAATTTTTGGCAGCATTAATTTTATGAGCTCACAAGAAAATTGGTAACATGACACACGCACATACTTGTACACACACACAGAAAACTTTGAGGACTATACCATACAAATACAAAAACTGAACATTTGTTGGAGTAGAAAGAGAAGAAAAGAGAAACAAAAAATAGGTGGCACCTACTTTAACAACAGTATTTAGCTCATAAATTGGAACGCATTGTCCTTGAATGTAAAACGTTGGATAAAAAACTTTATGTAGGACTTACAAAAATAAAACCAAATAGTAGGGTGCACAATTCATTATTAACGGCCAAATTGAAATTTTCATTTTGAAGCTGCACTGTCAAAAATACAAAGTTAATTTCAAATGGAGTATTTGGTACAAGTACTGCACGTAACAGTCTTTGGAACCTCATTCACGTCAAAAACCTTACGTCTTTGCATTTGGATTCATGTGCCACATTATCAAAAATTCGGTCGACCTATCGGGTAACTTTGTCAAAAGCATTTGGAAGTCTTTTTTTTTCTGCGAAGACAAACAATTTAAGTTTTTTCAGTAGAACTACTGTCATTTTTGATTAATCTTCACAATACCCGAGTTGCAATGAGAGAGAAAGTAAATTTTGAATATTCCGTTGTTTCTCTTACATTGCATTGCAATTGAAAAAACAAAACGCAAACACACAAAAACACAATATCTTGCCATTTAACGACTGTTATGTTTGCATGCTTGTTTCTTTTTGCGCAATCAATTTTTTCTTTTCAGTGATTTTAAAACATTATTTGCTTGATGTTTAACAGCAATATCATGATAATTTTTTATTGGAGGTTGTAACCAAGCGTCTAAGGGATAAAACTCAGTAAGTTTAATCAAAATTGATTGAGTAGGTTTTGCGTGATTCGCGAACAGCTTTCATTTTCTTTACATAGATTTTTGTGGAAATATTAAAAGTCTCTGGTTTTGCTGCTGAGCCAGTGACGTTTGATTGCTCGATGCCAAAATTCAGGTTTTTCGGACAATTTCTACTGCGCTTGATTTTAATCTGAGTTTTCGAAATTCTGAAAAACCACTCATCACATAATCGAATCAACATTTGTTTAAAGCTTTTTAATAGTGACCACAAAGTTTTTAAGTGTAATGTGACTTTTTCGACTACCATGTAAGGTGTAATTATAGGTAGGTGTGTTTAATAAATAACAACAGCAGCGAGTCATAAAAAAAAAGCCAAGTTAACAATAATTATAACAAAATTGTTAAATGTTTGGTATTTCCATTATTTTGTACACTTTTGTATTTTGTGTGGATGGTACTGCTGTGGATATTGTAATTGTTGCTGTGAAAAAAAGCCCTCATTACTACGCCTAAATGAGTTTTATCGTGTGCTGAATGCATTTTGTAAAATTTGACGTTAATTTTCGTTTTTTTGTATTGATAATGTTAAAGCGTTAATTATATGGTAATATTTTAACACCCGTGCTGCCAGGTGTTAAAAATGACTGCTGTAGGAAACAGGCAATATATTAATATAAACATAAGCACTGCACTGACAAAAATATGTGAGCAACAATTTTTAACATGAAAATTTAAGTATTATATTTTTTGTATTTTTATTATTCCTTGAATATCTAAACTGCAAATGACTGGTTCACTCATGCACTAAGTTTACATAACGACAAAAACTTTAAAAAAAAATTTCAGAAAAATATATTTGCTGTTAGAAAGTGTAATGCGGAAAAAGTCATCCCAACTTTGTAGTTCTTTACTTTATTCTTTTTCTCGAGAAACTTAATTTTCCAACTTAAGAGAAGACAAAATAGTCCTAATGTCTATATGTCCCCAGCTTTGAATAAAAGCGATAGTAAGTTTATTTACTCACAGACCTGCTACAACAGCAATGGAAAAATAATTATTCGAATGACTTCGTTTAATACCCTAACAAAAATCCTTCCAAATAATATTACCACTACAACTTGTAAGCAAAAATTATTGATTTTTAATTTCTTCCTTTGTTGTACAGTGTAATTTATTTATTTAAAAAAAAAAAATCAAATTCAAATAATATTTACTCAATTGTGAAGTGAAACGCAAAAAAGTTGATTTTTAATTACTTCTACACCACTCATTATGGCAACTTTAAGCACTGCAATTTCAACCTCGACCCAATTGTTTGAGTGGCTTTCAATTTACTACAGTCACCCTCACATAAAATTCAACCAACCAACGAACCGACATCAAAGACCCCAACATACGTCGACATTTTTTTTTCTTTCTTTCTTTGTGTTGATAGAACCTCCGACTACAAAACACAATCACATTTATGTACACAGACATATGAAATAGCACACATACAAATGAATTGCGCGCCAATTTTCATGTTGCAAACACTAAATCATCATGTTGCACACACTAGTGGTTGTTGTTATTTTATCCCGTTCTTGTTGTTCTGGTGGCTCAAAATTGTGCAACAATGCAGCACCACCAACACAAACTTCCACATATCGCACTCACTTTACACTGTGATACTAAGTTATCGCATTCATCTGCGTCCAACGTTCCGCTCTTCTACCGTTATCCTCGGTATCCTGGTGTTATCCCAAGCGTACTGTTGCAGGACTCCATGGCTCGTTGGACATTATATTCGTAAATGAATTGGAGGAAGGAAAGGCATGCGGGTGTGGCAAGTCACGATGATGCATGTGCATATGCAGCAAGATATATTGAGTATGCGAACGTTCTTCAAACGTGAGTGTTTATTTGAGGGTGCAACTGTATAGTACAGAAGAACGTGCGTAGGAAAAATCGCAAAAAAAAATATTATGGCCCACAAAATAATTAAAAAACAAATCGGTCAACTAAATTTTACTTTAATTAAAAGGAAAAAATATTAAAAAAATAATCAAAAAATTCTTCTTAAAAAAAAATAAAAAGGTAACTATTTTGTGCTTTTAAGGATTGTGATTAGGTAAAACCAGGCAAAATTGTCTGAGCCGAAAAGTACATAATTGTACAAGAAATATTATACTTCGGTCCAAATTTTATGGCTTTATTTTTGATTTAAGGCTATTTTTCTTGATTAAAAATGGCAAAGGATTTCAAAAGAAAATTTGCTCAAAACAAAAAACAAGTCATCAGTAAAAGAGATATTAAATTGTGTCTGAACTTGTTTCAAAATATCAAAATCTGTTATATTTTTTAGAAGATTTTTTTAAGTTGATTTCTTTTTTTTTTGAATTTTTTGACCATTTTTAATCGGTCTTAAGCAAAAACATTAAAATATAATTGAAAGCTCGGACAGGGAAAAAAAGGACAGTTCAATGTACAAATATGCAACATTGAATTGGGTATTTTTTTATAACTGAAAATAAAATCGAAAAATTATTCTGGGACAGTCCTTAACAGAAATCTTTTTGTTTGATTAACATCTCCAAGTCAAATAGCTAAAATAGTTTATAGCTGTAGTGGCTAAATCCTATTATTTTTCATATTATTAGTTTTGAAAATAATAACTGTGTTAGCATTAAGTGAGACAGGATTACAACATTTTGAAAGCAACGCTGCGAGAATTTAACGTAGTATTCCTATTATTAGGCATACAGTTTTCTGCAGCTAACTATCGACTACTTTCGATGGGGATTGCTGTCATAAGCTTGGCTCTCATATTCTAACGCAGGATACAATTACTAGAATACGATAGCGGATAGCTTCCAATGAAGTGCATAATAGCTTTGTATTATGTTGATTCTTCTATTTCTAAGAAGTTTTAAAAGCTTAGTTAAGATCTTATGTGATTTCAATATATTTTGGAATAAAGTGTTGTCTCCAGGATTGAGGATTGTGAACTCAAGTTTTGATCCTTAATAAGTTCAATTACACATAACAAATATTAAAAACAAAGAAAAATAATTTAAAATAAGTATGAAAAATAACCAAGAAAGGATAAAATCAACCATCGTATTTGAATACCGATTGGACACACCTGCATTCTTGTTTTGTTTCCTGAGCCATTGGTACCATTTGCAATTGGTCAACTGCTTGTGTTATTTACCAATGTGTTGTGTAGTTGAAATTAAAAAAGTTTTCTTTTTTAATTCATGAAATTTGATTTCGCAAATTGCGTTGCCCAATTTAATCAAGTGAAACTCAAGTACTGGCTCTTTTAATAAGTTCACATGGACATACTTGCACTCAATTTTTAAAATTTTATATTTTTGAAGTCTGAAACGATAAACTTTAACTGGATGTAGAATAACGCAAAATTTTGCATCAGATAATTTGTGCTCCCTATTTGTAGTAATAAAATAACCTACATAACACATACTTCATGAAATGCCACACTTAACCCTTAAGTAATGCTTTGTTGGTTTACCTCTTGCAGTGAACCAAAATTTGGCAGCACCACAGCACAAGAAATTGAAATAGAAGAAGAGAAAGCACACGCGCTAAATGCGCTAATAAAGCGAAGGTCTGCGGTTTTCTTACCACCAGAGCAGCCGCCTGTTATTTCACAGGATCAACGCATACCCACACACTTGGCATAAGCAAACTCATTCATTCATACAGTCATAAATAAACTTGGAAAAAGCGTAGCATTTTGTATTTGTGTCTTTTTTCGTGTGTGTGTATTCGGTGTGTGTACACATGCATACATTGTTAAGGCCACAAAATAGGATGCTTTCTTCGCTTTTGTAGATGTGCCCTCAATTTTAAAATCCTTTGAAAATGAATTTTCAATTAAATGGCGGTACATTTGTGAATGTGTCTGTATAGTATGTGATGATTTGGAATACACTTAAACATATTTATATTCACATATGAATGTAGGTAGGTATGTAAATATATGAAGAATTTATATTTGTTGTACTTTTGAGTTCAATTATAATTTTTTATTGATGCAGTTGGTAAATGAAATTTCTAAATATATTTTAAATATGAAATATAATTTATAAAACGAATTTAGTTTTACATAAACTAATCGAAATTCATAAATTTGCATATGTAACATATTGTACTCAAAGTTATTAAATTTGTAAGTCCATGTTTATTTAAATAAAGGGAATGCACAAAAAATGTACGAGGGTTTACTAAAGAAGGATATTGTTTACGATAAAACGTTGGACGTTTATTCATCGTTCGGAAAAACCATTCCTCTACTCTAACTATTTCGTGTATAACATTTTCATATATTTTATGTGGATATTCCAAAGCAAGTGCAAATAAGGACAGTTATGTTAAGGGATTAAAAAATTTTTTATCAGCTGTATAGATTTTTTTAAGTTGAAAACTTTTCTAAAATGCCATGTTAAATTGTTTGAGGAATTTCGATTGGCATAGCCATAATTAACTTCAACTTGAAAAATTCCAAACCTCACACAGATGGCGCCTATAGACATGTCACAACAACATATTGTTAAATAAAATAAAGAATCCATTTTATGTTAATTTTTATATTCTCCATAGGTAAAATTTGCATTGCCATCGGGTGACATTTTGAAGCAATAACTTTTGAAACAAATTAGCATTGATTTTTCAGCAGCATTAATCAAACTGGATTTAAGGTTTAATTTACATTGCTCATATCTACGAAATAAAAATCAAATAATTTTTGACATTTGACTCGTATCATTAAATCGTGAATTGTCAATTTTGTTGTTTTAGCATTACACATGGAAACATAAATATCTGACACATGGGTATTGTGGTGTCTGCATATCTCTGTGGATAACGCTAGAGGGCCATTTTTATGATGTTGTGAACGAGACAGCGGGACGCGTCGACGACATACGCATGGAGTGAACAGGTTTTTTTTTTTTTGTTTGACGCTGTCAAATTGATTTCTTGTCACCTGTTTACGCGTAAAACACACAAAGTAGTTGTATTGTCATTTATGTACATACATACATATACAGCAAAAGATATACATACATATGTTGGCATAAGTAGATATATTGTGCCTGTTCATTGTTTATTCGATAATTTTTTTCTATCTTGTTTCCTTTGTAGTATTTGACATTAAAATTTGACAGCTTTAGGCCAGCGGTAGATTTGGTTGAATAAAAAAAAAAGAAAGCTTATTCTGCGCCAAAAAAAAAAAATCATAAAATTTAATGTATGCGTTTTTCAATAGCTCTTTTTTATACGATTTTTAATGAACGAATAAATTAGTTTAATAATAAAAAATTCAATAAAACAATGTTGTAATACTAACGCCTTCCAATGTTTATGTTGTAAAAATTAATTTTTCTCTTGTTTTTTTTTTCAATTTTAATTGACTTCACAAATTATTGGGCTAAAATATTTGTGAGAGAAAACGCTTTAATTTATAAGTTTTTTTTTTTTTATGTAAACATATGAGACCTAATATCAGTGTAGTTTTTTAATATTTTTTTTTTCGGGAAATTACTTAATTACGTTAATGAATGCCTCGAAACTTTTATCTCATTCCTATAGTTAAACAGTAGCTTGCTGAAGGTGACCTCCTCATTTTTGCTGATGGTGTCTTTTTTTCTTAATTTGCTTACTGTCTGTATGTTTTAAGGCATTTTCCAAGATTTCCGGTACAAGTGTGAATGTAATTTAAACATTATTATTTGTTTTTTTATCGAAATTAGTGCAGTCAATCTAGTAATAATTGAATTTAAAATATAATGGCGTTTTTAAAAAATTTACCTTTGTTTTGGTGTTGTACATTGTGTTTTTTAAAACCGTTTTTTAAATGAATAAGTGTTTCAATTGAACAATATTTTATCCAAATTTAGTCATTAGCAAACAACGATATTCATAAAAATATACAAATATCGACTAATACTTTTTTTGAAAAAACAAAATTAAAATAACAACAAATATCTGGTATTTGGTGACATATATTTCGGCTATTACCACATATATTGTATACATATCCAATGGATATTATCCATATTCATATATACATAGCCTCATCAGATCAGTTTTGATTAATTTTGCACTTGGATTTGAACCCCGACAGTTCCATGAATAATATTTGGACAGCCGAGCATAATGCTTGAGCGATGAGAAATTCTGACCTTGAGGTGTACAAAGTCAAAGTGCCAAAGAATCTAAGATTATTTTGTATTACGTTGGAGAAATCAAGAAATCTTAAAATGATAATGACAACTTTATAGTACATTGAGATTTTTGGTTTTTCCTGGGAATTCATAATAAAAAACTGCGTAATAATAACGAAGATGGGGTTCATTATTTGACAAGGCTTAGCGCAGAAGTTTTAAGGATCGTTAGCAAGTCTCCCTTTAAAGTATATCACCTGCTTGATGGAAAAAATCGGTACGGTGCGACTGACAATAACGAAACTTTTTTCGCCGGAACCGAATCAGAACGTCCAACAAATTGCACCGATGTGGAAGCTTTTTTAGCGAAATTGATAGGAAGACACACTGATTTTAGGAACACATACACTAACTTGGAGTGACGACCGTTGAGCCAATATGGGCAATACTCGGATGCAAAGTTCAGAGTATTTGGTGGGAAGTTTGTAAGTATTGTGCATGAAACAGGAAGAGAATGTAAAACAGATATTCCGACTTTGCCCCAACCCATCTGAAATGAAAAGTACTTCCTTCCCATTCATCAAAAAACTATGGTGTTTGGATGTTTTTGCTCAATCCTTTAGCTTTTTGCCATTTTCACCATCAACTGTAACATATGTATGGCGTTAGATTTCACAAGTCTTTATCTTACTTGACGTTACTCCAGATGTACTGCGAAGAGGAACTACATAAGTACCTTTGCATTCTCAAGAAAACCATCACAGCTGAAGTTTTCATAACTTAAAATTAATTCCTTTCAGTAAAATTTATGCTTTTTGAAAACTATTCGCTATGAGAGTTTTCCAGAATGTGATTTCATATGTTCTTATTACCACAGATATCTTCCGTTGGTTCACTAAAAATAAAATTTTTATACACTACTCTACAGTGCACTATCCAATACAAAAAATATATAGTGCCACCGGTGACACTCTCAAGGAATTGCTTCTGCTCATTAGACAAGAGAAAAATGTGCACACACATTTTCTGCACAATAACTTCGAAAATGTAGTGAAATTGCATTACATTGCATGCTCTTAAATAGCGTTAAATATCATTGTCATTGAGGAAAGAGAGGAACGGTGGAGTCAGGGAGAACACAGCACGACATGTCGGTCTCTAACGTTGAGCCACTCACTTACCAATTTATATTTTTTTTCTCTGCACAAGTGTCCTTCGCAATGCTGGTAGCGCAGTGCAGTGCAGTTTTGTCCCAAAGCAATAATCATATTTGAAATCATTTGCTGTTGTTGGAGTTGGCGCCACATTCACCAGGGTTGTAGCTGTGAAAAATAGTTTCCTCTTATTTTTCTCCTAGTTTGGTGTAATGCGTGCGTGTCGCAGCGAGGTCGTTCAAAGGACAAAGGACCATAATGGACAGACAGCAGAGCATGATACACGGTACATGACAGAGCAAAAGCATAATTTTTTAAGTTTTTTTTTTTTTGTCTACATATGTATGTATGTCTGTATGTTGTTCTTTTTGAAATGCTTTTTTCAAGTTTTACTGCAGTTTCTTTTTTTTTCTTCTTTTTGTTGTGACAACAATCTCTTATCTCTCGTTAGTCTGTCGTTTGTTTGTTTTTTTTTTTTTCTGTGTCCATTTCACAGCCTGCATCCTTTCGTGCATTGTGCAATTTTATCAACTGGACGCAGTTTAATGCGATTTTTGAACTATTCCGTTACATTTGCTTTTTTTTCGAATGCCGCACTTTTCAGAAAGTGTTGCCGCCTTTTAATAACATTTGATAATTCAATAGATTTAACCACTTTGAGGCCTTTTAAAGTTGCTTAGGACTGAAAAGTTTTCTAACTATTTTAAGTGTCGGAAAATAAATCATGAAGATAATCATTAAACAAAATAAATTGTAATATGTAATAATATAAAATTTCATTTAAGTAAGCATTAGTAAAAAAAACCTCGAATAATAGATGTGCTGTATCACGGTTTTCCTTGACTAAATATCTATCTGGTGCTGAAAGACACCAATAAAAAATAATTTTTAATCGAAATAATAGATCGCAATACGGATCGCGGTGCACAAAACCTCTACTTCATAGAGACTCATCATAGTAAAATTGAATTGTGCGAGCAGTTATGCTATGACTTGTGAATTAATGTGTAAAATAACTAAAACTGTCTACTCAAACAATGAAAAATGTGCATTTGATTGCAACACAAAGATTTATTATTAATAAAGTTTGTTACTTTGAAAATTGAAGAACCATCGTACTTGAGAGTGCTTTTTTAGATTAAATAGAACCATTCTTACTTTAGCAATACTCCAATTTATTATTTGTATTTTGCTATATTTCTATTTCTTATTTGTGTAACTTTGGAAGAGCTAGCTCTACAGTTTTAAAGTGATATATTATTTTTGTGTTTGCATGACATTTTCGTACTGCCAACGAGAATGTTTTTATCAAGTAAATGCAATTAGTTGACAGTTTCTTTAAAATATTTATTTACAGTAAACAAGTAGTGGCATATATAATATTCTCTGATTTCAAAGAAAAAAGTTTTATATTTTGCCAAATATGATATTTTTGTTAAGGAAGAAACTTTTTTGTATCAGATGGATATTCAAGAAATGAATCATTTGAAGAATATAAACGTGTTTTCAATTCTAAGAACATTTGCTGAAAAAGATGGCAACTCTGCTTATGGTACAATTCTTATTTTTCATGTTGCCCTGTTATTGTTATGGGTTTGTGATCATGTTTTTTTAAGTGGAAATCACTTGTGCGCACTCATTTCATTACTTCATTTCTATTTTCATCTGATAGTTTTCAATGTAATACCCTTTTCGTATTTGTATTTACTTTTGAATTCTTCGCATTTTATTTAACTTTTTTGTCAATTTTTGCTTTTCGTTTTGATTTTTCCTTGTCATCTGATATTTTTGCAAGCGTTTCTAATTTTATTTGTAAGTAAAGTGTTTTCTCTACGCGCGACGACAAACTGCTTTGCGCGACAATTCGCACTCGTCGTCTTTCAATCGCATTGAAGTGGTTTGTGTCTGAAATGTGATCCGATTCACTGGAATAAAATGGGTCATAAAATATTATGTTCGTTTGTTCGCATTACTGTTTCTCAGTCACAAGGTTTTTTTGCGTTTCACAACTTGGTTATTGCAAGTGCCTTCTGTCACTACAAAGCAAAAAACTTTGTTTAAAGTTTCCAAGATATCGTTGTATAAAAATTATGAATTTTGTTTGAAAAATGTTTATTAAAGTCCAAAGTTTTCGATAACGTTTGGTAACAGAAAATTTATATTGTTTACAGCGCCATCTATGAATAAATTTGAAAAACACAGATATACGAATGTTCGCAAAATTGCTCAAAAAATTTAAAGGCACTCCGAAATCGAAAGAAAAGTCGTGAACAAAAATTAATTTTTGTCCAAAGGAGCAGAATATGAAAGGAGTCTTTGCATGAGAGTAAACTTGGTGAAGCTTCTACTGAAACTTTAAGAAAATCACGTTCTTTTCTGATGTCTATGCCAGTGTGAATCGATTATACATAAAGTTAGGACTTTTTGTGTAACCCTTCTTACTTAAACTTGCAGCTAATTTGTTGAATTATAACTCGTATCTAATGCACATTAAACTGTCTGGTCCGAAAGCAGGTGAAAAAAGGTAACAATGCTATTAACTTTTTCATCGTAAGGAAAACCTTATTCCATGAACAATTAAATTACATTAAAAGTTTGTTAATTCATTTGCATGACATTATTGCACATTTTTTTTTTTTTCTTTTGAAATGTGTCATGTGACAGTTACACCCACATATAAACGACAATAGTGGTGGCGGCGCAGACAAAAATTGCAATCAGCAGCAAATAACAAAATTCCTGGTAGTTTTTCATTAGTGCGCCGTTGTACCTAAAAACAGTTTCCCTCTTGGTTGTTTACCCTCTTGGCTGCTACTGTTTCTACTGCACTCACTAGTCGTATTGCATTAAATGTCATTTAGTTTGACATTTATTTTGCAGGTGCTATGCGACATGTCTGTCAAGTTTCGTGTGTAAGTGTCATTTTTTGCCGCATGAGTGCGCTGGTCGCTACACCCACCGCTAGAACGAAGAACAAAAAAAAAACCCAGTAAATGTAAGCAAATTAAAAACAATAAATTTAACACTCATCCCAGTGACAGCCAGCTACAGCGAGAGGTACTCTCAGCTATTTGACTTTTTTTTTGTCATGCCACCCTGGCACCATCATAAATTCGTACGTACCCCTACCGCCAACCGCACCCATTTCATTTTTGCTTTGTTTTTGTGGAGACGGTAGCAGTGCTGGTGGCATTCATTGGTGGCGGCAACTCATAATGACACAAGAAATTAAGAAAATTTTTAAAATGAGATTTTATCACAAAGTTTTGTGACAAATTTCTGTTGACTTGTGCGCAATTTGTTATTTATGGAGGAGACACTCTATATGTACATATGGGTGACGCGACGACTTTAGTGCCATGGATAAGCGTGGCCGGGAAGAGCGCGGGGTCATATGTGTGTGTATGTCTGCGGAAAATGACAAATTAATGCGTTGGCGTTTGTTGTCAACACTGACGGATGTAATGCTGTGCAAAAGAGCAAAAAGAGTTCAAAGAGTTGAGAAAAAGAGCTGAACTGCAAGTTTGTAAATTGCATTTTAATTAAATCGTTTTTTTATTTTTTAATATTAAGAAAAAATCATTTTTACTGACTTTTATGTTAAATTGACCAATTACGATGCTTATCTTAATTGCATCCAAATAAGCCTACATGATGGTTAAAAAAATGTTCACTAAAATTTTTTAATTTTTCAAAGTCACTAACTACTCCTTTGCGTCCAAAGTTAATTTCTCATGAATGACTCGGACCTACCATCGGACCTGCTATCGAAATGTTGAAAAAATGGACCATAATCATTTCTCCAAATAATAGCAAATTTAAAAATTGTTCTTAGCAGAACCAAATGTACCTCATTTTAAAGGCAACTTTTTAGTACTCTAACTTTTCCTCGATATCTGAAATCATAAGTCCCAAGCAAGAGGCCCTAGAGGAAAATCTTAAATACCATGTGTTCGATTTTGACAGGTCTTTTTCGAATGAATTGATATTTACGGGGGGCCTTCAACCGAATATTGTTTTTCTTTAGTCTGTTCTAAAGTCTGAAACGAAGAATCCAACCCATAGAAAAAAAAAAAGTTTTGAAAGCTTGTTAGTAATGGGCGTGAATCTTTTAAAAGATTTTATTATAATATTTTATTGATAAACTAGCAGATGCCGCTTTAATATTCTAATATTTAAGAGGAATATCATGATAACTTTAAATCTGTGTTAAGACCAAGCGCCTAAGAAAGATAACTAAAAAATTTGATCGAAATTGATTCAGTAGATTTTGCGTGAATAACGTTCATCGAAAACGGCTATCATTTTACTTATATAGATTAAGTAACGAAAAAAAAAAACTTAAGTGTAGTGACTGCTTTATTATGTAGCTTGGCAAAATAGCACTTCTGCAATAATCATAATTTGTTGCTGTTGTTGTTGTTGTAATTGCTGTTGTAAAAATTGTTTTTGTTGCAGGAAATGATTTAAGTGCGTTTGGCACTTTAGGCACACGCATGCGAAATAATTTTTGAAGTAAGCGCTATTTTTACGTTTATTTTGCGTGTCAAGTAGCTACTTAAAACAGTAGTAGATTAGTAATGAAATACTACCCACTACTGTTGCTACTACATACAACATAGCACCGAATGCTTTGTCTTAAGTGTAGCGGAAATAGGAAACGAAGAAAAATGTGCGCGCATTTAATGCAAATGTCCAATAAAGATTTTTCGTAGACCATAAACAAACAACTGAATGGTTGGTTGGCGGGGGGTTGCACCTTATGCGCCCATCAAACACCCAGCGTTGGGATAACAAAAGAAGCAGATAAGAGCACTTGACTCGTATTTTTAGCAGCAACTATGTCTAGGCGGCAATACACATTGGCATGATGACAAGAGCATTTCTTAAGAATTGATCAATTCGAAGTTAACACTCTAAGCAGACAACATACATAAATAAGGATAAGTTCATGTGTATGGTACATTTATGTCTCGTATTCGCAATGCGAACATTTCTATTTATGAAGTTCACACGCTAAAATACCAACACTGACACATGGTGGCGCATAACAAATGAATCGCTAGAGACACCTAAGGATATTATTAGGGTGCAGCTGTTAGCTGTGCTGCAGGTTCCGTTTTCATGCGTTTGTCTTCCGATGGTAGGATTGAGCAGCACAACATTTCTGTTAGACTATTTTTGAGCTCATAAGGACACGTGGATATACAGTACAGTACAGTACAGTACAGTACAGTACAGTACAGTACAGTACAGTACAGTACAGTACAGTACAGTACAGTACAGTACAGTACAGTACAGTACAGTACAGTACAGCACAGCACAGCACAGTACAGTACAGTACAGTACAGTTCAGTACAGTACAGTATAGTTCAGCTCAGTAAAGCACAGCACAGTACAGTACAGTACATGTACATGTGCTCTGTTATTGACAGGCAATATCAAAATGACGACAGGGACTGTGCTTGAATGTTTATGAATATATAAGAATGAATGAATGAATAATAAAGAAATAAAAGAACTAAAAACAAAAAACGATAAAGAAATTAATAATATGTAAGTGTAACGATCTTTTTTTTTAATGTTTCCTACATTTATCAAATGTCACCGCGCAATTTGTTCGAACAAAGTTCTACAGGAAAAAATTTTTAAAGATCCAAAAAGAAGTTAGCTAAGGTATGTATGCGTATGTGCCCTACGAAATAGGTCTACGAATGAAAGCTCCATACGTTTTGAATTTTTGCTCATTATATTTAATCCTCTCCATAACTGAGACTTGTGCAGACGTCGTTATAAATATGAGCTACAGTGAAATTCCCCATAACCGGACACCCACCGTCGCAGTATTTTTGTCCGTTTATTGGAGCGTCCGGCTATCGGAATGTATTTGTATGGAAAAGTTAGTGAGTGTCGCTGAAATATGCTGAAATATGTCCGCTGTTCACTGTATATCATTTCAAAGTTTCCTTCAATTTGAACAAAGCCATTTTTTAATAAAAAAAACACGAACTCGGTCCTTTTATTATAATCTAAGAACAGAAGTTTCTATGGACACAAGGCCAAGTCATGAACAATTTTAAAGACTTAGAAGATCAAAAATCCTCTACACGACTATAATAATAAGTTATCTCCAAGAAATATGCATAGGTATTTGACCACATATTTTTTTATCAGTACATTTTACTTTGAATAACATCTTCCTTATTTTTATGAAATTCGAACGAACAAAATTTTTTCAAAAAGAAAATGTGATAGGATCATTCCTCGAACAGCATTATGGGATAAAGAAAAATTACCTTGTCTTTCGTCACTCCATACGTAATTATTAATGCGATGTAAGTTCATTACCTGAAATCAAAAGAAATTTATTAAAATAAGTGTTTGATATTTACATAAAATTATCACCAACTTTATATATGTATATAATAAATATTCTGAGAAATATTGTTTGAAATGCAGAATAAGGTTCGAAGAATAATTATAAGTTATTAGTTTGATGAAAAAGATGAACGATTGACTCAATAAGAAGCATGGTTTAACACTAAATAATCGGGAAAATATCGAAGTCAAGAGAAAAAAACCTTTCTTATCGATAGGATAAGTGTTCGAGGGGAAACACAAACCGTCAAAACTTCTAAATTTAAAGATGTCAGTGAAATTTGGTGGGACAATTTCTTTTTTTTTTTTTTCTTATTTTCGCTGAGGAAATTCATCTAAAAACAATAAACATGTATTATCTAAAAATTGAAGCTCAAAATTTGATGAAATTTTTGGTGATACTGAAATTTAAAGAAAGTTCATTGGAAACCGACTATGTATCTACTTGAATTAATTTGAAGACAACTTTAATGTATGCAATTGTCTGCGAAATTTCTTTTATTTGTTGTTGTTGTTGTGACGAATGTCATATATTAAGGAGATAATAAAATATGGCAACAATCTGAAAACTAACTGCTGCTACTTATGCTTTGGCATCATAAATTATACTCCATATCGTATTGTCATACTCGCAACGTAACTTTTGCACTGACACGGTTCTTAATAGTACGAGTGGATGCTACACATAATGATGTCGTTGCTACTTGATGGTGGTAACTCAACGTAAATGGCGCACCATAACCAAAAAAAAAAAGTGACGCATTTACAACGCAACCGTCAAACGAACGTATGTACTAACCAACCAACCGACCAACCGACCGACTAAATGTCATGCAACTACCAAATGAAACCCAGATGATTAATGCATTTATTGTGTGGACATAACGTTTTATCTGCTTAAATCCCTAATAAGCTCCAAAACGGTCTACTTGTGACATTTTGTGGCTTGACATGCGTCTAATAGTTATTCGGACATGTCAAGCGGGCGAGATTGTCATAGAAACCGACCAACGGACCGACTGTCTGAACGGTGAGACGCATGTGTTCAGCATCATGAAGATATGAATTTGAAGGGGATTCAGTTTTATCATACGAAACCGCAAGCAGACACAAGAGTTTGAGGGGGATGGAAAGCAGACTCGCATATCTATCAACGCAACTGACTTTCCACTTAATTCTCTTAATTTCTGCTTAAATTCAGTATCAAATTTCTTTTACTTTTTATTAACAATTTCTATTCAGGTTGCTAAGTTTCGTCGTCGTCGTCGTCGTTGTCATCTTGCTATTCATCTACATCTCTGGCCACTGATACACTAATGTGTTTCCAGTTTTTTAAAGATATTTATCTACTCTTAACGCATGTATCGTTCACTTATCTTCATCATCGTCATCAAGTAAAGCGCTTCCATACAACGAAAGTCCAGTCCATTATTTTGAACTAAAGTCAAATCGTGCTTTTCAGTTAACTCACACACTTTAATCTTGGCCAAATAAGAAATTCAAAAAAGTTTTCTTTTTCAACACACATATTTTGTGACAAGAGAATGTACTCATTGGGAAAATTACAATTTTTTATATGGAGGACTATAAGAAATCTTTACGGTTAAAAAAAATACAAACACGTAATTTAGTTCTCAAATTAATGTCTTCAATGAGTTTGTCTTCTGAATTGTGAGGTTATAAAAATGCTCATTTTTAAAATTTACAAGAATAATACCTCATTAAAGTTATTGTTATCAACTCTTTCAATTTACTTAAAACTTTACACAATTCAGATACGACGTCAATCTGATTAAAGAAATTTGTACATGCTAATTTCTACAAAAACCTCGAACATTCTCGTGCGATCCTGAAATCTAGCGAAATTTTGATTTGGTGGTAAAACCTCTTCGAATATCTCATTCACTTTTTCATTGTTTTTCTATTACACTTACATGTGAGGTTTTCCATTACGCACATATCGGCAAAAAATAGGGTTGCCAAGTGACCGTGGTCGACCAGGCCAAGCCCAGAATTTCATGTCAAAGCCGGGGGCAGGTAGGAGTTCAAAAATTTCTGAAATATCCGGGAACCAGACGATTTTTATGACATGTACTTCAAAGATTTGTTTCACAAGCAAACAAATTAAAGTCACCAAGTTTTTTCCACACTAAATTTTATGAATTAATTATTAAATAGTGCTGACAATAAAACATATACAATTAAAAAAAACCTTTTCCAAAAAAAAAGTGTTTACCACTTCAGGAAAATATATATTTTTTTTTAGGAAGGCCGGGAATTGGTTCTTTTTGAGTTGGCAACCCTGGTAGAATATGTCTTTAATCTTTTAAAAAACTTGTTAAGTATATTTCTACAGAATGTATTCTGAAACTACTTCGGAAATTGCTGTTTTTCAGAACAAGTCAAGGAATTGACCTTCAATTAAATATAGAAAACAAACTTCTAAGTGAAAAAATCGTTGTGGAAGGACCCAATGGCGAAATTGGGGGCAATCTTTGATCAGCTACAGACAAGAGAAGAACAGAGAAACTTATCATTAATACGTGGCAGTGCAAATACTTTAATTTCAAGGGATTAATACATGGTAATAGATATTTTCATGCCATAAAAATATTCGCGATTTTTGCTTCGAGAAACAATTGTCGGACAAACCCATGTTTTAGTATGCTTCCTGCAATATAAAGTACATAAATAAGAATCGAGCTGAATTGAATAGTAGTAATTCATTGCTTTTCGCACCAGCAACACAGAAACTTTCTTTTAAGAACCAACCTCAGAATACGGAGAAAATTTCAGCCAAGCCCGCAATTGAACATTGATACATTTTTAATTGAATTTTCACACTAAACATGCAAACAAAAAAACGACAACTCATTTTCAACTGGGCAACTAATAAATGCATAGATTTGAAGTCAAGACAAGCGAAACAACAGTCTTTAACGTTTTGCTGATTCGGTGCAACTTCAACTTCGTGCAACAAGATTGCAGCATCTTCCATACAGGCATATCAGATATCACCACCAAAGCTCTATGCGAAACTGGTAATAAAGCACTAGACAATAGACCAAGCAGCAGTTTTTGCTGCTGCTTCTACCAGCGACGAGAATCCAGTGGAAGCCTAGCGCACTTTGGCGACAACAGTTGCCAGGAGCAAGACGACTTTGTTCGCAGTCAGCGTAACCACTTTAAAAGTCGTATTTATGAAAATGAACAAGAATATAATGACACCACACCAACTAAGTCACAAGAAAAAAATAAAAATAAAATTGCAAAACAAAAAAACGCTAAAAGAAAGCGAGATGTTGGAACAAATTACGAGATGAGCAAACGAGTCGCAGACAGGACAGCAGCTATCCTATGGCATGGCATCGCACAACGTCGTTCGGACAGTTAAGAAATCTGCGAACGCATTAATGCAACAAAACACAGAGCATTAAATCCTTTTTTTTAATGTCACTAAAACGGCGGACACAGCACCAACTAACTAAGCAACCAAAATACGGCACTACGGTTAAGTTAAATTGCAGGAAATTTCATTAAGTCAGTCAGCAGTCCCCCTGAGGATACGTTGCTTTCGTCGTTGGTTGATAGACACAATGTTAAAGACGGGCACACACAAAGAATGTGGCATGAATATTATGTGCACTTTATGAAGGACAACTAACTATATAGACAAAGGACACTAGTTGCTGGTCAAAAAAAAGCGGACAGATTGCGAGTTAAGCTGCCAAGAAGAATAACCATAAAAAAGGTTAATGCAAAACAAGTTGTTGTTGGAATTTATTATGGCGTAGCTGAAGCAAAGCAAATGAATAATGCTGATGAGAAACACTAATTAGTAGCTGATATATTGAGATGAGTTGCTTACGAGGAATAAAGGGCATAACTTAAAAGATAGAGAAAATTGCCGGATGGTAACAGCATAAGTAGGTTACCGTAGCTTTGATTAACCTTTCGATCTAATTTCTTTAAATTTATTTATTTAAGTGATAGGTCATTGTACTATTTTTAGGTTTCTTAAGTTTTGGGGTATTTCGGGCCAATTGATTTTCACATCAAATGATGCATTTACTTTAAATGGAATACAAAATTCTTCACCTCAAAGTTTTGATTTTCGTAATGAAATCAACAAAAAAAAAACATACTTTTTGCCTTGGAACTGAAAAATGCAAGTCCAAGGTTCAATTCCCCAGAAATAAAACAGTAAAGTATTCATTTCGACCCAGCTCTTGCTAGGCATTGATATTAAGCTCAAGTAAAAATACATTATTTTTTTAAATCAAAACGTAATTTAGCATTTGTTAGTAACTAACCACAAAATCTAGCACACACTTCGCTTTCATCTCACATTGAAGTTCAATTACCTGGGAAATCAAAATTCAATTGGAATAAATCAAAGCTATCAAGCAGCAATCGCACGAAATCAAAAATTCCATTCGCATAACCGAATCTTAAGTACTGCAGCTGGTAACATGGAACAACAAGGCGCACAACACCACGAAGACGCAGAGGGCCTGCCAAATCAACTCGAAAGCAAAAATGCGGAAAGATGCACATGCATGCAACTAACAGGGAGTCAGTATGCAACATAGAATACACAACCACAAACGGAGCTAATCCCCGACCATACGAAGAGGTTGTTTGTGTATGTACATACCAACAAACCAACTAGCTTAAGAACAAACACGCCGCCAACACAATATAGCCCATAAGCTTTCTGAGAGATGAAGCAGCAGTAACAGTATGGCATAGAAATCAGCAATGGTTTGGTAATTAGAAATGGTCTAAGAACTAAAAGCACCAAACCAAAAATTCAATTGGAATTTCATATTCCTCAGCACATGGGACCATGAGTGTTTTAAGAGTGTATAGATCATCAACTTACAAATAAACTGCTGCAACTGGCCAACGCCAAATAACAATGTATATCAACTCGTAGTATGCCAAACAAAAAGGAAGAAGACTCGCACAAAGAATTGCAATCCTGAGTTACAGTCAACAACAACTGCCAATATTGAAAAAATATCATCAGCCAAGCTAAAATGCGGAAAATAACATCGCATTCGCTCTGGAGCGATTCATCTTCATTTGGACACGAACACGAAATGAATGCAATAAGTGTATGGTAGTAGAAGAAAGAAAGCGAAAAACATCAACGAACGTAGAGCTTAAGTTGCGAAGGCCAGTCGACAGGCCGTAAAGCGTCCGACAAATATAATAAGAACAGCGAGCGAGAGAGTGGTAAGCAATGAGCTTATAAATTGAAATCGGATTTGGCATTAAAATTGCAATGCAGCCAGACTCAAGCAACATTCAGCTATCGTCGTCGTCGTCCGGCAACGTCCATCCATCTTTCCAACCGTCCATCCAACTATCCGGACATCCATGCATCCGAAGACTCAACGTAATAAAACGTCGAAGTTGAAGTCGATGTCTACAAAACGAAAGACCAAGGCATGCGAATGATTAATAAGAATAAAATGTGCTGCAGCAACAAGCTGCCGATGGTGCTGCAATAACGTCTGCCATTGCTGGCCTCCGCCTGCTCGATATGACTGGAGGAGGAATTGGAAAAAGTACAAAATGAAAAACAAAAAGATTATAAAAGCAGCAGCTGCTGTTAATAAACGACAGCAAAAACGTCGTAACTAAGCGCAGATGAGGGCAACACCACAAAGATGAAGGCGCTGCAGTCGAGAGATAATGCAACAAAACGTAATGTAATGCGAGATGAAAACATGAACCGTGTAAATACCATTTTAAGATGTCGTGTTACGAATATGTTGGCACAGGAATTACCAATCGTGTGGAGCAGAAGGGGCACTCCAATAACTTCCTAGCAAAGGGAATAAACGCAAAAAAAAACTGCCCTTGATTCAAAATATGTGATAAGAAATATATCGGAACGTAAGGCGTGGGCAACATAGTGAGAAAATATCGGATTTGCAGTGATTGTTTGTAACATTTACGAGTACTACTTATGTAGTGCAGCGGGTAAAAAACATGTTATGATCTTGTTATTGGACAGTTCTTGATTTGATAGAGTTTTGATAGGACACTGACTTTCTACAGATTGTAATGAGTTAGTTGTGATAGGTGGCTCGGAAAATTATTTAGAGCTGAAAGTGAAGACGTCAGACTTGGTTTTGACGTTTTGCTTAAGTTGATTGTAAAAACAACAATTTGATTTTTCAAATTTATTTTATTTTACATCTCCACTTTATTTTATTTTTTCGGTACGATTTCATATTCATTTATCACTCAGTGCACCATTGCACTTTTTTGTTCGGTTTAAAATTCGCTCATTTACGGGAATTCATTTGTTAATCAAAAGTTTTTTACTGCTTTCTTCTCTCGATTGGACAAAATGTCGAACAATTCGCTAGGGTAACGTTGAACAGTACGACCAACAAATGCTGGTTAGCTACGGCTATGCGTGAAACTTCTATGTTTTGATGTGCATCATTTCTTTCAACGAAAGGATGAGTTGAGTGCAGCAGGAAAAACTTTGGGCGATTCAAAAAATGTTAGGTTAAGAATCAGCGTGCCAACGCCCAAATATGAAGTTAACAGAACAGCGGTGTAGGGTGCAAGAGAGAAGAAAAACACTTTTTATGAGCTAACTAACTGGTAGTGATTTAATAGAGTGAAAATTACTTTAAAAAAATGCTGGAAAAAGTTCGGCAGATCAAAAATTCCAAATTTTCACAGTGGATATTTAATAGAAATGTCCTTGTAAAACAGTGTATTTCTTTGAGAATAAGGTATGCATTAAAGAATCGGATTTGTAAAACTTTAATTAAGTATTCATGTTAATATTTGAAAAATTTTAGTACTTTTTGATTTTAAATTTTGATTTACCGTTTTAAGTCCTTCTTCTTCGGTGATCTAAGACAATAGCTTTGCTGTTTTCACACATTAAATTCCGACTTCTCCATCTTGTTTGGGAGGCTATTTTTCAACTTCTATTTTTTTAAGACTGTATCTATCTTGCTTGGTGCAGAAGTTACGCAATTAACGTTAGGTAAATTACTATAACGTAAAGGAATGAATCTGAAGTATAAAACAACCAACCAAATAAAATCAAATAAGAGGTAAACAAAGTATCAATAATCAATAACTTCCTAGCAAAGGGAATAAACGCAAAAAAAAAAAAAACTGCCAGTAAAAACTTGCCCTTGATTCAAAATATGTGATAAGAAATATATCGGAACGTAAGGCGTGGGCAACATAGTGAGAAAATATCGGATTTGCAGTGATTGTTTGTAACATTTACGAGTACTACTTATGTAGTGCAGCAGGTAAAAAACATGTTATGATCTTGTTATTGGACAGTTCTTGATTTGATACAGTTTTGATAGAACACTGACTCTCTACAGATTGTAATGAGTTAGTTGTGATAGGTGGCTCGGAAAATCATTTAGAGCCGAAAGTGAAGACGTCAGACTTGGTTGACGTTTTGCTTAAGTTGATTATAAAAACAACAAATTTGATTCATTAAAACGCAAAAAGACGCGCTTCTTTTATTTAACATTTCCACTTTATTTTATTTTTTCGGTTCGATTTCATATTCATTTATCACTCAGTGTACCATTGCACTTTTTTGTTCGGTTTAAAATTCGCTCATTTACGGGAATTCATTTGTTAATCAAAAGTTTTTTAATGCTGTCTTCTCTCGATTGGACAAAATGTCGAACGATTCGCTAGGGTAACGTTGAACAGTACGACCATCAAATGCTGGTAAGCTACGGCTATGCGTAAAACTTTTAAGTTCTGATGTGCATCATTTCTTTCAACGAAAGGATGAGTTGAGTGCTGCATTCTTTAAAGCAGCAGGAAAAACTTTAGGCGATTCAAAAAATGTTAGGTTAAGAATCGGCGTGCCAACGCCCAAATATGAAGTTAACAGAACAGCGGTGTAGGGTGCAAGAGAGAAGAAAAACACTTTTTATGAGCTAACTAACTGGTAGTGATTTAATAGAGTGAAAATTACTTTAAAAAAATGCTGGAAAAAGTTCGGCAGATCAAAAATTCTAAATTTTCACAGTGGATATTTAATAGAAATGTCCTTGTAAAACAGTGTATTTCTTTAGGAATAAGGTATGCATTAAAGAATCGGATTTGTAAAACTTTAATTATTCATGTTAATGTTCGAAAAACTTTAGTAATGTTCTTTTTAAATTTTGATTTACCGTTTTAAGCCCTTCTTCTTCGGTGATCTAAGACAATAGCTTTGCTGTTTTCACACATTGAATTCCGACTTCTCCATCTTGTTTGGGAGGCTATTTTTCGATTTCTATTTTTTTAGACTGCATCTATTTTGCTTGGTGTAGGAGTTATGCTCATTAACTTTAGGTAAATTACTATAACGTAAGGAAATGAATCTGACGTATAAAACAATCAACAAAATTAAATCAAATAAAAAGTAAATAAAGCAATGAACCGCGATGAAATCCAATGATTAACTTTTTTACAAAAATGGCTTAGTAGAGTACATCCACAGCAATTTGGAAACTTTGAGTGATATGGCAAAAAAACGATGAAACGTTTTACCAACAAGCTTTGAATTATCAAATTTAGGCAATACTATGTTAATAAGTATATACCTACGATTGAGATTTTCACAGCGTGCTCGTGCAAGGGAAAGGATATACAAAGTTTTTTGAGAATTTCAAAAAGAAAAAAAATCAAAAATGCAATTTGTTGGAAAATTTCGTTGCTGTGCCTCACAGTAAAAGAAGTTAACTACCATATGACCCAAGCAACAAAACAAACTGTCCAACCAAACAGTCAGTGTCAGTTAGTGAATCGATCAAATCGAATGAAATTTCCTGAATCGCATGAAGAGCCAAGTCAAATAACTGCATCCCGAATAAAAATGCGAAGTGATGGATACACTTCGATAGAATCGTAGCACAGAGCAGCATTGATTCAGTGTGACTGACGCGCTTAAAAAATTCTGAAATATAAAATAAAATGGAATACACAGCAGCAACAGAAGCGGCGGTATCAAACAAGAAAAATAAAACGAAACGAATTGAATCAAATTGATGCGAATTGAATTGAATAGAATTGAATTGAAGCGTACGCGAACAATGAAGAAGGTACTATTGCAGTATAAACGAATACGTAAGTGCTCGCTGAAATCCGGTTTCGAAAAGAAATGGATATTGGAAATTTCGACTGAGATATTAAATGGTAGATTTGCTAAAAATTGGTAATATAGTTTTAGAGAACTAAAACCGCGTAATATCTTCATGTGAATCAGAAATTTGATATTAGTGAAAGTGTGATCAAACCTGGAAATCTCAGTGGAGACAACTGGTGATTAATTATGAGAAAAATAATATTCCATCAAAAGAAATAGATACAATGGTTTTGTTTCTCCCAAACGTAAAGCGTAACTTGGTATGAGTAGGCAAAATAACCTTTCATTCTTTACAATGATATTGTTAAAATTATAGATCTCAAAACTATGGCAGATCTTTGCAATGATAAGGTAATTAACTGCTCTTACCTCCCTGTTTTCTCAATCTCCTCTAGCCTCTCTCTACTCTAGGATGTTAGCGACATATTTCTATTGTATGCTTTTTTTGCTCGTTCAATAATACTTTGAAGTCCAGGGCACAAAAATTGCACACTTCCGGAAATAACAAGTCATCCCCGAAACCGACTTTGTTAACCATTCCTATAAAAGCCTGTTCAGTGATTAAAGTAAAGGAATTTCAGAAGAATATCACGTCTTTCTCAATCTATATAACGAAGAGTGTGAACATCCTGGAAAAACATGACAACAGACTATCAAAAGGTATGTTGTATATGCTATATTCTTAACAAAAAGTGCAAAAAATTAAGAATCTACAAAAGGTTTTCTTAACGCTACTACAGCAAGTTCTATAAAATTGAATAGTGCGCGTGTTACAAGGCAATGTGCCATAGCAATGGTGCAGCAATACCGTTAAGAAGAAACCGTTTAAAGCAAAAATGCTGTCAATAAGAAAAAATCGCAGCTTTTTTTTTGCAACCATATAAAAGCATAGAATGAGTTGTTGTGTTCCATAATTTTAACGTATTTTTTTCGAAAAAACTGAATATTCGAACAAGGCACGAACGAAATAAATGCGTCCGACTTTTAAGGATTGCAAAAATAAAACAAAAATATCGAAAATAATTCAAAAATTCAATGCATCATGGACGAAAGTCAATGCTCAATTGACGATGCAAACAACAGCAACTAGCACCTCGACACATCCGACCACTCAGGCAACGATGGCTATTCATACAACTGCATTTTATATCTAACAGTCTATCAGTTGCATAGAAAGCAGCATCACTTTTAGGTTGCATTCAACATTTGGCATTGAACGAAAAAAAAAAACCCATCAATCTGAGCAGAAAGACAGCAGAACAGGACAGGCAGTCAGTCGGTCAAAGAGGCATCCATCCATATATGCAGTCAAATAGACAGATATGCAGGTAGAAAGGTTGTCTTTCGGGCTGTTCGTGTTCGCATAAACGTGGATATACGTACGTACGTACGTACTAACCAAGAAGCCTGACGGGCCAATGACAGTTTACATGCAAACGGTGCTTCATGTGTCCATTATGAAGACTGCATGCACCGAAAGCAAATTTTCTTTCAATAAAGAAATTATACTTATCATTTAATATAAAGAATTTAAAATAAATTATTCTCATAAAATTTTGAACATTTGTGGAACTGCGAGAGGATTCATAGATTATGAACTATAGATTCAATTTCCAGTCAATTTAAACAATGAAAATTGTAATTACGGAAATCACCAAGTCGAAGTCAGCCAGCAAGCACTGGAGTAGAACCCTCAAGGTAGCAGCCTTCTTAAATCATCGTGAGAATGCTCGCTAGGACATGAAATACGTAAATCGGGGACATATTGGAGAGATTTGAAGGCACTTCCTACTAATGGCAAACGTTGGAAAAGTTTTGTGGAGGCCCTATGTTCCTATAGGAAATAAGGGACACATGAGAGTTTATGGCACAAACTTTGATTTTAATCTTTAGCCTAACATTTTAGAGGAGAAAGGACGAGAAGCTATCAAAATTGTTCATATATGCCAACTATTTTTTTTTTAGCTCCTTTTTCTTTGACCCAACGGACACTAAAAAATGTTTCGATTGTTCGTCGATGGTCTGACCACTCCTCACTTTTGTTGGTCCAGCTTTGGCTCAAAAGATTTTAAAAAAAAAAGTTTTCAAAGTCCAAAATCAGTTTCCAGTTTCAAAATTTTTTTTTATAAATTACACTACTTATCATGCCAAAGGACAAACGGAAATATAAGGAAAAAATATTTGCAGACCAGTTGGGAATGGATTTTATACCCAGACCTCTGTTGTTCTTTATAAAGATTTTGTCTGATTGAGAAAGAACTAGAAAAATACTTTAGAAAGGATTCTGCGCAACTCAGCCGAATCATATATATATTTTCTATAGACTCATAAAATTTTTTTCTAGAAATGCTTCATAGCATCGCTGATAGAGTGATGAGAAAATTTATTTGTATTTACTTATTCGACCAAGTCTTTTCGATTTTTATTTATTTGATGTTTTTTAAAGTAAAATATATACTTTTGCAATAACTTTTTTTTGAGTGTCATAAAAGTTTCTACGTTTGCAATAAAAAACACCAGTGTAAAATCAAAATGTTTTGCGCCACTAAGAAACAAAAAAAAAAAAAAAGAAGTGAGTTACGACGAATTTATTGAAAACTTGATTGGCCTTATTGTCAAGTTGAAATATTCACTGCAATAATATTCACATTCGTATGGCATCTTCCGCACGTACATACTGCACAGCGCCTGTGGCTCATATCATCAAACAACTACCTTTGACTGTGAGTTTTATGCGCGTAAAGAATGAAGCATTTCAAATTCTAACAAGAGGTTGCCATGGTAGCGCTCTATTGGAATAAAAATGCGAACACATACACATACTATTACAAAGTGCAATGATCCGTGTTACCTTTAGAAATTCACTTGCAAATATCAAAATCTTCTCTTCTGGCATCCTGCTCCTTACAGCCTTAGTGCTCTTTTGTGTGCTTGTGATAAATACTTGTTTATAACTCCAATATGAGTTGAGTTACACAAAGAACGAGTTTATTAAAGGTACATGATATATCAAAAAGAGAAAAACTTGTGAGCCCCATTTAATAGTGAACTGCTTCATCAAGGCATAAATTCTGCAAACAATCGTGATTAATTAAGTCAAATTGAAGTCAGGGGTTTTGTTTAAAATTTGAGAATATGACAATAGAAGTAGGTATGTCGTTTCGTTGGCACTTTATTGAATGTTAATTTTTTAATTATTTAGAAAAATTTTCCGTTCAACCGTTTTCTAAATGGCTTTAAAACTAAATAATGTATTGTATGAATTCGAAATACAACATTGTACGAAAAGTTATATTTTTAAGCGAAAAAGACAAACGAAAAAAAGCGATAACTGCTGACCATTCCATTAAGAAACTTGACAGAAATTTTCAAATATATAACCTCTTATGACTGGATTAATCTTCAAATGCAAATAAAAAGTGCTGAACTATAAAGCTGTTCGGCAAAATTTAACATAACCCCATTCTTTTTCAGGATTATATCGTGATTATTCGGTTATGTTCTGGTTAGTCTTAGGAATCTAAGTTTTAAAGTTTAAAACTGTGGGTGGGCTGAGAAGAGATCTTTCCATAGCACTCTGAATCAAGACAATTGTACTAGGTCCTTATGGAAAAAGCGGAAGTGAATAGAAATAGAAAATAATCTATGGGAGATAAAAAAGAATTTACTCTTCCTCAAAACTTTTTTGTTTCTTTGAGAAATTTCAGAAGCATTGGTCGAGGAAGAGAATAAGCAGAACTTATTGCTAAGACATCGCTACTCGACAACTTTCTCGGTGGATCTATTATGACACTCATGCTAGACAAATGCAGCTCACAAGTAGTTGGAGGTCATTTCTTGATAGGTGAAGAAGAAACATCGCTATTTTCCTAGACAGTTCTTTAACGAAACACTTTGTAATTTTGCAGTAATCAAGATCAAACAACCTTCTTGTGTGAACAGTGCTCATAAGGTCATTATATCTAACAAGTGACTCCCGCGAAATGGATGCCCATCAATGACTTCGCACGCAATGGAATTGGCCGCTGAAATCTGGTTAACTGTTCAAAGGATCATATTAGTCTTAAAGAAACAAACGAAATAATTGTTAAGTGTTCCTTACCCACTATAACAAACATGCTGTTAAAAAATAATGTAGAGGCACAATATATTGGATTTTGTTTCCATGTAAACACTGATTTTTCTGTGAGTGAAATCTGCATCCGCAAGGTGGTATATATGGACTTTGAATCACATTTTTAGGTTTAAGAAAAAAATGTGAAAACAAACTTCTATAAAAAGTTTTTTAAACTTAATTCAAATTCTTTAGCTCCTTGTCGTTTGCACTGCAAAGGTGGAAAATAATTTTAAAAAAGAAATTAGCATAGATGTTTTAATGCTACGCTTAAGGTTATAACATAAGATTTCAAAAAAAAAAATTATTGGATCAATGTTATTGTATTAAAAGTTTTGAACTTATTGACAATTACATTATTATTTTTTACGAAGAAGTCCTGTTTGTACCTTCATTCTAGTTCTGTCATTTGCCAGTATAGATTTTAATTTTAAATGTCTGTAATTTTTGAAAAGGTCAAAAATTTTATTTAATTTGATTGAGTATGGCCTAAGGAAACTCTTTTTATTTATTAAGAGTTTTTTTTAGGACTAGTACTTTAAATAATGTTTTGGTTTATATATATTTAAAAGCATTTTGGTTTATGAATGCTAAAACAAATATCATGCAGCACACTCTGAATTCATTTGAAAAAAGCCTTACTTTTATTGAAATTCGCAACTTTATAATGCTAACAGACCAAACTAACAAAGTAAATTGAAGCAAAAAATTTGATAAAACACATTCCAAATAAATTTATCATTGAAAACTCCCTAAAGTATACTACAAAAAAAGCAACTGCATTACAAATACACTTTTGTTTTGCATACAAATCAAATTTTTTAAAATGAAATATAGGAAAAACTGCAATAAAAATTTCTTTTAATTATTAAATTCAAAAATATATTCTTCAAATTAAGGAATTCGAAATTGGAGTTTGTTGGCTGGATCTTAAGCAAAACATATAGTTATTAAGTTTATAAAACTACACCAAAAGAGCACTTTTTATGACACTTAAGAGAACGTGTAATGCTTAATGACTTTACACAGTTGTATTATGAGCATAAGGTTTGACCTTGAATATCGGCAGATATATGAGAGCACCCTTTTTCCGAAAATCAAAAATTTAATAAAAAAAAGAATTAATAAATACAAGAATTATATTATTTTTACTGCAATTTTTAAACTTTAAAATCAAATATATTGAGTGCTGATAATAATGCACGATACGTGAGTGCTAGATTTTTTTGCATAAAAAATTTGCAAAAACATTGTATCAAAAATAAATATTTGTAATTTCATAAAACAACAGCAGTGGCAGCCACAGCAGAAGCAGGAGCAGAAGCGCTGATAACGCCTGAACTTTTGTATACCGTAATTTATTGCATATTTTTCAGCGAAAAACCTTGTTGTTGTTATTTTAGCACAGTTGTGTAAACAAAACGCGCGCTGTGATTTTTCTATTGCAAATAAATATGGCAACATAACCAACCAGGGAAGCCAAAATGAAAATCATTTTTACCTTTATTTATTTCTGGTCTTTTTTGAATAAATTTGCATTTTTCGGAATGTTGACAGGCAACGAATTGTAAATAAATTTTTAATTAAATCGCTTGTCAAAATTAACAAATTCATTTATCAACTGTATATTTTGACTTTTATGATTTTAGATTTTTTTACAAAGAAAATATTGGTTTAATTTTATGCTAAAATAGCAATGAAATGATTGAGTATTTTGTGAAGTTTTGAGAAAATATTTTAACCCTGATGACAAAAAATCTGAACCTTACGAGAGGAAAGGGTGTAACTTATTATCAGAAGCCTACTAAGATTTATTTTTTTACTGTATCTTACGTGAAGCTTTAACTTGAGAAATCAGTTTAAAATTCGCAGAATTTATTGTTAAACACCAATACAATTTTTATGTTTTCGGTAGTTACTACCCAAAACTAAGTTTTCCATACATTTTGGCATTTTTCCACATATCTCGATACATTTTTATCGAAAAAAATTTTATTTATACTATTTATAAAATTATTCTTACAAGGGCTTGTAACGCTTTGGCGCAAAATATACTGAACCGATTTTAATAATTTGTTTTTTAAAATAACAAATTTGTGCCACAGAAGGTTATTGCATACTTATTTTTCAATTAAATACTTTTAATTTTTCGATAATAGTTATATAAGACTTTTTGACTAGCTTATCAACTTTTTCAGATTTCTTGGTGTTTTCTATACTGTACGTTTTTTCGAATTTTCCTAGATTTTTTAATACATTTTAGTATGTGGAATTATTCTATATTTTTTGATTCTTGCAACTTTTATGTGTAGTACCTACATATTTACAATTTTTCGTAACTTCCGGAAATTCTTTGATTACTATCGAATCTTCCAACGTTTCAACTAATAACTTTATTTCTTCACATTTTCATATAGTCCAAGAGCCGGCTGTAGAAAAGTCGAGTGTATAAGATTACAGGATGGGATGCATGCCAAATGATAGAGCTCGACGAGCCTAAATAGAATATCTAGGGTTGCCTTGCCAAAGCCTGTCCCGATGGCCGAAAATGCCCGAAATTTAGCCAATTATGTTATTCTAATTAAAACAGTAGTACATAACAGCTCCAAATGTATGCCAAAAGATAGAACATGAAGAGGCCTAAATATAATACATGGGATTGCATTGTTGAATCCTGTCGCAAACATGGGTTTTCACCGGTTTTTGGGTCAATTTTTATTAATGAAGATAACAGCTTGAAATTTGTGCCAAATGATAGATATCGAGGAGCCTTAATAGAATATATAGGGTTTCCTTGTAGAATCTTGTCCCAAACATGAGTTGGCACTCATTTAAGAAAAGTTGACCCCAAAAACGGGTGTCAAATAATGTTTAGGACATGATTCGACAAGGCATCCCTATATATTCTATTTAGGCTCTTCGATATCTATCATTTGGCACGAATTTTAAGCTGCTATCTTCATTAATGAAAATTGACCCAAAAAACCGGTGAAAACCCATGTTTGGGACAGGATTTAACAATACAATCGCAGGTACTATATTTAGGCCTCTTCGAGTTCTATCATTTGGCATACATTTCAAGCTGTTATGTACTACAGTTTTAATTAGAACAACAAAATTAGCTAAAATTCGGGCATTTTCGGCCATCGGGACAAGCTTTGGCAAGGCAACCCTAGATATTCTATTTAGGCTCATTGAGCTCTATCATTTGGCATACATCTCATCCTGTAATCTTATACACTCGACTTTTCTACAGCCGGCTCCCAGCCTAATAGAAATAAAATGTTTTTCTGGCTTTTTCCAAATTCGTCTGAGTTGCAGTATTTAAATAAGATTTCAAATATTACCAGTTTCTAGAAAGTAAGGCAGTTTAAAAATTTAAGCCTGTAGGTTTTCAAAATGAATTTATTGATTTTTAATGAAAATAAAATAAAGGAGAAATATCTCAGTTCATATCTCTATTAATATGTTCGTTCTAATTTTTTTTTTTTTTTTTGAGGAAAGAATAAACTGTTTCAAAGAAATAATAATTGTTTTTTCTAAGAATAAAGGGTAAAAAAAAATATTTTACTCAAAAAATTCATCAATATCAAAAAAATCGAGGAAAATGCTTGCTGAAACCGCGTGTCAAACTTTAAAGTAAGATAGGGATATTATCTTAGAGGTATTTATTTAGACTAAATAGCAATACAGTTCAGGCTAATTCAAAAAGAAACTTCTCAAAAAAAAAAAAAACAGATTGCATGGTAACGATACATTCCTATTTCTAGCATCTATTTCAATACTATAATTATTTCATAATTCTTTTGTCAGTTTCTTAAATTCAATCGACTTCTAACTTTTGCCATACTTTTCAATTTGAATCGCATTTTTCGATACTATTGGAAAGTGGAAAACTATTTATCGATTTTCCAAGGTTCTTGAATACCATACGATACTGGTCGATACCAATTGAATTTTCATATGTTTCGCTACATTTCGAATTTTAAGAAAACAGCCCTTAGCTCGTTAATTATGTCAGATTATTACCTTCGCCTACAAGTATTTTAAATTATATGTGTTGAAATTTTAATGAAGATTTTAATACAATTTAATTGCTGCAAGTGTCAATAATTTAATTTAGGCTGTCAGGAAAATTGACAGCAGTTGATATAAGTTGCACGTTTCAGAAAAAGGGTTGATATAAATTATACAATAAAAATATTAACAACGCTAACAATAACAATAATTACAATAACTAAGAAAAACAAGAACAATTTTACGAAACATCAAGTAATTTGAATAAAAGCCGATATTATAAAAAATGCTCATTCTTTTATAGCGCACAACATTGCACAATAGTGGGGCATTAATGCAATAGTGTTGCCGTTGCATCGGAGAACTATGTACAACGACAACTACAATTTCTCCACACATCAATGTGTGGGCGTGTGGGTGTCACGTGTTAATTTAAATGCAGAGTGATTAAACAATAAATGCAATTACGAGCGAACGCTAAAGTGTTGCCGTTGTGCATTTTAAAGTTGATACTACTTTTTTTCCTCACTATCATTTGCCTTTAATGCGTCGATATTTATTTGTATGCCTTCAATGTTACACAGGGTCGATGTTCGGCATCGTTTAATTAAAATAAAAGTAAGAAAAAAAACCAATACTACTACATACGTAAAAGGTATGTACCTACTTTAGTTTTATTTTTCCAATGCATTTACATAATTTGCAACATTGTTGTTGTTTTTTTTTACTACTTTTTTTGCGAAATTTGCTTTCAAGTTCCTTTTTTTATTTTTGTATAAAAATCATCAGTGATTTAACGCGCTACATTAATTAAATGCAAGTTGGCACCTACCTGCAGGCCACGTTGCTGACAAGGCAATGTAGTGGAATTGAAGGCGTGAAGGGCGGTAGGCTTTATTTAATGCAAAATGCTAATTGTTTGCTGGTGCCAGCGGATCAGCGTAAAATTAATTAAGCGTAATTATTACAATAATGCAAAAAAAAAAAATATTAATCGCTGCGGAAAGATAATCAGGAAAAACCTTGGGTTTACTCGTATATCACAAGGCGCAAGGATGCAGGTTGCAAAATTATTGAACGTAAAACGTGCAATTTTTAATATGCGTTCATTAATTTTTATTTTTCTCGTTTAAAGTGTCAATAGTGTTTTTTTTTAATTAAGCATTTTAATGATAGGAATATTCGTCAGTATGCTGACTTTTAATTAAACCGTATAAGTTCTTCTTTAACAAAATTTAAATGTGTATGTATATGGAGCATTACATGCCAAAACGAAAGATTCATTCGACTTTGTAGTACTTCATTTCGCCATAAGTCGAACGACTTTTTCAAATCTATCAAAATTTCTGATAAATTGCAAAACTATCATAAAATAACTATACGGTTTTGCTAGCCACAGTGCTTTTGCATTCAAATTCATTGCATACCTTCAGGCATACAAGTCAACTAGTTAAGTTATATGTACTTATTAGAGGTCTGCTCGAGTGGACTTGAAACAACCATCAAGCCACTCGCTGCGATTGTGAGTCCATTGAGCACTTGTGCACCGGAACCACAAATCAAATCAATACATATTGAAAAACCACGCAGTCAGAGTGAGTGCCGCTAAGAGACGAACGCAAAACAAATTACAACTTATAATCAAAGCTGAGCACCACTACACTCGTCTTTCTCTTCAATGCATGTGTAGTTGTGCTGTGTACGGTTTACAAATCAAGCTGAATTGATTTTTACGCTCTTTGCTTTATATACATGTATGGTAAGTTATTCTCTTTCTGCCGTAATCGCGCGAGCGCTAAAAGTGGAGTTACAGGCTAGGCATCGTCGCTTTGTAGCGGCATACGCTTCTCTTAGAAAAAGTTTTTACCCTGCATTCGTATGGATTGAGTTACAAAGCACAGCGCGTAGAAAGTCAAAAAGCGTGTGACGCAAAAAGTTGACCAACTTTCTACGCTTTCTCGCTTCATCAGCTTTTTCATTTTATGAATCACTTGATGAAACTTTTCAATTTATGAAACATTTTTTATTGTTTACAAATTTCCTCAACTGTCAACAGTTCTCATTAAAACTTTGACGCAAAGAAGCGTGATATGTAACTTCAAAAACAAGACGAGTAGAAAGCCGAAACGCGATAAAGCGACAACGCGTGGTCTGTAACTCCACTTCAAGTTTTGCCCAGCCACGCTTATAATCAATCTTCAAAATCTCTACCGTCGCTCTTTTGGTAATGAATTGATATTAGAGTTGACTCTCTGCATTCATTGCTTTTTCTCATGTTCATGTTGTTGTAAATGTTTTGTTCGGCTTGAACAACTTAACGACGAAATACGAATCAGAGTACAAATGAAGTCAAGTCATAACGGGTGATCGTTCTGTCCTGTTTGAGTCTATTGTAATTCGCAGAAATTCAAAATAACTCGACAGCGAGTACAATAATCCTTTGACTCAGCAAGCGAACTCGCGCAGACCTCTAGTACATACGTCAAAATCTGACATTACAAACTTAGTATAAGTCATTTTTTTAATGTTCGTCCTCTTTTTTAAAGAAATTCATGCAGCATGATTTGAGAAACACTTGCTTCACATTCGACAGTATCTAACAAAAAATTGTCCGTACTCAGTATCATTATATGTATGGACATTTCGATCGTCGAACACATTTAAAGTAAAAATGAAACGGATTTTTATTTTTACAATAGTAACTTATAGCTCCTAATTAGCTTTATAATTGGTGCTAAGGTTAAATTTGGGCAATTTTTCGTTTTCAAGATAATTGCAAAAAAAACCAAGGCGTTCGCACGGCACAAAAAAATCCGTTTTCGTGGCCCATATGCTATCTAAAAGCCTTGATAAGTGTCTAAAGGTGCTTAGAAGTGCTAATGTGATATTTTTTTTTTTTTTTTTGAGTTTCACTGAATAACCTATATATTTTGGCTTTATTCATTTAACGTACAAGTGCTAAAAAGATTTTTTTTTTTTTTCAAAAAATCATTAAAACTCTCCGTTCCTTTATTATCAAGTTAAAAGTTTTTTTACACATGTTTTACACTCATGTTAAGTGCAGAGCCGATAACAACAGCGTATAGCTTTTAACCTTACATTAAGGTAAAGACAAAAAAACCAACAACTGCTGATGTACCATAAACTTTAAAATACCTTCCCTAATGCATTGAACAGACGAGCATAAAAAAAAACGGGTATAAAATCAACATCGATCCTTTTTAACTTTGCCTCACACAAAGATCGTTTACCTTAATTTTGTTTTTTTTTTTTTTGTATTTTTTTATCCTTAGCAAATGAGGGTCGTCTGAAAATTGTATGTTTTACCCTAATGGTTGAGTTTTAGTGTTGCTTTTGTTGTTTTTGTATCGGTACCTTTTATTGGTTTCCTACTGTAGTTCACTCACAACTGCTGCTGCCGATGTTCTTGTTTTGATCACCTACGATCAGTTGCTGATTTATGCATGTGAATTTTCTCTCTGGTTGGAGTGAATTACAAATTGTTGTTGACGCATAAAATTTTCACCGGATTGATGATAAGAGTGCGCGTTTTTTGTTTCATTGTTTTTATAGGATTTTTTTTTTTTTTTTCAAACCGACTCAGAGCAGTGAAGGTCTGCTTTTAATTGGGGTATATACATATGTATGTATATATAACATCTGTTGATCATAAGTTACTGATTTTTATATATTTTGTTGTTATGTTTTAAGTTATAAGACAAGTTATTTTGTAAGTGCGTTCAGCACTACCTTTTATATGTTACATTTGAAAATACGAGTATTTTAGAGCGAGATAGTTTTTGGAGAATATTTTGGGTCGCATTTACTTTTATAAAATTAATGAATGATTGAACTCTACAATTAGATCATGTTATGGAAAAATACTTTGCTACATAATCTTTAGACAGCGCTGCGAGGAGCGATGCTTTTATATTATTTGGAATATGTTTTAATAAATATCCTTTAAAAAACTATGGGCATTTTAAATAAATCTGCTAACAAACAGGTATGGGGCCATCCATTAATTTCGTGAGTCAAAATAGGGGGGTGGGAAAAATGTTTACCCTTTACACAATGTCAATAAAATATAACTTGACATGAATATATTTACTTTAAATCCATATATGTGACGGGGAAAGTTAAAAGGGACCTACGGACCGAAAATAAGTTTTCGAGAAAAACGACTTTGAAGTTAAGAAGTGGATTTGATGCGCCTGAACGTTTTTTTGGCTTCAAAGCCCTTACGCGGGGGTTTTTGAGATTCGCTGATTACGAATCTGTTATCAGATTTTAAAAATTCAAAATGACAGATCCAATATGGTGGACGAATTTTTTAAAAGCTGACCGGATTCGCTTGAAACTTGTTACTCGGGGGTTTTTGGGGTCGCTGATTACGAGTCTAGTATCAATTTCTCAAAATTCAAATGCGATCGAGTAATTTAAAAATTGATCGGATTTCGGAGCGTTATATTGGATCCGCCATTTTGAATTTTTAAAATCTGAAACCAGATTCGTAATCAGCGACCCCAGAGTAATAAGTTTCAAGCGAATTTGATCAATTTCAGAGAAGTTTGTCACATTGGATTTTTTTGTAGGTACGTGGTTTTTTGTTTTTCATCAATATGTCTATGTTTGAAGTGAATTTGTGAAAAAACTAATGCAGCTAGAAAGCTACGGTTTGATGCATTGAAAAGAGCATAGTATCTTCTATAAGAATCGCATAAAGTGAAACTCAATTTTTTCGACCCGTAGGTCCCTTTTAACTTTCCCTGTCACTTATGATCTTATATATTTGTAGCACTTCATAGCTCAAAATACAATTTAAATTTTTTTCTGATTGAAGTTAAGAAATATTATTTCCAATACTTATATTCAATATGAATGCAAAGTTGTCTGTATTAAAAATAAACGCATAAACGTGTTATTTTTATTATTTTCAACTTCCAAATTGTCGGACTTAGTTTAAAAAAAAAAATTTAAGATTTGCAATTCATTTTTCCCCTGAGTGTATCATATTGCTTACCATGCGTTACTTAGAAATTTTTTTTTCGAGGCACTCTAATATGCGTACACATGCACATCTATGCCGATCTATATATCAACAAAAAAACCGTATGAGTAATGGAAACTTAATATAAAAGAATTTTTCTTTTCTACTCATTTTGGTAATGAGCTCATATGTATATAAAAAGAGTAATTTTTGAAAACACAAAAAAGGACGAAGGGAAAAAAAACACATTTTCAGTTTTCCAATTGACTGCCAAAGTAGGATGAAAATTACATGCAATTGAGTGTGGGTAAATAAATATTATTGTTCAAGTTGTTGTTGTTGTTGTTAGGAAAACAATGAACATGAAAAAAAAAAAAGAAAACGATAAAAATGGCTTGAAAGTAAATTCAATGCCAACGGAGCATAAAAATAAAATGTAGCAGAAAATGAAAAAAAAAAAGGATATCCTTTCTTAAATTTTGTGCCACTGACGCTAACACATGCGTGTCGATTACATTTTAGAAAGGATGTAGAAAAGATGAATTGGTATATGAATATTTTTGTTTTTCTTAAATAAACACTAATGATTACTTAAAATTATTATCACGAGATAAATTTCATGGCATTAACCAAAATACTGTAATTCATTCTAACTGCACAGAATAATTTGATTCAGCTAGTCTCCCGTTTTTTGATTAAATTAAATATTTAAATCGATATTACCCTTCTTAACTATATGTAATTCTTTTCATTCTAGAAATCTGTTTTTTATGCCAAATCAAAAGATGATCACTTAAACAGCGCCAGTTTCTTATGCGCATCCTGTGCACATTTCCTAAAGCGGCACTCTCTAGCAATACGAAATTAACTTACCGTCTTGTTGTTTCTATTGTTATAGATGCCGCTGCTAATATTCCCAGCAATTGTTGATAATAGAAAAATAATATCGTATTTCGATACGAAAAAAGGATATGGGCAATTTTACGCAAGGTTTGATCTTAGCAATTACATGCAAGCTGATTTGTGTACACGTACTTAGCTTATGTTTTTTTTTAAATTTGTGGAATTTTAAAACTTTTAAAAATATATGAAATTTTTATTAAATTTATTATGCTAAAAGCGTTTCAGAAGAAAGTTTTAAAATTCTTAATATGCCTAGATGTATCTTGCATAATACTCCGAGGCAGTTAATGCTGCAAAACATTTATTGCGTTGCGTGCGTTGTTTACTTGTATTTATTATTTGTTGAAATTCAGCGAATTTTGCACATCCTTGCTCACTGTCAATATTGATAAAGGATTCTTATGCTTCACTTACGATTAGCTGTGAGCTAAAAACCACAGTAACAACAACAGCGACTATCGCATGTTCACCTAAGTTATCCTTTTTGCAGCAGCCATTAGCATGAGTTGCGCGAAACACGTTCACAATCGCAGATATCGTCGTAAGTAGGACTATGTTCGCTATAAGGTTTTTTCCTTTTTGCCTCGCAAAATCTGCGTCCTGAATATCAAATTCAGAGCGTTTTCGCGTGGAGTGAATATTTTTTACATACTGATGCATTAAATATTCGAAAATCCATTATGAGTAGTAGCTTTGCTGTTGTTGTTTTGTTCAATTTGTTAGACTACAAGCAGAGTTGCCAGAGTTGGGATTTTTCTTTGTGAGCTGCTCGTGTGGGCGTGATTGGTAATCATTAGTTTATGGAAAACTAGGCCAACAATTTGATATTTATTTAGCTGATGATTTTTTCGGTCGACTTTTTTTGTATTACATTAAAACTACCCCAAAATCAGAAAAAAATTCCCAAAAATTAAAAAAAAAAATCTGTTTATTTCTCTTTCAGAAATTCTCTTAAGAAAGAATATATAGAAACGACCCGAATAAACTTAAGTAGCACCTACATATTACGCTGTTTTCATATGAAATGAGGACTAAGCTTATGTGGAATATATATGGCGGTTTTTTTTTCCCCATAAATTTGGGTGATTTTGTCTACACATTTAATCTCAATATCCGCAATACTTTTATTGCTGCAGATTTTTCCATCGATTACTTAGTTTTCTATGAATCAATACACATTGATTTTTAAAAATAAGTTAAAACAAATTAAGTAAATTTATTCCCCGAACTCAGTTCTAGTGTTTTTTATATCTCCCGAAAAATTTTGTATCAAAGCCATGGCAACCCTGATTGAAGCTTATAATGTAGCTCATAGAAGAGGTGTAGGTCATATTGGAAAAACTCTGGGTTTTTTTTTTTTTTTTTGTCATGACTCGCTTAGATGGATTTTTAATATTTATTTATGCTGTTCATTCAATTCACATACATGCGTACAGAAAAACAGCCTTATGTTCCTGCCGCTCAAGTTGTTTTTGCTGATGATGGGTTTTTTTTTTCGTAGCATTTAACCTGTACAAATACTTTTTTGAATTCATAAATATTAAAGACATGTTAGATTGCGCAAAAGGCATAAAATTTAAATCTAATGATTTGTTTCAAAGGAAAAATAAACAATGAAATTATATAAAACAGAAAGACATGCTCTGTTTAGTTTCCTAATAATATATATTACTTTGATTAATATTTTCAACAATTGGGATTGGTAGGAGAAGCCAACCAATAAAGAAAAGTTTTGAAAAACTTAATGTATTAAACCCGATTTGTAACACAACAAGCCACCCACTATTTAATTCAAAATGTTTCTATATTATTTGATGAAAAAATTTTGAATTAAGTGTCTGAATTTTGATTCTCTGAAACTGCATTCACAATCTGAAATCTCCAGATAATTAGACCAAAAATTTTATAATTATAATGCTCGCTTTGTGCGCAGACTGTGTCTATATGGTATATTGAAGAATACTAAATTGTTCATACTAAACGGTTCTCCAACAAGCGGTGTTATGTGGGTTATCCAGCAGTCGGTGTCATTTTTAAATAAATAGAAAAACGTTATATTTTTGTAAAAATTGATAAAATCTTTATTTTAATCTAACGTGGTCAAATATGTCAAGAAAATGTTATGATCATTTTTGTGCACTTTGATGAACACCAATTACTTTGGAGCACTTCTGAGTACATAGGAATGAAAAAATATACTTTTTCTTCTTCACTTGTGAGAAAAATCAGGCGCGATAGGAAAACATTAACGTCAGATTCGGGTTCAATGTCAAAAATTATATCAAAAATAACACTAGTTTACAAATTTGGGGTTCGTCTTGAGATCTGGTTTCTAATAGACTTTTTCCTATGCATTTTGAGGCGTAGATTCCAAAAATGGCAACCATTTTTTTTTTTCTCAAGAATCGTTTTTAAGATATCCCCAAAAACCCCTTTTTTTGCACTTTTTTCATTTATTTGGCTATATCGCTTTTCAGAACTCGAAAGATATTTTTATTCCCTTTCTAACAGTAAACTGACTTTTTTGGTCTTTTTTAAAAATCACTAAATTTCAATTTCTCCATTTGAATGAAAAAATCTTCTTTGTTCATATTTTTAAGACTACAAATGAAAGACTATTCTTTTGCAAATATTTTGAGTATAATTTTGCGGAAATCGGACATAAAATGTAGAAGTTATATGAAAAAACAGTAAAAGACTTGAAATAGAATTAAACGAAAATACATATGTTTTGAGTTTTTTGGTGATATCTTGAAAACGATTCTTAAGAAAAAAAAATGGTTGCCATTTTTGGAATCTTCGCCTCAAAATACATGGGAAAAAGTCTATGAGAAAGCAGAGCTTTTTTTTTTTTTTTTTGTAACCTAAAAAACAAATTGTAAAATTCATACATAACAAAAAAAAAATAGTTTTTGGATTGGTTTTTAAATTTTACTGATACTCTATCTGGACGTTATTTCTTACATTTTTCAAGTAAAAGCAACTGTTTCTTTTATTAAAGTCCTTCATTCGAACCATGCTGATTGAATATTACAGACTTTCAAACAGATTATATTATCGGCTGAAGAGGAGATAACTGTTTGTACGAAGTTAAGCCAATTGGATTCTCACTTCCGTAATGGTTGTGTAATTCATTTGCAGACGAACTTTATATTTTTTTTTTTTTGATGTCTTACTGAACACTTTTTATTTCCACTTCCATAAAATTTCGTGTATCTTTCATTAAAGTCCTTCATTTGAACACCGTGTCAAAGTTTCCGTCTTCGGCAATATCTTTCTACAGTAAATGGGACTTTAATATTAAAAACGCAGCGTTACAGCAACTTGCTTACCCTGAAGCTTAACAGCAGCTACTTAGCTGACTTATCCTTAACAAACAAAAAAAAAAAAAAAAATTCTTCAATAATTTTCTCATTATCATGAACAACTTTTGCCGCATATTGTTTTTTTCTTTTCCACAGCAATGAGTTTGATTCAAACTCAGCATCTTGAGAATTTCGCAAGCTTGTCACGCACACAACCAGCAAAATGAATAAAACTTTGTTAATAATAATGGTGGAAAAATGCCACCATTAGAGTAAATATTTACGTGTATGATTTGCCGCATGGTTTTTTTTTCGCAATACTTTTATGGTATAGGCCAATATTATATGTCTTAAATATATTTATTGAACAGCAAAAATTCATTACAATTTGTGAAAAGACAAAAAAATTTCAAAATGTGCAGACAAAAATCAATAACACTAAAAAATGATAACAAATTGAATTTACAGCATCAAAACTATATAAAAAAAAATTTATATGTTAACTTGGCTTAAAAGTGGAGCTCGTCGATAAGTGGTACAGAAAACACTTGAATAAAATTGCAAAATACTTTCAGCATCGACTTGATATCAAATACGAATGCATTTACATTTTCCACTGCCAGACCGGCTAAAAAGGCTTAAGTGCGATTAACCACCTGTTAGCGTAGCTCAAATACGTTTTATATTTTGGCCAATTAAATTGTAGTTTTTTGGCCGCATGTTGGCTTTCACTGGTTGGTCACTCAATCAACAATTTAGAAATGGATTTTATTTTATTTGTTATTTTTTTATTGAAAGCCATTTTAATTGAGTAATTGAATGCATTTAGTTAGGAAATTCATATGAATGTGGGATCAATGTAAAAACTACTCAATTTACATTCACAATTGCAAAAAGTTTTATTTGCGTTATTCAAAATTTTATGAGAGTTTAGTGCTTAGTTACGATATAACGTTGCTCGTTTTTGCACTTGAGGTTATAACTAATAAAATTTAGTTCTGAATATGGCGAAATTAATATTGAAATAAAAAAAAATATAAAATATAAATACTCATGAATATGAAAGATTATAAATTGTTGAAAAATTCTTACTTTAACCCTCTAACCACCGGCAAGAGTGATTCGAGGTACTCATAGAAAAACTCGATTTTTTGTCAATAATTGTTATATTTTTTGTTTAAACCGATGAAAGTGCCTTCAGAAACATATAAGGCACCGTCATCAAATTAAATATGTACACTAGAATTTGTTTTTAAGAGACTACGTCTTGGGATTTATTTTGCTCTTTTATTCGCAGGTTTTCTCTTATTCGAAGTGAAAGTTAAGATTTAAAATTTTGTGCTAGAACACACTGGAGGTATTCGGTGGGAAAGAAGCATTGGTTATGTTGGACAAATCCATTGATTGTCCATGAAAAGTAGAGTTTCTTTCATTCGATCATTAAACTGTGTCAATCAAGTATTCATTATGGCAGTAGTCATCCAATCAGTTTTATTCCAAAACCAAAGAACTGGCATCAAGTTTGTATCGATGTTCTTAAAACTACGCGGCTTTTATGTCTCACCGATGACAATTAGCTTCTCGAATGTCCCACCTGCAAGCGCACATAACATGACACGTACTCTTTCTTTCGACATTTTACCGCCTGAACATTTTTCTCCTTTGAACACCATCGATTTTATTGGAACTGCCCGAAAGAAAACTGCAGTTTCGTCGCAATTCGCAATGTCTTTTTCATCATAGCCAGCAATGATCGTCGACAATTTTTTTTTTCTTTGTAAAAAATAATGAGCATCAACCAAAAAAAAGACACGTCTGCGACGCTTGGATAAAATTTCGCACGAGACTCATCTCATTTTCTTAGTGGCAGGTTCCCGTATGTTCTCTTATTGGCAGGATAATTCTTATGATAGTTCAAATTACGGTTCTATCAATTTCTTTGATTTTCTCTTATTGGCAGGATCCTCCTCTCTGCGGTGTCTCTTGTTGACAATTTTGAGTGTATGTGGCAAAAGAATTATTGACAAAAAATCAAGTTTTTCTTGCCGGTTAGTGGGTTAATGGTGAACATTGACAAACACCCAAGCTTTTATAGAGTTCGGACGATTTTGAAGAGCCTCCGTATGTTTTGAATTATTTTTTCCTCAATCTGATAAGACATTGAAGTTTGTGCCTTTTTTGTACCTATCGATTTCAAATGTAGTAAAGAAAACAGTTTTTGCAGGCCTTGCAAATTCTCAGTACGGCCATGCTTTCCATTATATCCTACATTACCTTAGAGTACATTCATTTTGTCATTTCGCTTGCAACATCGCGTGGAAGATATAGATAAGCACATAATTTCTTGATAACCGTCACCTCCTGAGTCATTTCAGACCAGACAAGCTGGCTGTGGAAACCGCAATTACGGAAAAACTAAGCGAAATCATTTTATGAATTTTAAAATACTGGATAATAACTTCAATAATATCACTTGGGATTGGAAATAGGCAAAATACCCTAACGAACTCGCCTACCACCTATACAATTAATACTTTTAAAACGCTATCTGAACGAGTTATTTAAAGTAATGAAATCAAACTTCACACGAATAATTATTTGGACAATCTTAGAATTGTGTGAAACAAATATTTTCTTTAAGACGAAGAATTTTTTAAGATAGTGCACCCCAATTTCATACAAATACAAAAATGGAGTTCGGAGAAGCTGAAACAAATTCTAGGCAGATTTCGACAAGCAAAACTTAAAATCGCTATACTAAGAGTTATTACATAAGGTGAGGCTAAGTTTGGGTTGCAGCCCGTATTGATACCACAAACTCTCTACTTTAGTTTTATTATTAAATTCTCGTTCAACATGAAGGTGTCTGATGTTAAAGCTAATCTTTTTTATCTCACTGAACTTTTGTTAGTTCCTTCAAGGATAAGAAAAGAGAACCATTTTAGTAAGTAAGACTTTAACGCGCCATTTACTACGAAACAATGTAGGGTATTTAATTTTATGCGTTGACGTTGCGTTGCGTTTTAATTTGAAAAGCACTGTTTTTAACTATGCAGTCAGGCAATTTTTGTCATCTTCATTGTGGTCTATGTCTCATACTCGTAATACATTTCGCAGTAGCGCATAAATGAACACTTAAACGACAATTGTACGCTTTTGTATAATGATTTCAAATAACTTTTAAGTAGTTAGTACCTTTTAACAAAATCATACAATACCATTTGAGGTCTAATATTCTTATTTTTTTTAAGTTTCTCAAAACATTCTAAGAAGCTCTAAGTCTAAGATTAACTTTAAATCGTTGCATTCAAAAAGAATAAAAAACAAAAGAAGAAAAACTCATTCAAATGTTAAAGTAATAAGGAAATCTAATTTCTTTTGTCGACAAACAAATGCCAACTTAACTAAGCTATGTTTGCAAAGTGCTATTTACATACATTTACAAGATAAAATATTTCTTGCAAACATATTGCATATAAATATTAAATATTTTTTCCTTCTTTTAAATTACCTTAACAGACCTTAGCACCTCTGCCATATCCATTAAGAGAAAATCACTCAACTTGTTAGTTATTCAAAATATTTCGCAAAACATGTGGCAACATCAGACATCAAGTGAAAAACATTAAAAACACATTAAACATCAAAGGAACAGCAAATCGGGCATGGGGGGAAATAGCGCCCAGAAGAGATGGAAGCAAAAGATGAGCACAGAAAATGCATGGAAATATGCGAAACTAAAGATAACAGTATGAGCAAACAACAAGCAACATAGAAAATATAGAGCAACAAACAGTGGAACAAATGGATGAGATCAGAAAAAAAAATTTCAGAAATATTTGCGATTTCGTATGAGAGTTTTGAGCTATAGTTAAGCACAAATTGTGCTATCAAAATTAAACCATAAAGTGTTTTCACATGCAATGTTTGTATTTAATTCTAAAGTATTTAACAATTTGACATTTATGTTCAGAAATGACAGTTGGGATGATGAAGCTAGGTTTTGAATATTTTATCACTAAGAGTCAGGGTTGCCAAGTTTAAAAGAAGGAACTCCCGGCCTTCATAAAATTAAATAATTTTTCCTTCAAATGATACAAAAAAAAGCTAGTTCCGGCTTTTTAGAAAAATTTTTAAGTTACTACTGGGCCTCCCGCTTTGACATAATATTCCGGGCTTGTTTTACTTTAAATTAAACGCATTGCCCCTTGAATAACTATAAAATAACTTTATGTTAATGTGGTTTTCTATTAAATATAAATCAAAATCAATTATAATTAAATATAATATAAAGTCATCAATTTTTATAATCGTATAAATTTTGGCTTCAGCGCCTAATTTATGGCCATGGGACTGCTAGAGAAAGCAGCGCCCTAGTGAACCTCTAAGTGAGAATATTATGGTGCTTGTCTTAACCCATATCGTACCTTTGATTCGTTAACGAATCATGAAAATTGCTCATGTTTGAATATTTTTTTCATTATAAAATAACATGTGACACGCCCACTTTTTAGGATTAAGTGGGAGTTTAAAAAAAAACAATTGTTTTGGATATTTTTTGAAAATTAATCAAAAATATAAAAATTTATCAAATGTGGACTAAACCTACACAGAATAGATTCAAAAGGACTAATGTTATTCTTCACAATAAAAATTATATATCCAGATTGCTTAGGTGAGCTATATATAGCACTCAATTTTGGTGATGCATATACGAATCAATGGCCACTTCCCAGGGTAACTATTTGGCAATTTTTATTTTTGAATATGTCAAATTTTTTGAGTAGGACAAGCGCTAAAAAATTCAAAATCTTGAAGAAATAACATTTTTCAATTAGGTCAAGCGCTGAATAAATTCAAAAAAAATTTTGGCTAAAAATTTTGTCCAATCGATCCCAAAAACGTTATTATGAATGAGAGCAATGTGCCGTTATGTACATGCATTTCTATCAAGATTGGGTCAGATTGGATCAGATCGGATTTGGAAAACTATAGCATATACAAATAAAAGCTATTTAATAAAAGTTTTACCGATTTTTTAAACAATTTTGTTTGTACGGTTTCTATCTGATGTGTATGAGTATATCTAGTGCCTTTGAATGCTCGACCCACTGTGCAATGGTTGAATAATATATAGAAAGAGATAGAAAAGTACGTAAAATGTTTGACTAAAGGTGCAAAGGAATGTCATGGGCATGGTTATCTCTACGCGTAAATGCAACATTGGTAGCACGAAGAAAAAAAATTAAATCGGTTAAAAAAGCAGATTGGCGCACGGAGTGAAATATATCGTCCCAGAGACAGCAAAAACATTAACGAATAGCGAAGAGGCTTAGTGAACACAATTTCCTATGAACAGCAACAACTAAAGACAAAGAAGAACAAGGAGAAGGTGCAAATTATAATGCAAAAAAAGATGACACGCAGGATTCACACGACATTGACATAGACCGGCAATGAAATAAAGATAACAACAACAGTACATGCAGAGAATATTCAGCTAAATAGCTGGAAGTCTTTTTATTTTCTATGTTGCAAAAACTTTAAAATTCAAGTTGAGCCCACAATTATATGTCATAATTTTTGAGTTAGCTGTTGGCAATTATCGAATATCCAGATTAGAAATCGTCTGAGAACGAAATTAAAATTAAAAATTTAGAAATAAAAAATTATAATTCAAGCATAAAATTTTCTTCTAAAAATTAGTTGATTTTTCCCTACATATGTATATGTGAATGCCTAACTACAATTGCAGTAATTTTTCATAAGAAATAAGACCTAAAATTATCAGGCCCGTAACAACCCAGGAGCAGATTGTAAGGCCGTTGGCTTAACTATTCGCAAAATAAAATTTGTTTGCCCCCCAAGCAAAGTCGGGTTGGTACGGGCCTAAAAATTATACGAAAATTTTTTAAGGTTATCAGTTAGGCAATACTGCCTTCACTCGCCAAAACAATTTATAATTTTTTTTTTTTTTTAAGTGTAAAATCACCTGAACTTAACAGCTGTTTTGGCTACAAATTATATAAAATATATAGGCGAAAAAGAATTCGAAGATACAAATGCAGAGGGGCGACAAAAGAAGATAAGAAATAAAAAAAAAATTAAACTTCAAAAGAAAAACACATTAAAAACAACGACGAAACGATAAGCGAATAAGAAAATACAAATAAAAACACCAAAAAAAAGGATATGTGAGCATTTGTTTGTACAACAGCACAAACACAACCTCATCATCTTTACAAAGCTACTCACCCTGACCGTTTCAGCCAAGTGAGCGAACTACCAACCGATCAAACCGTGCAAACGACCGTGAGTCCATGGTCTCCGGAGGTGCAAGTTGGCCGTATGTCTGCGTTGTGTCCGGTCCACTGAACACTAAACAAAACTAAAAACAACAAAAAAATATAAAGAAAACCAAAATTCACATGTGTGCACATTAAGGCCAACTACAGAAACAAGTGAAACCTAAAATACAAAAAAAAATAGCATCAGAAAAGGTAGTAAAGTAGGAAGAACACAAAAGTGGAAAAAAAAGTATATAATAATATTTACTCATAGTCGTTGCATGAAAATTTCACTATTTCGTCCCGTCGGTATCCTTGGCTTTCCCATTGCAAAGAAGTTACAATGTAGCCGACAGCTAAACTAAACAGGAAGATGGTCGTTGGTCAAAGTTCAAGCCCCTGTAGGAAATCAGTGCAGCAAAATATGAACTAATTCGAAATTTCTAGAGTGGATTGAAGAAGATTATATACAAAATAAAGGTTGTTTGAAGAAAAATTTAATTTTTGGGAATATCGAAATGGTTGAAGTAGCTTGATCGATTTTATGTATGACGCGAACCACCTAGAAGCATTGGTGAAGTTTAGGATACTGGTGAGCTCCAACTCGTCTTGTTCCTCAAGACCAAGAAAGAAACCAGAGCCAAAATATTTGGTTCGTTTTCTCATTAATCCTGGGCATTCGCAGAATAGTTGTGTTTAAACGTTTCATTCTCTTCTTCGTCTCCAAAGTTCCTGCAGAAGTCTCTGAGAAGAGCGCTATATATGGCAGCCATAGGTTCAATGACACAGTTATTAACTCTACTCTGCTGAGCTTTAAGAGAGTTTGTGTTCTTCTTGGGCTCAGCTTAGGTCACATGTTTCGAGAAGTTTGCCGTCCGACAGTAAGGCTCTACGTTCTGTTCGTTTGTCTCTTTATTATATCCTCTATCTGATGGTATAGTTCCGTCTGCGATATCCTAAAGACTAACACATTTTAAATATCCGGTTGTACATTCCTCCACTGTCTCAATTGAAAAAATACCTTTATTATTGGGCACCCAGCAGAGTTCCATAGAGTCGGATTGAACGTAGTGAATCCCTGTAGTATTTTACACACCTGGATTTCACGATTTTGACGTTCAGTGTTTGGGTTGCAACTTGGCTGTCCACACATATTGTTATAATGGAGGGCTCCATAGTTCCATGTCGTCCGTGTGGGTTGGTCTATAGCACAGATTTCAACTCAAAAAAAAAGCTTCAATAATTGGGTAGTCTAAAAAACATCTCCATTTTCATATTATCCGAATAGATAGTTATCCGCTTCTGCACCAAATTCCATCTCGGATGGCCTAAGTAACTAATGATGACAATCTGCCATCTCCATAGAGATATATGCTTTTAGACACAGCAATAATGTAAGTTTCCTACAAAGAATTCTACTGGCATTTCCTACTGGGATGATATAATATAGCATATCCTAGCCGCTGTTAAGAAAAAACAGGTGAATCACTACGTGGAATCACAATGCAGTGAATCAGTTGAGAAGAAGTAAAGCATTTACGTTAACGTTAAGAAAGTGAAAGATGTTTACTTTGGTATGAGTATGGTTACATTGGTATGAGTATGCTAACATAAAGAACGAACAGTAGCATTTCTAGTTGTGGACTTAAGTCTATTTTTTGTTTTCGCTCTTACTAGCCAACACGCTGGCTGCTGGCGTACAAATTGTTTTGCAAATACGAATTTTTTCCAGCATTTAAACAAATTTGCTACAAATAGCCAAAACAAGTTGAAGTAATTGGATTTAGAAAACTAAAACTGGAAACAGTTGTTGCTACTGTTCATAACAATTGGTAACAATTTTAACTTAAAACATACGGCCACGGCGGGACCGACATAAAATAGCGTTGTGCTGTTGGTCAGTAGAGAATTGGATTGTTTTGTTTTAAGGCTTTCAAATAGTTTGTGTTAGCTTAAATAAATTTAAATTAAGTTTCTTAAATGATGATTTAGGGGTTATTTGAAGCAAGGAAAATAAAATTATTTTATGTATTGCATTAAATTATTAATATTAGCCAAACTTTTAAGGTTCATACGAGTATGGCATATCTTACTCGATGAATCAGAGTTGCGAAAAGAAAATATAGAATAACCTTTTCACATTTCAAAAAATGTGGTTGGATAAATTAAAGTCGTAAAATACCCTATTAAATTAAAGGAATACTTGTGCTTTGGTCGAAACTTTAATGATCCTTTTGAACATTGAATACTTCGTGCTGTAGTGTAAATATAAAATAAAGTCCTTAAACAACTAAAATATTTTCAATTATCAGAATAGGTAGCATATGTCATGCACATAAAATTATATTTTAGCATCAAATGTTTAACGAAAGAATCAGATCAGAGCAGAGCACTTCCATTTTGTCTTACCTACCTCACCGAAACCCATAAAATTATTCAATTCATATGAATACTGGCGCTGTAGGCTAAATTTGCCTGCACATTTCGCGAATGCTGTAGAAAATAAAATCCACCACTTTTTTGCGATGTTTTTATTTTTGTCTATACTTTAAGTACAACCATTAAAGTTACTTAAAAAGTAGGCCTTGGGCAACTATCACCGCTCTGGCAAAAGGCAAAAGCAATCAGACAGCAGCACACAGCATAGTACACCTTTAAAAGGGGAATATTTTGTTTTAAAAACAACCTACATGGTATTTTTTTTCCTCAACTTTACATTCCATATGCCGTTTCATTGCGTTCCGTATCGTTTCGCTGACACATGATTTTCTTAGATTTTAGGCTTTCAACTCAATTATCGTCTGTCTGTGAGTGAGTTTTCAATGTCGTTACGTTTTTTTGTCTGTGTAGTCACTTTTGCGCGTACTTATTTTTGTATCGTTATATATTGAAATGGGCCCCCTATATATTTTCTATCTACTCCAAACAACCAAAGACTTTCACACAAATTAAAATTCGCGAAAATTTTAGGAGGGGATCTGTGGCCCCATGAAGGTGACGGAGGTACTGTGAGCATGGAAAATCAGCAAATTTGTGGCGCCTTTAAGTTCATTGATGGCTGCGTTTGATTTTCTTAATGTCATACCGCCATTCATGCAAATTTTGTGGGCTGAGTGTAGTCTTGTTTGCTTGGCATTAACATTACTCAAATAAATACGTTCGCTGAGTTTTCAATGAAAAAAAAAAATTTATACATTTGATGTGTCACATTTAAATTGTAGCATGATGTTGAAATGTGATTTAAGGCTGAAGATAATTCACCTGTATGTAGCGTAGAGTAGTGTTGGCATTTTCAGAAGATTTAATTTTTTTTTTTGACATTCACGTTTTGAAGAATGTACTCATTCGTAGTACATTTGGTAAAATGAAAGAGTTTTCAGTATGTTTTGAACACATTTGGAAAGCGTTACGCGTAAGCACATAGAGCACGTGTTGCTGGGATCGCAGCTCAACGTAATCTGGCCGCATGTGCCGAATAAACGTATAACTTGTGGCTAGCCTGCTAGCAAAAGTAAATGGCATATCGATGTTGCGGTCCTGTCGGTTTTGCGCTGGTTGATATTCAATTTCATTTCATTTTGAATAGCTACGATATTTTAAAAATTGAAATATAAAATAAATACTTAATATCACACAGAATTATTGATAGAGCCTTCTATAAAGTTCAGGTGGAGAATACCACAGATCTTCTGCCGACCTATCTGAAAACATTTTGCACGTATTGCTAAAGTAAAAAGTTCACTACTGAAGGCTTTGACAATTCTATTAATGCTACGCTAATGACGTAAGCCAGTGATGTGGGGCATATCTGCATTTTGGCATTTGAGTTTGCAAAAAAAAAAAAAGCTTCCACTAAGCCATATGTTAAGAAATTCAAAAGAAAACATCATTCAGGAGGATAAATTTCTTAAGAGTAACAAAAACAACAGCGACATAAAAAGAGACAAAAACACAAAATTAAATGCCAGACGACATTAACTTTACCAATAGCAATATGTATCACCACCACTACCATAATAATACGTAACATAAACAACAACAAAAACTCACCTTTTTTTAACTTGTTAATGGAGCGCATCTAATGGCAACTCTGTTTTCGATGCTGTTCTTCTTGTTGTTGTGTTGCCAATGCTGCCAAATCACCAAAAAAAAATACCTGCAAGCAAAGAGATAACAAAAACAGAAGCTGATGAGCACAAACGCAAGAAAAATACATACTTAGACTACAACAACAATGAACATTAGTAACGTTATTAAAATGTTGCTCTTGTTGTTGGATTTGAGATGAAAGTATCGCAACAACAACAACGACAATGACAACGGCAACGGCAACGGTAGGGGCAACATTTAGATTTAAACTGAAAGCCATTAGCAAATTAATGTGAGCATTTAAGATTTTTATGGGTTACGCTGATTTTTTCGGTTTGTCGGTATGTCGAAATTTTTGTTTTGTTATGCGTATACCCAAGAGTTTTATGTTGAAGAGAGTGAGAAAAATAAGTTAACTAGAAATCCATCTGAAAAGGTTTGTTATTCTATTGAAATTTTTAGAAGATGTTTGGTGAAATTGTCCAAAAAAGCAGTACACTGTTTTGATTATAGCACCACCTACTTTTCCAAATTAAAGAATTCTCCTGTAGCAAATATAGAATACGCAGAGGAAAGAATTTAATTGAATGCACCATAATTTGGTAATAGTTAACAAAAAGTGTAATTTACATAATCCAGATAAATACTTAACATGGTATATATATTTGGTAACAATTACCAAAATATATTTTGGTTGAGACACTAAACTCTGTAGCCAACACTCACTTGTGGCAAATTGCCAGAGACCTAAAGTAGCTATCCTTTAGGTCGCTAAAAGAAGTAGATCTGCCAACAACAATATTAAGACCGCTATCATTGTATCAGCTGAACCAATTGCTTTAGAGCAAAGCCTTTCTGGATTCTGTCACAGCGGCAGAATGACACGTTGCACACAAAAATCTGCTTCGGGAGCTGGGTACAACAAAAATAAAAAACAAGATGCAAACAAAATTAAAAAAGAAAAACAAATAGCAAAAGCAAGTGACTTATAAACAAAATCACACAAACAAAAAGCTTGCAACGATTTCGAACCGAAAGTGCGTTGAACACAAAATTTCAGAAACAAAAAGCACGCGACGATAGCAAACTAAAATTATTTAACTTGAGTAACGGCAAGACGCTGAACGAGGCAATGCTTGTCGAAGAAGAAATTAAACAAACAAAAAGCATGCGCTGATTATGAACCAAAACGATTATGCTTGATTAACGGAGCTCGAGAACAGCTCGAAGAGCGATACAAGCTTTGAGCTGGGAGCTTGGGAAGGAACATGTCTGCCTAAGGAAACCCATGCTACTTAATTTTGACGTATCATATGTCCTATATCCTATCGATTTCAGTCATCAATCTCATGGGCGCCAATTTGCCTCCTCTGGGAATAAGACTATCGAGTATTTTATGTAAAGTGGACAAGAAAAAAAATGTGAAATTCTGAAGCTAAGGCTCATACAAAATAATAATTGGGCATTTTCATTCTTACCTTCTAGAAGTACTATTAGGCCTAATGTGACCGAGTTTCAAAATTTATCATTTTTTTTTTTCTTAAAATACCCGATATGCTAAAGTCTACTAATTACTTATAACTAATATCAGAAACTGTCACTTAAATATATTTATCTAAAGGAAACATACACTTTTCGCAATGTACATATATTTTTATTTTTTAACTGAATAAAAGCTTTAACACAAAACACCTTAATGGCGTTTGACTATTTTTTTAGTAAGTCTCCCTTGAACAAATACTTAGTCAATTTGCGCTAAGTTAATTAAACAAGAAGTCTGATTTTCATTTAAAATAATAATAATAATAATAAAATTAACTCTTAGCGTCAATACAATTAAGTAAACAAATGAACGCCTACACACTCAATGAAAAAATGTTAGTTCAAATTGAATTACCGCTATTAATTCAATACCATTATCCAAAGTGTGTTATGCTCGCTTATTTTGATTTTACTGCTACCATCCGTAATGGAACATTTTAAATAAACACACGCACACACACCTTACAAGCACCTCAAACTGACCTATACACTCACGCTAATTGCCAGTGAACACATTTAAAAGCCCATTAAAAAAATATGGTTCTTTTTTTTGTGATTTGTGCGCTAATGGATTTCAAATATATCACTAATGATGCGCGCCTCAATGTGAGATCGAGAGAAACTCTTTATTGTTTCTGCTGTAGTTTTTATGGATTTATGATTTTGGTAAAACAATCGAACCCGAAGTGAAACACCCGCGTTATTTTTCAATGTGATCGATGTGATGGGTTTACTGTCTGTCAGTCATTCTCCTTTTATAGGTTGTTGTTTTGCTTCTGGCGCTAGAAAGATCGAAGTATTTTTTGTTTTGTTTTAATCTTCTCTCTGACGTTGGGAATTGACGAGCTGAAGGTTGTTATTTTTTTCAAATTTATTTCATACAACTTCCAGGCTGCCTTCCTTCGAATAAGACTTTTATTTAACTTCCCTCAGAAAGTTTTTTTTTTAATAATTAGATCAAGTAACAGAATTTGAAATAAATTAGCTATCAAACATGTACCTCTCAGAAGTGAATTCGAAAACTCTACCTTACGTTTTATGTTTTAACATACATACATATCTCATTTTGTACATCTGCAATTGCAGTGATTTCTACTCTAAGTCCCTAAGATCTAAAGGCGTAATGTAGTAGTTTACACAAATAAACTATGAGACTCCTGAGATCGCAGAAACGATATAGTGTAGTTTTAGTTGTATCAAGTAAAGGAGAGTGGGCATTAAAATGATTTCTAAAGTAAAATATCTGCGTAGGACTCAAAAGCACATTCGGCGAAGTGCAGGTGGCGAAATCAGAGAGAGCTGTTTCGAAGGACTATTAAGAATATCTGAACACAAAACCTATACTGTCTGATAAATAAAATGCCACTCGCATTTGTAGTATAGAAGATTTAAGCCAACAAGTCTTCTTCCGTGTCCAGCATCTCCCATCAGGGAAGTCTCAAACGGGGATGAACCTGAGTAACTTATATTCTCTCCAAAATTTCTTTGATATTTATCGTTTTCATAATTATTTAGGATTTGAAGATTGCACGCCAATGCATATCGGCAGACTTCAGATAGTGACCAAAGAGCAAAGGCCAAGTCATATGGATTTATTTATACTTGACTTGAAAGATTAAATAGTAAGCAGATCTATTCCACCAACCAAATGTATACAATGAACATAACCTCATAAGATACCAAGAATAGAATCTACATACATATATGTCCGATATGTTATGTTTCTTATTTTCGACGTCAACGATTTATCCAAGATATTTACCGGATATATAATGATGTAGTTCAAAGTCCGTCAAACACATTGAAAGGTATATATCGACCGAAAAAAATCGGCGCTTTATCAAAGAAAGTATTTTTATGAAAATAAAAAGCTCCAAAAGAGCTTATAGTGCCAACTTATGAATTGGTACCCACATGGGTAAGAAAGTGAATGCTTTATATTAATATAGCAATGATTTGATAATTTTCCCTCAAATCACATTATTATTTTGTGCGACTTGCCAATTTTCCATCAATTACAACGCATCAACAATCAAAATTTGCCTAACATGTTGATTGTTATCGCAAAAAAAAAAAAAATTTGCAAAAGACTCCCCAGAGCGGTCACCAATTAAAATCTCTAGACGCTTGTCATGGCCCAACTCTGTAAAACAAGGGAAACGAACTCAAATCCTGCTGCCATCCGCACATGCAGAACAAGGGAGACTCGTTATTATGCATTATGCACGCTTCAATTGACATCAAATTTTTTATTACGCTCGATCATTTTCTATATCCTGGATAGCAGCATGTCATAAAATACTTCAATAAATTAATTTCCGCTCGTCTTTGCCACAATAAAAAAAAAGACGGAACACAAAATGCAAGAATTTAGGTAACAAAAGAAAATTCGTTACTGCCAAAAAATTATGTATTCAGTTGACGTTATGGTAAATTAAATCAACAACTTTTTGGTCATGTCCTTGCAACAACAATAACAACAAAAACAACAACAGCAACAGCAGACCATACGAAACAGCAGGAAAAATGAGGTAATTGTGATGGGAGTGGGGAGGTGGATGGATGGGCGCTTTGAACGCATAACATTCGTAAAAATATAAGAAAATCATGAAAGTAAAAGATAAAGAAAATTTCAGGGTGGTAAAAGTAAGTATGTAAAAGATTGGGGGAAAACTCTGATGATGCCAGCTGAAGAAATCGTTAAATTTTCCACAACAATGCGATGAAAATACAAGAATTTGAAAATGACGTTGTTGATGATGATGTTGTTGCCAACCACCACCACCACCGCCACCGCCATCATCACAACCATCAACAAATTAAAGTTGACGAAACTACGTTTAACGAAAGTATGTAAGCATAAACGTAACGTAACGCATTGCAATGTAATGCTCCAATAGTACGTAAAACTACTGACCAAAACTTTTCCATCCCCGATTTCATTAGACAAAATGAAAATATTTCTGTAGCAAAAACTTGAGGGTCGTCAGTTGCTTGCATTAGGGTGTATTGAAATAATTTAGAAACTTTTGGAAAAGCAAAACATCGTAGAGTCGGCGAAAGGCTGACACTCCAGTGAGGTTTAATCCATATTTTCTTTTCCATTTTATTTTAAATTGTGCTCCAAAGAATCAAATATTGATATGGTGTACTTAAGCACAAAAGCTTAAAAATTGTACGCTTTCGAGTGACATTGATGTTTTCACCATGAACCCTAGGCTGCAACTGCCCTCATGTGCCTCTCTGTTGCTCTCTTTTATACGCGAACACATCATACTCGTTTCAATTTATTGTTATGTCGAATCGTTTGCAAAGTTGGTCAAGAATCGTGCGTCGATTAGATGACATGTTGCAATTGAAATTAACTTTTGATAAAGCAAATAAGGTGCGCTAATTCTTGCGTTACATTTGGAACATTACAGAAGAAACAACTGGATTCTTTAAGTCAAATAGTTTGAAGAGTGTAAAAAAAGTGTGAAAAAGTTTTACTCTTAGTGGTAGACAGCAATTATCAAGTTATATTTAGCCCATATCTACTTTCAGAAGTGAAATGGTACTATAGATTTCAAAAGACTCCTTAGTCAATCGAGAATACTCGAAGGTAGAATGTACATTATATACGGTATTGAAGATAAATTCAATAGTCAGATTACATTGACGTAAACATAATGGCAGCTTCTTTACTCACTTTAAGCCTTGCAATAACTCAGTATATTTTTTTTTTCAATACACCCTATTCTCTGTTTAAAATTAATTTATAGATATGCAAAGAAAACCCTCGTAGAGCGTTCAGCTGGATGCACCATAGTAAAGTTGTAAAAGTTGGCAGCATAGCAATTACTCCATGTTGAATCACAGAGAGATAGGCAGTGGGAGTAAAGAAATTGACAAAAGTGTGCTTCAAGTACAACAACGAAAGTGAATGCAATTCGTTCATAAAGTTTTAATCAGTTGGGACAGAGAGCAAACGGGGCAACAGTTTTCATTGAAGACCAAACATTTGTGAAATCGAAAAATCAAGAAAATTATGTAAAGTTTGAATTGTTTGGTGCTATCTTCGTTCTGCGCATTTCACTCTTCTCAGAGTGACCATCAAGAAATTGCAATCTTAAATTTACAAAAAAAAAATGTATTTATAACAGAGAATGGTTGCTGATTTAATGCAACAAACTAAGCAAGGGAGTGAAATCGACTTGAAAAGCAAAAGCTGAAAGTAAGCAAAATTGAAATCAAAAACCATTTTTACGTTTTAACTAAATATCACGATGACGTGCCAAGTATGGTAGCGATTTATAATAATTTTGACTCTTTTATTTTCAAACGCTCCTTAAACTTGGCAACTCTTCCTCTTTCCCCTCTTTCTTAATTTGAGTTTTGGTTTTCCTTTTTGCTCCTTTTGTTTGCCATGGGTTGTGCAAAATGGGCGATGTTCGAAATTTTCAGCGCGTTGACAGCACTTTTGCCGGCTTTTGATTAATGACTTTTCTCTGAGTTGACATTTCGCGTCAGCACTTTTCAATTTGGTAAAATTTGTACAAGAGCTTGGGCGTTGCAAGGTAGCTGGCAAAAGGGGAGCTGAAGCTATAGAATTTCAAAGCAAAAGGATGACATATCGTTTGGCTGCTCAACTGACTTACGTTATAAAAGACGCTCTTTGAAAATAGTTCAAATTAATTAATGTTGAGTACTTTTTTCGTAAGTTAATACAGATTTAGAGTTTATCGTGTTGCTTGAATTGGATTCTATGCAAAATCTGTGCAACGCCAAAGAAATCAGTTTTGATGGAATGTTAATGTACTGCAGTAATGGAAAAAAGCCACACTGAGTCTATCGGAGTTAGGTTTATTTTGAATTTAATTTTAGTACATGCGCTCCTTCATAAACAAAAGGCACTGATACATAAAGCTTTTACTCGGCTATATGAGGTTAGGTTAAATGGGCTAAACTAATTGTGAACACACATAGAACAGAGGTGTTCTCTATGGTGTGTACATATGCACCACGTACGCGTACTTAGACATACAGAGCACGGTACCATTACAAAGGAGTAGCTACGCACTTTACTAAATCTTTTTGCAGCAATAGTTTCTACAGAAGTTATTGTAGGTAGCACCGAAATACTTAGCAGGGTTGCCAAAAAGACAACTGTCAGAAAGGGTACATGCCACCTTCTTCACCTCAAGCTTCCCAAGATCTATGAGACTCTGGAGTTCACCAGCTCTTGCGATTTATTTTCAATATTTGATTTGCAAATCATGCACCGTAGAACTAGATCAGTCCAACTACGGACATACAACTAATATTTGGGTTGAAGCCCACAACATTCGCCAGTGATATTCTTAAAACTATCAATTTGACTATGTTATTGAGAAATGCTCATTTTTCAAATTTCACCGATTAAAATATTCCAATATTCCATAAGTGATACTGTGAATGACAGCTGTCCAAATGTCAAAACAACAAAACGAGGCTTTTCATTTGCAAGAGAAGAACAAGTTTTCAAGAAAAGCGAAAGTTATTAACTAATTTAAATAAAAAACTTTAAATATCTTAAATTTATTTGTTTTATCGATATAATTATTACTAATGATAAATGAACATATGATCATTAGTAAGGATCGATTTACTTGTAGATATATTTTCATGGCAAGACTGATTAAGGGGGCGTTCAAGTATTATGTAACGCAGTTTGGGGACGGGGGTTGTCTTTTAAAACGTTACGATGCGTCACAGCGGCAGGAGGGAGTGTCAAACAACGCGTTATGTATGTAACATTGTTTTTGAAGTGAAACTCCTTTAGCGGAGGGTGATTTGAAATTAGGTGTGTATAATAAAACGCTATCTAGATATATATAAATATTATAATTATTATATAAAATAAATAAAGGCGCGTTGGGGGGGGAGGGGGTTCAAAATTCTTCAAAATTTGCGTTACGTAATACTTGAACTCCCCTTAACCTAGATATATAGATGATAATTTATTGATCAATTTGTAAATTTACAGGAATGTCGATCTATGCTAATGACACTTAGTTCAATTAAAACCAAAAAAACATTAATTTCTAAATATGTCATATATTATAAACAGAAGCCTATGATTAAAGTAAGTCAAATCGATAAGATATACATACATATATAGAAAGCTCCTTTAAGACTCAGTGCATTGTAACATAACATTCGTATGGTAAATTGAAAACAGAAAAAAATTTTTAAATAAATTCAGTTCACCACAAACTTAAACCAACCACGCACAAGTAATTGTTGCATGCAACATACATGCATACTTACATGTATGCAAGTATATCTATGCGTGTATTTTGGCAGTTGGTTGGCCAAGTCACGTTATTCACAGGAAATTACTTTAATGAATTTTTCTTCTCTTTCACAACTTACTTACTCAGTACTTTTTTTTTTTATAGAAAGCGCCACCACGATGTACTTCCACACGTTTAAAGTACATTGAATGCTTTATTACATGATATCCTTTATTTTTGAATTTTCTGCAAAGTCATCATCATCTTCATCAGCGACGTTAACATCAACACCGTCATAATGAACAATCTGCTGCATTGTTTTTAACGTAGCCAACTTGTTTATTTAACTTATGAGTATGTTACAGCCGAAGTATAAAAGGTATCGATACTTAATAGACATAAAAGACTTCTATGTGATAACTAACTTCCTTTGATTATAATGTGTTTGGCCACTGAATTTTTTTAGAAATCAAAAGCACACTTTTTTGCATTTATAAATCACTGATTTATTTATTCTCCACAATAATTAACAAGTGAATAAATTGTTTACACACATTAAATTCATAAGAGTTTTTTTTATGAAATGATTGTTTTTTCGAAATCGACAATATTATACAAACTTGCCTAGTTATGTAACTAATTTTTTTATCACTAAATATTTTACACTTTTTTTTTTAATTAAATATTTGAAAAATGGAAAAAATAAACATTTTTTTAATTTTTTTTTATAACGGTTAAATCGAAGTCTCGCTTTTTCTGAATTTTTAGAGGAAAGCGACCTTTGAATTCCAAACTTTTGACAAAGTTTTTCTAACATATTAGTAGAACTTTTAAGTCTTGGGGTGGAAAAGTCGGTTGATATTTATTTTTTTGTATCAGTCTTATCTCATACAAATAATTATATGTGCATCACTTCAAACTTAAACTATTTTTTAATTATTTTTTACTGAGCCTTCTGTTCAGTACTGTAAGTGTGAAAAAAACACAAAAAAAATTACAGCGCAAAATGCATAAAAAGAAACAAATCATTTCTTTTGGGCAAACAAGCAGCTTATACTAGTTTCGATGACCGCTACGTCATCATCATCAGTAAGCTTTGTTCGCCGAAATTTAATAGTCTAACTAGCATACTAGACTATTAAATTTCGGCGAACAAAGCTTACTGATGATGATGACGTAGCGGTCATCGAAACTAGTATAAGCTGCTTGTTTGCCCAAAAGAAATGATTTGTTTCTTTTTATGCATTTTGCGCTGTAATTTTTTTTGTGTTTTTTTCACACTTACAGTACTGAACAGAAGGCTCAGTAAAAAATAATTAAAATATTATGATCTGTTCTATAAACACAAACAAAAAAATTAAACTATTTTTTTTGGCTTTGCAAATTTATTAGATATAATTATCAACAATTAAAAAAAAAATCAAAAAATTATACTTCAGTGCGTTTAGTAAAAAAAATATATGTACACATTTTCACAGTAGTAAATAATTACATGTGCAAATTGCATATTTTAATTTTATCCTTCATAAATTTGGTGGAGTGGAAATGTTAGTAGTTTGTATGATTTCCTCTGTTAACAAAAAGCTGATCAAGACGGAATGACATAGATTTGACCAATGATTGAAGTGTAGATGGACTGATTTTCTGCCATTCTTCTTGTATGGCGACTTTTAACTATCTCACCGTCTCGAATTGCCTCCCATTTTGATACACTTTGGCAGAGAGAATGCCCCATAGATCCTCAATGGGGTTTGGGTCGGGACATAGTGCTGGCCACTGCAATAGCGGTATTTTCCTAGCTGAAAAAACTCCTTTGATATTTTCGAATTGTGAATTGGAGCATTGTCTTGTTGAAATGTAAAGTTATCTCCATGAGACTGTTCTGAAAACTCAATCAGTTCACTGTCCAACAGATCTACATACATCTGTGAATTCAGTTTTGAAGATATAAAACATATTGGAGTCTTTCCTTTGTAACAAAAGGCGGCCCAAGTCATTAATGAGCCTCCTCCATGACCACGCTTGTAGCACACCCGTCGCGGGTGGTTCACATTACGCCAATACTTCTTACAGCTATCGGGTCCGTCTAAATTAAATTTTTTTTCGTCACTAAAGATAACATTTCGCCACTCTTCGTCCCAAAATCTATACTTATCGGCGAATGCTATACGAGCATTAATGTGCCGTGACAAAAGCATAGGTTTAGGTATCATAGATGTGTGCTGAATATTTTTATTTTCATGTAAAATCTGGACCACTCTGTTTCTGCTTATATTAAGATCGATATGAGCCTTAATTTGCCCACTGACAACTGCTAAGCGTTGAATTTCGCGTTTGCAACGATCGTCAATATTGGTTTTTCGGCCACTGCGCTTAGTTGTGCCATAATTAGTTGGATTTTTTAAAAATTTTATTAATGATTTGCACTTATAATTATTTACTACTGTGAACTGAGGTCACGCACACACATTTCAAATACCGGTACAGTAAATTAGAGGATAAGAGAAATTGATGATTTGGAAACCAAAAGCAACAAAGACCGAAAACGATCTCCATAAAAACAAATTCATTAAACTAACTTATAACAAAAATATACATATAGAAATGCAAGTATGCACATATAAGTATTTGTATGAGGTAGATTCAATCCGTCAAAAAATTATTGACAAATAAATTTTCACAAAAGTTTTAATGAAGGTAATCAATTTTTTAGCATAGTTTTTTTGAGAAACTCGTTCGAAACATTTTATTTCAGTTTTCCAAAGAAAATTGAGTCTTAATTAAGTAAAAATTTTGAAAGAAAACAAGAAGAATATTTCTCCAAAAATGGAAGAAAATTTCACAGAAATTGAAGAAAGAACAAAACAGCTGAAAATTGCAAATTGGCGTAAATGATTATGTGAATAAATGCCTTAATTTGAATGTAGTATTTCAAAGTGATTTTTCTTCAAATTTCAATGACTACAATTCTTTTATAATCTTTCAAACGCCTAAAAGAAATTAAATTTTACACAGTAGCTTTGGAGGATAATTTATAAAATTTTCTTGCAAAAGATACCAGGCATCGATACTACCGCATAATATTTCGTTGCAACCTTCAAGACAAACCATAAAATCCCAACGTTTACTTTGTATACGGTTATTTCAAGTGCAACTTGCTGCACTTTCGTCAGAGAAAATAAAAAAAAATAAAGTAATAAAGGATGTGCTGAGCACAAAAAAAGCAGCGCGGCAAAGGTATGAATAAGGATCTGCAAGAGAATGATGTCCTCATCATCAACCTGCGCGTTTTTTCACAATTTCTTTTATTTATTTTTTTTTTTTTTCATTAACACATGATGCCGTCGTTAAAGCAGCAGCTTTAAAAATCAAGATTTTTTTACTTTTACAGTGTTTTGGCAACACAGGTATTGCTATAACTGCTGAAAAGATTTGTTGACATTTTGGCGCGATTTTCGCTATTTCTTATTTTTTTTTTTTTTTTAAGTTGTTGTCCCTTCTGCATTCGTTTCTTTCATTTTTTCCTGCTTTTGTGTAAAAATTTCAGATTGATTAGGAAGCAAAGAAACCAAAAAATCAGAAATTAATTAGGATTCATTTGCGTGTCATGCTCTTTTTCTGTTGTTGTTGTTGCTGCTGTCACCGTAACATCATTGCGGCAGGGCATTAAAATATTTTGAATTTTTGCCCATTCTGTTATCGCAATATTTTTGGAATAATTTCTTTTGGGGGTTGGTTTGGCATTTTTTGGGAATCATTTTTGTATGGCGCCTTTCTATTTTTTTTTTTTTTTTTGACCTAACCATGTTAATTAACTGCCTTAGGGCAGCATTATTGTCATTTTTCTATGGTGGCCAAAATGAAGTTAATTGAAATAAAAGTATATTTTTTTTTCTTTGGCTTTGTACCTTTTATTATATTTTCTCATTACATAATGGACGCTTGTATGAAATTTACGAAACAACATATGCCCACAAGTGAAGTATAGAAAGGAATCTTAAATAAATAGATAATTTTCAATGCCTGATATTCATCTTGCCTATCGATCGGTATAAGACTACTATTTCGAACTTTTTTTAAACATTGTTGTTCAGTTTTGATCACACGTTGCAGAAATCATCAACTGAAGTCTGTGATCAAGCATTGGAGGGGAACTTTTAGAGTAGCAGGAAACGCGACCGTCCTAAACCCTAGCGGAAACGATCGCTAGAGTAGAAAATATGTGAATCGGTGAGAAATTGGAGAGAATTGAAGGCACTCGCTGATCGTGCACGTTGGAAGAGCTTTGTGGAGGCCCTATGGAAAGAAAGTACACAATTGACGTTGACAACTCAAAGTTTTTATGAAAGAAATATTTCAGCTTAATTTTCACAACACCAACACGTGCAGTGATGGGCACGTATTTCGATGCACAAGCAAGCGAAAAAAAATTCACAGAATTTCAATCGAGGCATAGCGTTGACTTGAATTCAAATGGAAACAAAAACAAAACACAAATGCATAAGCGACGGCGCCGCATTGTGTTTTGACGAATGTAGCATTTGTTTTTTTTTTTTTGTAGTGTAATTTGGTTTTTTTTTTGTGGTGTTGGCGAATTTGGAAATGACAACAAAAATACTTTAAAATTTTGTTTGTTGTTGCTTGATGTTTTTGTTTAGCCCTTTTGTTAGATTTCCGTGCCCACCACTGATCTAATGTAATAAACCACTGTTGACAGAAAAGTTTTTTCGCTATTTTCAATAATTTTGAAATTGATCTTGTGAATTATTTTAAGCAATAAATAAAGCTTCTGTTTTTAAAGCTTAAAGCTGTGTTTCTGCTTGCATGAAGGTACTAAACTTGAAAACAAAGTTACTTAAGTTTACTTTGTCTAATCTGAATTACTTTTTACAGGAAAACAGTATGAATGTTTTTGAAGCGCCATTGTATTACCAGTGCAAAATCAGTAACAGTTAGAACATTTGGATAATTATTGAAATAGTGTTTTATTTTTTAAACATAAATGTAACATTTCAAAAAGTCTTATTTATTATATTTCCAAATTTAAAAAAAAGTCAATTTCCAAATTTTTTTTTAATACAAAACAACAAAATTCCACTGTCAAAAAATTTAACATTAACGACATTTCTTAATCGTCATGATGAATTTTGCCTTATAACATATAAATTGCTTAACAAAAACAATCAGTGCTATTTGCTACTTTGAAATTCAAGGAAAAATCCACTTTTTAAAAATGACTAAGCGAAAGTTGACAAAATAATATCACATAAATTTCCCACTAAAACAACAAATTGCAAAATATTTTATTGTTTACATTTTTTTTTTTTTAATGTTCATTTTCGACAAATTGCTGTCAACTTAAGTAAAAATAAAAAATAAATTTTAGCAACAAAAGCAAACAAATAACAACTATTTTTTAGAACAGCACGAGAAAAAACTGTATGTATTTTCTTAGCCAAGTCAACAGTCAGACATTCGCTTTGCAATTAATTAGTTTTTATGTTGAACTTAATCCCACGCATGTTGGCAACGCCACGAATAATTATACCACATCCACTTTTTTGCTTCTAAGCAAAACGTACACCGTGTAGTCTCCTCCCCTTTTCTTGGAAAAGTTGGTTTTTGTTTTTCTCTTTGCCCCATTATTGCGTGTGGCGCCCATACTTTGAGAGAATTTTTCGTCTCACTTAAGCTTTGTTGCAATTCACTGACGCGTTGAACGGCGCTAATTAATAATGTTCAAGAATAAGAGCGACGAACAAAACAAACAACAACACTTGGCGGCACAGTAAATGTCATCTGTCACAAAAAATTTGGGCGAACAACAACATTGTAGAGTTATACAATCGCTCTATACTGATGGCGATATTTTTATTTAGTCTAATTTAATGCTATTTTAAGGAGTCGTTACAAAACCAAAAAAAAAAAAAATATATAATATAAAACAACACTGACAGAAGTAGAAATTTTGCCCCTTTTATGTTGCCCCGCAAGCAAGCGGAAAACGAAAATGACGACTCCAGTAGGCAGCATTGAAATAAATTAATATCAAAAGAATAAAATGTTAATGAGCCACAGTTGGGCGGCAAAGAAATTCACTCGTACGCGTTCTTGACAAGGCGCTATAAAAGCAACACTTGCTGCTTAGCACGAAATGGGGATAAAACGGAAGCAAAGGATTTTGAGTTTGATATATGAGCGCGCGCGAAAAAAATCAAATGACACACGGGCTGCGTGGAAACGCAAGGGAAGTGAGGGTGTTATGCGTGTGACAAACACGCGTTATGCTGCTTTTGTGGGTGAACGAAGTTAAAGTTCTTTGTAGGCATTAGGATTAGGCGCATAAAAAGTCTTTGAACTGCCTTAATTTACTTTTTGCGAATTTATGGTGTTTATTTGTACTTAGAGGGCAATGTGGCCAACGATAATACTTGGCAACAACGATTTGAATAAAAAAAATATAAATATTTTATTCCGAGACATTAATTGAGTGCGCTGAAACTTTAGTGACTTATGTAAAATACCAAAAAATGATCTATGTTTCGTATTAAGCAAGACATTTTACATAAGAATTTGTCAAAAATAAAAAGCGAATAATTTACTACCCTGTATATATGACTTCGGTTCTACTAGGGGTCTAATTTTTCAGATGTTAATGAATGTACAACTCATGTAAGTTTCATTAAAAAAATACATATATGTTTTTTCTCAGTTACAGTTAGCACACGTGGTACAGAAAATTATACAAAAATTATAAAATTTTTCCCTAAAGGCTTTCCCCAAGTATGCACATAAATTGTTTGGTGTGAGTCACAATTAAATAAACGTCTAGTAATCACTTTTGCCATGCAAAACGCTGTTTTACATTTAACTACATTTTACACCATAACAAACGCTCAGCTCGGCGCTAGCAACAACAAAAAAGGTGCGCTGGAACATTAAAACAGCGCCAACAACAACAACAACAACAAGAAAAGCAATTTTGTGGCAAAAACACTGACTTCCTCTAACGCACATTAAATAAATTAACAGCCATGGTGCCGTTGCCACAAACGGTTTTTAGCCCAAAGTCAACAGAATAAGGTAGGTACCTACCTACCAACGTTAAGTTGAGTTTTTTTAAGCTTATGATGGCCATTATTGTTATTGTTCTCGCTTTTGTTGTAATTATTGCTACTGCCAACGCTTGCGGTGTCAAAAAAGCGATTCCATAATTTTGCCAACCAAAAAAAAAAAAAAAACGCTGTTTTTCCAAGTTTAAACAATTTTTGCTATTTTTAGCTTAGAAGTTGAACTTTTTCGCTGGCTTACAATTAAAACACAGCAAATGCAATGAATGAATTTCGATTAGGTACAGCTCGTGTTCATGTAGTTTAATAGCTGTTTTCTGTAGGTTTGCTTAACATTTTTTTCTTTTTTTTTTCAATTTTTTGTTAGAGCAAACACATGAGGATGTGATTTTCAATTTCGGTTCGGTTTTACTGCCGTTAAGTATTTTTTTTTTCTCTGTTACCTTTTGTTATTTTAATGCTCTGGAAAGTGCTAAAAATCAGTGTTAAAGTCTACACGAAACATACGTCTCTGTTTTCGTCGGCGCTCTAGTTAATGTTATGTTTGCACGCGAATTTCAATTTATTTTTTGTTTATCTTTATAACTGGAAACTCAAAAAAAAAAAAAAAATAATTAAAGTTATGGATTTTTTTGTTTTCAAAACATAAAGCCCATTTAATTACAAATATTTTAAGCACTACTGAAATTTAAAAAAAAAATGTAAATTGCAATTCGCATGCTCGGACAGAAGAAAACATAGGGATATAATGAGAAGAGAAAACATGTATTGCCTTGAAAACTTCCTCAGTTTATATTGATTATGAAGAGCTATTGTAAAGTGAAGAATCAGCGCTGGGTACCTTTCGACTCTAACTCGATCGAGCAGGTTAGAATTTGGAATCGAACCTTACAACTCTATGGATTTGGAATTTAATAATATTAATTTTGTATCCAAGGAACTTAAAATTGCAATCAACTTTTTACCAACCAAGTTTCATTCCATGCATAGGATCGTAATTGGACGATTTGAATCGAAGCAAACAAGATTTCAAATGGATTCAAGTTAATTACATTGCAAGTAATTGAGATTTTGGAATCGCTTTTTTCAATTTTATATCAAAAGAAATGATAAATGATTTGTCGCTTTAGTTTCAGAAATCTAAATTTGGAATTTCAAAATCCAAATTTTATTCTACTATTTTGAACATGCCAGCTGCGGCTTCAATACTCGTAGAAAGGGAATATTTCGGTTCAACTTTTAAGAAACAATTTTTCTGCACAAATAGATACGGAAAGGCTGAAAATGTGACATTAAAATTTTCATCGGAGTATACTTTACCTCAACGATTGTTGCCTTTTATAATGTTTAAAATGCATTTTCGACCTTTCAATATCAAATGGTGCAAATATTTGTTTTAGAAAAAAAAGCAGATGAAATATTGATATCAGGGATTGAATCGACAAAGGATTTATTTCCTTGCTTTAGTTATCGAAAAAGTCAATTTCAAACTCCAATTCTTTGAAATCAAATTAAATTTTCTATAGGGGATATAATATTTTGGCTCAAATTTCCATATGCTTAGTTCATTATTTTCTTATTAACATATTTGTTGATTTCAACAACACGAAACAGCAGCAAGAAATGTGTTAAAATTCAAATGGGAATTTATAATTTATTTTCTCCGAATTTTTGAAAAATATTATCTATTTTAAAATTTTTAAGAACTTCAGTAATTAAGATCCGAAAAATACGAAATAGTCAAGATTCCAAGTTAAATTGAAAATAACATTTACCCTGTAAGATATAAAAGCTAAAAAAAAAAGTTTTTAAGAGACAACTAAGTTATTCCTAGTGTTTTTTGTTTTAACATGTTTTTCTTTTGACAATTTTAAGGATATTTGCAAAAAATAATAAAATACACTTGTTTACAAGAAAAAATATCTGATTTCTCATAGACTTTTTTCATGTGTCTTGGGGCGTGGATTCGAAAAATGGCAATCATTTTTTTTTTTTTTTTCTTAAGAATCGTTTTCGAGATATCCCCAAAAAATCCCTTTTTCGGCACTTTTTTCATTTATTTAGCTATATCTCGATGAATATTTTTTCGACTCAAAAACGCTTTTCAACATTTTTATTCCCTTTCTAACGGTATGCTGTTTGCTTGAATCGAATGAGATTTGATGGAGTTACAAGCGCTCAAATTCCAAGAAAACTGACTTTTTTGGTCTTTTTTAAAAGTCACTAAATTTCAATTGCTCCATTTGAATGAAAATTTTTTTCTTTTTCATATTTTTAGAATTAAAAATGAAAGAATATTCTTTTGCAAATATTTTAAGTATAATTTTGCGGAAATCGGACAAAAAATGTAAAAGTTATTCGAGAAAACAGTAAAAGACTTGCAATAAATTGAACGAAGATACATATGTTTTTTATCTAAAAGGAAACGTAGAATAAAAGTAAAGAACTACACACGTACACAATCGTATGTATTTTCGTAAAATTGATTGGTTTGCTCCCTTGCTAATACTATTCATATTTATTTGCTTTCTACTAATAAGTATTAACTATATTGATTCGCTTCCTTATTGGTACTATTCATAGTGATTTAATTCCTTACTGGTACTACTCATATTGATTTGCTTTCTTAGTAGTACTACTCTGATTGATTTGCTTCCTTACTAGTACTACTTACATATTTTGATTTGCTTTCTACTAGTAATCATATTGATTTGCTTCCTTATTAGTATATACTACTACTCATGTCGATTTCCTTAACGTACTAGTACTAATTTCAGTAATTTGCTTTACTAAACTTTGCTCTCCTTACTTCAGTCACTCATAATGGTGCATACCACTCAGATTAGTATACCAGTAGGTAAGAACTTAAAATAAGTACGAGCAGTGCAATGTAAGGAAAGAAAACGTTAATAATGAATCGTTTTTGTTCAATATCGTATTGTATCGGTACGCATATGATTTTCTCCTCTATAAATCTAATATGAATGAAATAATATAGAGCCACAAAGGCAATATTTGCCACCTCTTTTACGTGCAATGCTTAAATTTGTTGCTTTAATTTGTGTTAAAAAATTAAAATTGACTCATCACTTTAAACCAACCAACGGCAGTCCGTCCGTCAGTTGGTCATTGACACATGCCCTAGCAAACAAACACTTAAAATTTCTCATGATTATTTGAAATAATTTTTTTTTTTTTTATAGATAAGATATCATGAAATATTTACAACTTAGAAGTACAAAAATTTCCCAAGCGAAATCTACAAGAATGACGATGACGACGTCGACCTCACCTTAGATTTCTTCATTTCCTGCAAGGTGTCATCATCAGCAGCAGCGTATATACATATGACACACCCTGGCTGCATTTGCATAAGAGCACTTGGCAGCATTGCACGGGTAAAACGCGTGCAAAGGGTGAAATGCCCACAGCGGGCAACAAACTAACACGATTTTGAAAAGAAGAAGAAGCAAAAAAAAGAGCCAAAACAGAAGACGTTACCAACAGTTGTTGTTGTTTTCAACATTTGCTGCTGCTTTAAAACTTTTTCTAGAAGCAAAAAACAATAAAATAATAATAAATGCAATAATAGCAACGCAAAACGATATTAGTTCATTGAGAAAAGTAAGTATTTATGATTTTTTTAAACGATACTTCTTTTTTGTGGGAAATTACCTATCTTATACATTGCTACAAAAGCGCTGAAAACATTCAGGACGTTCCCTACTTGCTATTTGTTATCCTTTTCCTAGGCAAAACTAGTTGATTTATATGCCTGAAAGTATGCAATGCAATTTTAATGCAAAAGGACTGTGGTTATAGAAGCCGATGTTGGACATGTTATAGGATACAAGCCCTGAACTGCGGCGGTAATTTTAATGTAGAATTACTGCGATTAGCGAAGACGAAGGTGGACATATTTTAGGATGTAAATTCTGATGGAAGGCCTTCCCCTTTAGCATACAATGATATTGATAAGTCTTTATTGTCTATCTCTGCATAGAGGTAGGTGTGTTTTTGAGCGGCCTTCGACCACAGCTACTATCCTATAGTGCGTCCAATACCGGCTTCGCTAACCAGTGTTTTTGCATTAAGATTTCATTGCATATTTTTAGGCTTAAAGGTAACTTGTTTTTTTTTCAGCGTTAGTCAACATCGATACTTTAAAAAAAAAAACTCAAATCTTACAGCACTAACCCATGGGATAGAAAAGAAATACACGAAAAAAAAATTCAGCAGAAAAAAAGTTGCTAAAAGCGCCTCCTACACTGTGTGCATGTGACGGGTTATGATGACATATGATGTGAGCGCTCCTAAATGTATGCAATGTTTTGCCAACTTGTCTCTTTAATCTCATAACGCTAGTAAATGTATGTACGAGTGAAAACAGCGGTAGGTATGTATGTATTTAGTAAAACAAGAAAAAAATGAACGAAAAATATAAGAATTGGATAGAAACAACTTTATGGAAATTACCCAGGCAGCAACAATAAAACGTAGTAAAAGTGTGTGCAGTAGCAGCAGCAGTAGCAGCAGCAGTAGCAGCAGCAGCAAAAAGTTAAACAATCAAAATGCAAACAAAACGGAGTAGCAGCAGTAGTAGTAGAAAAGTAGTAGTAGTAAAAGTAGAAGTTGTAGCAAAAGTATGAGTGTAGGAAGCAAAAACCAAAAGGACTTTTAAGGAGTTCAACGGCTCGTATTCTTGGAAAGAAAGAGGCAACAGAAGTAATTTTTTTTCCTTGTACCAAGTAGATAAAATAGCACAAAAAGTACAAAAACAAGAAAAATTAATGGAACGTAATGTTAAAAGAAACAAAAAAAAAACGAAAAGAATTTAAAAAAAAATGAACAAGGGAAAAGTCATTGACATTAAGGTGGTGAAGTTTGACAAATCTTGGGAAAAACTCAAATCCAAAATATGAAAAAAAAAGTTGCTGTACCTGAAATAGCACAATACTTACTATGTGTCGTCAAAGAATTTTGATTTGAATTAAAGTGTTTGGGAGTTATTTGCAGTAAAACCAATATTGAGCACTTGCTTTTTAGGGTATATGGTACATGTCATGTACATATGCCGCAAGGGAAAAAATCATATCGTTTTAGTTTTTACATATTACGACGAAAGTTCAAGTTTGCCTAGTTTTGATTCAAGTGACATTCAAGAAACAAATTTCTGAGGCAAATTTGGTTCCCAAAAGTAAAGAGAATACTAGCCCAAACACCAAATATCTACAAAAAAAAGTCCGAAATCAGAGGTAACAAGATATAGCTCCTTTCGTTTTGATATTTATTTGTTTATTATTTAAGCGATTTTTGCGAATAGTATAACTCCATTCCTAACATTCCTAACATATGTATATAGCCTTCTCATGAACACTGCCACAAATTTGCCGTAAGCATTCTAAAGCCATTTTTTATTTGTTCGTGAAGTAACACAAAGTAATTAAGTTTATGTCCGTCAAGCTTAGCGGTTTCTTTTACTTTCGCTAATTAAATTAAGCAGATCTTTTATGTGTCCCTCTGTGCTGAATTTAATAAAAAAAAGCTGGTAGATTCCCGCAACTTTTAATTCGTTTGCCTCATTGAATTAATTCAAGTTAATGAGATTTGCGTTTTCGCTTTAACTCGGCTAAGGCGTGTAGTTTTCAGTTAGCAAAAATCTTAATTAATTTAAAAGCAAAATTGATTTGTAAAATTACTTTGCTGAACCAGAAAGAAAAAAAAATAAATTCAACGCAATGAACAAAAAACAAGGCTGCAATGCGTTACGTACGTTTAAGCATAGTAGCAAAAGCGCAGATTTTCCAGAGCTGCAAAATATTGAATGTTTTTATTGAAAATTTTTCAGTACATTTGCGTTGTGAAAAATATGCGCCAAAACAATCGACCTATTTTTAGTACGTTCAGTACAATTGACGAATTTTCAGTACACTTTCGGTTCTTTTTCTAACAGTTTTATTGATTTGTTTCTTATTTTTTAGTAAATTTTAGAAGATTTTTGTAAATTTTGATGAAATTTGCGTGTTTTTAGTAATCGTTGCTGAAGTATGACAAAGAAATCGAACGACCCTATGTTTTCTACTTTCGAAATTTTAACAAATTTAGGTGCTCATGAAAAACAAAATGCATTTGGCTTTTAAAAAGTACGTTCTACGTTTCGATTCAGTACATTTCCACAATACCCAAATGCAATCACCCCGGAAGGTTTTTTGATTAAAATGAGATAGAGCTTTTCGGAATGCGTGCTCTTTTCAAATTATTGTTGGCTTATCAGCGCAAGCCAGAAAAACTCACGTTGCCACAAAGAAATACTTCTTGGTGACCAATTGGCTTCATAACTGCAAGAAATCATGTGAATTAAAAGTTGTAATTTTAGTGAATTTAATAAATTTTCACAATTTGAAAGCGTTTTTGCGTGGTCAACAAGGCTCTACTGAGTAAAAATAATACCAGTGTTGCCAGTTTTGTCTAATTTTTGACTTTTGGTCCCTATTGGAAATTATTAATTAACACTCTAAAAAGAAACACCCTTTACTTATGTTATAGTAAGAAAGATTTTGAATAAGAAATCCAGGACAGAAGAGGAAGTGTTAAATTTCAATATCTTGAGAACCGAATAAAAAGGACCACGTAAGGCTACGTGGCGAGAGGTATATCAAAATTGAAGCACGTGGTAAGTAGATTGCTCCATAATAACGAATGGTAAAAAAAAGGATGCTTGTGTTAAACATAAACACAAATCTTATTGAAAAAAGCTATAACATCTTTTAAATGTTATTGTCAACCGAAAGCAATATTTTACAACTCTGATTTGTTTTCTGTAGGGCGATATTGCGTCAATTGAGTGATTGGTCAAATGTTTGATGTGTGCAACATAGAAAACAAGGAAAAAAAAACGACTTCAATATTTTTAATTGATATGTGTCCGTTTTTACAGAGAGAGAAAATAGCAACAACAAGCATAACGAAATAGCCACTACAAAGTGAGGAATTTCCTTTGACGACTCATTCAACTGTGAAGGAAGCTGTAATTGCCGAGGAAGGAAAAAACCAACAACAAATAAACATTGAAATTAAAAGTCATTTTTATGTTGCAGAAGTTTTAGGAGTGAAAAAAAAAAACATTTTATTTTATTGTCAAACAAAACCTGTCGAAAGCTTAAGTTAAAAATTTTTTTTCTTTAAAACTAACGAAAGAATTTTGAGAAACACTCCTAAAATTTATCTTTAACTTTGTAAAGCTGCATGTCTTTGATTTTTTGTTGCACAGTGTTACTGTTTTTAATACAGAAAAAGTTAAAAATAATAAAAAATTCAATACGAAAAACTTTTACAAAAACCACATGAAGCTAAAACGCAGTAAAGTGCAGCATAAAATGTAAAAATTTATGTGTGTGTGCAAAATTACTTTAAGGATTGGCAGCACTGCCAACTGCTGCTTCTGCTGCTGCTGCTGCTTCAGCTCCAGCTGGCAGGCACCATAACGTACAGTAACGGTAATGCAGTGCGAAAGTGTTGCATTGCAGTGCACTCGCGCGCTAACGACAATGAACCATCAAAGCGATCCAATGAAAGCCAGCAAAACAGGAGTAACAGCAGGGACAGTGAATTTTGAAGCATACACTTCATACACTTTACATCCGTTTTCATTTTTCACTTTACGTTTCTTTCTTTTTTTTGCATTTTCACTGAGCTCCCCACTTTGGAAACAACAATATTCGCTCTCTCCCACCATCACGCACCTTTTCCGTGACAATTTTCATTTTCATTTTGCATTTATTTTATTTTTTACTTTTTATATTTTTGCATTTTTCATTTATTTAATTTTCAAGTGGGCCGAGCTGTTTCAGCTCCCCACTGTTATGGGGTGGTGCGGTTTTTTTTTTTTCATTCTATTTTCTTTGCTTCTTTTGTGTTGACTTTATAAAGGACTTAAGGGAGATGTTGGAGGATATACGTATCATACTTATGCTTCTGCTACTTCTCTTTGCTACTCGTGATAAAATTTAACTAAAAATCATAAAAAAGGAGTGAACTTCGTTAATTGTGTACGAAAGTATGAAAAAACTGAAATAAAAACTTTGTATGGTTAAGTTGAATGTTTTTGGTTGAGGTGAGAAAAAACAACATGCAACATCCTTTGATAGGATTTTGTTATTCTTTGAAAATGTACACGTTGTAAACAAAAATAACCATGCAAATATTGTTTATGAATTCGAATTCTTGAAGCGTTATATATAATAGTTTCAATTAGTTAGATTACCACAAATAAAATAATCTAACCTTGTCTTTGACCGATAAGAAAAAGTTTTATTGTTTACAAAATCGACATAGTTTCGTTTCTAAATATATATTTGTGAACTTCGATTTAATAAAATCTTCAGAAACAGTCAGAATTGTATTTTTTTTAAAAAAAGTTACAGAAAATAATATTTTTCTGAATACTTTGACTAATTTTAAGAACTTTTACTCGATGCGATTTCGACTCGTTTTGCAGAAATAATGATATAATGTGAAATTTTTTGCGAAAACTGTTTTTATCATAATCGCAAAAACTAAAAATTCTAGAGAATATATTTCTATTTTTTTACCATAGAGTACAAGTCTGCAGTTTGAAAAATGAAAATTGACCCCTTCTTGTCCTTTTGCCTAAAATATTTATCACCATCTTTCTTGGTTCTTGAGATAAGTATTGGCTTGGGGAATTTAAAATGGAACACAGTCTATGTTAATATAGGAGAAAATAATTCTGTGGAAAAAATGCCGCCCAAAAAAGGATTAAGTTGTCATAAGAAAAGTCGAGTTGAGAAAAATTTCTTTTTTAGTTCTGAGAGAAATTTTTCTTTCGTTTTCAAGAAATTTTCTTATACAGATTTAAGTATTAAGCTTCAAAAATTAAAGTCTCATGTTTTCGAAAACTAAAGAAAAATATGCTAACATATCGTCACCTCAGAGTGTAAGTGTCCTATCGCACTTTTTGACATTTTTTTTAAAACGCCAACTTACTAAAGAAAATACACTCTTTCGTTTGGTGTTATCGAAATTTGGCTACCTCCTCCCGTTCCAAAGATTTCAGTATGCGTTATGTCCTAACTGCTTTTTTTGCTTTTGAAGTCACATTAAATAGTAAACAATCGCTCTCAGGTCAAAAGTGAGAATGGACTTTATTAGTAAGAGAGGGAAAAAGGTATCCCCGGCGGTGATTTTGCCTGGTTTCAAGACAAAAAATGTATGGCACCAATCATTGCAAAAAGGCTGAAAATGGATTTTGAAGTACGAATGGTACTTTGTAATTTCTGTTTAGGTCTCGTTTGATGAAAAAAAATTGTTGTACCAATTGATGCGAAGAGGCCGAATCTAAATTTTGGAAGAAATTTGTTCGGCTCTATATGAGGAAAATAAAAACTCTCAAAAGAATTTTTTGTTTCCATTTTCGACGATATCTATTAATCTTTTTTTCATCCTTCCAAAACTTAGTTTCGAACTTTTCGCATCGATTGGTGGCATTTTACCTGCCTCAGTAGTGGTGGGGTTGTTCCTGAGAGGCCGAAAAAAAGATCGTTCAATAATTCGGAAAGTAAGCCAAAAGTAGGAAAATATGTATATTAAGAGATAGTGATAAAACCATATCGATTTCATGCCCGCAAAATATACGACGTACGAGAAGATTTCATAAACTTTTCACCGTATTAAAATTCCCAATAAATACTCTGTAATTATGAACACAAGTAGTTATTTATTTCGTGAGAAAAATGCGGTTTTCAGATTTGAACAAGTGACTTTCAATAAAAACAGTATTTTTACGAAAATAGCGATGAATATTAGTACTTTTGAAACTACGAAAGCTGGATCAAATCTGACATACCGAGATTTTTCGAGACTGAAATCGATGTGTTCGCATCTTCTATACAACATTGAACTTAATATATTTTTCCACATGTTGCTTACTCTAAGAGTTATTGAGCAATTTTTTTTCAACCTCTCACAATCATGCTCAACACGACTCCGCAATTTCGATTGCTAGCCATATTTAAACTATCAATTACAAAAAAACACTCAGCGGTATGAAGTTCATGGTCACAAAGGACACTATCACCAGACTATTATAGCTCGCAAAGTCGATGCCGTAGTAGTTATTGGAGTAAGAACATTGGCCCCAGACCCCACACTCGTCGGGTAAATTAATCATTAAGTCGGTTCAGTTGTTCCTCTACCAACCTTAGCATGTAAACTAACAAATGTTTATAGTATGACTTCATAAAGTGTGTTTTTTGGGGCTCCTTTTAGCAAAATGCTACATATTCTACATAAAACAAATGAACGAACTTGTTATGATGTTTGTTTTGCGTATTCAGCACGCATGCGTTAACAGTTACAATGTAATGTACATACATACACATGTAGGTCTTCCACTGAATGCGTACAACACGCATATCCCTAAATGATTTCCGTTGCTATTTAAGCCACAATATCCTGTAAAGGGATACACAATATACGAATTTATATAGAATTCATACGAGCATAGATTATTTACTTCATAAAAGAAAAAATAAAAATATTTATTACTTCTGGCGTGTATGTCCTCGTACGTATGTACGATGTATCAAAATAAGAGGGCAATTTAACAACACATATGTTAAGAACATACTCGAAAATATATTAAAAAAAAAAGGTAGTGTATCTGAGAGTAATGCGTCAGCTACATTTGTATCCTGTTTACGTGATACTCGACTACCTGCTAGTAGCAGCTCATCTTTTGTATTTATTGTCAAATGAAAAACCTAATGGATTTTCGGCTTTATTACTTGTGGCCAGATTTGTGCAAGATTAGCTGAAAATGTTTCCAGCATTATGAGTATTTCTATATATAGATATCGAATATCCTTTTGTGTTGTCGCTCTCCTTCGTATGTCATTCATTGTCTCGCCCACAATGTGACGCCTTGACATAGCATTTCTATACAATAGAAAGAAAATTCAATATTTACCAAAAAAAAAATGAACACAAAAATATATTAACGAAGTTAAGTGAAATTCAAACAAGGCTCATTGTTACAATATTTGATTTCATAAAAATATGAGAATTTTTGCTGCTTTATTAAAGTAAATGCTGTTTATACTATGAATATGCGAGTCACATATTTAATTAATAGGTACGCGTATTTCAAAATAAGGAACAATTGGGATATTTTGATAATTTGGAATATTTATTTTTTTTTTATTTTTTAAAAAACTTTGCAGTTATAACATCAAGCCCCATATGCCTTGATAGAACTATCAAAAAAAACTGAACTCCAGTCATATTGAAATCTGGTCTTATAAAGCTGTCCACAATGGAGTGTACTCTACCATTCTAAACAAAACCACATCGCCTTTCTGCATACTGTAAATTATATCTGACCTACCGACACTTATCGGGACAGGGGAAATGGGGTTCATGTTTCCATTTTCAGATATATTTGAATACGTTGTACCTGTATATGTCCCGACACAGAAACAAAATGTTTTTAGAACGACAACACTGGTTTGCAAAATATGGGTTTTTGAAAATTTGAGAAATCGTAAGGTATGTACTACTTCAAATGCCATTATTCAGCTTAAAAAAAGTTTGGTAAAATGAATTAACCACTGGATTTTATACTTCATTTATTGGTTTTTTTAACCTCATAATTGGACTTAAAAAATAAAAGCAAAATACACTGAAAAAAATGAGAAATAGTTTTCTTTATCATTTTTTACAATGTTCGCCCAACAAAAAATTTTTTTTAAGTGCTTTAAAAAAAAACCTTATACTATGCTTATACTTCGTGCCAAGTTTGAAAGTGATCCGCCCAGCTGATTTGGAGCTATATGCATTGCAATGCCGAAACCCGAGTCGAGTCAGATGACTATTCATAAAAATAACTTGACGTTTTTATAAATAATTGACATTTTTACAAATAACTTGATATTTTTATGAATACCTTGTTATACCCATATTTTGTAAATCAGTGTTGCCATTCTAAAAATATTTTGTTTCAGTGTCGAGGACATATACAGGTACAACATATTCAAATATATCTGAAAATGGAAACATGAACCCCATTTCCTCTGTTCGCTACGCGTGAAATTCCCGATATGTAAGATTTATCAGAAAAATTGACTAAAATTCTTCAGAGGAGGTACAGGAGTGATACTGGAGGGGCAGTGTAGCATATAAGAAAATGTCTTTACATGAGGGGATGAAGCAAAGTTCAGACATCAGTCGATTTTCCTCTAAATTTTGGGACTAAAAACACAGAGTGATAATTTGAAATTTTAGTAAAAACTTGTTTTAACGTAAGTTCCAATCCGTCATTTCATACCGGTATATCTCCCGCACTAAGACAGAACTGTAATTGTATAATTTGACCCGGCACTGATGTAAAACCATCACGGAATATGCGGTTATTGCAATTGAATGATCATTTTTTGTCTTATTAATATCTTTTGTTTGTAGTTTTTAGTAATTTTTATGATAACAAGCAATTTACTATAATTATTACTAAGAAATTCAATAATTAAAACTTTGTTAAAAGTCATACTGAACCTCATCAACTTTGCGTGAGAGCTTAATTAAAAACTTTTTATACCTGGTGGGCATATACAATATGTACGACTGCATCAGCAATTTTGAAGACTTTTTGATATTTTTAACATACGCACGTCTAATGAATTAATCGAAAACGAAACAACACTGCTAGAACGCATCAAATAACATAAGACCAAATTCAGCGAAATGCTCTACTCAGAAGCGAAAAAACAACAAAGTGAAATTCCAACTTTGTAAATAAAAGAAAAAACAAAAAATACAAAATAAAAAAGGCAAAGACTTTGTACAACAATAAAGCGTGAGTTATGTGGTACCACTTGCAAATGTTGCTAATGGAAGCTGCTGCTGCTGAGCAGATTAAATTTAATCCTTTTGAAATTTAAAGTATATGATAAACGAAAATTTCAGAAAAAAGACTGAAATATGAGTAATTTTTTTTTTACATTTTTTATTTATTTTTTGAAAGTAGCTTTTAACGCTAATGGATGCGGCATTGTCGGAGTTTTTAACTTTTCCGCTTGATTTGATAAATGTGCTTAAGCCGGCATGACACTTTTTTTATTGTATTTTTTTTAAACTACTCGCAATAAACAGACATGACGTGTAATAAAATGTAATCTTTTACGAAAATATCTACTAGGAGCACCAAATAAGGCTCAGTTTTTTTATGCTTTGTAAGTGAAAGGATCATATAGGATGGTCATTGATATAATGGTGTAAGTCATCAATATTTCGTTTTCAAACTTTTTTAATTCCTTGTTTTTTAGGTTAGGCTGTTTACAACGACATCAATTTGGGTAAAAACTCAAAAATATTTTGCGCAAAAATACCTAGATTTGACGAACATTTTTAATAGCTGCGGCAAGCTAATTGCATGCAAATTAAAGAAAACACAGAGCACAAGCTGAAGGAGCAAATGACTGGAAAATAAAATCACACAAATAATAAAGTGAGTTGTAGACAAAATTTAAATAGCAAAACCATGCAACGATAACAAACCAAAATTATTTGACTTGATTAATGGCATGAGCTGAATGTATCGATACGTTGAAGGAAAAATTACACGAACAAAATATATGCAGTCTAGCTCGAATAACGGTAAGAGCTCGATATTTTTTAATATTGCTGAGCTGGAAGAGCCAAACGAGCTTTGTGCTGTGAGTTAGAGTGCAACTTTTGACTACATATGATCTCCGGCAATGAGTTAGACTCAAATTATCCAAATTCAAAGATAATATAAAATGCTTTCAACTGACACAATATCTTCTAGCAAGAAAACATTTCAGAAGTGTCCTAACAGCTTCAGATCATAAGATAAACAACAAAATTGGTTAACCATTAATATGGGTAAAAAGCCCATTAAACAAACTCACAAAACAGTTACGGATATCATGTCTCGACGTCTTCGATTACATACCTGCAAATAAACAAAAGAAAAAAAAAATGTTTTAATCTGGTTAGTTTCTTTGAAATTATATAAAATTTAAATTACACTTAAGCAAAGTTGTTAAATGAATTTGCCACATTTTATGACCAATTTTAGCAAGACTTTATGAGCCATTGCTCATTTTTATTTGCAAGAAATCATTTATTCTTAACTCACAGCCATACTGACTCTGTCGCGCACACCTATGTTATATCACTCTTGTCGGTATTATTCATCTGATTTTTCTAAAATTCATAGACTTCATAATTTTGCACCTCCAGCTGCGCGCTCTGTCATAAAAAATTAAATTTATGTCAAAACAAATTAAAAATTCATTAAGTTAATGAAGAATTAGCGCGCTATTTGAACTTTGTTTTGCATAGATATTTGAACGATAAGCGGATTTAACGAGCCTTAATTAAAATGGCATATTGATATATGGGTTGTTTATTTAAATTGTGCTTTGATTGAGCAGAAACTCGTTCCAATGCATAAATAAAAGTTTTTTTTTTTTTACTAAAATACAATATTTTTAGACAAAACTAGCTACATCTTGTATTGTGCCTCATAAGTTATATAAAAAGTGTCTAAAGGGGAATATATTGATATGGTTGATGTAAAATTTATGACACGACTCACGGCTGGAATGCCAGGTAACGAATGTGAACAAGGAAACGACTTGAGCATATATTAGCTTGCTAGATTATGATTAAGGTTTTTTTTTTTTTGGAGATATTGCAGCTTACCACATACGAGAGCGATTGCATAGGCGAGCACCAGTGTGAATGGCTTCAGCTGTGTGATTTTTATAACTACATCAATAGAACTTTGATCGAAAATTCCTCTATATGGCATTAGTTTTAGACTATCTAGTTCGGTGTAGTTATTAAAACTTACGAAGCTTATGGTTATAGCTCAACCATATCTTATCGAAACGAAGTTGTTTTGATCAAATGGATCATATATGGATTTTTATGTAGGCCTGTGTAATATATTTTAATATACGATATTTCGAAAAAAAAAAATAAGTATCGATATATTTCAAAATGTGTTTTGGAAGGAAAAGATTAAATTTTCAATTATATAGCTTTATATATTCGGCAAAATTTGGTGTCTCTAAAATAAATATACGAAGTTGACAAAATTCGACAATTTCGACTTAAATAACCACATATGTCTTGAATGTTAGACCTGATACGACGATTTGGTGTATATATTCGTGTTTAGCGACCTTCAATTAGAAAGATTATAACGATGTTTTCCAGGATGGGGTGTACGTCGTTCGATTTCTAGGATCTTCTCTCGAGATATCATTATAAAAACATTTCTTTCACATAGTTATTTTCTTTTATTTAGTTCGTTTTTGTGCTTAACAATATTTTTAAACTTAAGTCCTTTCACACCTACACATTAGTATTCAATAATTTTTATTCTTAATGTGTATTTTGGAGAAAAACGCAATTATCATTGCAATTATTTGTACGATTGTAAACGTTGCAAAGTGCGTATGTCTAAAGGTTCGATCTGACGTGGTATGAATCTGGATGTGAAGTCCTATTATAGGTCTCTCAGCCACCAATATTGTGAAAAGAAGTTTGAAGTATGTTAATAGGTTTGATTCAACGCGGTGTCAAAATTTGTCTGAAGTCCTATTGAAAATCTCTCAGGCACCAATATTTCAAAGTGTTTTTGGTATTCTCTCAAAATGACTGTTGTGGCATAAGCCACACATTACCAACTGAACTGTACCAGGGCCCTTCACCAAGCAGTAAAGCTTTACTTATGTTATCTTTCGTATTAGCCAACTCACTAGATTGACAATCGAATATTACCTAGATGGCGCATTGACTTAAGTTCAATTAAAATTTACTTTCCGAAAAGCAAATGTTTTGGTATATAATGAAACGTTTTTGAAACGTTTTTGAAACGATGCATTGAAAACATATTGTTTGAAAAATTGTTCATTTTCTGTGTGAAACATCACTTGTAAGACTCTGCCCTATTTTCCTTTGGGTGTCCACTAACTACCATTTTACTTGCAGTATGCATTTTTAAATGTAACATTTTTGTTTTTTTTTTAAATTTCACCATCGAAGTGTTGCAAATTTTTGCATGACTTAACACAAATGATAAACAACAAAGTTTGTCATAGTCGTCGACGAATAATTTAACAAACACACAGACTAAAGAAAAAAAAAAAAAAGAAAAATGAATAAATAAAAAGTTGACAAATAAAAGAAAAATTGGCAAATATTGAAACAGTGTCAGAATGAGAGACGGTTCGGTTGCGGAGGAGAAGAGCATAGTTTGATACTCCTGGCAAAAGCATTGAGGACGAAAACCAAAAAGCAATTGAAACGCTTGCAGAAAATTGCATAAATGTCAAAATGAAATTGAATAGATTTTTGCACAAATATGTGCATAAAATATACTATGTAAAACGATATGATAACAAAGTTGTCCAAAAGAACATGAAAAAATGTCTGGAAAAAAAAAACAAAATGATAAAAAAGTGGAAAATTCAAATAGAACAAATGGAGCAAGTCAACAGACACAAACGCACTTAAATATGAATACACACACGCAGATACGCAAATATTGAAACGAAAGCGGTAGACGAGGCTAAAGCTAAGCAGACGTAGAAGCGACAAAATGACAGTGTGACAAATAAAGAGACAGACAGGCGCATAGATACGTCCTTACAAAGGAGTATTGTATTGCGAGTATTATTTGACAAAAAGTATGAAATTCTACTTCTTTTCAGTATAAATGTTACTTCTCTATTGAGCTTAAGACAACTCGCATCTAAAATACATTTCAAAAGAGTTCGATTTTATCCAGCATATACTTTTTAAAAGAGAAGCAAATAAAGCTTAGATATGTAAAATGCTGAGAGAGAAAGACAGATTATAGAGATAGTAAAGTTCATTCCGACCGGAGTCCACATTACTTTATGCTACATTGTTACAGCGTGGAAATGTGAAATTTAAATGAAATTATATTGGAATAACTCTATGTGATTCAATTCAAATCCACTCTACTCAAATCGACCGTACTCGAATGAAGTCATCACAACTTGACTCATGTCGCCTCAGAAGACCTCCACTGAACTTAAGTCGACCATAATCGAATCAAGTGAATTCTACCTAAATCGAATCTACTCTATAAATGTCGACATAATTCGACTCAGCTCTTCTTGATTTAAGTCAACCATACATATCGCTAGTCGACTCTACATGACTCAGGTCGACCCTACTTGGCTCAATGTAGCTTCACATTTCTCGACTGAAGTCATCATAACTTGACTCAAGTTGCTTCAGCCAATATTTGAATCAAAACGACTATTCCCAACTTAAGTAGATAATATTTGACTCAAGTATAATCTACCCGGCTCAAGTCGACTTCACTCCACTCTAGAAGACCACCAAAATCAACTCTACTCGCATGTAATCGATCCAAGTCGGCTCAATATCGCTCTATGCTACTCCACTGAAGTAGAATTTTCTTGATTTAAGTTGACTTTGCACAATCGAAATCGGTTCCGCACGTCTTAATTCGTAATGACTTAATTTTAAGCTGGCTGAAGTTGAGTCGTCTCCACTCTACATCACTCAAGTTGTTTTCATTTGACATTAATCAAAATGATTAGTTCCATCCATCACACATCTGTTATGAAAGCTCCATTTCTTAAACTCCTAAGTCCTCTTCAACTCATCCTTAACTGAAGCATTTCTATTTAATTCTTTCTTAGTTCATATATCAAAATTAAAGCAAAAACACATTTACGATATAAAGTCCTGCAGTTGCAACTGTGAAGACAAAGGTAATAGGTTAAGCAAATATTTTAAGAAAAGCCAAAATATTATTTAGCACTAAAGGAATGTCATGTAGAAATGTCAGAGGAAATAGTGAAAGCCAATAAAAAATTTTAATGGCATAGAGGAGGATATATAAAAAGTTCCTTGAAGGAAGCTTAAATACCGCCTGCTTAGCTGTCACTACTGCTACCGCATAAGTAGTCGAATCAGCATTTAAAAAATGGGTCAACTGGGCGTTAAATGACAGATACATTCACAAACCAAAATGCAACACTAAAAAGGACAAACTCACAATTTTTCTTCCACACAAAAACCAACAATAAGTAAATCAACATAAGCTAAGAGCTCCGAAGAAAAAAAGACGCCATAAAGTAGGCTAATAAAATTCAACAGACCACTGGCTGCTGCAGCAAAAACAAAAATTTTATTGCTGCATCCATGGCCATTACCAAAATAAATCAAAAAATTATAAGAAAAAAAAAAACATTTGCCCGACTTTTCTGCATGTCAGTCACTCTCAATGTTACAAAGGAACAGCTGCATGGAGACTTCCGAAACGCGTCAAGTGTCTTTACCAATTCTTAGTTTTGCATTGCTGCACAAATGGTAAGGTTTCTTCCCAAGAATATATTTTTTTTTTCTTTTGACTTTTGAACTCTTAGAGATATTTAGTTCTCTCAGCTGCATATTGGCGAACTTTTATCGAGACATCATGAACTTCGACAGCATGCCAATGGTAAATTTTTGCTGCCTAAACATTCGGGCCAAAAATGGCAATCTGTTTTTTTTTTTTTTTTTTTGTGCGTAACTTATTTAAAAGTAGTTTATTTTCTTTAGAAGCGCGTTAAGTGACAGTTTTTTTATATGCATGTGGTAGAGTGCAGTTGATTGTGAATCGAAGGAAAAATTGAGAGTAAATTAACTTATGTGAAAACTCTTTCAACTCTGCGAATTTCAGTCTTAGGCAAAGTTTTTTGGGAACAACATTTTAAGTTTAAGTAATTATTCGTTGCCTTACTTGTAGTAATTGCTGTATTTTAGAGTGTAATTTTCCTTGAAATTGCAGTAGTACATCTGAAGTAGACATGAAATTCGAAGTAATTTGAAATTTTATGACTCGGGACTGCGCCGAATTAAAACTATGCGAGGTAACTGACGAGCAAAAAAAAAAAGGCTTATCCAAAGGAATTTTTCCTTTTCTAAACCCATTTTGCTATTGACAATTGCGGTGTCAAAGAGACTCAAAGTAGGCAATGTCATATTGACTGTGTTACCTAAAAATAGTTAATCACCAAACAAACATGGTGGGGCCCCTTTATGTCCAAGAACCAGGGCTCTTTTTAACTGCCATAACACGACATAGTTATTTGCATGATTTTTTTTTTTCGTTGGAAAAGTTTTGAAAAGAGGTAGTCCAATATGTAATTTTTAGTAGTAGGCGAAGTCACGCCTATAAGTGGAAAATACGTTTCCACAGCTAAACAAATAGACGTATTTTGATGAGATTTGGATTGGAGACGGACCGAACCCTAAGAAAGGGAACTAATAATTCCTGGTCCGTGGGTGTGGTACTGCTTCTAACGAAAAAACGACCAATTTTGATGAAATTCGGTATGAAGGTAAATTGAACCCAAAAAAAAATTGGATTGGACAAATAATACTATTTTTATTTTTGGGTCCGATGAAATTTAATCAGCTAAAAAGGTACTGTACTGTTTTGTATTGTCAATATAATGTTTGTATTTTGTTCGGCAACTTTTGCTAACTAGTTGAATTGCTTGAAGCAGTGTGAAGATGTTGCCAAAATTACCCAAAAAATGTTCTTAAAATAAAATAGAAAATCACAAACAAATTAGAGCCGATAATTTGATAAAACATTAAAGCAGATTTCTCAATAAGCAATTGTTATATCTAAAATTATTTCAAACAAAAGAATAATAACGAACGTAGAGCTATGTATATAATAAAGCATGCATAGTATATAAAGCAAAATAAATGAAATAAAAATAACAATCTTTCTATTTTCTGTAAGATTTTACAGTTAAACTTGTGCATGACGACACAGGAATACAAATTTCTTTAAAATATGCCAACATACATACGTTTTGAGATCCAACATGAACAATTTCTCAAATATTTTTTCATTTCTTTAATATTCATGCCACAAATGCAACTCATAATTAATGCTACATACATTGGATGAATAGATGGATGGTTAGATGCTTGCATGCCACCTGAAAGTATTTCAAAATCCATCGAATGCAAGTAGAAACAAAAGCAACATACAAAACTAACAAAAACTACAATAAACAATACCAGCAACAACAACAACAATAACCATAACAGAAAAAAGTATTTCCAAAAGTATGCAACAATTAAACGCAGCATGCAACGCATTGCATTTCAAGTAACCAAAACAAAAATCAACAAAATTCAACTAAATAAAACGACCATCCCAATGGGGTACCCTCTGTGAGTTGCACCAACAACAACAACAAACTGTAGGTAACTATATTAAAAGCATTTTTGTTGTAATATTATGCAGCTCACATACAGTTATGCCGGGCACTGCAACTTCTCAGTGTGGAACGTTGGTTACCACTATAGGAACGTTAACGATTTTATCATAAATCCGAAAATACTCGTAAAAATGTATAAAATTTGTACACCAAAAAAATATGGAAAAATATAATATCCTTGAGGACTCTTTAACAACGAGTACTTGAACTCATATTTATTTGAAAAAAATTAATGTTTCCAATAATATTGGACGAATTAATTTTAAAACAAATAAATAATTGACAGCATCAATTAAGTATTTTTTCATGACCTATACTGCCGTACTCAGCGAAAAGGGCGTACCTCAAAAAAAAAAAAAATATCTGAGATTCTTATGGCATGAGATAGCTTAAAAAATAACTCGTCTCTCTCCATCTCAATTTTACAGGTACTTGAACAAATTGACATAAACAACACATCAATTATCTTGAAACGAATTTTTTTGCGATACGCTCTTTTCGCTTAGTACGGCAGTATAGTTCAAGCAAAAATAAGATAATAATTAATTTATTTACTTATAAAAATGTTCCTCAAAATGTGTTTTTGTTATAACTTATTTTGTTATTTTTCTATCAAGCTTAAGAATGTATGCTTTCAAATCGAAATTCCCGAGATAACTTTGGAAAATATGAATTTTTTATTGAAGCATTATAGTCCAAGAGTCGGCTGTAGAAAATGCGAGTGTATAAGATTACAGTATGGGATGCATGCCAAATGATGGAGCTCGACGAGCCTAAATAGAATATCTAGGATTGCCTTGCCAAAGCCTGTCCCGATGACCGAACATTCCCGAATTTTAGCCAATTTTGTTGTTCTAATTAAAACTGAAGTACATAACAGCTCGAAATGTATGCTAAATGATAGAACTCGAAGAGACTTATATATAATACATAGGATTGCATTGTTGAATCCTCTCCCAAACATGGGTCTTCACAGGTTTTTTGGGTTAATTTTCATTAAGGAAAATAACAGGTTGAAATTCGTGCCAAATGATAAATATCGAAGAGCCTAAAGAGAATATAAAGGGTTGCCTTGTCGAAACCTGTCCCAAACATGGATTGTCACTCATTTAAGAAAAGTTGACCCCAAAAACGGGTGTCAACTAATGTTTAGAACATGTCTATCATTTGGCACAAATTTTAAGCTGTTATCTTCATTAATGAAAATTGACCTAAAAAACCGGTGAAAACCCATGTTTGGGACAGGATTCAACAATGCAATCTCGTGTATTATATGAATGCCTCTTCGAGTTCTATCATTTGGCATACATTTCGAGCTGTTATCTACTTCAGTTTTAATTAGAACAACAAAATTGGCTAAAATTCGGGCATTTTCGGCCATCGGGACAGGTTTTGGCAAGGCAACCCCAGGTATTCTATTTAGGCTCATTGAGCTCTATCATTTGGCATACATCTCATCTTCACTCGACTTTTCTACAGCCGGCTCTTCGCCTATTAGATGTTGTATTACGTATATTGGAGTGGATAGCATGAGTAGTATATTAAGGACTGGGTAAAATAAAAACTTAACAAAAAGGGTATATGAGGTATATCACTGGAGGTATTTCAAACTATTTTCAAAACTAAGTAAGCAAGTCAGAGGAAAAGCTTCGTTTTATCATAAACTCAAATCGCAAAAAACTCTCGTTACTTTACAAAAGATGAAAAGGAAGCTAAATGAAACTGCTACCTCAATTATATGGAATTTCGCTATGTGTAGAAACCAAAAACAAAAATTTAAAAAAGGAACACCAACAAAATTCATGTAACTTAACATTCAGTGTGCGTACACACAACAGCTCAGACAATGGCTATGCCGACGATGAATGTGGGTTTATGAAGGCGTTTTTATGACCATTTTCAAAATCTACAGGTAGGTAAAATTATGTAAATATTGATTTTATGAAAATTTCTTGTCAACTTTTGTTGCACCAACACTCACAGCAACAACACCAACACCAACAACAACAGGGACAGCAGTAAAAGGCGCACATTTAATTTAAATTAATTAAGAAAAACTAAAACGTTTACGCGACAACGACCATGTCAGTCGTCGTCAATTTAAAGAAGCTCAAAATTTATGTGGAATTTAAATGTAAAATTTGGAAATTTCATGTTGCTTTACGCTTCAGATACTGTTTTTGATATCTGTTGGCCTCGTTTGTTCATCACAATTTTTAATTTATTTTCTGTTTCTTTTTTCTTTTGGGCTTCAAAAAAGAAAAAAAAATGTTTTTGTATTTTTAATGTGGTTACTTAAAATAAGAAAAAAAATAAAAAACACCAACTTTTAAAAAGTCATAAATTAAAAATGCAAAAATTTTAAGAATTCCTATATGGTAGCGCTGTCATGTTAAATCCTTTCTCTGTTGTTTTTCTTCTCATTGTTGTTATTGTTGGCATCTCACATTTGGTCACGCCCTCGACAATCAGCTATTTGTTATTTGTTGCATTGCTCCGTAGTGATCCCCCACCAGAATTTATAACGTATTTGTGCAGTTTTTTTCTGCAGTCAGTTCGTATAGGGTTGCCACAGACGCCATTTAATTAATGCGTGTTTCTGTCAAAATAAATAAAGCACACAGCATTTTGGACATTTTAATTTTATTAGCATTAAATTTGTTTTTGTATTCGTTGCATTTTGTTGGGGCAACCTAATAGGGGCGACAGGAATTTTGTATCGAAAACTTAAGTTGCTGATATTTCACATTGATTGTCCCAATGAATGATAAATTTTCGTACTCTATGGGGTTTAAATTTGACAGTGCAACAGCGAATTTTTCTTAATTGATTTTATGCGAAGTTGGTGAATTTATGATCAAAAATTTAAATTTTAAAAGGCGAGTTTATTGATTACCAAATCTGAGAGCTAATGAGGTTTTTTTATTGAAATATTGGCATTTCACTTATGAAAATTCGGTTGAAAATTGAAATTCATACTTCATCGAAAAACTGTACATCTGAATCAAATCTTATGCACATTTACAAAGGGAGAGATAAAAATATTTTATTATATACATACATTAACATATATTAAATTCAGATAATAACATTTATTTTCAAAAAAATCTGAAGTTTCACTCTACCTTTATGTATGATCATACCTTAAGTTATTGACAATTAGTCGGCTCGAATATTAGAGTTACTGGGACTATTGTAATATGGCTTACATTAAAGCTTTAGCTTAAAGCTAAAATCACTATACCTATTTGTTAGAAAATTTCAGTTTTTTTGGAAGTTTGAATCGAAGAAAGGTGGCTGAAATTATGATTTTTCGGGAAAGAAGTTATTATCGAATCCTTTAGCATTAACCCTTTTTTGAACTATTTAATCAGATTAACTGATAAGTATACTGTAGGTAGGGCAGAACTTACGTGTAACAAACTTTAAGTTCTATCAAAAGACTCCCTAAAAAAGTACACGAACACTTGAACCATATTTCTTCTATGTATTTGTATATTTACCATTCAAAACAAATGAATAATGATCCTTAAGAAAAATTCTATACCGAAGCATAGAGACAAAACCAGCTAATTAATGAATTTTTTTAACAAAAAGCAGACGAACGTTGTAAAGAAAGCATATTGTTGTTTCATTTCATTATAGAAATGAATCTAATTTATTGTCCATTATTTTTGCTTAAGATAAATGACAATGAACGGCAACACATACAACCAAAGGAATAAATTAGTACAAAAGTGGCTGTAATTGCGTGTTAGTAACAATATTTTCTATTTAATTTGTTTGAAAAAACAAACGGTCTTATTAATTTTACGTAAATTGCTGCTCTTATAGTGCAAATATATAATAAAGTTGATACAGGGTGATCACTGAAAAATTTAAGGAAATATATAATAAAGTTGATACAGGGTGATCACTGAAAAATTTAAGGATTTTTCATAGTCTATAGATCATATCTTACAGCAACGAGTAAAATTCATTGAATTGTCTGTTTCAGTTAAATATCAATTATTTAACCTCAGAGGAAATACAGGCAACATTTGAATATCTATGAATATACCGAAACCCATTTGGGTTCATCAACAAACAGCTGCAGTTTTTCAAGTACTGAGAATACCAGGGAATAACACCAGCACCATTTCGTCCTCAGAAATTCATTGTTTGGTGCAATGTTATAGTCGAAAGAGTTATCGAACTATATTTCTAAAAAAATGAGGAAAGTCAGCCAAAAGTAATTAACGAAGCTCTGTATAACAGAGATGTACACAAAAATCCGCTTCGGGAGCTAGTTACAACAACAACTGTTTGGGTGACAAAACTCAAATATATTTCGCAAAGTTACACAAACAAAAAGCATACCGCAATTGAGTACCGAAAGTGTTTACTTCGAGTAGTGAAATGAGCTGAACGAGCCGACATCTTGGAGACAAAAATTACACAAACAAAAAGCATGCGGTGATTGCGAATCGAAGTTGTTTAATTTGAGTAAATGCCTGGAAGACAAATTATCGGATCGGAATTAATTTATTTATCTATCCGCCCTCATTGCCCGCACCGTTATTCGACGCACAAGCAAGAAAAAAAAAATTCGCAGAATTTCAACGCTATCGAGGCACGGCGTTGACTTGAATTCAAATGAAAACAAAAACAAAACATAAAGGCAAACGGCGCCGCATTGGCGAATATAGCAATTGTTTTTGTTTGTAGTGCAATTTGAGGTTTTTTTTTTTGTGCTGTTGAAGAATTTGGAAATGACAGTAAAAAAACTTTAAAATTTTGTTTGTTGTTGCTTGATGTTGTTGCTTAGCCCTTTTGTGAGAATTCCATGCCCACTACTGATCTATGTTATTGGTCGAAGATAATAAGATGGTATAGTTCCAACAGAATACAGTTATTACGCACACTGCCAAGGCGAGAAGAAGCGAACATTTTTTCTCCAAGCTTGCCTGATAGACTTATTTTTGTGGTATAGCATAAAAGAATTGGTTTACGTTAGTAAGCTTCAAACAATACCAGAACTTAAAAAGAACATCTGACGTTTAAGTGTTGAGACCTAAAGAAGGAATGTGATGAAAAATGCTTTGGAAAGCGCCTGTATTTGTGAGTAGGAAAATGCTGGTCAGATAATAATAAACAACTAGGAAAAACATGTGTTTGTGAAAGCTATTTTCGTTTTATATCATTCAGTCTCTCAGTAACCACCCTATGCAAGTTACCATACCAAGTTTCAAAATTAATGTTCAGTACAAGTAAAAGCAATATTTTGTATTCATATGCTGGCCTAGTTTCTTTTTTTCTGTTTTGCCTTTCCATCGCCGTTACAAGCAAACAATTTTGTAAAATATTGCAATTAAAAATTGTTTGCATGCAAATTAGCTGAAAATTAACAACCTCAACGTAGTGGGTGGTGGTGCTGGAGCTCAAGCTTAAAATTACACTAGGGGTTTAGGGTTGGGTGTGTGCTGTAAGTGGACTATGCTGACGCTACGAGTGCGAATGTTTTATGAGCCAAAAGGCTGTCATAAACATCAATGGTGAAAAAAAACAGCAGCCAGGCGCATTGGGTCACTTGAAACTAAGCCAAAGTACTACTGCGCTCTTCTTTAGTTCAAAACCGACTGGACCGTGTTACGTTTTATAAGCGCAGAGTTGTTGTTTAATTTTAACGCTGCTTCAAAGTCGTTAATTGCAAAGAATCATCTCCTCTTGTCTTGTGTTAGAAATTTTAAAATATGAATATTTTCTAAAATTATCAGTGACACCATTTACCATCGCACACCCCCAGTAGGCAAACGAACTGCGGCCGCTTGTTTGTTGTTAGCAGCTGTTGCAATTTATGCCATGTAGTGCAGTAATTAAAGCGTTACTACAACCACACCAAATGAGCGCGTGGCACATGTGGTATTTGGTAACAAAGCAGACACTCACACACCAGAAAACAAACGCCCTCCTAACTACAAGAAGGAAAGGTCCTTTTAAAAGCTAAACCCAATGGCGACACTGTACATTGTAGCCTTAGCGCTGACGTCATTTTGTAGTCAAATTTTGATCTCACAGTCATTAGTTATTTAAATTATTTTATTTTTCTTATTTTTTTTTACTTTACCGGTATTTTTTTCTATTTTTTTCATTTTGCACTTATTTCTGTATTTTATTTTCGTTAAAGCTTTCTTGAGTTCAAAAGGGCGCGTACAACAAAAACAACAAGAACAGCAAACGCGCGCGCACTCAACAACAATTTAATTAGCCACGCTTGCAAATTGCTGTTTTATTTCAAACTTTTTTGCTGTGGGTGTTTTCTTCGTATTTTGTACGATGGCAGTGTTGCCGCTGCTGCTGTTGCGGCGCTGTGTGAATTAATAAATTATTAATTTGCCACGCAATGTGCTAAAACAACTGATGATGGCTTTGGATGTTGTTGTTGTTGTTAGAAGGTGTGTGTGTGTGTGTGCGTCTACACTCTGTAAAAATTGGGGGCGTGGGTAGGGAGGTGTTGATGCTCTCTTTTCTTTCAGTTACCGTGTAGTTTTAGGTTGTGTTTAAGTGTTGAGAAAAAAAGCTTAATTAATTGCAATTTAATTAAGTCTAATAAAATTATCTGTTTCCTGTTAATTTATATGAAAATTATGTGTGAAACAGGAACTATGGTCACTGTGTAGTAAATTAGCCCAAAAGTAAGAATAAAAATTAATCTAAGTTACTACACTCAGGAAATAAATTTGGTAAATGTTACCAAATTTTTACCAAACCTCAGGTTAGAATTTTCTAACCTGGTGGCTCATGTTTTTGAGTCAAACTAACCTGGGAATCAGGTTAACCACAAAATTTTCTCAAAAAACGAAACCGATTTTTTTTTTTTTTTGTTTTTTTTTTTATCGCATGCCACTCCCCTTATTACTTTGCTTATTAATTAGAACTTAATTTATTTATGTTGCATTTTAAAAACTTCAAAGGGAATTCAAATTTTTATTTGTCACCGACGAGATTCGAACCTACATAGGTCTCCTACGTTATGTCACTGTTCAGAAGAGCGCATATCTTAAACAACTGAACTACTCTTAGTAATACATTGCGTGAAACTAAAATCATATAAGTACTGCGCATGTAACAACACAGAATGCCTAGGTTCGAACCCCACTGGATGCAAGAAAGAAATGTTTTCTTTAATTAAACATAATTCCATAGAACAATTTATCAGATTAATGTGTTACCTGACGCAGGTTAGACATTTTTTTCTGAGTGTACGTAGGTCCCAACTCTTTGTTACAAATGAACTCTGCATACCTTTTTTAAGAGTGGCGTCGCTAATGGGTTAACAGTTCGCTTTGGTAACACTGTTACGGGGCTTGCAGAAATTGGCGCATGAATTGGTAAGTAAGAACAGAGATACCGGCTTTGAGAAGCAATTTTCGGTCACAAATTAAGTATCATATATTTTTAGAACCATTTTGAAAGAAATTAAGTTGTCTCCCTCAAAAATGAATCATATAACTCAGATACTCGTAAATCTTATAAGAAACTATTGGTGAAAAAATCGCTTTAAAAAAATTGTATTTTTCTAATACAATTCGATTATGAAACACTTCATTTACGATTAAATGTTCTTTGAAGTGAGTTACTTTTTGAGCAATGTCAGATATTAAACACAACTGTTGACAACAACATTCGCTTCGAAAAATATTTCTCCCACCAGATTGTTTGCATCTTTAATGCCACTAACCAATTGCAGCGCGTAGACGACATCCCCCCCTGCTCCTCCTCCATGTGAAACCATACTTTACTTAGACAAAAACTTTTGTGTCTGGAAGACATAAAAAATAATTCTTGACAACTAAAGTTCAAAACTTTTTACGCCTTAGCATTAAAAACTCAGTGAAACATTGGCGGCGTCTGTAATATTACAACATACTTTCGAAAAAAACAAAAACAAAAACAACAATTTTGTGCTTAATGATGCTGTAACGGTATACAATGTAATAATAACAACAGCAGCAGTAGCAACAACAACAGCAACAATGGCAACAATACAGGAACGTACTGTAATTGTCTTATAAAATCCTTCAGAATCATCGTGTCGTTGTCGGCTTTCTGCTGTCTTATTTCTAAACAGATTGCTAGGAGTCTTGATTTTTTTTTTTTATTATTTTCAGTTATTATTTTTGTTTTTTTTTATACAGTGTAAAACAGTAATCATCATAATTTTCCGTAAAAGTTTCCAGCCAATGTGCCTGACAATCAAAAATATATTATATGCCCATATAGGGTAAGTGGAAATAAAGTTATGCCGCCATTGGCAAAATAGGATGTAGGCAAGACTTTTTGAAATGAATTTACCAAGTGTTGGTATTTTTGATCGAAGTTTTTAAAAAAGTAGCTTTATACGAGAGTAAGCTTTGTCACTAAATATTACTGCAACATATCATTTCATTAATTTGGCTTTAAATAATTTTGTTTTAAGCCTTAAAATAAATGGTTTTTGGAATGTTTTTATTGCTCAAACGCAAAAATGTTTTTCGAAATTCCAATTAATTCTTTCGTGTCAACAAATTTTATTACATTATTTTTGAAAAATTAATGAACCATCTACTTTTCAAGTGAATAGTGGCTTTGTCATTGTGTACAAAGTTTCATTAGATTCCTTAAGAATGATAGCTTAATGCATGATACCTTAAAGTTTTTACTTTAAGGGGTGATCGTGATGTGATTTTTTTTTTTTTTTTTTGCAAGTCTTCAAAAAGTTCGCTTTTTAATATTTTTTCTCTGTTCTCTTATTTCACCGAGAGAAAAATTATGTGAATATCAAAACTCTTTTTATTTTTTTTCTTGATTCAGACAAGAATATCGAACGGTGTTTTTCCTGCCAATTCTACACATGAGCTTATGATTCGACTTCCAATAAATTTTATAATGTGTTAAAAATTTCGTTGGGATCATTTGTTATTTTTCCTTCCAAAAACTTTTCGCGAAAACAACTTCTTTTGAATCTCATAATTAAGGACCCCCCCCCCTATTGAAAGATTTCATACTTAGTTTTCATACTAAAACTTCGGATTGTAAACTTGACACTTTATATATTTTTATATTATACTACATTAAAAATATAACTAGTTATTAATTAACTTAAAAATTTTACTTTTATGGGATGTCACGTCCACTTATTAAAGACTGCCTTCTCTTGCTTCAGCGATAGCAAATGTATGCAGTAAAATCCCCTAATCCTAACATCGGTGGTGCCAAAACTTTTGTCCGTGTAACAAGATGTACTTCCAGGGAAAGAAAGCCATAATTTTTCACATTGATCATGTGTCGTCAGAGGCGTCAATTGGGTAGAGCTGGGGAGGACACTGGCCGCCCAAAGAACCAGATTTTATTATTAATAACATCGACTCAATTCAAAATATCATCGATTCTATATGTTATTTAAACTCTAGCCCTTTTTTCCCCCCAAACTTTTGGTGAAATTACGCTACTGTATGTCGTAAATGAAGATGTTTTGGAGCGGGGCAATTTTGCAACTGTAGTTGTAAAAATGTCGTTGCTGGTTTCCATATGCAAATAAAATAAGACGATACAACCCTGGACTTTATGGTTATTGAGTGTTTTATTCGATTTTCTATTTTAATAAGAACATCTTTTAGAGAATGAGTGACAAGAAAAATTTTGTAAACACCAAATTTTTGCTGAGAGAATCGCATAAAGAAAGAGGGTGACAAAAAAAGTTTCTAAGCAACAAATTTTTAATGAGAGATTTGTATGACACATGTCATAATTTCTTCAATATATGACTTATGATTAATGAACCTATGGCACCATGTGAATACCTTAATTGAAAAATTTATGCAATCTGAATCACAAAAATTTGCTTAGAAAAAATTTTAGCAATAGTAAATTTCACAGCGTGCATTTGTAGCTTGACGACTTGTCTCGTGTTGTATTATTGTACATTACGAATATAACTGAAGTTTTTGTTAGGAACATTACGCCTCTAATGATTTTAATTCCAAAAATTATTCCACATACATACAAAATAATGCTTTTTGTATTGGGTATTTGAAACCTTGCATTTGTAGGAGGTACCATAGGTAAGGTGAGAAAGGTAATCATTTTAAGGCCTCATTCACTTAGACCAAATAACAGTCCCTTGAGAGCGCACAGGATATTTAATTAACCCTCAGGTATAACTAGCCAGATTTCGTAATGAAACTGAGAAGCTAACCTCTGCTAAAATGCCTAAGGTCAGCTAGTCATAACAATGAATGCCTTATCTTTCCGAAAATACTTCCACATGATTAAAAAAAAAATCCCTCACTTCGTGTTAGAATCCCATATTTCGAATTTTGCAGCATTTTACCCTATTTTTTTTTTTTTTTATTTTCTCTTACATTATTTTGATTGCTGTTATTTCTGTGAGTTTGTTTCCCGTCCGATTTTTTTTTTCTAGAACATTACGAGTATTTCATTGAGTTTTCAAATGTTTCAACAACAATACAAAAAATTCCTCCTCAATCATCATTTGAGCAGCAGCAGCAGCAAGCAACTTCATCGACAAATTCTATGTTTCCTGAGCTTTCATCAAAGAATACCATTGTTGTTACTATGTATTTTATTTTGCCATCCTTCTTGTTGTTGTTGTTGTTGTTGTATTTGTATAAGGTCCATTGTTTTCTATTATTTATGGACGCGATTGATTTTGGCAGTTATATTCGTTAAATTTAAATCGATACGATTTTGTTACATTTTTAAATAACTATAGAGTGAGTGTAGAGCGCATTGAATTTCATATTAGATTGAATGGTATAACCTTTATTTGTAGGAAGGTTTCCTTTATACTCTATATTTAGTATTCTTATAACCTACATCTTTCGTTGCTTTACTTTTGGATTTTTTTCTTTTCTTGTATTGCTCTTTTCGTTTCGATATTTGGTTCATTCAAACCGTTCAATTTATTGTATCTGTGGAGTCATTAATTATTTATTTCGAATTTCAACAATAATTCGTAACGCTACGTTGCTTTAGCCATAGCTATTGGTGTTGTTCATTTTGTATAATATATATATATAGGGTGTTTCAATTGGTGGTTACAATTTCAATCTGGCGTTATTTTCTAATTAGAAAATAAAAAGATGTTATTTAACATCTGGTATTATTAGGTACTAACATTTTAATTATGGAACGGTATTAAACCGAAAAATACATTTAATATTGATAATAATTGATAATATATTCTATGTCTAATAATAATATATCAACATCATATCAAAATAGTCCACCTAACAATAAAATCCAATGCTTTTTATTTCACATTTAAATTATAGCCACCAACTGAAGCACCCTGTATATACTTTTACGATATTTCTGCTTCAATCCATACTGTTGAATTTGTTGTCATTGCTATTGTTGTTGTTCACATAAATTTAGAAAATTGTTAAATCAATTTATTTCTGTTTAGCCACACACGATGATTTTGTTGCCTTTTGGCCAACTAAACTTTATTGGTATTAAATAAAAATTTTAAGAAAACTGGTATTTTGTTTAAATATTTTTATTGATTTTTTGTAAGCTATGAATGTATATTTTACCATGCATAAAATTCTTTTGTTTAGAGGTGTTAAGTTTGTCATTAGTTATTGATTTGTGTGTGCTGCTCTCACCGGAAATACGCCGCTAAAGGCGGAACTTCTATATAATTAGAAAGAACTTCTACATTATTTCTTTTTTAATAAGAACTATTTGCTGTCTTTACAGTTATTTCAAAGGTACAGATTATTAACCTGACCTTTATACTCTAGATTATTGAAAGGTGATCTTAAAATATTCAAAAATTGGCAAATGTTTCAAATGTTTAATTTCTTCAAAAAACAATCAATTAGTGAAAATCGTATGTCCAAGTCTTTAATTAAATTACTCAACAAGATTCAAATCATCATTCAAACAAACACCAAAAGGGGAATCCCCTAAAGAGACAACAATAAAGTCTCATACAAGGACTTAATTCTTTCAATCTGAGGAAATTTTTCGTTTTTAGCTAACTTTTTACCTCTAGTCAATTTGCTTAAAATTCTATTTAAATATATGAGGCGCCCAGTTGCAAAACCGGCCAAGTCCCTTTTTCATACTTTGGAAAAACAACGAAAAACGTTTACATTAATCTATTTTCATTGAAAAATTAAAATGCATTTCCCACATAATAGCTTATAAAATTTCTTACTCATAGCACGTCAGATCACATTTTTCGAGTTTTATTTGCCTATGATTTTGAGAAAACAATTTCGGACTTGGCCGCTTATGATACCAATGTAATGGGTTTTGACATAGTAATTATCAAATTTTGTTTGAAAAAAAGTGGACTTGGCCGGTTTTGATACCAAAATACTAAACTTGGCTTTGATTCCAAGGCGTTGGACCGGTTTTGAAAGTAAGTTCATGGACTTCGCCGGTTTTGAAATCCATGCATCAAAATATATATAAAAAATGTAATATTTCCGTCAACAAATTTTTTTTTTTATCTAAAACATATTGGAGAGATAGAGCATGGTCTAAATTTTTATATGAGAATATCTCAAAATTTGAATTTTTTGGACTTGGCCGGCTTTGCAACTGAACGCTTCATATGTTATTCGGAATAATTTATAGATAATATAGATAAAATTCAGGTTTAGATTTTTTTTTTTTTTTACCATAAGAATATAGTCAGAATTACCTCACTTTTCGACGCTGTTAAAGCACAAATTCTGAATTAATTTACCTGAAATAAATAAAAATATATTTGTACATTAAGCTTGAAACAAAATTTTATGCATCATTAGGAAAATATAAAAATATCAACATATGTATAAGGGTTGATCCCAAATGTCAACTGTAGAACTTAAGACAAAACGCCTCTTTAAACTGTTCCATTTGGTGTAATTATAATATAAGCGTTTTGACACCGGAAAAGTTACTTTATTAGGGCTGAAACTTAAAAATAAATACTAAAAACTTTAATTTTTAATAAACACTGAAGAGCAATAATATGTATCTATTATATCTATTATATAAAATTCATTTTTTGTCTGTCTGTCTGTCTGTCTGTCTGTCTGTCTGTCTGTCTGTCTGTCTGTCTGTCTGTCTATCTGTCTGTCTGTCTCTTATGCACGCGGAAACTATCCAGCCGATTTTGATGAAATTTTTACAGTATGTTAGTATCGATCAGGCGGGTGTCATAGGCTATAAAACTTTTATTTAGGGTGCATATTTAGGGTGGCCCTCATACACAAATATTTTCTAAAAAGCGATTTCTCAAAGACAGGCAAATCGATTCTCATGAAATTTACACAGTATGGCTTTTATGTTGAGGGGCTTAGATTGGATGGTAAAAATTTTATTTAGGGTGCATACTTAGGGTGGCCCTCATACAAATATATTTTTAAATATCATTTTCACGAAGACAAATAAATCGATTCACACCGAATTTACACTTCGTATCTCTAATGTTAAGAAGCATAGCTAAGGCCACAAAACTTTTATTTAGGGTGGCCCTGATACACAATTATTTTAAAAATAGCATTTTCTCAAAGACTGCTTAATCGATTCTCTTGGACTTTACACCAAATGGATTTTATATTAAAAGGCAGAGACTAGATTGTAACAATTTTATTTAGGATGCATACTTAGGGTGGCCCTCATATAAAAATATTTTTAAATATCATTTTCACAAAGACAGGTTAGTCGATTTACACCGAATTTACGCCACGTAGCTCTTATGTTAAGAGGCATAGCTAAGGATACAAAACTTTTATTTAGGGTGGCCCTCACACAAAAATATTTTTTAAATATAATTTTCTCGAAGACCGCTAAATCACGTGATTTTTATATTAAGAGGCACTGCTTAAGTTGTAAAAATTTTATTTTGGGTGCATATTAAGGGTGGTTCTCATACAAAAGTATTTTTTAGATAGAATTTTCACGCAGACCGCACATCGAATCTACACCACGGTTGAGGTGAGGCGATGCGCACAGGGTAATGCTAGTAATATATATATTGTATATCTTTACAGAATATTTTTTTACCTCTAAAATTTTTAATCAGCATCCAAAAACTTGGAGTGGTGAGTGTGTTTTTGGAAGCCAATTTTGCTCGTATTTGCTACAGCATGTTTTACAGCACAAGCAAGCATTTCTGTAAAATTTAACCGAAAAATATCGATGTTTAAAAAAGTAGTCAAAATCTCAAGGAGACGAGGTAAGCCTTCATCTTATCCAATCCTCTTGAAATTTTTTACAAAATAATTTTATGTGATGCTTAAAGGAACATTTAAGGGGGACGAAAAATCTCCGCTCTTAAAAGCAGTCGTCAAAACTTGGTGGTATAAAACATCATAAGGAACACCGATTGTTTATATAACTTTTTTTTAAGGATTCAATAAATTGTTACAAAATAAAGAGTTACAAAATACGATCGCCTAAGCAAACTTTTTGTTGGACTTCTAACTTACCGCTTCAAAATAAATTTATTGTTACGAAATAACAATCACTGTTTCAATCACTGTGCCCTCAAATATTGCTTAAACTTTTCATTAGTACGAAGTTGACAAACTACAAAGATTTTATAAAAACAATTCAACTTTTAACCCAAAACTCGACGCCAAATGTAATTATTTACGTCAAGTTATTATTTACATTAATTTTTTTTTCTTTTTCTGACTACACATTCATGGTGGAAAAACAAAAATAAAAGTAATGAAAATAAATTATTGTTGTTTTTTATGAATTTTTCGTAATGTATAAAATTTTTGATGCAGTAAACAAAAAGTTGGCAACAAAAACAAAATTTTGTTACTACTGTCGCCGCATATTATCATCAAAAACTGTTAAATGTTTTTGTTTACTTCACAAAAACAAAATGCAACAGAAACTGCAGCGCGAAGAGAGAAAAAAGAACATAAAACAAATAACATAAAAAAACTTCTAAAAGATAAAAGTGACAATAAGAATTGGAAGGATACAGCAAACAAGAGGGAAAACGGGAAAAAATCTCGAAAGGATGCAACGTAGAATTTTACGCAGCAACCAGGAAGCAAAAGTAACACCAAATAAATCAAGTTTTGTTATTAGTGCTGTTTGAGTTGATGTCCTGAAGAAATTTCGAAAAATTTACATCGGTCATCACAAGGTCGATGAAAATGCAGAATTAAGAAGTTTTTTAAGAGTCTACAGAATATTGCTTTGCTAGGCAATATGAAGCTCTTAACCAACGATTCAAGTACACCTATATATCTTTCTCACCAAGCCTTACTCAGTAGAGCATTACAAGGTGATGTTCTATCCAAAATAAAGTCCAAATAAAACCAAGCTATGACTTAAATAATCTTTCACTAACTACTCTACAAGGAGTTAACTAAACTAGCGCCACAAGAAATTGGAAAAAGAAAACGGGGAATATAAAATTTGAAGAAATATTTATGAGGGAGTTTTTTTATCAAGGAGAGTTGGTGTTTAGCAAACAAGCAAGGAGCCTTAACTAAGTAGCAATAATTGCGAAGCTTTAATACTACAAAACGTGACCCGACGAATTGGTTTAAGTTAAAACTGTCTAGGTAACGATAAGGAGCTATATCCAGTTATAGCCTTATTAAGGTGGTTGAGCAGCGATCCGATCGACTTCGGCGAATTCGTTAAGGTAATCGAAAAAAGTTTTTCCTAGACATCTAAGTTTCGTTCTGGTTAAGGGTCGACAGCTTCAAAGGAATTGCTCGAATAATTCATTCAAGTTTGCATGCGGCAGAAAGAATTGAATGAGATTCCTATTCTTTCAGCATGTTTACCGATTGCCCAGTATCCAGTGCAGGTCGTTATGTTGAACCGACTTCTGCAGAGTAAGTAGGTAGTTCTCAATTCATTATAAGATGGCCAGATCAATATGTCTGTTTAATAGGTTTTTATAAAATTCCACTTTCTTTCGGTTTCACATAGAAAATATGAGAAAGTTCTCTTCTTAACTAAGCTGAGAGGAGTGCGAACACACTAAAGATCAGTTTCATCAGGCCTTGCTAGCTTATCAGCTCTCTTCTCCCTTAATGTTCCTGTGACCTGGAAAAGTCAAATTGAATCCATACCCTAGCTAGTTCCTTCCTGAATTGTATTACTGTTTCGCTTTTATCTGTGAAGACCTCAACGCTTAGATAGCGGCTTAGCTATCGGAGAAAATTGCTATCTTCTCTGAGTTAATCCCGCAGGCCAGCAGATTTCGGGAATGACAAAATTTTTTGTCTGGAAAATGATAACTGAATAAAATATACGCAAATGTTAAGGAATTTCTGAGTATTTTTAAATAGACCTGCAACTATTTTAAGTCCATTACAGAGCCATCGGTGAATATAGCGGTTTCAAAATTTTAATTTAAGCTTAAAGCGCCCACTTTCCACTGAACTCGCTCCGTAGACTGATTAATTTTTAGAAAATGTTATAAATAGAATCCCTTGCAAGGGTTGCAACAAGAAAAGGAAGAGGTTATGGAGCAAATAGAACAACTAGCAGTCCGGTAAGTTAATCAGTAAGGCTGTACAACGAACTGATCGAACATGTTCGAACTTTTGCCAAACGCAACGGGTCAAACTCGAACAACTCGATTCGTTCGACTCAACTAAAGTTCGATTCTATCGTTATCCGTTTCATACGAGTTTCGAGCTAATTGTTTGTTCGAGTTTTGACTGCTCTCCCACCCAATGGAGCATCACAATTGAATTTTTTTAAGATAAGAAAAACAACCACTTTCCAATTGAAAGATTCTTAACAAATCTGATATAATAGAGAAAGCTATCACAGGACATAAGGCAAATAAAGCCGAAATGGGACGTCGTGAGCTTTGCAGCTCACTTGAAGACAAAAGGTTTCTGAACTGAAAAGGATTGATTTGGCGAAAAAAGAAGAGTTTTGATTGGGTTGATTATAAAAACAATCTAAGTGATCTAGTTATTTCTGGCTGCCAGTCTTATACAACATACCTTATAAACTTGCAACTCTTATATGAAAATCTGTTTTCGAAATATTCAAGTTAGAAAAAAAATGCAAGAATAAACGATATATTTCCAGCATTTTAAGATCTCTAATTTTATACCGTGGCAGCAGCAACATGCGGCTTGCGGATGAACTTTTCTGCCAATGTAGCAGCGTTAAACAAACAAAAAAAAGGAATAAGAACTTTGGTGTTTAAATAAAATTTCAGTCAACAAAAATACGAAATAAGAAGAAATGAAGCAAACAAACGCAAAAAAAAAAATTAAGAAAAAAATGCGCATATAAAAATACGAGTTCCTTAAAGATACGGGAAACTGGTAACAACTTAAGAAAGAAAAAAATACTGCAGCAACGTAAAATTTTCTTGGCAGTAAGGAAAAAGTTTTTGGGCGACTGCTTAAAGCTGTGTTTTCCACCTTCACACTACCGACTGCTACCGTTACGTGAAGCTGTAACTATAGCGCATTTATGCCTTAAGCTACTTTCATTTTACTAAGACTATGACGACGCGAACGATATCTGTAAGATACTTTTTGTGTTCTCTTTTTTTCTTTAATGCTAACAGTCAGAACTAAGACACGCAAAAACAAATAAAGAGCATTATAAGTAGTTGCTTTAAATGGAAGCAAAAACAAAAAGGGAACACCAACAACAGCAAAAACTCCTGATGCATGGTGTCCCACAATGTAACACCAGAAACAACAAGAATTGCTGGAGAAAGGGTTTTTGGATTTTTCGTATGGACAAATCGCACAGTGTTTTGAAAGTGTCCCATCAAAAAATGGTGTAACAATATTTTTACTAAGCCTATTTCATAAAATCTGAGAGAAAAAAATCGCATTACGCTTAATATCTCGATTGAGTTCGTTGAATTTTTAAGACCACCTTTATGGCACTCCTATATATAGTTTCGACATACTTCTTGCAAAAAACAACCTCAATGCCTAGGTGCATATCATATTGGTCGGACATATTTAACCACGCACACTTCCGAAATGGCTTATCTATTGTTTAAAGTTGAAATGAATGTTTAAATATCTGCGTCATTGCATTTTCACTTCACTTGTTCGACCAATATTCGGGAATATGCGTTCACAATATCATACATATATATATTAATATGGTGGAGTCAGCGCAGAAACAATTTATATTGTTTGTACTTCGTGGATTTTGTTGGAATCTGCACTTAAGTTTTCCTTCATATGAAACCGCTCTTAGCTTATACGTTTACCAACATTGCCTAATCGAGGAATTATGCTAAATGTAAGTCTTTTAAATAAACTGTTTTCTGGCTACGTATAACCCTATGTAAACTTTAATAATCCAAAAAGGGATTTGAGAAACTTTCGTTTTTGAAGGCTTGACATAAGTTATTCTAACCACGCGCTTTTTTGTTCATTTCAATGTATGTGTGAGGTGATTTCAAACGTTTTATATATTTTTATTTGATTTATATTCTTTAAGGCTGTGTAACGAGCCGAACTTGTTCGAACAAACTCGAAGTTCTTGATCTTCCATAAAATTTCAGCACCGAACCAAGTTTATTTAAATAGACTCAACTCGGTTCTTTTAGTTTGATATGTTCGCTCACATCTCGTTATTTTACTTCTGTTTGTACCCGCGCAAAAGTCCTTCGAAGAAAAGAAATGAAAATTGTGGTGCGCCGCACAGTGGGAAAAAATTTGAAATTCGAAAAAGCGATTAGCTCGAAACTCATGAGTTGCAATCGTATGATATGAACAACGAACGAACTGAAAATGAGTTGAGTCGAACGAATCGAGTTGTTCGACTTTGACTCGATGCGTGTGGCAAAAGTTCGAACATGAGTAGCTCGTTGCACAGCCACTATATTTTAGGACTTAATTTGTCTATTTTTTAGGCAATTATTTTGACAATTTATTTGTTTTTTTTTTATTAGTTTTTACTATTCAATTTTTTTTATTTTTAAATGAAAACAATATTTTAAGACTTTAAATTAAATAATATGTTATCCAATGAAGCGGAAGAGTGGTTCATATGTATTGAATATAATACACTTTTCAATCTAATGACACTTACTTACTTACAATACTATAGAGCTAACAATAAATATTTATGTTAACACTTGAAATCGTTTATTTTGCCTTTGTTTCTGCTGAACATCCGTTGGGCTTAGTAGAAATTGTGATTGAATTAATGATCGGAAATTGCTCGAGCCATCGAGTGTAGTCCCGGTCATCGGTCCGTACGATAAACGGATGTGCGTTCGGTTTTGTCAAACAAAAGTAGAGCAGTCAAGGCTGTTCGTAGCCGGTCACCGATTCATACAATAGACTTAAGCGGCTCTCGTGAGGTTAGGCGGGTAAATAGTGCCGCGGGACCAATCGCAAAACCAATTCTTTCCTTTGTCGACCTTTCAGTGCGTCTTTTGCTTTTTGAGCTGAAACAGAAAATTATTCATAGACTTCGGAGTCATCAGATCTTTGTGACTTAGTGTCAAACTTTCGAGTGAGTCAAAGAAGATCACTAGAAATCAGTTCGGAGTCACTATAGATCAACACCAGAAACTTACCTATATAATTATTATAAGCAGGATATTTGTCCAGGAAACTTTTCCCTTTTCTGAGGCATAAATTTCAATGCTTCTTTTGAGAAGTAATAACTTAACGGAAAAATGATAATTTGGCGCGAATTATCGATATTTTTCGATAATGAATATTCAGGAAGAACAAAAATAGACAGTAACAGCAGACTTGGAGCATAATGTTCGAATGTTTCTCAGAACAAATCATCAATAAAAAGAAACTCGGGCGTTAGAACAAAACATAGCGCAAGATCCTTCTTACTATACCGATGCAGGCAAAGAAGCAACATAGTGAGCCATGTTCCTTGTCAGAAGTGATAGATATAGCTGGACTTGTTTTAGAAAACGAATGACAAATGTGTTCGAGAAAAATATAAGCAAATGAGACCTAATATATAGGACCATTTTTCTGACCAATGGCGTAGCACTGTGCATGGTGTTGCGCTAAACAAGCGATGCTTAAAGTATCACAAAGATACAATTTGGAGCTGATACACGTTGATTCACTTACGCTGCCTGCTTTCGCTGCTGCTGCTGCATTTGCGTTGACAACAACAATAACAACAACGAGAGCAACTATTCGACTTGACTCTTTAGTGTCAAGCAGCACAAAAGTTGTTGTTGTTGTTGTTAGTGACTTGTTTTTGTTTCTCCTATGTAACTTTATATTTTTAGCACAAGTTTTGTTGTCCTTTTTTTTCTATTTTTGTTGATTTAGTCAGTGGTAACTTATGTGTATTTACTTGCTGTTAATGTCAAACGAGATACAAAAGTATCTGTTGGTTACTTTTGTGCATAATTCTTTGGTTTTTAGCATGGTTTATGTTTTCTTTTCACTCTTTGCTTTTCCACTTTTCCACTTTATGCTCTTGACTAGAGCACAAAACGCTTTGTTTATCGCTGTTTAATATTAAATATAAAAGTATCTTAGTATCCGTTTATCTGCATTCACTGCCAAGTTGTTTTTTTGTTCCTGTTGTTGTTGTTGTTACTGTTGACTAGGTATTTTGTTTCCTTCTTCGTTGGCATTTATATTTTATCTGTTTTACTTTTCTGGATTTTGTTTTTTTTTTTCTTTGGTTTTGTAGCCGATATAATCTGCTCTGACACATAAATAATGTTTTACGTATCCATGTGATACAAAGATGTTTTCTCTTTTACGGAAATGTAGCCATCTTTACGTAAACTATTGTGTTTAAGGTAAGAGTACGCGCGCGTCTTCTTTCCTGTCAGCCGTCAGCGGCGTGACAAGAGCGCATTCAGGTTTCACAGTAAGCAATTTTTCCTTTTAAGTTGCGGCTGCTGTGGCAGTAGATTTTATTTATTCTCTTTCTTTTTGCGCTGGTGACAGCAACCGTTGAGTTCTTGATGTCACTTAAGTATTGTTCAACGGAAGATGTGGCTGAAAAAGCACTACCTACCAACATGAGTGCAAATGTCTTTTGACCTCAATTTCACTTTTTTTTTCTGTATAATTTCGAAAAATTTGGCAAATAATCTGTGCGTTTTTTTTTATAAAAACTATAAGGAATTTTTTAGATGGGCTCAATTTCTCAAGTTGTGTTTTATTATAAAGAATAAAAATTTTACAAGAAATTCAAGTAAGCTACGGTTTTGCTTGATTGACTAAGTTCGTGCGCGATTAAAAACTTAATTCCTATATTCTATTACACAGTGCGGTAATTATATTCGGGAGCTGAATAAAAATGTTAACAAAAACATTTATTTCATATAGGTATCCCGTATCGTCTTATTCAAAATATTCTCCTCCTAGTTCAATGCACTTTCTACAGCAACTCAGTAGTGATTTAAATGCCATCTCGAGCTCATTTGTGATATTGTTTCCGAAGCGCATTGGAAGCTGTTGAATGGTCTCAATTTTATCGAAAAAGCATCTTCTTAACTTCATTTCCGTTTTTGGAAATCACATATTTCTAAGCTCGAACTAAATCGACGAACAAGGCGCATTATCCTCTTTCAAAAACCTGACCACATTCTTGTCAAATTCTGGCGTAAAAGCACAAGTAACTATTTGACCAGTTCGGACAAATTCGTGGTGAATGCTATCGAACAAAATAATGAGCCTTGTGTTGATTTTTGATTGAACTTTTTGTATTTTTTTGGTTTGTGGTGATGATATCGACTTTCTTTCAGCACTTCGATGCTTTGATTCAGAATCATACAGAAAATACCATATTTCTTCGCCAGTAATAAGATATCTCGGGAAGGTTGGAAACTTACTTTATGCTTGCACAATCTCTCTGCAATGTTGCACTCTCAGTAAAGTTTGCCTTATACATGTGAACTAATTGGACTGATGATTAAAATGTCATAATACAGATATATGTAGACCGATATCAGTAAAATATTTAGGTTCGCTCAGAAAAGTTCAAGCTTTGAGATAACGTATAGTTCCAAAAGCCGTCGTCTCTAGTTGTTGATATACAGTTACACAGTTTCAGTCCCGCAATATAATTACCGTACTGTATATAAAGCAGTTGATATCATAGAGAAATCAAATAATTTTAAAGACAGATGTAAATATACTTACCTGAATCTTTTCCAGACATCCAGGTTATTCGATTCATCATCGAACATTTTTGAACTTAGAAATTTTTCTTTCCTAAATACTTTTTTAATTAAAGGAATTAAAACGTATATGAAGACTGGTCGAACATTGTGGTCTTGCGGTTGAATTTTAACTTTATTTTTTTTTAATAATTAAATGATTATTGAACTTTAGCCATTTTTCGCAGCGATCAACATTTTTTATGTAAAATTTTACAAGTTGATACAATGCATTATGTATTAAACAAACTTTGATACTTTTTTTTTTTTTTTTTTTTTTTTTTTTTTCCTTTGTTATCAAAGTTTGTTTAATACATAATGCATTGTATCAACTTGTAAAAAAAAAAATTTTACATAAAAAATGTTGATCGCTGCGAAAAATGGCTAAAGTTCAATAATCATTTAATTATTAATATTTATTAAGAAAGCCAATAAAACAAACCAAAAATTTCTAAATTACGGAGAACACGCCGAAACCTCAAAATCTGCGATGCACCAGGATCGCATAATTTTGAACACTTAATGTCTCACAGCCAATGGATGTGCATTACAACATAAGCAAATAATTTAAGAAACTGTGATAACAAAGGAGAACTACGGTTTAATCCACTCACGTGGCGTCTCGCTTTAATGATGTAAACAAAACAAAGAAAAGGGTACAGCTAATTGAGAAAAAATTCAACGCAATGGTGTGATCTTAAAAATTCACTTAAAATATAACCACATTTGCTTGAAATTAAAAATTACCTTTTCGATTGTTCTTCATTAATATGGCGGGTGCAATTTGAGTGCTGACGTAGACATCAACCAAAAATATACTGATGAGATTTTAAGAATCGAAACATATGTCTATATTCTAGAGTTGTTGTTGTTTTTTTCCTTTGTTATCAAAGTTTGTTTAATTCATAATGCATTGTATCAACTTGTAAAATTTTACATAAAAAATGTTGATCGCTGCGAAAAATGGCTAAAGTTCAATAATCATTTAATTATTAATATTTATTAAGAAAGCCAATAAAACAAACCAAAAATCTATTTTTTTTTTTAATATTTTCTGAGTCAAGGGTGGTCACAAGAAACAAAATTTTGGTCAATCATGGTCAAATATGTTTTACATTTGCAATCGTAATATAAGTCCATTTGACTTTTACTCATTTTTGGGGACAAAGTTTCCACAGAGATTTGTTTTGTGAATATCTTTTTAACAAAATGTTGGAATCCAAAATTATAGGCTGTTCATATAAGGTTCATTAGTGGTCAAACACTTGCTTGTTTTGAATTCAATCCATTTTCCCGGAAGCAAAGTTCGTTTTTCTCAGAATTTGTTTTTTGAAAATATATATTTGAATTCTTCTTGTTATAGCGAATTGGACACAACAAAAAACTTCATTATAGAGAAAATTCGTATTGCAGAATAATGTTTTTCTTATATTTTTTTTAAATCTGTTATTGTTTGGTTAGGGAATTCCAAACTGCTGAGCAATAACTATCATTTATAATTTTTTTTTTTCATTTGGTCACTTTCAACTTCACTTATAATTAAAAACTTTTGCACTTGCGATAAGCTATTTCTTTTCGACATTTTGGCGACCACTACTACGCACAATTGTTATATACAGATTAGTGAAAATATTTCGTTCACTGATGGCTATCGACATCATTATTACTATAGTAAACTTAAATATATGGATACATGCAGAATCACATCTTATAGTAATTAAAAACACAAAAAAAAAATATTCCCTACTTGCTATATTTAAATAAACAATGCCGTTCGGAGGTCATAAATATATAATTCCTACACTGCACTTTTTTGTATGTATTTGTCACACAATAATGCGAGTAGGTAATGTACCTAATGTTCCTACGGTCGCACCCTTTAACGCCCACTAATGTAACGATTATTTTAGGACCAACGATCACCGTAGGCAATGCGCTGTTTTTAATATAAATTCGTATCGTTACCAACTAATGATGAGCACTTGCGACTGTCTGGTGTTGTAGTAATTAAATACCTACTGGATTTTTAATTTCCAAAAACAGAGAAAAAACTTTGGTTTAACTTAAATTACATGTTGCAAGCAACAGCAGTAGATAAACATGAAAATTTTAAATATTCGTTAAAAATCAATCAAAATTAATTATGTAGGTAAGCACATGAAGCTGAAACTGAAATAACAAAAAGTAAAAAGGAAGAAAAAAAAGAACAGAGCACAAAGTTTTAACAGCTGTGTAATTTGAGTAACCAGTGTGGCGCAGCGCATTGTGTGCCTGGAATTTAGTGCTCGAATACGAGTAGAACCGCAGACAAACTAAAGTCAGTAAATTGCGTATTTAATTACAGTTCAGATACTTTTGCTAAAGTAACAATGTTGCAATTAATATTAAATGAGTCAGTCTAGCAGAGCGATATGGTTTTTTTTTTTAGATGAGAAGGTAATGTAAGTTCTTAAATAAAATAAATTTAAAATATATTAAACATTTAGCAGAAAATTTAGGAAAAAACTGAAATAAACTAGCCTGCTATAAGACTCACAAACTCTGTTTTTTTATACTAAACAGTTTCCCCTTTATAAAAACTCTTGAGATGGTTCTAAGTAAGGCTTATTTAACTCGGTATACTTTAGAGTCACTTTCACAATCCGTCTTTTTTCCAGAAAAAATGTAGTATATGATTACTACGATTTAGTATTGAATTTAGGATTTGGTATTGTAATCAATGTGCTAATATTTTAATTACCTTTTGCTATACTGAGAGCGAAACTGTAATGAAGTTTTTATCGAAAATAAATTAGCTTTTATCGCATTACACTCAGTCTCTCTCTTATCTTCTCGAGCAGCATAAGGTCTCCACAAAACTCTTCCAACGTACACGATCGGTAGCGAATGCTTTTAATTATTTCTAATATTTCCCTGATTTACGTATTTTCTGCTACCCTGAAGGATCCACCCCAATACTTTTCAGTTGACTTAAGGTGGAGATTTTTGCAACGTGTACTTAATTCACTTTCGCCGTTTGTTTTAAATCGGAATCTGATCTTAACGGCATCTAGTGAGCATTGGAAATTATCCTAGACCACTAAAGTTTCAGAATTTGGCGAAGATCAACAATTGTTGGTGAGCACTTGTTAATTGTGTAGCAGGGTACTATTGGTTAACCAGGTTGCTCGGATGTACAAAACAATTGGTTTCATGTTTGAATTAAAGATTTTGAGCTTCGTTGTTCTTGACAAAAATGACATTATTTCGCTTCGTTGATTACAGCATGGATATCGTTTTTTGTACCGCCATCAGTTACGTAATTAAAATGTTTGTTCTTTTCTATACTGTATTCGCCTACCATGAAGTTTGATTAATGTTGATTTTCAGACCCACTTCTTCCAAAGAAGATCTGATGGTAATGAGATTTTCTCGCATGTCTGACTGCTTGGTGGTCAGGAGGCGCATGTCTTTGACATAACCGAGGTTTTCCAGATGTTTGCTGAAAGTCCATTGATTTGCATTTTATGGTTACTTATAAGTCATGTCTTGTTAGAATTTGAATTTTGGAAAATTACCTTTTAAATGATACATATTTCCCTTTAGATGAACAGTTTGATCTCAGTTGGGCATTTAACATTTATTTTTGCATTGAATTAAAGAGCAAGCTTAGAGAAATTTTAAATATCTATGCAGTTAAAAGTAGAAGCTCCAAGCCTCGTAAGAATTTTATTAACAAAACGATTGAAAGGAAAAAATCATTAACTAAAACTTAAGCGATGACTCAATTTCGCCACGAATTCTAATCACAACAAATAATTGGAGTTACCACGAGGAGCTCGCATTTATTATATCGTTCTCTTCCTTCTCATTTAATACGTCGCTACAAATTCGCTGACATTTTCGCAACCCATCCAAATGCATTACAGTACTGTCGCGATAATCCGGATACATATAGTTTCGGGGTATGTCCGGATAACTAGATTTGTCCGGAATACAGAAAGCTCAGTAATGCCGTCATCCAACCCTTTTTTGAAGCTTTATATACAATATGTAGATTATGGTTTTTGAAAACGCGCGGATTAGCTGACTTTTGTATTATTAAGAGTGACAATTTGTGAGATCTTTTGGCATTTGAGCAAGGCATGAATGTGAAGCGGTCTTTTTTTGCACCGACGTCGCATTTGGAGGAACTCTTCAAAACATTGCAGATTCATCAGCATTAAAGAGGACATCGACTTCTATCTGATCAATAATTTTTTAAAATGTTTCTTTCAAATGTTTGCGATACATATTTCCGAATCAAAAATTGTAGATTTTGACAGTTTGAGACTTTCAGCTGCACATCATATTAATTTTCCAGTTTCAATGAAATCTAAAACTTAGAGAGATTTATCGATTTGTGTTGCCTTTTTGTCGGTGGCATTCTAACGATCAAAACTTTTTTAATTATTAATATCTTATAAACACTACTTCCAATTAGAACGTGCTGGCTGAAACTCATAACATAAACTGATTAAGCTGCATACATTCATATGTAATGAATATGTACTCACAAAAAGTTCAGTAACTTAACGAAATAAGTTTGAGAAAGCAAAAATAACATAATCGTACCAGCGACATCCCATTTAAAAGTCAAAAAATTCTTTAAATTAATTTCTGTCCGAAGCGTAGGGATGTCCGGATTACTGGGAAGTCCAGATTAGCGAGTGTCCGGTTAAGCGCGACTGTACTGTACGTAATTTCTGAACGATATTTAAGTTCGATAAATACAATGCGGTGTAAAAACTCATTAAGACACAAGCTAGTATTGCACAGGAAATGGACAAAAATTGATTGAAGACGTATTATGCTAAGATGATGGACTGTAGCACCTTTAGAAAGCAAAAGATTAGAGACCATATTAAATATTACTTCTAATGCCACGTTAAAAATAGCTGTACTTATGTACATTAATAAAATTTCAAAAGATACTTGCCTTTCTAGATACGACCTTATTTCACTTTACAAAAATTTCGATTAACAAAAACATATAACCAATTCCTAAATAAATAACAAAGCAACACAGATAATCGTGGTATTTCAATTAAATTCACTTTATTTCAATTATACTTCATGCGCACAATAAAAAAAATAAAAACAAAAACAAAAATGTCAAAATCAGATAAAAATCATTTCAAGTGCCGCAAGTGTTGAACAAAAGTTTCGGAATCGTAACAAAGTTCACATAACTGTCACACATTGGAGCCTGGCATATAGTAAAAGCAAACTAAATACTACAACATTCAACTACGTAAATAAGTTACCTTACAACAATGACAATTACAACAAAATAAAAAGCAATCAAGAAACAATTTACCAAAAAAAAAAAAGTGACGAGGTAGATAGGTACAACAATAAAAAAAAAAAAATCATTTAAAAAACTTAAAAAATTTAACATGAAATTTCTTATCTATACCACACGATCTTAGGCTGCGATCGCGTTGGAACTTAACTCAGTTCAGTTCAGTTTTATTTCATTTTATTATGTCTATTACCATTTTGTCTCGTTCTATCCCCTCTCATCTCAACTCACCCCTCTTGAACATTACATGTTGGCCCAAAAAAACTATTACTGACAAACAGAAAAACACTTAAATTCATTTAATTATTTTGACAAAAGATCTCAACCGCAACCAAACATCAACTTGCGCGTTTTACTTCGAAAAAAATAAACTTAAAAATTAAGCGAAAGATTTTTATCTGCGCGATAAATGTAGCGGTTTTCTAGGAGCGGATGCAGTTACAACACCAGCAGTTACCAAAAATGGTTATAAAGAAAATCCATTTTTAAGTTAGTTAACTGCTTGTAATGTGCTGCCTGGCGTCTGACGATTGCACATGCTGTGAATGCAGGCAATACTGGAAGCTTAATTGCTTTGACTTTATGCCAGAATATGCATACATGTGGTATATAGGATTGATGGTCATGAATAAATTGTTTTTTTTTTATAATGATGGTTATAACATTTAGCTAATTACCTGGAGTCTTACTAATTTTTATTTTTATATTATTTGATTTGCTTAATAGATTTAGCTGACATTTGGACTACATCAATAGTAAACTTTTTTATGTGACTTTAACGATTTATCTCAGATTAAAAATTACTTCTAAAAGATGGAAGCTCTGATCTTAAACTATTTCATTCTATGATTTCTTTTCTAGAATTATAGTGCTCCGAACAAAAAAATATACTAATAGCATTCCAAGTACTCTTTGGGGGCTTAAAAAAAATAGTGGTCAAGATGCCATGGCTGTTGCTTTTAAGAAGTAATCAGTTTGATTGGTGTAAAACGTCTCTGCGCATTTTGAAGCCATATGTACAAAAATATCCATTTTATGCTTTAACAACTGACAGTGTAAACCCAATGAAATTTAGCCTTTTAATTTACTTTTTGCATTACAAATTATCTTGAAACTTCTTGTACTTTTGTTCTCATTCTATCTAGTTTCCCTTCAATTTTGGAACAGCGAATGCAGAAACAGCAATTATATTGACTTTAACTAAGTTACGTCTTTTTAGAATTACACGGCTGACTCACTGCTTATCGGTTTTGGACTCATTACAAACTTCAGATAAAGCCCTTCACCACTCTAGGGTTACCGATTCAATTTCAAATGAGATATCGCTCCAGAGTTCATAATCTTTTCTTTCTATACTTTGCTCTAACTTTTTTTGAAACTACTTAAGTTTTTTGTTCTACCAATATCTCTTCGCATGTTTTCGAGTTCTGCTAAGTTTCTTAATAACGCAAAGGCACCGATTACCGACCACTTATCAGCACGTCTGTTTCAATCTCCTAAAAGATACATAAATATAATATGTAATTACATGAAAATTAACCTGTTTATTGTTATGGATGTTACCTGCGGAAAAAATATCATAAAAATAATTTAAATCAAAGTTTTTATTTCTAAATTTGCTTTTCAAAAAAATTATTCAAAAAAACACGAGGTGCACCGTTTTCCGACCGCCCAGTGATGATTTTGCCTGATTCCGTCCACTGAAGTACCTGATTCCGACCGCTATTGTCACAATAAGAAAAATTAACTTTATTATTTAACTTTATATGTTTAAATGTGTTAAAAAGAAAGCAAAGTTATCGTTTTTTAAATAATGTTTATTATAAACACAAAATTCAAATGCAATTTACGATTTTGATTAAATTCTTTTAGTCTTAAGCAAACAAATTTGATTTCTAAGTATAACAACTCATATTCATCACATTTCATACTGATCTCATTTAGTATAAATAAAAATAATAAGGAACTCGTTAAGTCTTAAAATATGAATTCGGTTTTAAAAACATGGAAACTTAAAAAGTTTACTTTTAAGTATATAAACTAACATTGATCAGATTTCCTACGAAGATTATTATTATTTTGTTGATTATGTTCAATTTTTGCCACTGTTTTCCATGCGCCAATCCCGACCATCATTTCGCCAACAATTTTTTAATGGGTAAAATATTTCTATATCTAACGGCTGAAGACAATGGGTCACATTGGGGTAATATAAAGCCGTTTTCTTTGTAAAATTGGCTTACGCTTATATTGATCTGAGACGAATGAACATCCAAAAATAATATAACAGGTAATAGAATGGCATTCTATTTCAACCATGAATGAAAAGCATTGGTCATAAACTCGTAAAAAGTGTCACTAGTCATCCATCCAGATTCAGAGTGGCCTATTCCCTATTGCTTGGGCATATTCACTACAATTGATGACGGGACATAACGTTTGCATGGGAACAGGACTAAAGGCATTGCACCATCTGCAGCTATTGTAAGCAAAACTGTTAAACATTCGTTTTCATCAGTTCTCAGTTATCAGATATATACTTTTTTTGAACCAAGGCTTGTTTAAATTGGGGTGATAAATAAAAGAAACTTTCATCGCAATTAAATATTCTTCGACCGTCATTCATAAGATGTAGTAATTTGCTCTCCTCCAAATATTTTTTAATTTTGGAAAACCAGCTTTTTATGCTATGCTCCGATCCCAGAGCCCTGCACGAAGACAGCGATTGTGATATTCTTTGGCACTTTCTGTGTGGCGTGCAAGGAACCCATTGTACCACTTTTTAACCGACTGATCATGTTAAAACTGATTTTTTCTTTCCATGTCTTTCATTACTTTTGAAACCGAATCGACTAGCTGAGATTTTGTTACAGGAAATCCCAGTTCACCTATTTCTATAATCCATACGATTAGAATAATTTCTTCCTCTATTGCAAATACGGTCGGACCACCAACATTTCCAAGACTTTTGAATTGATTTATATAATAATAAGTCTATTAAAGTAGCCTTTGGAACATTGCCTACCACTAAATTTTTAATCTCTTACGTTAAAACGTAACTCTTACGTTACGTTAAACGTTTTTTGGAATCCATAATGATTATCTGAAATAAAAACAAGCGGTCGTATTATAGACACTTTGTGGATACTAGTATCCGACCGATGCGGACGGAAACAGGAATATAGAAAATAAAATGTGCCCTGTTTCCGACCGTATTCAATTTGTTTATAATAATTACATATATACATTTAGATGTATTTTTTTAATAAATAACTGTAGTATATATTTTATTCTACCGTGCAGTATCAAAAGATACACAGCGAGAATAAAAATAAATGTAAATTTGTAACCTAAACTAATAGGGCAATTACAGGTTCAAACAGGAAAATGAGATAAGAACTTGTAACTTTCAAGTCAAATTATGGCAAATCTTTCTAATTTAAACTAGGTCGTATACAGGCTCTTCATCGTAGAATCATGTGTAGATTGAAAAGTCTAACAAGAATTATGCGTTTTTAGTTGTATTAAGCACAAAAACTATATTTTCTTATGAAGCTCAAAAATCCTGTTACCGGACAAGTGGTCGGAATAAGGAACACAGGAAATTTTTACGTATCCACATTCCGACCGCTTTTATTTACCTCATAAATCTTTTAAATTAATTAAATAAGTAGTAGTTACTTTGTAATTATGATAAAAGTTTATATATTCATACAATAAAACATTAAAGTACTTTCCACTCAGTTTATTTCTGTTGAAATCTCGATAAACTTGCAACTCCTATTTTATCTTTTTTAACACTCACAAAACCGTCAAACTGCATCTTTGCATGGTTTTGACTCAACTGTCAAAAAACCCGTTAAAATTTTAAAATTTTTTTTTGACAGTTGACGTATAAATATTGAAGGAGTGAAATGCGTTCAGTTTCCTTAATTTAGCGCGGGAGATTGAAGGACTTTTATAGAGTTTTTTAAAGTGGTCGGATACATGAACCCGGTCGGAGACCGGTGCCGTTGCGTTAGTGCATACTTTAATTTGTAGCGCTATCTGGAATTTTATTAATTGGACCAAGTTGCAAAAATTAGCTTTTCTTTTAACACATGGAAAATCGATGAAATCGAGTTTTTGAGAAACATGAGACCTAGAATTATCAACAAATTGTCGGAAAGTTCATTCATATCCTTCGTGATATAAAGGTTGATATGTCCTTAAAAATGGTTTCTTTGACAGTCAATGGCTTTTTTTTCACATAGTTTGAATAACTTCGGCAACGAACAAAGCGGAAAGCGGCTTCACCAAGATATTTTAACAATTAAATTTGCTTCAGCAAATAGAATGTCCGTCATAGCAATAGATTCTGAGGAATTAGTGCCAACTGAAGTTATTTAACGAAGGTGTTCACTCTGACGACATAACTGCACTTTGACTACCTCACCAAAATACCAGCCACACATCGGAGAAATTTAGTTCCGTTTAAGCCTTACACTAGACGGGCTTCCGATGCTTCATCACCAAAAAAATATCTAAAATTAAGAAACCCCGTTTTAAAATGCTGTTCGGTAAAGCACACAAAGGACTGTTTCGCGAGCTGTTTAAAACATCAGTTTGGATAATAACAAACAAAAGAAATGGAAAATAAAATCAACAGCTAGTAACTTGAAAACAAAAACCACACTAACAAAAAGCATGCGAAAGTGTTGACCTCGAGTAATGGAAAGAGCTGAACGAGTCGAAGCTTTAAAAACAAAATTACACAAACAAAAAACATGCAGCGCAAACAAAAATGATTCAGCTCGAATTACGGAAAGAGCTGGATATTTTTTGTTTTTCTTGAAATGAAACATTTCAATGAAACATTTTTTTTAATTGTATAGATTGATCACTTTGATTTGTCAGCTATATCACCTCAGATTAGGTGTACCAATTTTTTTATGTGTAAGCAATGCTGATACACGATGTTATACACTCCGAAAATTCAAACATTTTTTGAAAGTCTTCGGCTCTTTTACTTCTAAACTCCTTGATAAGAATTAACCTCAACACATGGCCTAGATTCATTTGGGTTCTTCAGATTGTTAGTACTATTATGTATATAGAATAAGCAGAAAACTGGTCAAATAAAATTCGCACAAGAAATTTAAGGAAAGAAAAATAAGCAAAACATATTCATCGGCTCCGTAATTTAAAATACGAATCATATAAGTTAACTGCAAGACTGACGATCAGCTGATTGCGTTGATATTAGTAACAAGTAAAACAAGCTACTTCTCATGAGCAGGGCCGGACTAAGGCTACATGCCGCCCGTGCGCCAATAAAATTTTGCCGCCCCCAAAATTAAAAAAAAAAAAATTATAAGTAAATTTTTAGTACTTAGTACAAACGCCTGACAACAAAAGCAATCTTAGGAATTTATAAGTTATATGCCATTCAAGTGAACCCCAAGTAACCTCAAGTAACCCCAGTAACCTTTAGCTATTTTTTGAACTTTGAAACTGCAAACGAAAGTAACCGAATCGACCCAGCTGGTACAATTTTTCGGAGCAAACCGTCTCTTTTAACTTTGAATAAGCAATATTGGATGTTGAAAAATCAATAAAAACTGCACCAGCTAGGTCGATTCGGTTAAAGGTAAAAAATCGTCAAGTTGGCGATAAATCGCCGCGACTAGCAACGCTGTAAATGAACGCCTTATCATAAATAAAACTTTCATTTCTTTCTACCACTTCATACTTCGTGTTAATTTTTGGATTTAAAAAAAAAAAAAAAACTTTTTTCAAAATTTCGCCGTCCATACGCCATGGCGTCGGTGGCGTATGCGGTAATACGGTCCTGCTTATGAGACTATAGTAAGTTACGTACTTTTTTAAATATGATGAAACCATCTTTTTAGTTTTTTCTTTAGTAAAAAAAAAAACTAGCTTAAAAGGACAAAACAGACTTCGGATTCAGTTTCAGCGACTTAAAAACCACAAGAACCACACAGTTTGAGTGAACAAAATAACATTTTTATTTTTTATTCCATGCATTTTTGATATTTCGTCTATAAAATTTTGCATAACACCGCAGACAATATTGATGTTGCGTTGAAAAAATTTCAAAATTTTAAGAAAACATTTTAAGTTCGGCAAAAACGTCGGCTAATAAAGCTTACTGATGATGTCGTGTAGTAGCGGTTGAAACCAATATAAGCTTTTTATGTTTGTATTGTTGTATTTTATAGAAATACATTATTTTCAAATATGGTTTTTACAAATAAACTCCAGTTTTTTTGTTCCGAAAACTGCAGTTTACATACATATATGAAATATCAATATACATGAGGTCGGATTAGTTTGATCGGCACGAAATTTTTTGAGCTTCTTTCTGTTGATTTTCAGACTCTACTCTTTACTCTAAAAAAAAAAATCATTCATGACCATGTGGCTGCGGTGAATTCCGAGTCAGGAAAATTTCGTTTGAAGTTTGAAGATTTCGTCTATGTGGGGAAAACTTGACTTTGTAAAATCATATCTTCTGAACTTGATAACCTTTTACTATAAATTAGCTAGTGCGCAAAAAGACTTTTCCAATTCACAACAAATCATCAAGACATAGCCAGCCATTCCAAAGCTTTGATTTTTTTACGGAAGGGTTTTTTTATTTAGTCCGAAAAGTACTCATTTACATTAATAATCTACAGTTACAAAAAAAAAAATGAGAAATGTCGAACTAAATCTTAAGAAATCCTCTAAATTTGGACTACATAAATGAATTATTATACAGTGTCAGGCATAATATGTGAACTTACCTTTTTCAAGATGGAACCTTCGAACTCTTGAATGTCAATACGCAAATTGTTGCACTCGAACTTTGAATGTTATGTTGTAAGCAAAGCAACAACAATGTGCAATTGTTTTATCCTTGAAATCTTGAGATTATTTTGTTTTAATCCAATTGGCGATTGTTATCGGTTTGAAAATTTTTCAATATTTGAGTTCGCAAATATAGAAAATATTTAGTTTAAGAACTTGTTATTGGTTATATTTTTCGAAATTGTATTGATGCAAGCAGGTAGAATTGCGTTAAGTATTCGGCAACCTTTCTCGCAGTGCACTAAATCAAATTTTTCGTATTTTTCGTTTTCACTTCATAATTCGATACTTTTCGATTTTGTTTAAGATTTCATCTTTTTTTTCTCAAAATTTTTATTTAATTCCAATTCAAAACATAAAATTAAATAATTCATAACGCACCTTTTACTTTGATGTTAAAACCAAATTAATAGCCAATCATTTTTTTTCTTTCCACACAAAATAACTCAAAGCAACAAAAACACTTGTTTGTCTTGTGCTGCAACAGCATGAATAAAAATATTTATTAAAAAATTATTTTTTAACAAAAAATCAAAGAAAATTTTCCAATTGATTTGTAGAAATTCTCACTATTTTTTTTTATTTACATCGAATCCACTTGAGTCGCAAATTTTCACTTCTTTGGAGCGCAATGCACCTTTTGAAAACAAAACGCAACGATTGTGAAGTTGTGAACAAAAATTGCAGACATAAAAACCGGTTTCACTTCTAAACGAATTCACCGCCCGAAACGAACTGAATGCGAAACGCGCTTTCAAGTGTCCAACAAGCGGCAGCCAGACTGAATGCTGTAGTACGAAAAGAACCACGAATTGCGGCGAACTGAATTGAATCGGCAGCAGTAACGACAGCAACAGCATTCGTTTATCGTTTGCAACATCCACAAGTAAGACGGAGCATGTTCTAACATGTCTTTTGTTGCATCGCTGCGAACACGATTCGTTGGGTTGAGTATCTCGGCTTGAGTTGTATGACACAAGATACGTTCCACAGAAGCGTTGCCACATTGAGTAAATTTACAAGTTATTTTGGTTGTTATTGTGGTAGAGAGGTGATATGTTAATACTGTATGCCAACAGCCCGTCGAATTCTCTCAGTTCAAATGACATTGAAATGTGGAAGGAATCCCAAAACCCTTTTATAGACCAGATTTTGATTCTTGCTATCGTTAAGTTGTTTGAAGAGCTATTGATATTATAGTTTCAGAGCTGTGCTATCAAGTGGTAATGCATTGTTATATTTTTGCAAAGATTTTTATGACATCTAAAATTGATTTTTGGTTTTAATTTGAGCTAAATAATTTTTGCTTTTAATACTAAGATTCGAGACAACTTTCATACTTTAAGTACATAAAATTCTGAAAAAGCACTTATTATATGGTGTACCTTTTTTTTTGTTTTTTTTCTTTAACAAATGAGAACAACGATTTGAAAGGTTTCGGAATATGATAAATATCTTATTTTGCTACGGTTTTTGGAATCCGAAAAGTTATAAGCCTTCTTTTTCGTGATTTTTGTGATTTTTATCTCAAAACCAACGTATGAGTTACAAAATCTTGTACTAATTTTGTTTTGTTTTTGCGTTGAATAAACTGATTTTAAATGTACAAGTTAACAACAGATAACTTAAATCTTTAACAAAATTAAATCCACGCAAATTCCATTCCCACAGAATGCATAAATGCAGTCGCAGCAGTTTCCACGCTTATGAAAAAGCAACAACAACAACAATAACTCTAAATTTGATCCCTCTGTCCGGCAGCTTGCTGACTATTTGTTTTTACATATATTTTTTGTTGATTTTTGGCTTAGCATTAATTTCATTTATTTTAAGTAAATTCAGTTTAAGAAAATAAGTGGAAGAATAAAGTTGGCTTCGGCCTTTTTTTAAAAAACATTATAACTCGTTAAATCGATAATTGGCGCCCAACGTGGGGCCCAAAGTGAATTAAAGTTACAGATGAGAAAAATCTGTTGAACAAAAAACTTTTGGGAACCAACCCCAGACGCAGAGCCTGGATAAAATCGATCCCTGGACAGCGGACTGGACATTTTTTCGGCCAAAAAAATCAAGGAATAAATGACAATACGGTGCCCCAGTACGGCAGGAAAAGGACTCCACCTACGGTCTTAAATCCGCTGATGACCGGAAAAATGGTTATTGTAAGTTAGATTTTTAATAGTTAAGAATGTGAAAAAGAAATAATTACAAAGCAAAAAAAGTGTTAAAAGAAGAAAATAGATTTATTGAAAAATTATAAGTTAAAAGAAAGAATTTATTGAAGAAATCTAAAAGGTTTTTACAAAAGCGAAAAAAGTGTTAAAAGAAGAAAAGATATTTATTGAAAAAGTATAAGCTAAAAGAAAAAATTTATTGAAGAAATCTAAGAAGTTTTTAATAAAATATTGCAATTATTATGAAAATTTTTAATATTAGGAAATATAACTAAAATCTTATTGAAAATTTTGAGGTTTTTAAAAAGAAAATAATAATAATCTTTATCGGAAAGTTTTCGAAAAATAACTATTTAAAGAAATTTAATTCAAAAGAAAGTGAAAAAATTAAGTGCAAATTTATCTTTATTAATTGTGTTTGTGAAGAATGCCCGAGCTTACAGCTGATGAATTAGCAGAAAGATTAAGCAAATTTAGTTTGAGTAGACAAGCCACTTCCAAACAAACTCCACAAACAATGGACGAAACACTCCAAAAACAAATAACCGATTTAGTCAACCTAACTATACAAAATCTGAATAACCCTTTCATAGAAAGTGACGAAACTGACTATAGTGTACTATTTAGTGCAACAAATGTAGGCGAATTAGATAAAGTGCCCGATATTGTGAAAAGCTTGAGGGAATTTTCTGGTAAACTAGGAGAATTCAACTCGTGGCGTAAGACAGTCGATAGGATTTTTGATGCTTACGAAAGTATAAAAGGCTCTCCCAAATATTATGCCATCTTGCATACGGTCCGACACAAAATAATAGGAGAGGCCGATACAGCATTAGAGTCGTACAGGACACCATTAGATTGGGGTAAGATAAAAAAATGTCTGATGATGCACTACTCAGACAAGAGGGATTTAGGTACCCTTGAATACGAAATGGTAACATTGACCCAACGCAATAATACAGTTACTGAGTTCTACCAACACATCTATCAGTATCTTTCTCTTATATTGGACAAAATCGCATGCTTAGAGTTGAGCGAAGACTCATTGCAAACAATGACCAATGCTTATCGTGAAAAGGCATTAGACACGTTTATTAGAGGACTCAACGGCGAATTGCCTAGACTTTTGAGTGTACGTGAACCTACAACTTTGCCACAAGCACTACAATTGTGTCAGAAATTAGATAATATGGCATATAGGATGACTTCCATTCACAAACCGAATCCCTTCAGAAAACCAAGCATTCCGTTACCTCCATACAGACCACCCCGACAGAATAATTACCCATTGCCACAGCAAAGAAATCGTTTCTTCCCAGAATTGGCACATGTGCCACAACCCAGATTCTATCCTAATCCATACGCCGCTCAAATCTATAAGCCAAATTTTCCTAACAACAATAATAATTGGACGTATCGACAATATGGTCAACAACAGCAGTCAGGATTTAATAATAGATCAAACTTACCACCCAAACCTCCAGTACCGATGGAAATCGATCCATCAATACACACACGACAAGTGAATTATCAGAATAGGCCTAACTTCAATCAAAATAACTTTGCTCCAAAGCGACAGGGTACTCAACAACCCCCAGTTCCAAACAAAATTCAGAGAAACTTCCTCATAAACACAAATCCCTTTGTAGAGACAGTTAATAATTATGAATCTAATGATAATCAAAACCACTTTGTAGAATCAGTTAATAATTATGAAACCTATGATAATCAAAACCCCTTTGTAGGAACAGCTAATAACTATGAGACCTGTTATAATCAACCTTATCCAAGTACAGGGTATCAGGAAGGTATTCCTGATCCAAATCAAGGATATACAGGAGAATTTCAGCAGGATAATTATCAACAAACAGTTGAAGGTCAATATCCTAGAATAGATCAGGATCATGAAAACAGCATGGCAACAGACAATATATATTTTTTAGATTAACTGAGTCTTCACTCCCGTATTTTGAATTTAGAACAAGAGATGAAGACATCCTTAAATTCCTTATTGACACAGGATCCAATAAAAATTACATACAACCTACACGAATCAGAAATCCTTTACCGAATGAGAAACCATTCCCTATAAATTCAGTTGCTGGAAATATCCAAATAACACACCATACTTTTATAGATATTTTTGGACAAAAAACAGGCAAACTTAAATTCTTCATACTGCCCTCACTAAAAACATTCCACGGTATCATAGGAAATGATACTCTTAGGCAACTAAAGGCAACAATCCATACAGACAAAAGTTACATGGTAATTTCACCAAACATTAAAATTCCTTTAAGACAACAGAGCACACAGGACGTAAATAATATAAATTTACGAATTTCACACTTAACCGAATACCAAAAAGAAAGACTAACGAACCTAGTTAGAAGTTGTCCAAACCTATTTTCGGACCCCAATATGAATTTAACATACACTACTACAATAAAAGGAGAAATCCGAACAACAAATGATACGCCTATTTATTCCAAAACCTATTCATATCCCATGGCATTAAAAGAAGAAGTCGAAAGACAGGTAGAAGAACTGCTAACCGATGGTATTATAAGACCATCAAGGTCCCCATACAACTCACCTGTATGGGTCGTCCCTAAAAAAATGGACGCATCAGGCGAAAAGAAATACCGAATGGTGATCGACTACCGGAAACTGAATGATGTCACAGTTCCTGACAGGTATCCGATACCTGAAATTCAAGAAGTTCTCTCTAACCTCGGCAAAAACCAATTCTTTTCAATCATTGATTTAAAAAGTGGATTTCATCAAATTCCTTTAAAGGAATCTGATATAGAGAAGACCGCTTTCTCCGTTAATAACGGAAAGTATGAATTCCTTAGGTTACCCTTTGGGCTGAAAAATGCACCAGCCATTTTTCAAAGGGCACTAGATGACATACTTAGACAACACATAGGTAAAAGATGCTATGTGTACATCGATGATATTATTATCTTTGGAAAGAATTTAGAGGAACACCTCGAAAATTTAGAGATTGTTATGAAAACACTTGAAGCTGCAAATATGAAGGTGCAGCTGGATAAGTGTGAATTTTTAAGGAAAGATGTAGAATTTTTAGGGTACGTAGTAGGAATAGACGGAATTAAAACCAATCCTTCCAAAGTTGAAGCAATAGCCAAAATGCCATCACCGAAAACGTTAAAAGAACTTCGTTCATTCCTCGGAATGTCAGGCTATTATAGGAGATTTATTAGAGATTATGCCAAAATTGCAAAACCTCTAACAAATCTTTTACGAGGGGAAGATGGACGAGTGTCCAAACACGCATCCAAAAATAAGCAAGTCAGCCTAGATGAAAATGCAATTGCATCTTTTGAAAAAATTAAAAACGCTCTGGTTTCAAGGGAAGTAATTCTCAGTCACCCAAACTTTGAAAAAGAGTTCGAATTAACCACAGATGCTTCGAACTACGCGATAGGAGCTGTACTATCTCAGAATGATAGGCCCATAACATTCATTTCACGGTCTTTATCAAAGACTGAAGAAAATTATGCAGCAAACGAAAAAGAAATGCTGGCAATAATTTGGTCCCTTAATTCTCTAAGAAATTACCTTTACGGTTCAAAAAAAGTCAAGATATTTACGGATCATCAACCACTCACCTATGCCTTGAGCTCTAAAAACACAAACACCAAAATGAAAAGATGGAAAGCAATCCTCGATGAATACAACCATCAGCTAATCCATAAACCTGGCAAAACAAATGTTGTAGCCGATACCCTATCGAGAATACCGACTGAGATCAATTCATTAACCCCAACTTTACATAGCGATGAAAGCTCTAATCACGATCTAATACCTTGTATTGAAGCCCCAGTTAACGTTTTTAAGAACCAGATTTTTCTAAAAATTGATGACATTGCGACGTATCAAATTAAAATCATTTTTCCAGGAATTTATAGACATATAATAACAGAACCAAATTACACAGAAGAAAATTTAATTTCACACCTAAAAAGACGCTTAAATCCTTCAGTAATAAACGGCATTCAGACCGAAGAAAGAATTATGGGAATCTTACAAAATATTTATCCAATTCATTTTTCAAATTATAAGGCACGTTACACCCAAAAACTTGTAGAAGATGTAACCGATGAACAAGAGCAAGAAAATATAATCTTAGAAACGCATAACCGCGCGCACCGCAATGCCATTGAAAATAAATCCCAGATACTCGAAAAGTACTATTTTCCTTCAATGATAAATAAAATAAAAAGGATAACAAATATTTGTCAGACATGTAAACAAAATAAATATGAAAGACACCCTAATCAGGTAAAATTAGGCGAAACCCCAATACCAACCTTTCCAGGGCACACAGTTCATATAGATTTATTCCTCACAGAAAAGAAAATTGTTATGACAGCACTAGATAAATTCACAAAATATGCGCTGACAAAAATCGTAAAAAGTAGGTCAATACAAGACTTAAGAAGACCACTTCGAGATATTATATTCTCCTTCGGAGTACCTAAATCCATAGTCATTGACAATGAACCATCTCTCAAATCAGACTCATTGAAATTTATGATGCAGGACGAATTAGGTATTGACGTTTACACAGCACCTCCATATAAAAGTCAGGCCAATGGACAAATTGAACGATTCCACTCGACCTTATTAGAAATAATGAGATGCCTTAAAGAAAGTGGAACACATAGAGATTTTGATGAACTTTTAGAACGCGCCGTATCAGAGTACAATCATTCCATACACTCGGTGACAGGAAAAAAACCTGTAGACCTATTTTTCGGAAGACATGTAAATTTTACGCCCGATGACTATGAAAAAGTAAGAAACTCAAACATTGAAATATTAAAAAATAAACAGCAGAAGGACCTAGAATATCACAATAGAAAGAAATTAGAACCTAAACAGTACCTACCTGGACAAGTTATTTACGTAAAAAGGAATAAAAGGTTAGGAACGAAACTTTCAAAACCATACGTCAAAGAAATAGTTAAAGAAGACCGGACAAGTACACTAGTGACAGAGACTGGTAGAATAATACACAAAAGCTTAATAAGAAATTAATTGTTCTTTTTACTTGCAGCTACTAATTTGTTTCCTGGCATTATGTCATGCCGACTCACAAATACTGGACTATACAAACTCTCAGTTAGTAACAATAGAAACGGGAATAGCAAAATTACAAACAGGGACATTCAAAATTGTCCACATTATGGACTTAACGAAATATCAAGAATCAATCAATAATTTAGAGACAGCCATAAGGACTAAAATAAATTCGAACCACCCTTTCTACCCATTCCTTCTAGATGAAATGGAAAAAATAAATAGCCATTTGGAAAGACTCAGGTTAAATAAGAAAACGAAGCGATCACTCGATTTTATTGGTAGCACGTGGAAGTGGATTGCCGGAAATCCAGACCATTCTGACCAAATAATTCTAACAGAAAAAATAAACAATGCCCTTGAGAACAACAATCAACAATTAATTATTAATAGAATGACAATAGACAAAATTAACGAAATGACAAATAGAACCAACGAAATTTTAAAGGAGGTAAACTCAGAAAACAGCACGAAAGATAAACTTGTAATTGAGTTAAAATATAAATTAGACCTCATGAAGGAAGAAATAATTAACATGGAGTATGCCATTCATTGGGCAAAGGCTAACATTATAAATTCTTACATTTTATCAAATATTGAAATAAAAATTGCTAGAGAAATTTTCAATAAAGAAAATATACCATACATAAACATAGATGAAGCTCTAGAGTTTTCAGAGGTTAAGATAGCTTCAAATGAAGAAACAATTATTTATATAATTAGTTTACCGGAAACCAATTCTGAATACTGTAAAAAAATCATATTAAAACCTGTAAAATTCAATACAAAAATTAATAGAATAAATTTTGAATCAATACTTCAATGTAAAAGTAAAGTATATGGAATAAAAGATGCATGTAAAACTTATAATAGGTTATCAATTTGTTCAAAGAAAAATGTAATAGATTTAAGTAATTCTACTTGTATACCAAATCTATTAGCAAGCCAAATACCAACATGTCAACTAATTAATAATCAGCACATACCAGAGGTAGAGGAAATATCAACAGGACTAATATTTTTAAACCAATTCAATGGATCAATTTGCATAAATAATGAAACAACCATGCTACAAGGGACATTTCTAATACGCTTTCACAACGAGACGATAAGGGTCAGAAATGTAACATACACCTCAAATGAAACTATAATTTACGCACCATTACCTGCCTTGCTGCAACCGAAGTCTATGAACAATTATACGGAAGAAATCTTATCCTTGGAAATGATCAAGGAATTGAACGTGAGAAATACAGAGTATATTGAATCATTAGATGTCCGCAACAAGATATCCATAACCACAGGCACAGCACTTATCATGATAACAATAGCATTGGGAATAATTATAGCAACATTTTACACCCGCAAGAAAAGATTTAATACAAATTCATCAAGTAATCAACATCCCCAACTTTCCGTATCAGTCGTCGAAGGACTTAATAGAATCTTTGACAGTCCAACCGAGGACGCTTGAATTCAGGAAGGGAGGAGTTAACAACAGATAACTTAAATCTTTAACAAAATTAAATCCACGCAAATTCCATTCCCACAGAATGCATAAATGCAGTCGCAGCAGTTTCCACGCTTATGAAAAAGCAACAACAACAACAATAACTCTAAATTTGATCCCTCTGTCCGGCAGCTTGCTGACTATTTGTTTTTACATATATTTTTTGTTGATTTTTGGCTTAGCATTAATTTCATTTATTTTAAGTAAATTCAGTTTAAGAAAATAAGTGGAAGAATAAAGTTGGCTTCGGCCTTTTTTTAAAAAACATTATAACTCGTTAAATCGATAATTTACATACATACAGTGACCGACAAAAGTCTAGATACACTCCAAACTTTCGCTAGATCGAGAGTCCGATAACATAAAGAAAAAATGTAATTATGCAATTTTGCTTAAAGCTCCTTTCTAATGATAATGAGCAAAAAAAAAAAGTTCTTCCACAAAAATTTAAAAAATTATCTGAAAATAACACATAAAATTATATCTTAAAAACTTTTGCAGCTCATTCAGTGAGCAATTTTATCAATTGAAACTAAATATGGTATGGAACCGATTGTCAATACTGAAAATTGCTGTAGAAAAAGTGAATGGCGTATTTTGAATGCCAAAAATATCTGAGACTTGTATACATATATTTACATAGTTTATAAGACCAAATTTAGTAAAAAACAGTTTAAGCACTAAGAAAATAGTATACAGATTTTTCCCAATATTCATAGGTTCTACCCAAATTTATGTCCATAGTATCTTCCCGAGCCACTTGCGGTTCTTTAATGTTTTTGTTAATATAAAAAAAAAATTATTTAAAAATCAAATTGTGTATATTATGGCGGATTAAATTGTATGGAGAAATATTTTTTAGCCCGGAAACTCTATTTTTCTAAAGATTCGTCAAATTTTAAGCAAAAAAGTCCACTACATCATATGGCTATAATGAATTTTGAGTTTGAAAGTTTTTATTTAAAGTAGCTAAGACTAATCAAACTGCTTATATCGCCATCTGATAGCAGTTTTCAGAACTTTGAAGTTTCTCATTCTCTTCCTCAACTCATAAGAAAGCAATAAAATGAGCTCCCTCGTAACAGCAGCAGAGAAGAGTTGTTCAATAGTTTTGTTTGAATAACTCCGCAGCTGATAGACCGATATGAATGAGGAAAACGTAATTTTATTGCTAATGAGTTGAGGAAGAGAATGAAAAACTTTAAAGATCTGAAAACTGCCACCAGATGGCGATATAAGCAGTTTGATTGGTTTTAACTACTTCAAATAAAAACTTGCAAACTAAAAATTCATTATAGCCATATGGTGTAGTGGACTTTTTTGCTTAAAATTTGACGAGTTTTCAGAAAAATAGAGTTTATGGACCACTAAGGAATTTAATCCGCCCTAATGTATACTATATATGTAGAGCGTCACCGATCATGCCAATGTTTTTTTCATTAATTTTTTGTTTTAAACTAATTGCAAAAAGTCTTAAGGATTAAGGCCTTAGATCTTTCTCAATAAGCTGTTATGAAAACAATAATAAACACTGAAAATCAAAAATTTTATGTAAAAAAATTGTAGCAAGGGCTTTTTTCAGTTTATTAAATTTTTGTTTATTCCGTCTGTACATTAGCTTTTGAGTTACAAAATAATTAAAAAAATAAAGTTAAGTGCTCGATGTCATGCTATACCGGGCAACATTAGAAATATTTTTATGCTAAAAATTTATTTTTTTTTTTCACAAAAATTAATTTGACGAGCTCCTCCATTTGAGAATCTTTGGAATTTATTATTTTGATTAAGTTAATACCTTTTCTTCTATTTTTTCTGCTTAATTAAACAAAATTCCAGGCTTCTTTAGAATTTCAATTCCTACCGGACCTTGTTTTTGCGTTAATCTTACGAACTTGGCCAGGTTAAGCCCGGCCAATTAGCAACCCTGTTCCGATCACTTGTATAACGCTTGTTATTTAATTGCTTGTTTATTGAAAACCTAGTGGACTCACAGAATAAGTCGACGTTTACACGAGGAAAGTCTGAGAGACAAATTCTTGTCTATTCTCTTTTGTGATTTTCGTTTTGCGTTTGCGACATGTGACAAATTTTTTGCCTCGTCCCTTTCGTTTTTCCCCTCTTGCCTACAAACAAGGAAACTTTGCCAAAAAAGTTTCCTCGTGTAAACGCTGACTAATGATTTCCAAATTTTTTTATTAATATTTAATATGCTTTTGAGAAAAATAACCACACTGAAAAAAAAAACTTCCATTGAAAATAGCGGAGAATGTTTTTGCTGTTGGTCTACTATATTCCAAGTAAAAAAAGTACATATTTAAAAAAACATGATGCGCTGTACTGGGCTAATACCGATCTAATTGATTAAAGAGAGCTTAAATGTGTTATTTCTCAGAATGAAAATATCCCATCGAAAATTTTAATATCGAAGAAAACTACATACTTTTATCTGATATAAAACAATCACAGCTTCCAATATGTACACTTTTAAGCAAGTACATCTCAGAATTCAGACTAACGGGGAAATTCTGAAAATAAATTCTTACACAAAAATGTGTCCAGCCTCTGTTTTGGTTAAAATTAAAATACGTGTGTGTTTTTTTATTAATTAGAAAAGTTTTTAAGTAAAATTACAAAGTGAGAACATAAAATCGAATGAAAAATCAACAACAACGAAATGCACAGATATCAGAAGATGAAACTGGTTTAACCACATGCCTAAAGAGCAAAACAAAACCACCGAAAACAAAAATTGACAACTCAAAAGATACAACAACGAGAGCAACAACATGTGTGTCTTCCTTCATCTGCACGAACTGAGAGCGCAACGCGTCTGCAACATCAGTACAAGAACTATGGCGCAGCTGCGTTGTGGAACGTGGAAGTGGAACAAATGCAGAATTGTGAGGGAAAAAGTGCAGAAATCGTGAGTATAAATTTAATGTATGAGAGTGCAGTTTAAAGAGAGCGCACTAACTAATGAATTTTTATTTTTATTATAAAAGAAATGTTGTTGTAATTTTCAACCTTCTTTGCTTATTGTTGTTGTTACCAACAAAATATTTGATTTGATGCCGTTCATTTAAACTGAAGTGACCCGACAACAATTCGAGTTTAACTGGATGAAACGCAACGCGCAACACAACACAGAAGGCGAACGTAAAAAAAAACAAAATATTCCAAGAGATAAAAGAAAATTAACGAAACTGAGGAACCAGTTTAAAGGCAACAAAAAAGGAATTTTTCTGGATTTTGTTGCTGTTGGTGTTGTTTTTGCACAGTACAATTTAAGTAAATGAAATAAATTGTATGTTTCATTTCAAAAGTACCATAGCAATTACAATAACAAAAATAGGTTTACAATAGAAATGATGACAAAACGAAAGACTTAAGCGAGGAACTCGCCTCTAGAAATATCAGTACTAATACTTGTAAATTAAAAAAAATTATAGATTTCGTTTTTGGAAAAACGGGATCTTATTAAATAGAAATAATTATCCAATAAAATTAATAAAAATATTTTGATTAGCGCTCAACAGCAAAATATGTATGTCCTTCAAAGAATCCAATTTTAAAGTCAACTGATTTTCTGCTTGAAAGTGGTACTTTTTTACTTATGCAAAATATGCACTTTTTTATAGCACTCCGTATAATATGTTTTATCACTCAAGAGATATCTAATCTTTTGTTTGCTTACATGGCAGCTGATGCTGGCGCTTTTTTTCCTACTTAGATATCATTATGGAAATAAAATGTTCTTAAAAGTATATTGCTTAAGCAACTATTCACGTTGAATATTGTTTTTATTGGAACTTCCTAAAAAGGAGTTAAGGAAATATTTTCTCATACGAGAAGTTAATTTTTTACTAAGTTATTCCTAACTATTAAATTCTATCAAACTGTTTTATGGTGGTTTGCTCAAAAAATTTTATTTATAACCACATATGGGCTACGATGCATACTGAAATTATAAAAATCGCATTAAATCGCTTCAAAATAGGAGCATAGGAGACTTAATCTATTTTTAAGCTTGAAGTAATATTAAAAGCAAACTACATTTGTATTCAAATGAAACAACAACAAATGAAAAAAAATAAATTTAGATATTGGTTTGTAAAATTTTTACACATCCATACAGTCACATGTGGTGACATGATATCGTGTTTAGAGCACTGAACTTTATTTGTTTAAGAAGTTATGAACTGGAGCTACTGCTTTCTGAAAAAAAATTTAGCTGAAATTAAAAGAAGGTGCTTGTTTGCAATTCACAAGATTTTTTCAATTTAACACCTAATGCATTATGTACATACACAACTTTTTTTGGGGATGCCATTTGTACTTATTTTTGAAATAATTTTTGAAATAATTTTTGCTATAAAAACAGCTACTCCTAATTGAACGGCCCAGTGAAAGAAGTCCCTTAGTCAAAATAATGTGTAAAGAGATATTTGAGTATTTATGTTACAAACTGATCTGGAAATATATCTGTTATTAGTAAAGAAAAAACAAAATACTGCAACATTGGTCAATCAGTCAAGCTTTATTTGAAGCCATCAGTCATGCTTGCTGGTGAAATAAACATTGAGTTATAAGCATTTTAAGACTAATGACTTAAATCAAAATCTATTGACTTCAGTACCAGAAGTGGAAGTGAATTCTGATTTTGGCAACAATGAAAAAACAAAGACAGAATGCTAGGTCAAACGAACGAACAATTTAAATGACGAGTAGAGTACAGTATTGGTCGACGAAGTAAAAGAACGCATATTTTGTGTTTTTATTAATAAGTATTAAATAAGCATTTTTATGTTCAAATAATATAAATCGTGGATTTTATTTAAAATCCCCATTAGTATTTAATTTATTCAATTTCATCTTCAGATTCAATTTCCGTTTAAGTTGGCAATGAAGTTACGCCTGCATATATAATGTCTCCATAGAAATATTTTTGATTTTGTGGCACAAACTGCAGCAGATGCTGGATATCACTCAATTTTGCAGGTTTTAAGGAAAATGGAGCCTGATACGCATCTTCAGGTTCTCTCCGAATGTTTCTTCCTACGCCAACACGGTAGAACGAAAATGGCTTAAAAGGCCCTGTCATGGTATTTTTAAGAGACGAACGATATACTTTTCCAAAATTTACTTCTTACATCTTTTTTTCTTGCCAGAATTCAGTACTTTTATGTAAACATATTTCCGGATTAGGGACTTTTAATAAGGAAACTGTTTGACTTACACCTTTTAAAACACTTAGGGACTTATTGGCAAAAAATCGACGGACTTAAGGAAAATTTGTATTTCGATAATGGCTTTTAGCAACACACAATGCAGAAAAAAAAGGTATACCTCATTCTTGTACGATGTATTCGATATTTTTGTCAGATCAAAAAGTCCCTATGTCAACTTAGGTACTTCTTTTACTGGGGCCTTCAATTGTAAAAGTTTTACTACTGAAACTAAGAATCATTGCAAAATTTATTCTTTAAGCAAACGATTTGTGAGAAAAAGAATCGCTGTCGTGAGAAAGAACCATAGGCTACCAGCAGAATAATAAAATACAAAATAAAATCGAAAAAAAGTTCATTAAACTTAAGTATTCTCGTCCGATTTGTTTTTAATTTAAGGGGCCAACCTAGTTTTCCAGCCTGACAAAGAAGCTATTTTACAGAATTTATTATGCCACCCCCAGTATAGGAATAAAGTTATTTCAGGATCAATAAACACACTCTTGAAATATATGAAAAAATAAATTTTATTTCATTTTTATATTTATTTAATTTATTTATATATACATATATGTACAGTAGCTCAAAGTCAAACACGTACATCAAAAGAATTATTTTCTAATTCTTAGAAAATTATTATATAAAAAATTATTAAAAAAATTCGAAGTATTTTTATTTTATTTTGAGAAAATTTTGATTTGAATTTTAATTCTCATGCATGTGACAAATATGTAGTTTCGATGAAAAGACTGGCACCGTATGAAAGAAGTGGTTTCGAAATCCACAAGAAAAAATCGAGTTTACAAACTAGGTTGGTGCCTTAAGTGATATCTACATTTTCAAAAATTACATTTGTGGAGCAATAGCAATAAGCTGCCAAAGGGATCCCTTACAAACAAACACGAAATAAATTATGATCAAAATTAAATTGCCTTTCCGAAAAATGCATAAAATATTGAAATATTGATCACTACAAAAAAATAAAACAAGAATTATTCATGCCGAAAATATTTTTGTCCAAACTCATAACATTCATTGAAATGGAAAAAGAAGCTTCCCTCCCCCTATCGAAGAATCTGTCATGTATATTGACTGTGAAACAAAAAAAAATTCCTTCTGATACGCTTCCCACTAAACACGCACAAGTCTACAACATGTCGGGAACCCTCTTAATCTCGGGGCCCGGAACTATAGCCCTTTTTAGCTATACCTCAATTCAGCGTTGAGTGACATATGTTATACTAGCAATGCATGGTGTTGAAAACAGCCTACTGATACTTTAAAGTATGAACTTCCCATTTTTATGTAAATATTGTGCTTATTATGGCTTAAACTGTGTGTGTTTGTGATCAGATATTTTTTTGATCATGTCTTTAGCCTTAAGAAAAAACTTTGCTTTGAACTTAAAAATAGAAAGGAAAATAACTAAACGGAGGCGTTAAACCAACTAACATTTGCCACTTTCAAGCTAAAAGTCCAAAGTAGACATCCATTCTTCTCAATGATTTACAATATTCAAACAAATTTATGTTGATCCGTATTTATAACTCTTACGAAATAACATTTAAAAGAACGTAACCATATTTCCCATTTGAAAACGAAACGAAAAAATGTTTAAAAATGCTTTTTAATGGTAGATTTGGTGAGATTTGCATTTTATTTTATTTGAGTTTATTTACAATCCACCGTCATCAGCTTAAGTTTGAACATCATTTTTTTTTTTTTTTTTTTATTTTATTTCTAAATGCTACAATGGGTCACACGCTCGGCCACACATTCTCCAGAGGCTAAAAAATTGAATTCTTCAGATGTTGGTTCGCTCTGTTAGGGCTTTAAATGCTTTTGTTGTGGGTTGCTTTTTACGGCTTCGCAGTCAATCTGCTTTTAGTTATGTAAATTTTTTCTTCATCTCTTATACTTAACATTTGAGTTTTTTTTTTTTTTTTTGCTTTTTCATCCAAAAATTCGTTTGAATTTTTTGGTCATCAAATTTATTTGCAATAAATTAAATATGAAAACAAAGCATGTCTGCGCTTGAATTTAAAATCTTTTTAAATGCTTTTTGAAGCTGTCATAAAGCTGCCAATTCGGTGCTTTTTGTTGTTTATCTGTTGCGTGTCATAAATAATTTTTAGCAGCAATTTACGTATTCAAATTTGGTTAAAACTTCAAAGGAAGTCATCTTTTAGGTGGTGCTTAGTTACAAAGTATACAGTATACAATTCATGAATAATTACTAAGAAATATTTCAGTTGGTAATCATGTGAATAGGAAATTGTTAAATTGTAATAAATCATTTTGTAAATTTATTGCATAACTTTTTACTTCAATTAAAACGTTGGATTTAATTCAGAGAAATTTTCACATTCCAGAATATTGTTATTGTCTCAGATCAGATGTTTTCCAAGGCATAACTAATATATCCCAGTTAAAACAAATCAAGAAATTCCTGAACATTGAAATCCGTCACATAATCAACGTAGCTGGTGAGGGTGCCAAGATATAGCGTTTTGTTTTATGATAAGTACCACGCCCCGTTTTTCAATCTTGCCCACATTTTACAAGACTCTTTGCACAGACTAAAAGCAGCTGTTTAGTATTTTTTATTCTTTTCAGTTGGTATTTAAAAGTGCAGCTATGTTGCACTCAACATAAGATACCATTAGCTATTTTAACCACACCCACTAGCGTCCATTTAACGTTTAGTAAAGTAGCACTTTATTTCCTAACTTAGCCATTATGTAACCTTGTCATTGTCATTTTAAGTGTGAATTGATGTCATAAAAATGCACAAAAATACACAACGAGAAATACATTAATGCAGCAGCAGCAGCAGCATCAAGTAACACACAGCATTAGCTTTTGCAGTTATAGCCATAACAGTAGCTCTTTAAAATCCTTTCATTTCCTGACTACTTGTATTTTTAGTTCAGGAGTCATTTCCGAATTGTCGGTAAAAGAAAAAAGCGTTTTTATTGTTATGCAGCCTTAAGCTGATACAACGCTATCTCGGTTTTTATTATTTCATACTTTCAGTATAGTTTGTTTCAGCTAACATTTTGCAGCATCTACACCTTTACCATAACTTGGTAATGGAAGTGAAAAATTGTTTTTCCTTAAAGTTTTCTAATTACAGTGAAATTCCCCATAACGGACAGCCCGCATAACCGGACAGCTCCCATAACCGGACATATTTCAGCGTATTTCAGCGACACTCACTAACTTTTCCATACAAAATTCATCCCGATAGCCGGACACTCCAATAACCGGACAAAAATACTCCGACGGTGGGTGTCCGGTTATGGAGAATTTCACTGTAACATTAATTTCGATAGCCGGACGCTCCAATAATCGGACGCGGACACTGTATTCCATATTTTTTTGATAAAAACATCTCTTTTAAGCGGACATACTTAAATAAAAATTGTATTAAATTTGTACTACTTCCCCTTTTTACAAATTCTAATTGGATCTTGTTTTGTAAGAAACTATTTTGGCGAATGTATATACACCTTTTTGTTTATTCTGTGAATAAGTTTGGTGCAATTTGGTTGCTTAGTTTGTGTTACTCGTTCTTTTTCACTTCTCAGAGCAATAAAATCGACTAAAAAATAATGTACTATCCTTTGCGCATTTCCTGGCAAGACTCTTGCTCTTAAATTTGAAAAATGCATCGATGGTAAGTCCCCTAAGGAAGGCTCACAGTTTTGTTTTGTGCAAACATGGCTGGAGAGAAAGAGCTGATTTTGGTCGTGGGTAAAGCAGCTCGCCTTTGAGCATTTAAAGATCTTTCTATTATTGTACTACCAGTTGGTTAGAAATCTAGCAAAAAAGCAGTGATAACTCGAGAAATCATGTCGGAATGGCTGCAGCAGTTGAATCGAAAAATGATATATTAAAAACAAATCATTCTTTTGTTCTTGGATAACGCAGCATCTCGTCCAAGGAAATTACACTTAACAAATTAAATCTTTTTTTTTTGCCTTCAAATTTAACTGCAGTTTGTCAAATCATATTACAAAATCTTAAGGTGCTTTCTATAAAAATACTTACTACCAAAAGTTGACACAGCGACTTCAGAATCAGAGTTGTCAGAATCGAAAATTCTCTTGAAGCTTTGTACTTCATCAAAGCCCCATGGGATAAAGTTGAAGCGACAAACATAAGAAACTGCTTCGGTAAGGTCGGTTCTTTGAAACCAATATGTATCTTGCCGATTCTGATGCCGAGGATTACCCCGACAGCCTTTGCGAAATTTCAAAAATTATACGCAATTTTTGACAAATTTTCGAAAATCGATTAAATTTCATTAACTGTAGACAACAATACCGAAGTGCAATTTGAAAATCAAAGCGCCACTCCAGAGATAAGCGAGTCTAATGGCGAAATTGCTGACCCCATAACTTCACCGTGATGAGGTATTAAAGCAAGTTGCCCATTTGAAGCATTTTGCCAGAGATGATTTTCTAGAATTTCATTACATCTTGATGTAGAGACGCATTTTGAAATCCTATATATTAAGTTGAGCCAATCGAAGTTAAAACAATCTACTCTCACTAGATTTTTTAACCAAATTAGTATGTAAACTTGTGTTAAATGTCTGTGATGCGTAAATTCATTCAGTAAACTCAATAGACGGCAGTTTCAAACAAATATTCTTGTTTCTCCTCCATAAGCGGACATCTCCCAAGACCGGACAAAAATACTCTGACGGTGTTTGTCCGGTCATGGGAAATTTCACTGTAATTGTTAAGGAAAAATAACTATTCGGATAAGTTTACCTTATCACAGCATTAAAAGCGATGGCAGAAATAAGTGACAACCTATAAAACAGTTATGATGGCTTAGCGAGTAAAGCGCAACATATTTGCGATCACATAAAGTGACCATCATAAAAATATGTACGATTTTACAATTTTATCTTTATCTACCGCACACTTGAACGCGCCAACGGGTAGTTGAGTAAAGCTGCTGCTGGATGACCGCTGGTTGGGTCATTCTGTGTTTTTAAGTCTATGATGTGTATTACGTAAAGCTTCTTTGGAATGACAATGTTGCACCCAATGGCACTGTCTTCTTATGTGCGTGCAAAATTTTATTGCCGCTCAGTTTGCGGGAATTTTGAGTTGCTGTCTGAACGAATGACGCCCACATTCTTGGAGATATGTAAGCGTATTATAGTTTGAAGTTTTTGTTGCCTTTACTTTGTTGCGATTTGCAGCAGCAGTTATTTATTTTGCGATATTTTTTTTTAAATTAAGATAAACTTTAAAATAATTTTAACTTAAATTTAACTATTGCTGCGTCTTGACAGAAAACATAAACGCAAATGTCACACACTGGTTGAAGGAGAAAATGTATTGGGATAAGTTCATAATGTTTCCCTTTGATATTTAAAAGCTTTTCTATACTATTTAATGGCACAAATGCATTAAATAAAAAGTGACCAAAACAGTCTTTTTTTGTTGCAAAACTTCGGCTATTTTTTACACATTTTTCCGACATAGTTTTTTCGCTAAGTAAAAGATATAAAAATGTTAATGGAATAATTACGTAAAACATATTACATTGACGTTTCATTTTGGGTAGGCAAGACTTTTTTTCTTTGTTATGTATGTAGTTGGCTCTGTGTGAGTAAAAAATTCGGTTTTCGGGGTTGAAAGCCCCGCATTTGGCCACCATCCTAAAATATTGGTGCAAATAGTTTCTCCGTGACATCTTGAGTACTGTAAGTCTCAGTAAATTTTGTAAGACTTTTTTTGAGAAAAATACCACTTGAAAAAATACTCCAGACGTTTTTTAACACCTATGAATAATTCTGCGGGGGTATACTAAATCTTTGTCCAGTTCTATGTGAAAGTATGCAAAAGTTAAAATGATCGCATTAGGTCCGTTAAACGTAGCCGCGGTAGTATAGAAACATTTTGGGCGCCCAGTTGCAAAACCGGCCAAGTACCTTTTTCATATTTTGGAAAAACAACGAAAAACGTTCATATTCATCTATGTTCATTGAAAAATTTAAACGTATTTCCCACATTAAGCTTATAAAATTTCTTAATGAAAGCATGTCAGATCACACTTTTCGAGCCTTATCTGAGTATGTTTTTGAGAAAATAATTTTGGACCTGTTATGATACCAATGTACATAAGGACTTGGCCGGTTTTGACATAGTAATTATCAAATTTTTTTCGAAAAAAAGTGGACTTGGCCAGTTTTGATACCAATGTGCTGGAATTGGCCGGTTTGGATTCCAAGGTGTTAGACCGGTTTTGAAAGCAAGTTCATGGAATTGGTCGGTTTTGAAACCCATGCATCAAAATATATATAAAAAATGCAATATTTCTGTCAAAAATTTTTATTTTTAAACTAAAAACATAGTGGAAAGATAAAGCATAATCTAGATTTTGATATACAGTGCGACCACGGTCAACGCAACCCTCGATAAATGCAACTCCTCGATGTGTGCAACAAGCAAATTTCTTACATTACAGACTCAGTAAGTGCAACTTTTCTAAAAAATTACCTCGCTTATTGCAACATTTGTCATTTGAATATTCTCTATATGCAGCAGAAAAAGCTCGACAATTGCATCAAAAAATTATGGAAAAGCCAACGTCCTTTAACGTTGGTTCTCTATTTTCAAAAAACGGTTATGGTATCCGCATGCTGAAAATCTGTGAGGAAAAGTTACCGATCAAGGCGGATCTCGTGCAACAATTTTTATAGGAATTTAGGCATAAAATTGAAAAGCTGAACTTAGTTCCCGATCAGATTTATAATGCGGATGAGTCAGGTCTGATTTTTAGACTTCTGTCAAACAAATCTTTAGTACTCTTTAAGGAGCACCTGGTCGAAAAGTAAGGAAGGAGCGAATATCTTTTCTTGCGTGCACAAATATATCCGGATCGCATAAAGTTAAGCTATTGGTAATTGGGAAGTCAAAAAATCCAAGGCCATTTAAGAACTGGAAAACTATGTTAACAGTTTACATTGCAAATAAAATTTAATTTAATACTGAAGAAGGCGAAGGGACAGACACAGATGAAGTTAAGGTGGTTCTTTCACAACCGGAAATCAAATCTGAAAATGCAGACTTTTTCAAAGTATTGTAACATGTTATTAATTTGTTTGTTCCTTGTTTAACTTACATATGTACATACATGTAAAATGTAGCTTAATGGATTAAATAAATGATTTTCTTTTGATGAATTAACGTTGTTTTTAATTGAATGTTTTTTTATTATTAACCCACTAGGCATTTTTGCATTTATTAGGCTCTTCAAGAGTTCTATATAACCATTCTTTAAGAGCAGAACTCTTGGAAATATTCGCTAAAGAGGTTTTAAAACACAGAATAAATGCTACTTAAGACCAAAAGGGCACCTTCTATGGGGACCTTCAAGAGGTTTATGTAAGAGTTAGCTATGACGTTTTCAAAACCTATTCAAGAGTTTAATGAATTAATACACCTAGAGGTCTATAAATATTTTGTGCTCTTGGAAATATTTATACACAATTTTTTTTCGAACGGAATTTTAATTAGGTTTATTTTATTTTGACGAAGTTTTAATAAAAATTTTGTTTTTGGTATACATACTTTTTGCAGTATTACAAAGTTAAATAGATAAAAAGAGAATAGCAAATGGAATTATAAAATGGCAATATGAAAATGATGCAACGAATAATTATGATTTTCGGCACAATTATTGACCAAAATTTACGTGCGAGCAAAGATTTATCGTGAAGTTTGGGGTTTTGCTTCGAAAAACTTAGCGCGCTTCTGAAATATTACATATTAGAAAAATAAAATATTTGGGCTAAAATTAATTTTTAGGTTTTTCTTTAATATTTATGTCTCAAAATACGTTTAAGTGATTTTTTAGGTAAAAGCAAATCGAAATAAAACTATTTACTGCACAAAAAATCATTATTTAGGCAAAAAAAAAAAAGAAACGCATTTATTTTTTTGTTGTTGTTGCTATTTCGTCGGCATGTATATTAAAAAAGATGGCCGACGACGCCAAGTTTTTAAAATTCCTCGATAAGTGGCATATAAAACTTAAGGATTATCTCTAAAGCTTCATAAGAGGTACTTTAAACTTAAGGATTATATTAAGGGCTTAATAAAACTTGACAGTTTTAATTTGCTAAAATTGTTTATTTAAAATAATTTTGTGTCCATTGTTAGGGTTACCATATGAACAAGTGGCAAATTAAGAAAGAGATGTTTTATGAGCTATTTTCTTTATAGAAATACGAATTATAACCCAAATTCGAATAAACATATTTCGGGCCATCTTGCGTTTATTTTTGTTTTCTCAATTTAGTTTTGGTAATTTGTGCCTCATATTTTTTTATTGTCCAATGCCAAGATCTGGATAATTAAAGAGGGCGAGAAACGAGTTTTGCTTAATATCTCGGAAAGTAAGCTGCAACAGAAAAATATATTAAGGCCAATGTTCAAGAGAAGATGAAATCGATTTCATATCAAGTCTTCGTATCACAAGATTTGACCCTCCTTTCATAGCTTCCGAAAACTAAATTTCTGTTCAAAATTAAAGTATTTATTGTAAGTTTTAATCAAAGTTGGGTCACTTGTCACATGGAGATTTTTCGAGCATGAAACCGATGTGTTTTGATCTGCTCCTCTACAACAGTGGCCTCAATATATTTTTCTGTTTGTGGCTTACTTTCCGAATTCTTGAGTAAAACTTGTTTCTCGGCGTCTTTAATTGATCAGATCTTGCCATTGGACAACCAGTGTACGGGTAGGCGGCCATTTTAATGATGTACTAGCATTGTTGAATGAAATAATATTTAACTTTGCGAAAATGTGAAAACGGAGTAAACAAGTCAAAAAAACGGTACTACTTTTGGAGACTTGAATCAAGAATTTATCAAATTCCAAAACTTTAATTTTTAAGAAAATGTTTAAGTTATAAGCTATTTACTATTTTTATAAGAGTACTGGTCATTTAAATTTTTTTATTGAATTGCGGACGTTTGGTAACCCTACTTTTCGATAAAAAGTTTTATGGAGCTCTTGTGAAGAGTTCTATAAATAAATGAAACCAAATAAAGTTTTATAAAGCTCTTGCGAAGAGTTCTATAAATGCATGAAACCAAAAAAAGTTTTATAGAGCTCTTGGAAAGAGTTCGCGTAAGAGTTGAAGCTTATATTGGCACTTATTACTTACTTACTTACTTAGATGGCCATAACAACCCGTTGTCAGGTTACGGCCGACCTCATTAGCTCTCGCCAGGCGCCTCTGCTTTGCGCGCGCCTTCTCCAATCGTTAATACCAAGCGCGGTTAGGGCTTCCTCAGCTTGGTCTATCCACCGGAGGCATGGTCTCCCTCTTCGTCGTTGACCGGGGACTTTCCCTTCGAATACCTTTTTCGCTGGAGCTTCTTTATCCATACGATGGACATGACCCAGCCAGCGTAGTCGCTGTATTGTTATACGCTTAACTATGTCGATGTCGGCGTAGAGCTCATACAGCTCGTGGTTCATTCGAATGCGATAGTCGTCGCCAACTCGAACAGGACCAAAGATTTTGCGGAGAACTTTCCTCTCGAACACCCCAAGAGCGGCTGCGTCTGTTGTCGAAACTACCCATGCCTCAGCGCCATAAAGAAGCACAGGTAGAATGAGCGTCTTGTAGAGTGTTAGCTTTGTCGATCGAGAGAGAGCTCTGCAACGTAATTGCTTACTGAGACCGTAGTAGCACCTATTAGCAATTGTTATTCTCCGCTTAATCTCCAGACTGACATCACTTATTATAGAACTTAAAAACTCAGAAATTGAAGAGCTCAATAAAATGTATGGCTCTTAAAGTAAAAAATAAATTTTATTTATTAAAAAGCTTTTATCAAACATTTTTTAAAGATCTTGATAAATATTAAAATGTTTGAATACAAAAATATTTATAAGCGTTTTATGAAGATCTTCCGAATCCTTCTTAAGACCTTATAAATACCTTAGCTCTACTTCAAAAAGAAACTTTTACAGACGATTTAAGAACCTCTCACAAGACGTTGTTAAAACTTTGATAAATACTTTTAAAATTTTGAGTATTTTTTGTATTTGTAAACATCTTAATTGGGAGTTTTGAAATGCTTTATAAATAATTTTGATCGCAAGATTTAATTTTATTTTTTTAAGAGGCGAATAAATACTCTGGTATAAGTTAAGAGCCCTATAAATGTTTATTAAATGCTTTCGAAAATTCACAAGAGCTGTGGATTATTTTAATGCCCAGTGGGAAGTACCTACACCCAACTACTTCAGATTTTTTGACTCAGTCTTTGCAACTACCTCGGTTATTGCAACAGGCTTGGTTTTTATTAGTTGCGTTGACCGAGGTCGCACTGTATAAGAATATCTCAAAATTTAATTTTTTTGGACTTGGCCGGTTTTGTAACTGGGCTCCTCATTTCTTAAAATAAAAATCAGGTGTGCAGTTCACACGTAGTTGAAGTGAAACCTTTAGAAAACTAAGCTGCGATAGAATGAGATGAAAATGTTTCATTAAAATGATAAAAGTAGCCGGAATCTAAAATAGTTACAGCAATAAATGATAAATCAAATTAAAGTGCTCATCGAGCAGAATGTTCGAAAACTATCAGTTTCGGAAAGATTTCCTATATTTTCAATTTTTTCAAGCATTACTGACTAACTACCAAAGCCTTGCCATAGCAATGATAAAAAATTTTTTACCACTCTCCAGTAGCGTCATTTCACCAAAAGCTTGGGATGAGAGTTTATATAATTGATATGTTGTTTTGAATTGAATCGATGTAATAAATAATAATATCATATCCTTGGGGGGAAGGCCAATGCCCCTCCAGCCCTACCCAATTGACGCATCTGCTACTCTCTCTCAAATCATGACTAATAAAAATTTTCCATTCATCAAAGCAAGTACTTGCGCTTGTAATTTTTTTTGAACAGCGCAATCTTAAGCGGATGCACTGAAAATATGTTTTTTCCCAATCAACAGAATTTCTTCTACAGCAATATGCAGCCCAAGTTTTGAGTTCACAAACTAACAAATGCATTGAATTTGAAAACGTTAATTTTTGTTGCCCCCAATTCGAGATAGCATACGCCACGTTACATGAGCAACACTTTACGGGTGGTCAACCAATTATTTTGTTTACACAGCAATCAAACGAACCGTGTCAACCAAATTAAATTAAAAAACAAAAACAAAAATGCGGCAAAATTTAAATCCGGTAGCAATGTACAGAGCCGAAAAGGGTCAAGTTGCGCTCGTCCAAAAAAACCTACGACAGAAACACTAGAAAACATTTGAAGTCAAAGAGTGAGGGAACGTATTTTTAGTCCAATCTGTGAAATCGTAAAATATTTTTATATTTTTGTTGTTCAAATAAAAATCAAAACATTGAGATTTCATATGGATGGTGTGGATTCATTGGAAAAAGTAAAATCAAAGCGAAAAAAAAATGAATAAAAATAAATTTTCTGAGCGGCAGTTTATTGTTTATTTATGCGTTTCAATTAGACACTTAACCACGAACAGGCCTTCAACAGCGACGCCAGAATAACAAGAACCAACATTAATTGGGGTTATATAGCTACAACAACAACAACAGCACAGCATCGACGGTAACAATAAAAATTGGTAGTAAAATGACGTTTAAAATAAAGGAGCCACAAAAATAATAAAAATAAAAAACTCATAAATAAAAGAAAACAGAAGAAGAAAAAACCCAAAATAAAAGAGAGACAACAACATCAACATGAAAAAAGGAGTTAAAAAATCACACTCCACACAACACTTTAGTGTTTTTTTTTGTAAATATTTATGATAAAAAAAAATTAATTTATTCAAAGTTTTTCAGTGGGACCCTCCACACCACTCTCATTTGATTGTCGTCGAGTGTAAACTTTTGTGTTGCATTGTTTAGTTATGGAAATTTAAGAGTTGCCAACTATGTATATGTTCCAAAAAATTAACAAAAACAAAAAAAACGTAAAGCAACACTGAAAAATAACCCACAACAAAAGAAAAAACTCCCAAAGTGCAGCTGTAAATTGTCGAAACCGCAACGAATGACTGTGGCTGCTGTTGTTGTTGTTGTCGCACTCATCATCAGAGCAGTTCCAACTCGCTTCCCTTGTTAACAGTGGCCAATTCTGAACAAATTTAAAATAAAGAGAGTGCAAAACTAAGTTTTCGAGGCTGATTATGAGATGTGTGAAAAATCACCCAAAATATATAGAAAAAAAAAATGAATCCGCTTTAGCGGAAATGAGAAATTGATTAGAAATGAAAAGAAATCTTGCCCAAAATTAAAAAAAAAGGCCGATGAGCAATAAGAAAACCTTTTTAAAAGTAAGCTCTCAGTACATTATTAACATAAAAAAAATTTAATTTGGGTTCAAGCCAAATGAAAGTTTATCTATATAAATTAGACATTAAATATTTTGGAAAGATTTTTAAAGATTTAAACTTTAACCACGATACGAAGATCGTATATCAAACAATAACACAGGCCGACAAAATTTGGTCAAATCTATGTTGCTAAAACTATAGTTGAAGAGGAAGAGTAGTTCTTTCGAACCTCATTATTTTATAAAAAAAATTACATTTCTATGTACATAACTCAAATATTTCGAAAACCCGTGATTTTTGCACTTTTAGGTTAGAATATCTCGAAAACCGGAGCTATTCGAGTAATTCTAATCTTGGATTCGTATTCAGCGCGTCAAAAACCCTCGGAAAAGTATATTAGAGTCTAAGCAACAAAATCATTGTTGCCCTGTGTAATTTTTGATCGTGACCAACATTAAAAGGATCTGAAAACCATAAAAAAAGGAATCCATGAAGGATGTGCTAAAAAAGTAACCTTAAGGTAAACCACTACTTTTTCAAAAGTAAAAGTTTTATATATTCTTTAATAATATTTTCACTGTCTGGATTTTATTCCGCATAGGCATTTCATTTACATAGTATAAGAAAATGTAACGGGTCGGCCGCGTGTTGTTTTCACTCTTTCGCGTTCAAAAAATTGTTGAGCAATGAGTTCATCATTATTATTTTTACTGGGTCTCTTCAAAACTTTAATAAAAATAATATAGCAGAAAAGCATCTCATTTTTCGTAACAAAAATGGGTCATTAATTTACTGTTAGTTGTATAGATGATTTTTAAATAGAATTTTTATTAAACTCACCACTGTGCTTAAACAGAAAATCGCAATTTATTTATTTATTATTTAAATTAATTCCAATTGAAATTGAAATATGAATTTTAGCTTTGAGTTCTGTATTCATTTTCAGCATCGATGCGGTCACATTTTGTGCTTTCATTATTTATGCGCTGTCTCTACTTCTACCTTAAGCGTTGCTACCCTCAACTCCCCTATGCATTGTTGACAATTGAATTGAATTTTAGGTTTAAAGCAAAATTAAAGCGTGGAAATTGCTGTCAAATTATTATTGATGAGCGGCAACATGGCGGCCCCGAACTGTTGACAGCAACAGCAGCAGCAGTAGCGGTTACTGTAGCTGCAACAAAAAAAGGGTAGTGGTGCTACTTTTCACTCATACTTTGCTGCAATGTATTGTAAATTGTTTAGTATTACTTTAATTGCCATTGTGGTTGTTGGTGTTATTTCATTGTTGCCGTTGCTGATGCTCATGATGATGATGATGATGGTTAATTGATCTTTAGTCTGAACTTCTGATTGAATTTAATTGATTCATAGTCAATTTTTCATTGAATACAATTATGTGGACTGATTTTATTTATGGAATTATTAATGTGTTCCATTAATATGAAAATTTTATTAGGTCTTTTATTAATGAGAAGTTGTGCAAAATCGGGGAAAAAACGGTAAGGAAACTTTATTTATGTGGCTAAAGGACTATTATTATCCTGTTATTTTCTCAAAAATAATTCAAGTTAAATTTTGACAGGCCATCCTCTCTCTCGTCCAAATATCGAATGCTTAAGTAAGTTAAGTAAAGCAAGATATGGTAACTTGTATCAAAAGAACTTTGTAACATTTCCTGCTTTGCATACCTATCAACGTCACCAAAACCTTATCATTCCATCAATGATCGATCTGCTGCCACAATATTTTAATTTTTTCTCTGTCAAAAAAAGTAAGAAAATATAAACATTAGCACTTGAACGTTGAAAACATTCAACATGCAGCAGACCAAAAGTCCGGTTTTTGCGCATGCGCAACACAATGCAACACACGCACTGGATGCAATGCGATCTGCTTCACTTCAATGCGCGTTGATTGAAATGCCCAAGCAGTGTAGAGCAGATCATATGGACAAACGCCATAAGAAGCACGAGAGAAAAAAAAGTTTTTAAGACCCTGCCTTATTGCACTTAGTAGACCAACGCTTTAAGGCTGCCAAAGTGAATAATGGACACGTTGCAACTCTAAATGTTGACGAACGCAAATTAAGCCGCAAGCTACTGGTCTGCACAAAGTAACAGAAAATGAGAAAATAAAAATGCTAAGCAAATTCTTAATGCAAATTTATTTATTTTTCATTGCATTCGAAGCGTTCAGATTTGCATCTGGCTTTTGAAAGCAACGCCTAAACGTTCAAATGACGTTTGAGTAGAACGGCTGCATTTTCACATTAAAATTATAAAAAAAAAAAAATTGTTACTTCACGTTAAGGATTAAGCTCTGTAGTACTTGGAAATTAGCAAAATATGAGGTAGTAATTAAAATCGGGGATTTTAAGAGATCTGGCGAGGCTCAAACGTCTACTTTTGAGAAATTTTATAAATACTTGACCCAATGATTTTTCCCAGTCAGAATAATGGCGTTCACGTTAACTTGTAAGTTAGATTAGGTTATGGTGGTGGATTGGAAGCCCCACATAGACACTTTGGTACATAGTGACTCACTAAATTATTTAAGACTTCGAAAGAATTTCCACAAATTCCTTTTAACCCTTTCAGACCTGACGCTAAACTACTGGGAACTTTTTTATGATTTTTTGGCAAAATAGTATTTATATGATATGAAAACATATTCAATGTCTAGATTTTTCTATGCTCATGTTCTTCAAGGATTTTTGGGACTCGCACAATTGATGCATCTCTGTCTAATTTCATTTGAAAAAAGCAAAGCCCCATGTATTATTTTTTTTAAAATTCTTTTAATATTTTAATATGATATAGTTTGAAATAAGTTTTTGTTTTGGCTGAAACATAAGAATACATTGCATTTGGTACTTCGTGTGCGCGTAAGTGACTAACATTCATAGCGATGGCACATATGGGCTGATTTCAATTCGAGTTCTTCTGGATAGTGATTGAAGCCATGCAGTCGTTTTTAGGGACATAGGTGGTCTGTTGGACGGTATTCTGCTGAGACACTATCATAATGCAATAGTGTTGAAAAGTGACATATAAAATCGTAAAATAATAAAGTCCTCTAAGCAGGAAATAGCTCTTTTGCCGTTTTTGAAAACGACACCTAAATAGGTCTCACATAAAAATAAGAGATAATCAAGTCGAAAATCACCTTGCAGAACTTACACCTCAGAACACATTCACGCAGTCCGAATTCGTATTGAGTAATATGCTGAATACAAAGCTGACGTGTACTCATGATATTTGTTGATTTCAAGAAGGATCTCGACAGTGTTCATAGAGAAAGGCTATGGATTGTTTAAGGGCATCGAGGTGTTCTGGAAAAAATCATAACCATGTACAAAAATAAGTATGTAAGGGGAACTTTCGTAAAACAAAAGGAGTTTGAGCTTGAGATATCCGATCTACCATAAATCGTTTCAGCTAAAGTCAAACCATTATTGCACTACAAAATTTTTAAGAATTTAAGAAAAAGAAATTAATTTTTAAAATATTTTTATTCAACTCAACGAAAAAATCATTAGAGTATTAAATGTTAGGAGTTAGTTGGTCTTTGAAAACAATTATCAGTTTTTCAGCTTCTCTAACATGAATAATATTTTGAGTAAATCATGAATATTGACCGAAGCTCAAATTAGCATTGGACAGATAAAAAATACTATCGAAATATCGATAAATGATATTTCAAAACAGTATCCAAATATATCCAGACAAAAAACATCAGATACATCGACAATCGAAAACCGATATTTTTGCCGAAAAAATTCTATTCTTACCAGCGATAGTGTAACTCTTCACTGTTGCATTTATTTGAGTATAACAAAAATATTCTATCTTGTTAGGCTGGGACCACACTAGTGGTTTTTCACCGCATCGCTAACGTCATTACACAAACACAAAAGAAGATCCAATATATGCGACGCAATCACTTCGATACAGAGCTACCCTTAAACAAAAGTATCGAAATTCGAAAGTCGAAAAATAAATTCGGGTTTTGATATACCAAAATATAAAATATCGCCGATAATTATCGAAACAAATATCGGAAATTTCGATAATCGATATATTTTGCCCAAGCCTAGCTGAAATATAAGTATTTTTTAATGACCTTATTTCTACCTTTTTTATAGTTAGCTCAAATATAAAGAATTTTATCAAAACTGAATTGGGTCTTATTTTTTTTGCACTTTAAGAGAAAAATAGAACATATTGAGATTCAGTTTCAATTTTAATACATTTCGCATTATTTTTTTCATCAAAAATTCCCAAAAAAAAAAAGAAATGAAAAACTTAAACATATCGATATCACAGAAGAAATAAAACCTAAAATATATATTTTTTCAAAAAAAAAAAACCAATTTCTTTCTTTCAAAAAATATAAGTATTGGTTTTTATATTAAAACAAAATATTTTAATCTATCATCTCAGATGTTGCTCAGATGTGAAAAGGGCGTATCTCAAAGAAATGCATATCAGTGATTCTTATAGCATCGGATAGCTTAAGATTTTACGCGTCAAATGACCTACTCCAAATGTCGGTATCTTAGTTCAAATATATAATAAATATCCTAAAAGAATTTCCTCTATCTCAATTTTTTAGGTATTTTAACAAATTGACATAAACAAAACATTAATTATCTCGAAACGCATTTCCTTGAGATACGCTTTTTTCGCTTCTGAGGGCAGTATGGGTAAATGTAATTTTTAGTTAAAATTGAATATTGGCAAAAAGTCAAATTTAAATATTTTTGGTTTATTATTTTTATTGAAATTTGCTAAAAAGAAAATGAAGATGTATCAAGACTGAAAAAGGATCTTAAGATATTATATTTTTTCTGAATTTTTGAATAATAATGTATGTTAAAATTTATTGTTTAGAATGTAAATTAATGTTTTAAGGCTATAAGGTACATATGTATATACCAGAAATCTGTAATTTGTGTGATATACGTATAACATGTATAGGTCTAATAATATTTTTTACTTCTAAATAAAATCCAATCAAAATTTCGGTTTTGACAAATTTTTAAAAATAAAAAGAGACATTTAACACAAAAATGAATATACCGAAATTTGAAACGTGGCCAATTTTTTTATCATAACCACTAAAATCTTTGCGGCCTGTAACTTTTCTCAACGGGTTTGAAAGTGAATTTTTTAAAAATTGTAACGTAAATGCATATAAGCTGATGTATTTAATCGATGCTACAAAAATCTACTTATATTTGTATTAACAAGTTATGTGGCCTTGTTACTTTAACTTCTAAATTCAATTTACAATTTTTTTACGTGACTGGCCCTTTTCACTTAAGAATTATCGATTATGCCTCTCTTTAATAGAAAGTGTGTATCTGGTTATCTTCGACAAGTTCTGTTAACAAATTACATAACCTATAATATTTGTTCTTATAAGTCATAAAAATTTTATGATATAATAAAAATGGTCTGTACTTAAATGTAACGTATGACGTTGGTGAAGAAACCAACAACATCCTCTAGATAACTCTTTGTTTGCCTATTAATGTTATTTTATTTTTTTTTTTTTTTTCTTACAAATCCGTCAATAAGCACAACTTCTAACAAGCAAACCATAAACAGCAACATTGTTGACAACTGCGCCCGCTTCTTGTGAATGATTTAAGACCCAGATATATCGTTATACTTTGTTGCAATGCAACATGAATTCATTCACTACGACACGCGCTGAAATAGGAGTCGCCAAAGAGTCATCAATCATCTGAAGAGGACGCGCCACAAAATACCATAGTAAATTTAAAAGAAATAACTTTAAATAAATACAGTTCTTTATAAAATATTTGACCATAACTTCAAGACAGAGATTAACCTTCGGTCAATGAGAAATTTAAGACATTTGCAAGAAAGGAAATTAACTATAAAGTTGAGTTAGCGAATTTTTAAATAGATTCGAATTCGTATTCATGGCTATGGAAAGAAGCAGCCAATGAATGATATGCTCTATTTTCATGGCAATACCATAACAATAAATATAATATTTCAAAAACTTTGTTTTGAAAGACCCTAGTTAGTTTTTCAAAGGCTCTTTTGGTCGTTCTATAGCCTTCACAAATACTGTTCTTCGATTTTTATTTTGGTGTTGTTTAGATATTTAACTGTACTAGAGAGCTGGAAGCAAATTTTTGCTGTAAAAGTCCCACTTGAAGCTTATATATGTACATATATTAAATCAATCCACTTTTCAATCGCGTTCAGCTAGTAGATTATACGACTCATGCAGCAGGAGGTTTTTTGCTAAGCAGATGTAACTTTGCAAGATGGGTAAGAAAACCTTATTCACCTTACGCCAAGGCTACTCCGACAGTCAGGTCGCCTTAAAAGCTCCGTATGTGGCGATGATCAAATAGCTTAATAGAAATGCGTATCGCTAACACAACACAAACTGAGAAAAATCTCATCATCCTACATTGGTTTCTTTTCCAAAAAGACTATGGTGGGAATAAAGCACTCTCTAGGCTATACAAGCTCTAAGGATCATCGCAGAGGTAGATTTCATGTAAAAAGAAACTGGGCATGATGACTTGTACTCAGAGAAGAACTCAATTTTTTTCTTTAGGATTCTAGACAATTTAGTCTTAGCTATCGATATCAATCCAATTTGCATTGGGAGAAGTATGCAGCAATTAGAACTTCCAGAGCTTACACTCCATAGCTGTTGTACGTCTTCGAGCTGTATTTAACGAGGTTCAACTTGGTATGCTGAACCATCATCGATAGGGTTTTCAGCTTTAATGGTTGAGCAACCTTCGTGTTCGAAATGCGCTTCTCTTGGTCTTTCTCATCGCTTTTCTGAAAGCTCTCTTGATAGCTCCTTTGCCATGCAATCTGCAGTGTCATCAGGTTCTAACTGTTTCATAGTTTGTTCGTATTTATCTTAATATGCTGCAATTATGCTTCGTTCTATTGAGGCTCCATCGAAGAGAGATATATTTTTGATTCTTCTCGTAGGACTATGTGTCTCTTTGAGGGAAGCCAGAAAACTTTCCTCCCCGAATGTTAACATTGAACCTGAACTATGAAGCTATAATAACACTACAACTATCTGAAAAATATAATATACTGCACAGAGCTTGGTCCCTTTGAAAGTCTTGCTCTAAAAGTGTACCCGATTTAATGTAGATTTACTGGAATTGCGCTGAATGAATTGACAGTTTTTTACTTCAGATACCTATGTCTACTATTTGATGGTACCTATAGTTCTTGAATTATTAATTACTTCCCTTGTTTGTAATAAGTGCAATGAAAATTATGTAATGTACCATAAACCTGAACACAATTTCTATTACAAAGCTAAAACGTCTGCACGTACCACATGGTAACTACGAAAGTATTAATTTCACCTAAATTCATATTTTATCTTCCATTCATTGCTGCACGATAATTTATTATTTATTTATATAGGTAGGTAGGTACCTACTCTTCGTAATGTGTTGGTCATACATTAAATAGTTAAATAGTTTCCCATACAAATCAACACCGTGCCCTCTGATAGACAAACACTGCGCGGTCAATGTTGCTGCTGGACACATGCTGTTAACTTTTTGTAGTTTTAGTGCCCGCGTTGTTGCCGTAAGTAATGCCAATGCGATTTGTGTAAGCGGTCCATTCAGCAGCAGCATCAAAAACTGCATGCAACGCTGTAACTGTAAGTATCCCTCTCTCTCACAATATCTCTCTCTCTCTCACACTCTCTTTGGCTGTGTGTGAAACTTTTTTTCTTCGATGTTGTGTCTGAATCCAACAACGGACTTAGCCGTTGCAAGAAAGTCTTTGTTTTTTAATGTTGGAGAGTCTGATCTTGGCCCCGTTGCGGTCACAAAAATAAGAAAAAATTTGAAAAATGAAATTCACCAGCACCACAGGCAGACCAGGCAAAAAAAAAAGACCCTGCCGTTGTTTGTGCCACAGCGATTGTGATGCGATCATTCAATGGCGCGTCGTATGGTCGCTTTGTGAGTGGAATCGATGTTGGAGTGAAGTTCAATGTTTGACCTTTACATGAACGCGTGGCGGCAAGTTTTGAGAGTGCAACTCTGGAATTTCAACATTCACTTAGTGATGGAGTGCACTGAAATCTGAATTTTACTTTTGGGAAAAATGTGTTATGCTTTTGTAACTAATGCTTTTCTTTAGTTTCTCTATTGTAAACAGTTAAAATGTTGTTGATACATCACATGCAACAGACATCAATGGACCCCAATAGCTTGTAGTTCCGCTTTGTTGTTTTCGTTATGCTTAGAAGTAATTTTTCCGAAGTTGGTTTTGATCAAACCAAACCTCATACTTAGACAATGTCTCGCGTTAAGGAAAATAATCGAGGTAGAATACTTTAAAGTTCAACTTTCGATGCATGCGACTTTGAAAGATTGTTTAATTATGGTTCAGAAAAAGTAAGTTCATCATTATTGATCATATCCTTGATGGCATTGAATTAACCGCAGGCGGCAGAACTGTGATGCATATTGTCGGCCGAATTAGTAAAACCGTAGACTTTGAATTAGTACAACTTGAGTTTGAGTTTAAAGATCAGATTATGCAACATTTATGCTATGGACATGGACGATGTGCAATTTCAGCAGGATGGCACTACCTGCTGCAGAGATCGTGAGACTTAACATCATTTGATATTTTTCTTGCAAGCTATGTTCAAAATTAATTCTGTGGCAATTCTCCACCAATAGTTCAAGCATTTGAAAAATGTCGGTAAATGTGTAGAATGAACTGATGGAAGATGAGATGGTGGGGATTGGGTAGGTCGGCTGATGACAACAGAAACGTAATCAAAAGTTAGGGGACGTAACTAGTTTCGAAGATATAGCCGTTGGGAGTTGGGTATATACCCAATCATTATAATTTCTTCGTAAGAATGACCATTTGTAGGCAGAGCCGAGGTGAACATTTGGCAGATATTGTATTCCATTCTTAAGGGTGTATACATTGAGTTATAATAAAAATATCACAACTTTTCACAAAAGTGTTGCGACTTTCCATTAATTTAAAATGACACATTTTCTCGGATGAACCGTAGAAGTATTTAATCATACATTTCATTAAATCTTCCTAGCTACTTTTCATTACTTTAAAATTAAATTCTTACTTAATATTCTTTCAAAATCATTTGTTTGCTAAATTCTAACAATGGGTAGAATTACGGCATTCAAAAAAAAAATTTGACATTTAAAATTTCCGCAATCGAATTGAGATAGAAACAATTCAATCTGTTTCCCATTGTTCGAAAAATAATTACTTCATTAAATTGAGTCAATTATGTGCAATAAAACAACGAGAATTACAGTAACATTGGTAACATTTACCACAATTGCCGAAATGACCTTCCAGCTGCAAATAAAGAAAGAAATAAAATAAAATATGAAAAATTATAATGATCATTTTACTTTTCGAAGCGATTTCAAAGCCAGGCAAAAAGTGCTTAAAACAAAAACTACAATTACGGCAAATAAAAATGAAATGTGAACAAAAAATAAAAAACATCAAAATACGTAATTGCAATTCAAAATTTGACCCACAAATAAATGCGAATAAAACCAACCACAAAAGCAAACACAGGACAACATTAATAAAGTTGAAGGCAAAAGATTTGTTAATATTTCATAAGCGAAAAATGCCAAAATATAATTCAAAAATATAATTTTGAAACTTTTTTGACACCTGACATTATGACACTTTGAGATGAAAGAAAAAAATATAATGCAAAACGTCTGGATTATGGCATTATTTTTAGACACCTTTAGCGGGGCTGGCAATGGCAGACTTAACAGATTTATAAAGATAATAAAGATATTATTCGATTTCATGGAATTCCTCTTCAAAATTATAAAAGAAGAAGAAAATTACACTCACTTAGCTGGGAGTAATTTTTTCACTGCAAAACTAATTTCTTCTAATCCATCACTTTAAAGACTGAAAGAAGAATAACAACATATATGTTGCTCCCTGCATTCAATAAGCCCGATAAGTCTCCTATTCGCTTTGAGTGATACTTAAGTTACATATCAAAAGCCATTCCTCTGAAAATCTTGGTTTAAATAATATAAAGCAGAAGTTCGATTTTACCCCGTCATAGAGTGGTTTCGCTCTTCCATTGGGTGGATCCTAGCTGAACTAGCTACCTCCTATCCCGGCAATCTCTTATTTACTTTCAAATCTCTTATTTACTGCTAATAAGAGATTTTTCCAATAAGGGGTCTTCCCTTAAGATTATGGTTGTCACCGTGCTCAGTAATCTACAAAACTGTGAAAGTTTTTTTTTTCTTTGAGCTAAGGCAGATTTCTGAAAGCATATCACCGGAAATGCATACGGCTAGCGTACCATATCTGTCTCTGATCGATATATATATGTATATACTACTTAGGTACGAGTTCGAATCGGAGCTCAACGATCATGATTCTCTTTTAAAAAGATAATACCATTTGTAAATCATGGTTTTAACAGCGCAGTGATCTCCGTAAACGGCTACCATTTCACTCAATATAGTTTGAGGACTTTTTCCTTGCTTAGTCAGAAATTTAATACATGTAGTCAGTATATAAACAGCAAGTAGTCAGATTTGCTCCCTATTTGCAGCTCAGATTTACTTCTCTAAGGGACGATAGCACATTAAAGAACGACGTCAGAGTAAATATATACCCGTAATTAACTACCAATTAGCTTGGTACGAAATAAGTAATCACACCCCATCCCTTCCTCTCATTCTTCGGGACTTCGAAGCTCCCCTCATAAGTACATGTAATTTTTCGACTCCTTGTAAAAAGATGTGGCTTTTTGAATTGAGACTTAGAGCCTCCTTATGTTGTGTTTTTTCTGGGAAAATCCGTTGGAGTCACTTCCAATTTCTCACCCAAAGTACGAGTAACTTACTTGTCTGTGGCGAACTGAAGTACAAGATCCGTGACAGTTTTTTCAACTTCTTCACTGCAGTCTGAATCACGGCGGCTAAAGCTGTGAGTAATGATCTAAATTTGCTTGTTTTGGCGAATTTGTGTTGGGTATGGAGCTTTTCAAACATACTCGTTTTTTTTTCGAAACAAGTACGAACTTTTTTGAGCGGCCTTTCGAGTTATTGTTCTTCTCCGTTGTTGGCAAGCAATAGTATCAGATGATTCGGACCGTTTGGTTGGCCGTTGGGTGTAAGGCTTTCAAGCGTAGTTGTCTTTGACCATTGAGTTAGCTACTATGCAACTTACATTACTGAGAGTCATTTTTAAATGCTGTGCTATAAAGAAGTAATGAATACGAGGTTCAAAAACTAGACCAAAGCTGAGTACTAAGTCTCCAGGGCATGATATGAATGTAGGTATTATCAGTCAGCACTTTCGTGGAGGGTCCGGATTAACACCCGCCAAGAGCTAAGCATATACTTTCATATATTAACTTAATGTATTTACATATTTGGTATTTTGGCTTCAGTTTTCGATTTTTACTTAAAAACCATGTTCACTTGTGTAATGACAACAACATTTTTGTCAAGGAAATTGAAAGATTTTTATTCAAATTTCAAATTAGAAATCGAAATCGCTAACAAAGAATCAGCAACAATTGGCAATAGCAGCAACAAAAACAATAACACAAAGGTACAATTACAGCAAAACAGTCAAGCCACTGTTCGATGGAATCGATGAATCAACCCAATGAGGCAAACAAATGCAAATGAGAAATAAAAATGTTCATATTTTAAGTTGCTTTTGTTGTTGTCTTATGATTTTCATAACATTTACCGCATTATTCATGAAATACTTGAGAAATGAGTTAATAATAGAAGTTTAACACAACAACAACAGCAACACCACAAACATTAAAAATAACAACAACAGCAAAAACAACATGAACAATAATAAACAATTGTGATTTTGGTTTTATTAGCATTCTGTTGTTGTTGTTGTTGTTGCTGCCGCTTTTTAGAAGGGGAGCTCACAATCAGTGTAAAAACGTTTTGTTGCGCCACTCATCGCAAAAGCAGGCGTTGGTTTATTTTTTGAAAATAAAGTGGCCAGATAAAAAGTTCTCTCTGTTTTAGTTACCGAGCTATGATATAAAAAAATAACTTTTATAAAAACAGACGCTAAGCAAATCAACGGGCAAACCGTTTTTCGATCAAGGGGTTTAAGCACCCCAAAATAAATGTTTTATTCTTTTTAAAAGGAGTTTTTTTTCATGTCATTAATTATTTAATTATATTTATTTCATAACACGTTTTAAATAATAATGTGTATATTCTAAGGAAACAAGAAAATTTTTTTATATAAGTTGATATTTTCTTCATGCCCCCTTTAAAAAATCTTGGCTGCACCATAGGGCATTGGCTTAAAATCTTAGATCAAATGTAATGCCGACCCAATTTTCAGTTAACCTAAAGAGTAAAGAGCATGGGTTCCGTTTTTGGCTCTGAATGATTATATTTAAACACTTTGTTACTTACAAGACAACCTCTCATACAACATGTAATTACATAACGCCTTTAGTCGAGGTTCGGGAAACGTACATTGTCACAAACGTACCTGTTTGGGTGCTTATGTGACAGGTTGTGACAATTAGAGGGGGGGTCAAAAATACCGATAAAGGGTGTTACGTAATATACCTAATATGAACAGCCCCTTACTTTGAGTTTTTTACTTCTTTCTGTAGAAATAATTATAAATTTATATTTACAACACCCTTTTAAATATTAAGCTCATTTCTAGCAATCTGGTAGCATTGTTAGAAATAGTAATAACAGTAACAACGATGACTATTTAAAACAACATAAACAATGAATGGTTTAAAGAAAAAACCAGCAGTGAAACCAGAAACTACTAAGCAAGAGAACAAAAAAAAAACATAAAAATAAAAATATATTAGCGTAATATTAATAAAAACATAAATGAAAAAATATTGAAAAACGTGCAAAATCAACAAATTCCATGCTCCGCTTTGCATCGCCGTGTTGCGCATGCGCAACAGCCTCTCATATTTTTGTTTTTTCATTTCATGGCTTGACTTAATAAAAATTTTGAATGAGTCGCTGCTTTGTTTATGTTGCTGTTGGTGTTGTCATTATTATTGTTGTTGTTGTTGCTGTTGGTGGTGTTAAATGTCTGCGCGTCAACATAAAAATAATCATGTTTGTTTTTTCAGTTGTACATACGAGCGTTTACTTTTTCTGTTCGTGTCTGGGTTCTGGATTTTTCGTTGCTTTAAGCAATTTTTACACTTGGTTAGTAACTCATAAACCGCAAAATTCATGTGCATGACGAAAAATTCGAATCCTTTCAATGGAGTACGTGAATTTTTAATTTTAACTTTTACTTATTGCGTCTTTTTTCCAAAAAATTTAATTGAATTGTGCCACAGTTTGAGCGCCAGATCGAATCGTTTAAGTGTGGTTTTCGCCCAGTCGAGTCTCTAGAGCAAGTCTTGAAAAAGTCACAGAGTTTCAGTTTGAAATTCATGAGCTTTATATCGATCGCGGTTGTAGCATCTGAACAAAATTATTTTACGCCCTGTATTGTGCACTTTTCTGAGCAGTTCTACTCCTGCATGAGATTTCGTCAAGGAAAACGTAGAGCAATGACAAACACGGAATACACTACCTATTACAATTCACTTCAGTGAAATTTTATTTGAAGTTTCAGACTTTCAAGTTATTTAATAACCCAATTCAAAAGATGATTGGGAGAGGTAGAAGCCTAAGTATGAAGATAGCCAAACTTAAATCTAATGATATGGTATGTGTGTGAGCTGCGACCTTAATTGCATAAGACAGACGGTGGGTTTATGTTGAATAGTTTGGAAAGCTCAAGTCGTCAATCTGCAATCATTTAGTTATTCTCGCAATAACTTTGCATGTTTGACTTAACAGATTTTTACTACACTCCAAAGCATGAACATTGTTGTTTTAATTATTCAGATCCCGGTCAGTTTTTTTTTCTCAGTGTAAAAGATCTTGTGTTTCGGTACAACACGGTATATTTTTCCGAATCAAATGGGGTCTTTTATCTCATTGTGACGTTTTAAATGGGAAGGTTTTAAAGGTTTTCCTTTGATAGCAGATCTTCTCTTCCGCATGGAGCTTATTTCACACCAAGAAACACAAAAGGAAAAATTTATGAATTTTTTATCTTCGGTGCGTGCGAACTACAAATTTATCACGAAGAGTGTCATTATCCTATAATATCGTTACTTTTTAAAATATTGAGACTGTTCCGATAGTTCACTGTTCCAATCTTCAATTTTATTTCAATGTACCGAATTGGTGAACAAAATGTTTGAGTATCTACAGCAGCGATATTTTCAGAGCTCCACTTAAATTCTTATCAGGCACATGAACCGATTTTTTTGAATTGTATTCTAACACTAACAGTGATATATCTCTCTATCCAGACAATGTACTTCGACCGGCATAATTGATCCGTTGCAAAATTCATTGCGTTTTTCGTTTCGTTTAAGGTGTGTAATCAAATTCCACATCCTGAACTATGTGGAGTACACTGAATAACTAAAGTGCCATAATTTCCATAGATTCCACACTAGCAGAAAGCTGATATGATCTTTCATATTTCAAAATGTGGTTTTTGTCCCCGATACTTTGAAAATGTTTGTCACATACTCGTTTAAAAAGCAGTTATATATTAGAAGAAAAGAATTTCATGAATGCCAAGTCCTCCACTGAATTTGTATAGTTACATAGTCTTATGTTTTGAATCGAAATTACTTGTTGTTTTATTTTTAAAATATTTCTTTGGACTTTTGCTTTAGTGATGCAGTGTGTAGTCGAAGTGGAATCCTTCATTGCGTAGGTCAGGATGGTTACCAGTGTGCCCAGTGCTTTGATGGTCACCCAGATTTGGAAGAGTTTAACGAGTATCATAATGTCCAGTATCCGAACCACCGGCATAGGCCATAGCAATAATGAGGAATACGGCAAAGATAACGAAGAACTGTTTCAAAAATTAATATCAATTATATTTTGATATATTTAAAATCTTTAACTTCATTTTTTAATATATCAGTCTGTAGATAAGACTTGAAGGATACTGATGATTTGTTCGGTAATCTCGCGCATTTTATAGCAAATATTTATGAAATTTTAAGGAAAAAAAAATAACTAAAAATCATGTCATTATAATATTTTGTATAAATGCATTCAGCAATCACACCTTTATTTATATATTCAATCTTTTAAGTGTGTTATTAAAAAAAAAGCCGAAACTTAAATTCCTATGTACATCTTATAAGCAAATTTTTAAGTTGAGTGACCTATTATTGGTATTAGGCGCTAAATGGCACAACATGCTAATTACTTTGTTAATGTTATTTATTTATTTATTTATTTATTTATTTCGGTCTACTGAATATAATTCTTACAGACTAGTTGACAATTTCTTAAGCAATAAAATATCAATTAAAAATTCTAAATAAATTTATACGAAAGCTAGATAAAGAACAATTAAATTCCAATATTGAACAATAATTATTACAAAGACTAATACATCTTGAAATAGGTTCATTAGCAGCATAATTTGTTCTATGAAATGTCTCTACCAACATACGATTACAACGTAAGTCCCTTGGTGCTTGATATAAAACTAAAAGAGCAGACAAATCACTGCACTGTATATTTGAATTTAAGACATTGTAAACAAAAATGAGGTCATATGTGATTCTTCTGATTTTTAATGGCTGGATTCCAAGCAACTTGCATCGCACTTCATATGTTGGAAGATCACCAGACCAACGAAGTTTTTTAATAGCATATCTTGTAAAGTTTTTTTGGACACTTTCGATGCGAATAGAATATTCGTTATAGTATGGGTTCCATATCACTGAACAATAATCCAAGATACTGCGAACAAAAGAAATAAAGAGCGATTTAATAGTCAAAGGATCACGAAAGCTTTGAGAATTTCTCTTAATAAATCCCAGCATGGAATTCGCTTTTGAAATAACATAGTCATAATGAAGTTTAAAACTTAGAGTTGAGTCAAAAATAACTCCTAAATCTTTCGTATCATTTCTACGTACTATAAGAGAATTGTTTAACAAATAATCAAAGAAAACAGCATTTGTGCACTTGGCGTATGACGTTATAGAGCATTTTTTAATATTTAAATTTAAATTATTCAGCAAACACCACTCGTGGAATCTTATTAGATCAGATTGAAGTTGTAAGCAATCTGACGAGTTTGAAATTTTTAAAAATAATTTCACATCATCTGCAAACATTAAACACTGAGCATATTTGAATGTTTGAGGCAAATCATTTATAAATATTAAAAAAAAGTAGTGGGCCACAATGTGTGCCTTGTGGGATTCCAGAAATTGCATTTATTGGTGATTCAGAATAAGTGCAACCAATTTTAACAAATAATTTTCTGTTATTCAAATAACTATATAGAAATTTTAACAGTGAGTTCGATAATCCAAAATTTCTGAGCTTATACAGCAGAATACTATGGTCAACTTTATCGAAGGCTTTAGAAAAATCTGTATAGATCACATCCAATTGACTTCCACTTTCCATGGCGTTTACTATGTGATAAGTAATCAAAGCTAAATTTGTACAAGTAGACCTGCCTGGCAAGAAACCATGTTGACAGTCAACGATACTATTTTTTACTTTATGAAAAAGCTTGTTTTTAATGACGAAATCAAATAATTTAGCAAATGCACATTGTTTAACAATAGCTCTATAATTATTGATATCATTTCTTATGCCTGATTTAAAAATCGGTTCAATCGAACAATTTTTCCAACAGTCAAGAAAAATACCATTATTTAAGCAGTTGTTAAATAAAATAGCTATTGGATTTAATAATTGCTCCGCACAATTTTTAAAGAATATGGGAGGAAAACTTCCAACTTCATATTTAAAACTAGGCTTTAAGTTTAAAATAGCATAATGAATGTCTTCTTCTGAAACCACAAAGTTTTCCATAGCATCTGGATGGGATATATCATGAAAAAGGCTGTTGATTTCAACAGAATTTGGATAATTCTCATAAACATTTTGGAAAAATTTGGCAAAGAGATTGCACGATTCTAATGTACTATTAGATTTTTCTCCGTCGAATTCCAAACTAGAAGGAAACCCATTTGTTTTCCTTTTACTATTTAAGTAATTCCAAAAGCATTTCGGGTTTGATTTTAGACTATTTTCAATTTTAAATATATACTGATTGTATAAAAATTTATGTAGTGAGTCGAAATCGTTTCGTAATTGAACAAAACGCAAACGATCTAACTCACTGTTTGTCTCTTTCAATTTTTTGTAAGCTTTATTTTTGGCATTTTTTAATTTGGATAATCTTGAATTAAACCACTGTGGCTTATTTCTTAAATATAAAGGTTTAAAAGGTACAAATTCAGAAACTGCATGTGAAAATTTAGAAGAAATAAATTCATAAATTTCAATCGGGCTATTAAGTGAATTTAAAACAGACCAATTTATAGAACCCAAATATGAACTAATTTCATTAAAATTCGCTTTTGAGAAGTCAAGTTGCATTGACTGTTCACTTCTATCATCATACTTGTAAAATTCAAGTGTAACAGTGATAGCTTTGTGATGCATGCTATTACTTGTAATTGGTGCCAAATTTTCAACACAAACTGATTTTAGATCATTCGTTACAAATATTAAATCTAGAATTCTATTTAAGTTATTTTTGATAAAATTAATCTGACAAAAGTCGTTTGAAAGAAAATAATCAGTTATTAGTGATTCAATATCAGACTTAATATTAAAAGGAAGAATAATTTTATTATCTAAAATCCATTGAATGCTGCCCAAATTAAAATCACCCATAACTATTATGCCATTACTAGTACATTTCGATTCAACGATAGTTGAAATGTTATTAATGTGTTTCAAATACACATCGAAAGAGCTACTTGGTGGAATGTACGAAGCAAAAAGAAAAATAGAATTCTCCTTGGTACAACTAATTTCAACACAAATTTGTTGTATTATACTCTCTGAACAAGATAAATCCACTAGTTTACTACTTATATCAGCTCTAACAGCTATTAAAACACCTCCGCCTCTTTCATAGCCAGTTGAAGTAGGGCAACGATCAAGACGATAAGTTATATAAAAGTCATCAAAATATTCTGAAGAAAAAATTTCTTTATGCAGCCACGTCTCTGTTAGCAAAATTATTATTTAGTATAATCGGGTTTAATAAATAAAACCTTTCTTTTTTGTAAACATTTCGTCTGATATGCCTTATATTGTGCTGCAGCTGTTCTCCATCTAATTGGATTTAGGTTTATTTTGCCAATAAGACATTTGAAACAAAATATATTCGGTGCGTTTATATATTATAAACAATAATAATAAATGTTAAGGACTGAATTCTTAAATATTAGCAATAAAAATAATAAGAACGAGTATACATATTTCGACCATTACGGCCTCTCATATGTGACGTATGAACTTATTTTCTAAGAAAAAACTGTAAAATTTAGAAATACATTTTAGATGAAGCACAAATCTACAGCAGTTTTAGAAGATATAAAAAGAAATTTTTAAACATGTGAAACAAAATTGTTCACTTAATTTATTTTTTAGCCAAAATGGGCTAAGAAATTGATGACCTTCATTAATATATGTATATGATATATATATATATGAAAAAAATTGGTTAAAAACTTAGAAAAATCGTCATATCTTGAAAAATATAGCACAGATTTCTTATTACAATCTCATGGCTTATTGCATTTATTTTACTTATTATATGCAATTCCATTTCAGTTTGTAATGATATTTTGAAAAGTTATATCCGCGATTTCTGACGCACATGTGTATATCAAAAGCGCAGTGTGTCCGTTAACTTTATAATAATTTTTTTGGGCGTGGCATTCCTCAAAGAATCCAAATCTTTAAATCGGTGTACTTAGAAATTTAATTCAACGTAGTGCAACCATATTTCACACAAATACTAGAAATGATTCCTTCAGTCACCAGAAAAAACTGGACACATTTTGCAAAAAGGGCGTGGCACCTACTATAGAAGCAAACATTTTCATCTTCATTTTTTTTTTCGCTTGTCGATCAATCGTTTGTATGTATTTAGAATTCAATGAACTTTTTTATTTTGATCCTAAAACCTTTTTAGAAGAGACCCCTTTCTAGTTTTGGGTCCAATAACCCGCCACAGTCTAAAGGCGGCCATTGGAATGATTCGAACAATCGCTTGACAAAAATTAGATAAATTTTGATAAGAGGACATTTCCCATACAAGCAAACGATTTAAAACGTTATACTAAATAGGTACATAACCAAATTGCGTATAGCAAACAGTTCGGTCTAGCACCAGACAAAAATGGGCGTGTTTTAACGAAAAGACGTGGCATAAACAAACATAAGCTTTTGGCTTGTCGCTATATGAAAAATAAAAGATGATACACGGGTTGAAAAGTTGCCAGTTCTAACGAAAAAGTTGCTAAAGTAGCACCGCTGGGTGCAATATCAGTAATATGAACGAAGACATTGAGTAATACCAGCATCATCGAAATGAAAATTTGGGGCCTAAGGTTCAAAGTGGCATCATCTTCTTTCACATTTCTAAACAAATTTTTGTTATTAAACGACAATAAGGCTAACAAACAAAGCCAGAAATATTTCTTAATAATGTATATATGTTTTAAAAAAAATAGTCTAAAATTTGTATCTCATTTCAAACATGTTACCATTGAAATATTTAATTTCAAGCAAACAGAAAGGAAGCCGAGCTCGTGTATGATTAAGAACAGGTGCAGTACTTAAATAGAATATCAAAACAAACATTTAAAAACCAAATATTATTTTTATTAAACCTGCTATTGAAAACAAATTTTGTCAACAAAGTAACTGGCATCTTTTGCAAATTAGCGCCTATGGGTCATTCAATTCAAAATAAATGTGAACAAGAACTTCGGCTTTTTTAATGGTATGCACAAAAAATTAGAAGAAAAATTGGTGTATTCGTGTGATACGGGATGTGTGAACTTAAATGCATTTCAACAAATAATATACAAATTTTACTTATATCTTTTTTTTCTAAAGTTGCAACAATTTTACTATAAAAACACGCGCATTTTTAGTTAAAGACATCAGTTCAACACAGGTGTTATCCACAGATTGAAATATTAACAAAATGAAGGTAAGGATTTTATTTCAAAGTCGAGTAAAAAATTCATATTTTAATTGATTTTAATTCTTGAAACAGTTCTTCGTTATCTTTGCACTATTCCTCATGATTGCTATGGCCTTTGCCGGTGATTCGCATGGACATGATAGCCATCAAAATACTGGACATCACGATAGTGGTCACTCTGCTGGTCATCCCGCTGTCCATCATGATACAGGACATAAAGATACGCACGGCAATACAGGACATCATGATGAGCACGGCAATACAGGACATCATGATGAGCACGGCAATACAGGACATAAAGATACGCACGGCAATACAGGACATCACGACGGTCATGACAGCCATCATTAAAGCAAAGATTATTAAAAAATAAAAAACAAAATTATTTAGAGTGAAGTTTTCAAAAAGTTATTAAAAAAAAAAATAAAGTAATAATATTAATTTCAAGCATGGATTTCCGCAGTTCATTTATTTCCTGTACATTTTTTATTATATTTTGAAATATTTGGCTGTATTTCAAGAAGTTCTATGTATATAGCTACTGCTCAATTGATCTTATCTGAGAGATGACATATCTTTTCGCAAGTCTATCTCTCAACAGCGTTTGCATTATGTTCACATTTTGCATTCAAAATATTCCCACATTGTAGTGTTTCGTTTGCACTTTCCTTTCCTTTCCTATTATTTTTTCCTTGAGGATTGAACCATTTTTTCAAAAGCTCACTATATCATAAAAACAAACAACAACCTCTGCCACTTAGTTATTGCTGCATTAAAAAAATTCAATGTTAAAAACATGTAAAAGAATGAATACTAAATCATTTTATCGCGTCTGGCTCTTGACTTTCTTGGTTCCATTACTTATCAAAAATATAAAAATAGGGAACCCAAACGATTCTAGCGCTACTTTTTTGAAGGAAATCGTTTTTGAGCACTAAAGGTCCATTTCGAAAAAATTCGTTCATTGCTCCATTTCAACAATAAGTTTGAAGCTCCTGTTCATTTGGCTCCATGATCGGATCGTCTGTTCAATCTTCGGCCCGTAATATGTAGATATGTTGAATAGAAATTTTGCGAAGGTGCCAATGTCTAGTCGTTTGTGTGTTGATGAGCAAATGTGTGTAACCAAAATGCATCATTACACGAATCAGTATCTACCATTCAAACCAGACAAATGGGGGCTCAAATTGTTTTTATTAGGCAATGAATTTGAGTGTTGTTACACCTTCGAAATATTTACCGGCGCAGAAAATACGATGTTACCAGGTGAACCAAATCTTGGAAGTTGTGCAAATATTGTCGGTTGTTTGGCCAGAGGCATACCTCGCAACGTTAACCATATAGATATCAAAGTTGTCAACTTGTTGCCAACATTTGTGGTTGCAATGCCTTTTGAAAGTATTGAGCTTGCTAAACACATAATTTAGGCACCTGTTATTAGAAATAAGCCTGTAAAACTGCAAAACTGTTTTAAAAAAAAATGCAAAACTGTATTCGTTCATGGGTCGCAACAAAATTCACATGAAAAACCCCAAATGGTTAATTCGAATTGTTTTTCATCTTCTCGAAATGGTTATGATCAACGCGTGGGTCTTTTATAGAAGTAAATAAGACTCAGGAGGTACCACTACCAGCTTTAAAGCTAAAAGGAGGTTGCCGAAGGTCTTTGAAGAGGTTTTGGCATTGTACGCAAGCCGCTAGGTAACTGAAAGATTTTCTCAATGGAAATAGTATATTATTCTTTATATTATCTCTATCCATTTAGCCAAACGAGGTCGTCCAAGTAGCAAATTGCCACCTTGCGATGAAAAAACTTTTTGTTCTAATTTTTTCATATATCCTATATGTTTTTCTTATTTTATTTCAATTTCATATATGAAGCTAAGAAATGCCTATGCTGCATGATGGATCATATGTGGCACAACCACATAAAGTATCTGATTGAAAAACTGAAAGCATATGTGTTTTTAGAATTACAAAATACATTTTGGTGATTTTTAAGACACACATCGTCGAATCCTTTGCTGATACATGTACATATGCGCTTTTGCACACACTCACTGGACAGTTTAACACTTGAACGCACGAATGTACGTATGTCGAACGTAAGATCTAATCAACTTTTGAGGAAATAATGGCAATCCAATATTTTTTTAAGATACACATACATTGAGCTGGATATTGAAAACTCCGTAACTGTACTGCTTCTACTTTCACATATTAATTATGAAACATTAAAACATATGAACAATAACTAATTCCATTCTTCATAAAAACAACTTAAAAACTTTTTTTTATAATTATATTACTTTATTGTACCATTTTAATAATGCTAATGCTGAAAAAAAACAACAACCCTTTATTATTCCAATTTTTTTGACACTATATACCACTGCAATGTTTATGATGTTCACCATTACCATGACGAATATTAGAGAGCTAGATGTTACGCTGATCAATTCAGTATACGTCAACGTAATGTTTAGTAGTGTAATAAATGTGACAGTCATCATTGAATAGATCACCCTCTGGATGTCCATTTTAGTCAGGGATACAGGCCGTAAATCCTAAGAAACGAAATATAAACTATCAGTAATAGTGAGTTATTGGTAAATATTTAATTCTGTTTAATTTTGATCAAATCCAATGCTTCCTTTTATTTTATTGATATGTACTCCAAATTTTTTCTAGACTAAAGAAATTTTTGAGAAATCACACATATTTATACAAAAAGCAACATCGAGAATTACGTCATTTTCATTTTTATTCATACTTACGTTCATCTTTAAAAATTACATTTAAGTAGATCTTGTTAATCAATATTGCTTCCAATACTGTGTGCATCTTATTAAGAAACTAGAAATTCCAGTCACAAAAATCTACTTTATATAAAATTACTTATATTCAATAAGTATCAGCTGCATGCTGGCACAACAGATATTTTTAGGTAATGAGGCAGGTTTTATCAATTTCTCAGAATTTTATATATCTCTCCGTGCTTAATTTATTATCAATTAAAATTTTGTTTTGTTGTGGGATTAAAAAAATTTTCAAAAGATGTTATAATATAATGTATGTCAGTGGTTAGGTTTGACGGGCTGTGCAATAAACTAATTAATGGACACATAGACAAGAGTTGTTACTTTTTGATCCACACCCAATAAGATTGGATGGTCTAAGTCATCTAGACTTTTGAAAAAGTAACCCTCCAATTGTCTAAATCTACTCCTACAAAGAACAGGGCAATAAAAGAGGAGAAGTTCAAGATTCTCCCTCTCTCTTTGTAGCAGCAGCTTCTACAGAAGTCATTTCAGGCAACAATTTTTTAAAAATTTTGTACAATGTCTGTTTGGAGCCGAAAAAACGTTGAAAAGGTAAAAAAAAAATTTGAAAATTCGAAAATTATTAAAAATACAAAATTACCAAATATGTACATAACCTAAAGTCGACGCAACAGTGCCGGTTACTTTAAGCTTTGAAATTAAAAAAAAATTGCATATATTAATAGAAAATTGTTATCGTTATTTTAAGTTAACTGTTGCGGCAATTGGTATGAAATTTAATGCATGTGGCTTACTTAATATTAGATTTATCATAATCAAAAGCGGGCGTAATACCACCAATGTGCGAGGTACCTCCTATACAAGTAAAATAATTCAAATGACAAACATATCTAACAAGCATGTGATCAATCATGATAAAATTTGGTGCATGAATTTTATTTATAAAAAGCTTCTTTTGGAGCAAAATCGGGCTGAATATTCAATACACCGATGCCGATGACGAATATTTATTATTGAACGAAAAAAAAGGCGGAATTGGAAAATCGCGCGTGACATTTTCCAACTTTTCTTAACATTTTTCGACCTAGCCTATTTTTTTAATCTCTTTCATATTTTTTCAACATTTTCCACATTTTTTCGACTTTCTTTCTAACATTTTTATTTTAACTTTTTTCAAGCTTCCCCCCCTTTTTTTTTTTTTTGATTTTTAATTTTGATTTTTTTTTTTTTGATTTTTTTTTGATTTTTTAATTTAACTCAAATTCAATTTATCCAGATTTTTTAAAATTTTTCAACATTTTTTCGACTTATTCAATCTCTTCCATATTTTTTCAACATTTCTCATATTTTTTCGACATTTTCAACCTCAAAGCGAAAAACCGAACTGATACTTGCTAGTTAAATGATAGTCGTTAGGATCCAAAAAATGTATGTTCAAAAGGAAAAATTTCTTTACAACAATTACTTAGAAATGGACATCATCATGCACTTTGAGCTAACATTCATAAAAAGTTGCAGAATCGTAAGAACAATCAATAGAAATTATCTAAAGACTTTACTGAAAACAGCAAGATAACTAAGTTCTTTTAGTGTCCAAGTTTATTGGCATTGAACAGACACTGTCCCGGATTTATGTTAAGATTTTAATATAAAAGAATTAAAATTAATAGAATGCTTAAGCTCTTAAATAAATCGTTTTTGAGAAGATAAAAACTTCCAAAGCTATTGACTAACATTCAAATCGATTCAATCGATCAAATCCCCAAGTTTCAATACTCAGTTTGGAAAATTCTAAACAAATTTTTCGTTAAGTTTTCAAAAATTAAAAGATAACTTATTAATTTGCTAGTTCTCATAAATTCTATGAATTTTAAAATGGTTTTCAAATCTACCTTCAAATCTGACTTCATTTGCAAAATTGATATATGGAGCGGTACCAATTCAGAAAAAAGCAAGAAGAAACAAATTCAATTTCAGCCCGCTGAGTACGCTTCTACTTTTCTACATCAATTTTTATGCTCCGTGCTAAACTGCGTTTCGCTACGAGGTAGACAAAAAGCAGTTTTATTTTTTCAAAAAAGAAACTTTCTATGATTTTGCTGCAATGTGTTATGTTTCTGGTTTTATTTCAACCTGAATATAATGCGTGCATTGAGTTCAAAGTGTTATCAAGCTACATCATGTACACATGTCGGGCTTGTGTGTCATAAGCTAATGGAAAATACTCCCTCTTTTTAAAAACGATACATTTAAAAATGTTTTTGTGAATTCAGTTGCTGGACACATGGAAAAGCGTACACTATAAAAATGTTGCGTAAACATAACCACAGGCAGAATCTTTTTTTTTTTCTTTGGGATACTTAATAAATAGAAGTCCTTCTGCAATTTTCAAAAAAAAAAAGAAGAATTTTTTTTGGAATTATTGACTGCTTGGCCATAGGTGTTACTTTTTGGCACAACAGGACACTTTACGATCCAATACGTTTCAAACCCGGAATATCGCACTTTAATATTCAATTTTTTGCTACAAATAAAAATTTTGAGAACTATATGAATCGTGTAGTGTGTACATTTAGCCGAGACAAAATTTCGTTTCAGTGCCTTAACATGACGACGCCAATTAGCGTTGCCAATGTACTCGAATCTCAACACTTTATGAGTGCGCCTATTGTCGGCTGAACCCAGTTCAGATACGACTTATTGTTATTGTAAGAAATTCCAAACTAAACGAAGACAACAGAAAGAGGGAATTCAAGACTCTTCAATTTTATCATCGATGCGACTAATTTATGTGCGGCCAGTGGTCTCACCAACTGCAGAATTAACAACAACTCGCAAGAGCATGAGCCCATTTTTTTAAAGTCGCATGAATCAATGAATGCCTTGTCATCAATATTTGCTGTCAATTCAACTTTATTGACAGAATTTTTTCGATTTTCTCTTTTTCTTCTTCTTCGTTGTGCCCCACTTATTCTTCAATATTCGTTTTCATTCTTTACTTGAGAGCTCAAAGTTTTCACCGAATATTTTTTATGAATTTTCTAACGCATTTTCTAACAATTTTGTAGTTGTTGTTCGTGCTGACTGTGACGTGTACCCGCCTGCCTAAGCATCAAAAGTCATTTTGCTTCATAATTGATTTTGATGCGTGTGTTTTGACACATTTGACAACATCAAATGGATGAGTCTACCTCACACGCTCCATGGGTGGTCCGCCAATTCGTCGTCATGCTAAACGTTCGTGTCTTTTGCGATTAAACATTGGATTTGTCTAAGTGGTCTATTAATTTTAATGATGAAATTTTGTATAAAGTGATTTTATTATTGATAGCTGGCTTGAAAGTTATTAAATCTTGTCTTTGTTCCATCATTTGTGTCATTTGGATTTGTGTAAAATTAAACATATTTTTTTAGAAAACATACAAATATATCAAGTTTCGTAGTCAGTAAAAGTTAACAATAGTTCTTTGAGCTTTCCCTAAAAACTCTTAAGGTGCACACTCAAAAAAAAAAAGTATTTGTCACGTATGATATAAGTAGATGAAACTATTTCAAGTGTTTTTGGGAAATAATAAAATATTTGCACCAAAAACTCACATGCTTGTAAAATTAAAAGTTTTTGTTGCAAAAATTTTATTATTTCCCACAAACACTTGAAATAGTTTTCGCAAACACTTGAAATAGTCCGTCCATATCATGCGTCGCAAACACTTTCAAATAAAAAGAAGCTCTTGCCAAGCTCAATTAAAATATTCCTTTAGCAGCAGTGTCAGATCTGGTGTGGGAAAAAAACAATCAAATATTTCAAAATATTATATAAAAATTAAAAAGTTATTCAGGGAATTTATGCTTGAAATTAAAATTATTACTTTATTTTTTTTTTTAGTTTTTTAAAAATCTTAGACTAAATAAATTTTTTAAATTGTTTAATAATCTTTGCTTTAATGATGGCTGTCATGACCGTCGTGATGTCCTGTATTGCCGTGCGTATCTTTATGTCCTGTATTGCCGTGCTCATCATGATGTCCTGTATTGCCGTGCTCATCATGATGTCCTGTATTGCCGTGCGTATCTTTATGTCCTGTATCATGATGGACAGTGGGATGACCACTATCGTGATGTCCAGTATTTTGATGGCTATCATGTCCATGCGAATCACCGGCATAGGCCATAGCAATCATGAGGAATAGTGCAAAGATAACGAAGAACTGTTTCAAGAATTAAAATCAATTAAAATATGAATTTTTTACTCGACTTTGAAATAAAATCCTTACCTTCATTTTGTTAATATTTCAATCTGTAGATAACACTTGTGTTGAACTGATGACTTGAACTAAAAATGCGCGCGTTTTTATAGTAAAAATTGTTGCAACTTTAGAAAAAAAAAGATAAAAGTCAAATTCGCATATTATTTGTTGAAATGCATTTAAGTTCACACATCCCGTATCACACGAATACACCCATTTTTCTTCTAATTGTTTGTGCATACCATTAAAAAAGTCGAAATTCTTGTTCACATTTATTTTGAATTGAATGACCCACAGGCGCTAATTTGCAAAAAATGCTGATTACTTTGTTGACAAAATTTGTTTTCAATAGCAGGTTTAATAAAAATGATATTTGGTTTTTAAATGTTTGTTTTGATATTCTATTTAAGTACTGCACCTGTTCTTAATCATACTCGAGTTCGGCTTCCTTTCTGTTTGCTTGAAATAAAATATTTCAATGGTAACATGTTTGAAATGAGATACAAATTTTAGACTATTTTTTTTAAAACATATATACATTATTAAGAAATATTTCTGGCTTTGTTTGTTAGCCTTATTGTCGTTTAATAACAAAAATTTGTTTAGAAATGTGAAAGAAGATTATGCCACTTTGAACCTTAAGCCCCAAATTTTCATTTCGATGATGCTGGTATTACTCAATGTCTTCGTTCATATTACTGATATTGCACCCAGCGGTGCTACTTTAGCAACTTTTTCGTTAGAACTGGCAACTTTTCAACCCGTATATCATCTTTTATTTTTCATTTAGTGACAAGCCAGCAGCTTATGTTCGTTTATGAGATGCCACGTCCTTTCGTTAAAACAACCCATTTTTGTCTGGTGCTAGACCGAACTGTTTGCTATACACATATTTCTGTACAATTTGGTTATGTACCTATTTAGTATAAAGTTTTGAATCGTTTGCTTGTATGGGAAATGTCCTCTTATCAAAATTCATCTAATTTTTGTCAAGCGCTTATTCGAATCATTCCATAGGCCGCCTTTGGCGGGTTATAGGACCAAAAACTAGAAAGGGGTATCTTCTAAAAAGGTTTTGGAATCAAAATAAAAAAGTTCATTGAATTATAAATACATACAAACGATTGATTTATAAGCGAAAAAAAAGAAGTTGAAAATGTTTGCTTCTATAGTAGGTGCCACGCCCTCTATGCAAAATGTGCCCAGTTTTTTCTGGTGACTGAAGGAATCATTTCTAGTATTTGTGTGAAATATGGTTGCAGTACGTTAAATTAAATTTCTCAGTACACTGATTTAAAGATTTGGATTTTTTGAGGAATGCCACGCCTAAAAAAATTATTAAAAAGTTAACGGACACACTGTGCTTTTAATATACACATGTGCGTCAGAAGTCGCGGATATAACTTTTCAAAATATCATTACAAAATGAAATGGAATTGCATATAATAAGTAATGTAATAAGCCATGAGATTGTAATAAGAAATCTGTGCAATATTTTTCAAGATATGACGATTTTTCTAAATTTTTGACCAATTTTTTTCTAAAAAAATATAACATATAATTTAATTTATACATATATTAATGAAGGTCATCAATTTCTAAGCCCGTTTTTGCTAAAAATTAAAAAAACGTGAACAATTTTGTTTCACATGTTTTTAGCTCGAAGTATGTCATTAAAAATTTCTTCTTATATCTTCTAAAACTGCTATAGATTTGTGCTTTAACTAAAATGTATTTCTAAACCTTTCTTAGAAACTAAGTTCATACGTCGCATATAAGAGACCGTAATGGTCGAAATATGTATACTCGATCTTATTATTTTTATTGCTAATATTTAAGCATTCAGTCCTTAACATTTATTATTGTTTATAATATATAAACGCACCGAATATATTTTGTTTCAAATGTTTTATTGGCAAAATAAACCTTAATTCAATTAGATGAAGAACAGCTGCAGCACAATATAAGCCATATCAGGCGAAATGTTAACAAAATCCGATGGTACCTATTGAATATAGGTAATTTTATATAAAGTAGATTTTTGTGAGTAGAATTTCTAGTTTCTTAATAAGATGCACACAGTTTTGGAAACAATATTGGTGTGTTTGCATTAAACAAGATCTACTTAAATGTAATTTTAAAAATGAAAATGACGTAATTCTCGATGATGCTTTTGTATAAATATGAGTGATTTCTCAAAAATTTCTTTAGTCTAGTAAAAATTTGGAGAATATATCAGTAAAATAAAAGTAAGCATTGCATTTAATCAAATTTAAACATATTTAATTGTATCATTATTACTGATAGTTTATATTTAGTTTCTTATGATTTGCGGCCTGTATCCCTGACTAAAATGGACATCCAGACGGTGATATATTTAATGATGATTGTCACATTTATTACACTACTAGTCATTACGTTGACGTATATTGAATTGATCACCATAGCATCTAGCACTCTGATATTCGTCATGGTAATGTGGAACATCATGGACATTGCAATGGTCCCACCAATAACGTCAACAAAATTGAAATAGAAAATTGTTGGTATTTTTCTTCAGTATTAATATTATTAAAATGATACAATAAAATTATATAATTTAAAAACAAAAAATTTTTAAATTTGTTTTTAGGAAGAATTATGTTATTGTTCAGATATTTTAATTTCCAGTCTATTTTGAGCTGCTGTACTACTTATCCATAGTTAATAAGTGAAAGTAGAGATAATAGAGTGGTATCTTAAAAAAATATTGAATTGTCATTATATCCTCAAAAGATGATTAGATCTAACGTTCGACACACATACATTCGTGCGTTCAAGTGTTAAACTGTCCAGTGAGTGTGTGCAAAAGCACAGTCATTCTACCTCGTTTTTACATTGAAAATTTAGATTTCTCAAAAACAATTTTTTTTTGATACTTTGTCTAAAAATATTCGATACGTGTTTTTGGAAAAAGTTTTTGCGGGCTTTTTTTCGAAAATACGGGTTTTTGAAAATCACAAGTCTTAAAAATACATGGATTTTCGGAAGCTTGAATTTCAAAATGTACGCGTTATGTAGAAAAACCGTTAAGGCATACGCTAGCGGTTTGCGTACAATGCCAAAACCTTCTTCGAGAAGGAGCAAGACCTTCGGCAACCTCATTTTAGCTTTAAAACTGGCAGTGGTACCTCCTGAGTCTTATTTTCTCATCTATAAAAGACCCACGCGTTGATCATGACCAAATTGAGAAGATGATAAACAATTCGATTTGACCATTTGCGACTTTTCATGTCAATTTTGTTACGACCCATGAACGAATCCAGTTTTGTTTTTTTTGTAAAACCGCTTTGCAGAGGGTTCATTTCTAATATTAAGTGCCGAAATTATGTTGTTAACAGGCTCAATAATTTTTAAAGGCATTTCACCCACATATGTTGGCAACAAGTTGACAATTTTGTTATCTTTCCAAGACAGCAAAGAGATGTCAATTCTGGCAAAGTTGGCCACAAACTCGGTACTGCGACCACAATTATACTTCTTTAATACGTTTTCATCCGGTAATTTGCAGTTTGGAATTCAATTACGGCGAATAGTGCCAAGGGCCTTGCGTGCGTAGATAGGAATGGTGGTGTAGAAATTGTCAAAGAAAAGTATATGGTTTACGTTGCGAGGTATGTCTCTGGCCAAACGAACGACAACATTTGCACAACATCCAAGATTTGGTTCACCTGGTAACATCGTATTTTCCGCGCTGGTAAATATTTCGTAGGTGTAACAACACTCAAATTCATTGCCTAATAAAAACAATTTGAGCCCCCATTTGTCTGGTTTGAATGGTAGATACTGCTTCGTGTAATGATGCATTTTGGTTACACACATTTGCTCATCAACACACAAACGACTAAACATTGGCACCTTCGCAAAATTTCTATTCAACATATCTACATATTACGGGCCGAAGATTGAACAGACGATCCGATCATGGAGCCAAATGAACAGGAGCTTCAAACTTATTGTTGAAATGGAGCAATGAACGAATTTTTTCGAAATGGACCTTTAGTGCTCAAAAACGATTTCCTTCAAAAAAGTAGCGCTAGAATCGTTTGGGTTCCCTATTTTTATATTTTTGATAAGTAATGGAACCAAGAAAGTCAAGAGCCAGACGTGATAAAATGATTTAGTATTCATTCTTTTACATGTTTTTAACATTGAATTTTTTTAATGCAGCAATAACTTAGTGGCAGAGGTTGTTGTTTGTTTTTATGATATAGTGAGCTTTTGAAAAAATGGTTCAATCCTCAAGGAAAAAATAATAGGAAAGGAAAGGAAAGGAAAGGAAAGGAAAGGAAAGGAAAGGAAAGGAAAGGAAAGGAAAGGAAAGGAAAGGAAAGTGCAAACGAAACACTATAATGTGGGAATATTTTGAATGCAAAATGTGAACATAATGCAAATGCTGTTGAGAGATAGACTTGCGAAAAGATATGTCATCTCTCAGATAAGACCAATTGAGCAGTAGCTATATGCATAGAACTTCTTGAAAGACAGCTAAATATTTCAAAATATAATAAAAAAGTTGTTCAGGAAATAAATGAACTGCGGAAATCCATGCTTGAAATTAATATTATTACTTTATTTTTTTTTTTAATAATTTTTTGAAAACTTCACTCTAAATAATTTTGTTTCTTATTTTTTAATAATCTTTGCTTTAATGATGGCTGTCATGACCGTCGTGATGTCCTGTATTGCCGTGCGTATCTTTATGTCCTGTATTGCCGTGCTCATCATGATGTCCTGTATTGCCGTGCGTATCTTTATGTCCTGTATCATGATGGACAGCGGGATGACCAGCAGAGTGACCATCATCGTGATGTCCAGTATTTTGATGGCTATCATGTCCATGCGAATCACCGGCATAGGCCATAGCAATCATGAGGAATAGTGCAAAGATAACGAAGAACTGTTTCAAGAATTAAAATCAATTAAAATATGAATTTTTACTCGACTTTGAAATAAAATCCTTACCTTCATTTTGTTAATATTTCAATCTGTAGATAACACTTGTGTTGAACTGATGACTTGAACTAAAAATGCGCGCGTTTTTATAGTAAAAATTGTTGCAACTTTAGAAAAAAATCTAAAAGTCAAATTCGTATATTATTTGTTGAAATGCATTTAAGTTCACACATCCCGTATCACACGAATACACCCATTTTTCTTCTAATTTTTTGTGCATACCATTAAAAAAGCCGAAATTCTTGTCGACATTTGTTTTTAAAATTGAGTGACCCATTGGCGCTAATTTGCAAAATATGCAGATGACTTAATTCATAAAATTAGTTGTGAATAGCAGGTTTAATTCAAAAAATTGTTAGTATTTGTTTTGATATATTTTTTAAGTACTGCCTGCACCTGTTCTTTGTCATGTACGCGTTTGCTTTAGTTTTTTGCAATAAAAAAATTCAATTAAAATATTTTTAATATGTACATGAATGCATACCTATATATCTACTTAGAATATAAGAATAATATAATGCAAATTGTCATAAGATAAACACGCGCGCGCTATTTAAAATTATTGATATAAATTTAAGCAAAGTACTTAAATATGACACATGGTATAATTGCGCTTATTTACTTCTGTTTTGACTTAAAGAAAAACTGTACTGTTTGAGTGTTTTGTGAGGGGTACATACATACCAACAACTTACAGTGAATCACTCAAATTAATTTAAGAATCCCGATTATGATACCCATACAAATAACGTGCAAAATATGTGGAACACGTTAAGGTTTCTCTTACGGAGTATTCCAAAAGAAAGAGTTTTTCCGGGTTAGCTTGCAAAATTTATGTTTTTGGAGAAATGATTTTTTGATATGCTCTTTTATCTAATAATGAATCAAATGGCCTTAGGGATCATAATATCATATAAAAACCATATAAACGTAAAAATATAAGCTTTCCAATTAATTATTTTTTTCTTAAAATGTTTTAAATGACATATCATTTTAAAGACAATTTTTAAAGGTCAATTTTGTATGCTTGTATTCGGTTCCTAAAATATTGTATGTTCAATAGAACCGTCCGCCAATAAGAGGTGTCCGTTAGTAGACTTCACTGTAAGCATATGGTTCATAATATTCGTCTATTAACAATAAATATACACCTAACTCTGTTTTTGCACGGTAGATACATACGTTCCAGATAAAACCGTGTAAAAAAAGACATGAAGTATTTATGCACATACATAAAAAAAGGGGATTTGTTCCATATCCGTCAACCCTATAAACCTTCTAACTCAATTTTCTTACTAAATTTCTAAAAGTTAACGGTTAATAAAAATATTTTTCTTTAAATTTTCAATTAAATAGCTTTTTTAACCGTGCTGAATCGAAAAATTTAAACCGTGTTAAATCAAAACCGTGTAAAAACAGAATTGGGTGTACTTCCAAATTAAGTATAACCTATAATAAAATTAAGTTTTTGCTATGCATTTTACTAATGCTTTCAATTTTTATGTTATTATCATTACACGCTACTCATACGACATCTTGGCAATCCGATATCTGTATGGATAGAAGCCTCTGACTATGCCAATAAGGACGACAAGCAACAACTTCGCCCCGTCGGGCTAACAAATACCACCGTCTGTCGCCATTTGCGGGAATCAGTGAAAACTTCTCACAATTTATTTATTAACAAAATTCGTAGCTAATCTCAAAAATTAATTTAAATTAAAAAATTAATGCAATGTTATTACTAAATAAAAATCGAAATTATTTTAATTGAATTTTCGACCATTTTTAACGTGTCTATCAGTAATGCATAGTAAAATTTATTTTATTGCCCAACAAATTAACATACTCGCATGAGTCAAGTTTAATACAAAATCACATAATTCTACAAAATTGTATTATGGTCTCTCGGTAAATTAACAAAATTCAATTTGAACCCAACCCAATGAATGCCAGGCACAAGATTATAAATTCTTATTAAACGCTTATCGTTGCCACTGCCGTCCAATGTGATTTCAGATGATCGTAAAGCGTCAAATTCATGATGATGCGCATTTACTGCTGCTGTTGTTGCATTTCGAAACATTTTTAGTGCTACACCAACGTCTGATGATACACAGACACGGCGAGCGTTGTGTACAAAGTTTCATTTTATTGTTACAGCCCCGATATGAAGACCGAACGACCGACACCAACTGTGATGTAGAGCACTTTGACCGTTCTGTTACTCCATTGGGCAGTCAGACTGAAAGCATTAATCGATTTTGGAAAATGTCACATAAAATATAAAAAATAAAAAAACAAAAGACAACAACGAAAATAAAATAGGGTACAGAAACAAAAAAAAGAAACCAGCGGTTAGTGGTTGGTGGCCAGTGCATGAAATCAAAATCAAATATCTTAGGGATTTTATGAAGGAGCTGCTGCTTGACATTTATTAGCAAAATATTCAATTACACGTGAAGGCAGTAGAGTCGGAGGGATATCAAAAATGCTTTCATTGGGTTGGGAAAATTTAGCTAAGAAAATTCGAAAAAAAAAGTGATGGAGCTCACGAATGAGAAGGACCACACTTTACCATGTAGTCGGAATTAAAATTGAGCTTTCGTTAGTAAGAGGTCTCTCCGTTTTGTGCTTTATGGCGTCACATCCAAGGAATATATCTCATCAATGACGCTTGGCAGACAACATTAATATTTGTCCATTTATTTTTATTTCTAAAGCGACTTAGATATATGGAGACTGAGCGGAAAAAACTTCGCATGAATGGCACACTCTTAAGCGAGCTAAAAACAATCCTAGACTAGGATCGACGTAATTTGGCATACAGTTCTGGCTTCTGTCCCACAGAAGAGTACATAGACTTCCATCTCAACCTAATATGATTGGTATATGGTATATATCACTGAGGCTATATTTCCGTTGATATATTGGGCCTATCGATTCGATTATATTAATTATCGATTCTAGAGAGATACGTGACCTTGTCCCTGCAACAGTTTACTTCAATAAATATTCAAAATTTCATAGAACTCAAACGAATATATAGATCAAATATACTGTTCTTGTCTGCTGCCTCTTTCATTGGACATTTGATATAAAAATAAACTTTTAAATAAAATTTTTAATTATATTAAGTTGAATACTTGAACTCATTCTTCTATTCAAGGAATACTTTCCTCTTTCTTTCAATTCATTTGTTCCCAAATGTAGCGTTCAGACCACCCATGTTCAAACAAATGCTATACAACAAGTTGCTCAACGTGTCAAAAGTGAAACATTAATGATGCCAAATGATAGCAACACCTGCCACACGACCATGCATAAGGAACCTCAAAAAGCACAGGCTCCAAAAAAAAAAAAAATATTTTCGGGCAGCCTGCTGCTGATGCTGCTGCGAATACTTTATTTGTTTTTCACCTTTTTCTTGCTTTTATAATTTTTTGGGGTGATTTGCAAATTTACGGCTGAAGCTGATTTTATTTTTAACCTTTTTCTTCTTTATAGGATACCACATTCCGCAACAATGTCTCGCCTTTAAAAGTGGGAGCTTTGTATTATTTGGGCAGCTGTTACTGGCAGTTGACGCCGCATGTGTATTGTTGTAGCTGCTGTTACGCCGCTTGAGTCGAATTATGTGCGGCTGTCTAAAAAAAAAAACTGAAAAAAATTTTTATAATTCGAGCAAATTTAGAGTAAACCGCAAAATTCGGGGAACACATTTTTGTTGTTGTTTTGATGTTATTTATTTGCATTTTTATTATAGGTGCTTCATTGATACAAATGAATACTCGTGGTGGACGAAGGACAGTGAAACAATAATTAAAAACATTTTCAATAAATTTTAAAGGGAAAAAATTTTGATACAAAGTTTTGGTCCCTTGATGAGTTTGCTGTAAAAAAATTGTCTCTATAAAAAATTTATAAGACTTACAAAAATGGGCCGATTTGGCATTATTGCTACGAAGCTACTCGTAGTTACTAGAAGATGAACGGGAAATTTTAATATATGAAATAAGAGACAGAATCTCAATAAAATCATGTATCAAAATCAGTGTCAGGCAAACCTACACAGGTGAATGTTGCCAAAATATGTCACAGTGTGCTTCATATACAATATAGTACACAACTAACAGCCGAGCTTAATCGAATCGTGACGAATCGTATATAGACTGCTTAAAATGTTCGTATGCCAACATACCAGACTTGTGAATTGTTGTGAAGAATAAATATAGCAGCTATTTTGTAACATTGGTAAAAGTGTTTTTAGTTCAAATTTGTTAGAATTAGGGGATTTTTAAAGCTATCGATTAAACAAATTTATAGAAAACTTTATTAAAATAAGCCTGTGTCAAAAAATTTCATCCAGTTTTACTACTATAATGTCCGTAATGCAAAACTTTTAATAACAATATACAACAGAATAGAGGCAGTAAGAATCTTTTTTATTTTTAAGCATGGCAATCACTAATTTTTGGCGTTATCTTAAAAAAAAAATCGAATTACGCCCTACGACATTGTTGTTTGAACGCATGTTCTCTTAAACTGCCCCACTGTGCGACATTAAGCAGAACTGCTTATCAATGAGTCAGCTGTAAAAGTCAAAACAAATGCCTCCAACTATTAAACAAATTAGAAAAGTTTTTAATGAATTTGGGAATTTCAGCAGGAATTTAACACCTTTTTCAGTGCACGTTTGATATTTCCGTTTAATATCTATGTAGGTATGTTCGCTTAGGTAATGCTGTGGGTATCCATTGCTACACAATTTGGTAAAACTATTTATTAATTATGCCAACTTTAACATGTTGTGAATTTTAATTGCACGATTGTTTTTGTTTTGTTGATTTATTGGATTGGTTATGGGTATTTTTTTTTTTTTAATTCGTTGAAGTGTTGACTTCTCACGTTTTGCCATGGTCGCTTGGCTTTAAAATTTGCCTAAAGGGGAGGCAAGGAGGTATGACCCTAATTGGATAATTTGTCATTTTCAAATGGGTGTTTATGTTATTCTTTTGAATAGTGTTAGACCAATTTGATTTTTAAAAGATTTGTTTGTTAAAAAAATATGTAGTTAAATTTAGGTGAATGTAGTTTTTTTTCTCTTGACTTTTTGACTTGAATCGATTTTATGTCACTTAACATATTTGATTTCAGGGAATATTCATTTTATCCTTCGTTTGTAATGTATAAAAACAGGCGTGGTATTAAGTGCACCAAAAAATTATCAAGTCAATTATCATTCACACAACACAAAACTACCACCTAATACCTAAGGCGATTAATATAATTTCCTTGATAATATGCTGAGTGTTCCCCTAATAAGAACGATTACTCTCTCTAAATTTTTGAAGTCTTTGATATTCCGAAGCTACATATGTGGGTAGACTTATCTGACATAACATTCTTCCATTTGTTGCATATATGACTAAGTAGCACGCATTCCTAAAGGTTATCTCTTACCAGACAGACAACTATTGCGTTGGCGATTCTCTATAGAACTACTGTGAAGATGTCGTCCGATCCTGGTGATTTCTTAGGATTAAAATTAAACAAATTTTGTCAAAATCTATAAAGTAAAGTTTTTGCGTGAAGCACGGACATCGATGGGCATATTATCATAGATATAGATTTCCTACAAAAATTTTGACTCAGTGATATTTATTTTTACTTTTTGTTTTGATCTACCTCAATGTTCAAGAAATATTTTATTCAAAATTTTTAATGATATGATTAAATTAGCATTTTGGCAATTAATTTTCGACAATACAGCAAACCATGGGATACTTCTTCATTCCTCATAATTAAGCCTGAAAGATTCATGACATCCGACATAAATTGAATATACATACATAGTATTCGTGATAACATGCAACAAACATTTATGACAGATTCTGATTTCAAAAAGCAGATTAGAGAAACAGCAACGCCTGCAACTTGAAGTTTGATATCCCCGCAAACAATTCGCAATGGAACATGAAATAAAGTAGCGTCACATCGCAACCTTCACATAAATGTTACTTGTGATTAGGCAACCTCAACCAACAGCTACATAGCTACCCGTAAAAGTTGGAGTCTCGTATAGCCTGGAGCATGTATACGTCCAATTGGACCATTTAGCAGATATCATCGCATATAAAAACGAGTAATTAACGTATGAGCTTATGCTGTTACTGAGGCCATGGCTATGGCGTTGTAAAGGAATGTGTTTGCAATTCCCATTCTTGCGCTCGTTGCTGTTGCCGCATTTGTTTGAACTTCGATTTTCTACATTGGCAATAAAATTTCAACTTTATTGATATCATTAAATATGCGCTTGATTTTTAAGTAGATTTCCACAAGCATTTTAATCATGGTCAACAACTGATTGAGGGCTTAATCATGCCCTATTGCGTATTAAATATGAGAAACATTTTTTATGTTGCTTTAAAGTATGCGAACATAATAAAAATTTCATTTTAAGCCTTAATAAATATTGCCACATGCATACATCTTTCATATAAAAATTAAGATACCAAATAGTTTTTATGAGCACTTTAAAAATTGTGGGGGCAAACTTTTAGCTACGGCAGCAGCAGCTGCTGCAAAATGTTTAAAATTCAATTCGTTTGCATTTTTTTGATATGCCTTCACCTTATTCAAATGCTTGTTTATACTGGCTGTGTAAAATACGAGCATTTCACCGGTAACGCCCAATTGGAAATGTCATGTCAAGTTCTTTAACCATTCACAATTAAAATTCATAAATTTAGTTACGATTTGTCATAAGTAGTAAACCTTTTTCTTTAACAAGCAGTCAAAAGCATTTCCGAATTATTAAACGCCCCATTGTCAAGCTGCCTGTCTGCAGTAGGTGGTATCTTAATCGCAGCGCGACACTCATTTCGTATGCAAGACAATAACGAAACAAAAGTTTATGCAAGACGCGATTTCACTACTCTTTACGAGTACATACCTTTCTCTACTGAACTTTGCTATGTGAGAAGGTATATTCTATTCAGAGAATATGTATTCTGAAAGATTCCTTTTAAGCGTATGTCTTTGTTTTTTGTAAGGACTCACTGTGTGGCGAAACTATTCAATACATTGCTATGTTGGATATTTTTAGACAATATGTAATATTTTTATATACGATGATGTGTGTTAGTCGAAAACTATTAAGTATTAAAAATAAATATGCGGGGTAAAAGTTTTGCGGTTCAGAAAGTCGCATAAAAATCTCGGTCAAAATAAAAATGAAAAATGTTCTCATAGCAAAAAGAGACTCAAGTAAGATAACAAATTAGGGTGCTATAAAAATATATATGGGGAAATCTCATATAACTTTTTGATTTGCAAAACAGTGGCGCAGTTTTGCCATAAAAAATTATAATTTCTTTCCTCAGAATAATACTTATTAGGCCACGCAACTCTTATTTTGTAACTCTCTACTCTTTTTAACCTAAACAAGTTTCCAACCATTTAGATCAGCTCAAGCTGTACAAACTAAAATCGAAATTTTGTTAAACTTTCAAAATTTCTTCAATATTTTTAACAAATCAGATATTTCAAATATATTGTTTTGATTTTACATGTACTAGCTAGGGAACCGCTGAAAAGTAAAACTAAGAAACCAATTTTGTTATTTCAAAAAGAAAAAACTCTTTTAAATTACTTAATCGCGTCTGCCTCTTACATATTATGTTAAAGTCATAGTATAGATAGCAAAATTATAAAAGTTAAACGTCCGCATTTTTAATGAGAACAATTGTTAATGTTTGAATAAAACTTTTTTTTCATAATTTCGTTGTATGCAATGTTGCCCCGAGAATCTGAAAATACAAGAGGCAGACGTGTAGGCCTCTGCTTTTTCAAAATATATGAAATTTTAAATGTAAAAATCGTTCTTCGCATATTCTTATATAATTATATAGATGAAAAGTTTACCATTTTCCCTTTAAAGCTCACTTTGAGATTTGTCGATATCTTTATTTTTTCTCCGTGATATCGTAAATTCAGAGATGCAAAAGCAAAATAGTGTTCGATTTGGCGAGGATTGCCCCATATTCATACATACATAGCTAGTACTTAGTATAAAAAAAAATAATATGCATGAATAAAAAAAAAATAGAAAAGAAAATTTTGCATAGATACATCCTTTATACATATGCCTCAAGTTCTCAAAAACGTCTGCCCTTTCTATACTTATGTATGTTATAAGTAAAAGAATCAGTCAGGCAAGAGGCAGACGCTATAAAATTATTAAGTACTTAACATTTTATTTACAAAACATGTTTGTAATATTGCGGTTTTTAAATTCCGCTATAACTAAGTGTCTCTCAGCTTTTTTATGAATCTTACAATTATCGCAAACTGCCTGATGATAAAGTCCCTTAAGGTTTTATGTGTCAAAAAACTAAAATAAATTTGTAATTACTTCTTCATAGCATCAACAAAAAGTCTGCCACTTGTATTAATCGATTTTTGTGTTTAAAACCATTTTTTTTTTTAAATAAAAGGCAGATGTGATGAAATTGTTTATACATTTTTTTTACAGTTTTAAAGGGCTCTCAATTAATAACGCAGAGGCAACGCAATGACATAGATTGTTCATATTATTTATATATCTTCGAACTCCATGACTTTCAACCTCTGCCGCACAATTTTATCATATAAAAATTTTCCTAACTATTAATAAAAATATTGAAACAACAGTTTGTTTTTAGTGCCAGCGCATTCGAAAAGAGATCCAAAGACATACATTTGAACTTTAAAATGATTATTTTTCAATAATACTTCTATAACCAAAATAACATAACTCCAAGCTAAAATCAATTAAAGCAACTTTTCAGTAGCAATTTCCAACTCTAAGCAAACCACGAACATTTTTGCATAGAACCAGAAATTAGAAAAGAAGCAGCAAAGATGAAAAATATGCTTGCGGTAAAGCTTCATACCACAATTGTGTAGAAACACTTGCATTGATTAGGAATGACAACGACATCGTCATCGACATCTAACGCATATGCATGTCCGGATCAGCATATGCTGACTGGAGGATAGTGAGGATGGCTGGTCGGGAAAGTAAGTAGAAGCACAATGGAAACGATGGGTAGATAGATGTCTGCTGAATGAATATGAATGGCAGCGTCTGCCAGCCACGCAATATACTCGCACAAGCAAACAGACATCTACGATACCGCAAGAACCTGACCAGAATAATCAAGCAGTCACTCACTCATTCACTTGGAGTTTCAATCTAAGGTGCATTAAAGCACTGAAAGAAAAAAATGTTCTAAAATTAAGAACATTAATTCTGGTTTATATTATTGTTGTAGTTAAGCGATTACATGTATGTCAATAGATGCCTGTGAGAATTTATTACATTCAGGCCGAACCAAAATGAACGTGTGAAATATAAGAAGCACCGAAATCGGCACCGATCACTTCTTTTAGCTTCTATGTGGCTCAAGATAGTCTACGATCAACAGACTCCCGCAACATCAAGCGATAGCTGTTTTCGGGGTAAAATCATCAATAAATAAAAGGCGCAATTTTCGTAGAGCGAACAAAAGGAAACGATTCACATTATTCTTCACATTTCTTCGAAAGTATTCAAGAAGAGTCTGTAATATTTGACTTTTACCATTTCTGCATTTTCATAGTATATGATGAGAGTTGGCTTTTTAGGCGTTGATATCCTTATCATTATGATTAAGGATAAAACTTGTGTCTCAGATCTTTTGCTTGAATTCCAACAGATAAACTTATCAGTGTGGTGGCAACTAAACATCCGTTTATCTTACAGTAGTAAGTCTATCTACCGTTTTTACTTCATCTTCTTATTTTCGGATTCTTTCTATCTATCTGTCTGTCTTTGTCTTTAAGGCTGCCTGTCCGTTCACGTGACTGTCTGTCTGTCTGTCTTTCAAATGCCAATCGCTGGTAATGTGTTGCAAGTCAAATGCGTGCTTTGCCGCACGAATGCGAAACGGCTCATCGTTGCTTCCTTCCAGACGTGAGTCTTCAAAGTGTTAGGAATTCGCGAGCGCGTGGTATCTTATCGCAGGACAAGTATCCTTTATCTTTTACCCAACCAAGTTCACCTCTCTGCAGCAACTTGCATTCTCACGCGTTTATGGCGTGAATCAATGTGGTGTCAAAGCAAAAGTCATTACAGTTCCAGTGGCGCAAGTAGCAGCAAGTATGTGTTCCAAAAGTAACCTTCGGTATTACTTACGCTCATATGATTTTTGTGCAGGCTTACGGCATTGGATGTGTTTGTCTTTGTATATTGAAATTTATTCTAATGGTCATAGCAGGATTTATTGCAAATGCACTGACATTGAAATTGCAACCCAAAACAGAATACAAATTTATAAGAACAATGATGAACAGCTTTCGTATTTAAATGCTTATTTATAAGCAAACTGATAGGATTGATAATGTCAAGCCACTATTTCTGCTGGTATAATGCCATTTGAGTTTAAACTTTATTCACTACTTCAACTTAATTTTGCATGTCTTGACAAAATTGGTCACACACTTAATGCTAGAAATCAGAAACTTAAGCTGAGCTCCTCTGTTACTGAGCTTGGATCTTTTTTATGATACATATCTGGAATGTTCCTGAAAAGTTTTTAGCCTATGTTTTGTTTAACATCTCATTCTTTCATTTGTTTTAGCGCTTTGTTTTTAAATTACTTTCGTGTATTACTGCGCTTATTTCAAAAATATGTTTTAAAAAGTGCGCTTAAGTTTCTTGCAAAAATACCCACTTCAGGAGGTCGTTGTTTCCTAGTCTCGTCAGGTTGTTTCTTCTTGCATTTGAAAGTGATTAAGAAGTTCTTTTTTGAAGTTAATTCAACTCCATATATACATATATACAAGCTCTGTATATACATAACGTATGATGCATCGAATGGTCCAATGTCAAAACTAAACAATACTTGCAAATTAACTTCTCAACCAAACTGTCTCATTTTGAGCTGTTCACCAAATATGTAAGAGATTTCCATTGCTATGACTGAAGATGAAGACTTATGCTTTGAACAGAATTGGGACGGGGTCAGGAAAGCGGCGACGATTACACGCTGTCAATAAAAAAACCCGTCGGAAAATCGTTTGAATAAACACAATTGCGGCGGACGACTGCTTTTCACTCACTTCAAATTGAAACTACAAACTTATCATAAGAACATGAGAGAATCGTATGGGAAAAGAGAGTGATAGAAACAAAATTTGTAAACAAGCCGAAACTGAGAGAATGCACCTTCCGATTTATTTTTTCTGGCATGGATTGATACCGAATTCAGGTGTTACTACGCCGCTCAAGCACGAAAAGCTATCCAAGTCTTCTATGCTGTATTGGCCTATCATGAAACTATTGCTGGCACTAATTGGGCTGATGGATGGTTATTTTTGCAAAAGTTTGTATGAGCCAGCCTTCAGGTATTCGTTTTTTCTGCCAAGAGTAAGAACAGCATATATAAATTTAGCGGTGAACTCCGGAAAGCTTTCAACATTTCAACATTTCGCCCACGGCTTTGTTGCTTTTAAGATATTTTACGGCCTTTGTTATCTCCGTTAGTGAAGATGGCCATGAGGCCAATTGCTGTGGTCTTCCTTCAAGAGAAGCATATGGGAAGTGCTTAAGGGTGTAGAAGAATGGTTGAAAGTCTCCGAAAAATTTTCTTTCCTACAAATTAGCTGGTGATTTTTAATAGTATTTGTTTTTGATTGTCCGCCATTTTACGTGTTCTCTGATTTCTGCGGCTCTTTGAGCTTTGGCTGCGAGGTGGTTGTAGATTTCCCGTTTTTCCTTTTCAGACAAATTTTTTTCTAATTTAGGGCGTTATATATTTGTTCGGAGTCTTGTCTCTGGTCTGTTGTTTGAAGAGAACATTTTTCTAAGTATCCCAGGTATCTTGTCTCAACCAGGGTTTTCTGTCCGAAGAGGTGAAGCCAAGTATAAACTAACTAACTATTATAAATGATTATTTGATGTTTTGCCATTTAGATTCAATTTAGCTCATGGCGGGTATACTTAAGTTTATGTAGGGCAAGTTTTCTGAATGTTGTGCGTTTCTGTTTGATGTGTACATTCTCCGAAGAGAAGCCCCTAGAAGGTGGTTATCGGAACTATTATTGGTGCAACTCCTGAAACTCACGTCAAGAAGGTTATTTTTCCATGATCTCTTTATTTAGATATGGTCTGCTGGGTTTTCTGTACAGCAATAAGGTGAAACCCACACGTTTTTTATGTTTTAGTTTGTGATCGAGCAATGTGTTTCCTATTCGCGGAAGTAATAAAAATACCAAAACTTACATAGGCTTTTTTTTTTATTCTAAAACTTTCCACATTGTCAAATTTACGTAAGTCTTTCAATAAATATCCCATGATTTTATTTCATAATAAAAATATGTCACTTATCAAATGCTCCACTGTTATTAGCACATCTCAAGATTGACGCTTTCAATCACAACAATATATAAATGGTTCAAATGAACTGATATACTAGGACCAATTTTAACAATGACAAGCAACAAAAGGACACATGTGTGCTGTATGCACATGAACACACACAGAGACAGTTACAAACAAATATACCTACTGAAAGACATCAGTTAATGCAGCTAATGATATCCGTCCGTTTCCTTTGCCGACATCATAGCACAAAAAGCAAAGGAGAAAGACAAGAGGACACACACGTCGTGGACGGACAACAGGAAGAATGGAGAGTGGAATTGAAACGAAAGAGCGACGACAATTGTCGGCAAGCGTTCATTGTCGCACCATTTAACGCGTGTTGTGTCACAGCAAACAGCGTGACATGTGCAGCATGTTTAAATGCCAAATTACGCTGTTGCCTTCAATTTAACATATGTTCGACGGGAGCATTTTGAGCATTGTGGATTGGTAAAATCTGGGAATAAGCAAATATATATATATAATAATAATCGCCATGAAACAACAGTTTTTTTTAAAACAAGCAGAGTTTCAAAATGTTGTACCTAACGTAACGCATTAACTGAATTAAATAGCGTTAATTTATCGAATTAGGGTTAAATAACGTTAAAAAAACGAAATTTCATTACAGTAATGGAAGACGTAACAAATTTGTATATTTCATTGTCGAGATTTCTTATTATATTTTTAATACAGGTTATTGCAGATAAATGGGATTGAAAATGTCAAAAACACTGATTCTGAACATGCACTTATGTCAAGGACACCAATCACTCTGGAGCATTTCTGAATACATGGAATACAATTTGCACAAAAAGACTATAGTTTTTGATTTTATTTTTTCAATTCAGCAACAATAATATCACAATAAGCAACGCTTTCTCGAATTATTTTTTTTCTTATCTCTGATTGCAACATAACCAATTCACCCTCATTTCCTCAGCAAAGCAAATGCAGTTTCATTTCGCTGTGCAATCAAGAAGATTGATCACCGCAATGCTACTTGCATTGCGTTACGCACGCCAACACTTGCATGCCCTATTGCTGTCGCTGCTGCTGCTGCTGTCAGTTTGACAGTCATTCCTAACTGTCTGACAGCCAGCATCAAAAGTCCCGCAGTCAAAAAGTTTAACTTCCCGATTGAGAGAAATTTCTCAGGCTCTGAATTAGAATAAGAAAAACCGTTTGTCCAGCAATAGCGGCAACAGCGCTGATGGGAATTCAAGCATAGCGTCAACAAAAAGTTCACGGACAGACACACTGACGACGCAATGCGTCAGGTCATACATCAAGCGCTGTCATTAGACATTCACCGTTGCACTTGTGGGTCTAGCGATTCAACAGCACCATCGTCACCCCCACTATTGTTGTACTGCATACCATGCTTCATTCAGACGCGTTGGTGCGAACATCGTATAGTGCGTAGCAGTCCAGCCAACGAATTGAAATAATTAATTGAAATATTTTCGTCAGCTCATTCGTTCGCAGGAAGAGAAAATGGAAATACTGAAGAAACAACAACAAAAATCTTGTGAAATAATGTTGAAATTATGCAGTGTTTTGCTTAACGTAAATTGGTGGAGCATCAAACGCAACAACGCCATCAAGCGTGAAATTCCTGAAGTTTGTGTAAGAACTTTGGTTATAATGCTCGCATTAAAGTTTAAGATTTTTTTTTTTAGCCGTCATATGAATGATTTATGTACACCCCATATTCAGGAAGTAGCGGAGTTGAAAATGAAGATCTATAAAGTATTTAATCAAACAATGATGCAGGAGAAGTTAAGTAATTGATAACTGGTGATCTCTCTTTTAAATAACGTAGTCTAACAGTGTTCTTGCAACAGAGTATAACTATGTTATAATTCTGAAATAGGAGGTTGTCCTGAGCACTGCTTTAGTTCAGTACGTTCCATCTACATTTTAAAGTTAAAAGGACGTAAGAGGTTAAGTAGCAAATTTTTTTTAAACTCTCAAAAAATAGCTTGAATTGTATCAAGTTTCAAAATAGGATGAGTAGCAGCTTAGGAGCTATCGGTTTTTTGCGTTTGTCTTTTTCTCTTAAAAATGTAACTATTCAAGCAATGTTGTATAATTTTAATATACAATTTCGAAGAAATTAAGCTCATAATGTCCTATACTACTTTTTTTTTTTTGAAAGCAATACAATCCAGCAGTAGAACTGATTATAATAAAAGACATTAATTCAAAACGTTTTTTCATTTAGAACATACTATTGTTTAGGTCGATTTTTGAGGAATATTTAAGTTTTCAATCATCATGTATAGATATTAATGAAACCTCAATATACACATTAGAAGATTCAGATATTGTGTCATTTGAGGACTTTAAAAAAAAAAATTAAAATATTAATTACAAAAGACAATAATTACGAATATCACCTTGCCGTGAGTTTCCTTCTGATTTAACTGCACTGTCATTGATAGCATGTGTATGGATATTAGAGTGATACAAAAACAGACCAAGCCTTTTATGATTTTTCCACGCAAAACTTAGAGAGTTTTATTGGATAATTTGCTGGGTACTCGCAGGATTATCCAGAAAAAGTTTTAAGCCTGAAGGCTTATATTATGATGTCGTGTTTACTAAAAATCCGGAAATAGCGAATTACCCAACGATTACGTGATTTACGCTAATTGATAATTCATAAGAAACACTTTCTAAACATTTTTTTACAGAAATCAGACAGCGTAGTTCGTAACGCACTATGCGTTTTCACAAAATTTACGTTGCCATAGTTATTTTCGTGGGGCAACTTATAACTTTTGTTAATCATGATTTTATTTTTTCAAAAGATAGAAACTCTTGAGCTGATTTTAACAAACTGGATATAATTTTAGAGATAGTTCAATAAACTTCAATAAAAATTGTTATATAAAATCGTAAAATAAAATGTAATAAAATAAATAAAATTTTTTAGTTTTTAACCGAAAAACAAAAATTGGAAAATTATCGATATTTCTGTGTCAGTCTAATCTACAATATACGCATTTTTTTATGCTAACGTACGTTTACGCATTTTATTTATCGCCGCAGACGATTTGCAAAATGAATAATTGTTAAATGCAGGATGCATAACTATAGAAAAACATGCATTTGCATTTGCATTTTGTTTCTGTTTTCCGATTCTGTATACTGCCAAAAAAAACAAAAAAAAAATAATTTATGTGTTAAACTACACCGAATCGTCGTGGCAGTGAACGAGCGAGCGATTGCCCTTTACCTTAATATGTTTGCCACGGGGATTTTTTCCGGCTCATCCATCATCGTGCAACACCGCAAGTCAAAATGATTTCAACTCCCAACAGTTGTAAAACATTGCGGCTCATTAAATCAAACAACATGAACATGGAATTGCACAGAACACCACAGCGACCTACCGACAGACTCGAGAAATGAAGTTAAAGTCAAGAATGGTTATGATACTGCCAACATCGAGATTAATATGATATGTGTGCATGGAGATCGGAAGCAAAAAAAAAACAAAAAACAACCCAGAACATAATGCAATGTCAAACTTAAATGCGATTAATTGATATAAATATGAATATCATATCAAAGTTGGGCAAAAAAACACAGAAAATGCAGTAAGTTGAGGAAAGCAAATTGAAATTGAACTGAATTCATTTGCAGCAAAGAAAAAAAACAAACTCATACCAGAAATGCTTTCTTCTTCAAAGTGCCAAATCAAATGATTTCAATTATAACCTCTGGCGAAAAATCTGTTTAACCCTTATTTGAATCGAATGTTGCACTGTGCTTCGAGTGTTAACAAATTTATGGAAAAAAAAAGTAAATCATAAAAACACTAAGGTGATTTTGCTTGTTTTCTGCATTAGAAATCAACATGAAACCAACTAATTAAATAACGTCGGACTTAGTCGCCACAAAAATTCGTCATTTTGAGTATTTATTGCAAATCTGAGGATATGAGCAATTTTAATTTTGCTCAATCTCTCAAAAAAAAAATTCCTATAATTCAGGGTCTCACAGTACAAGAAATTAATTATGAACTTTCTTTTTTTCTTATCAATCGAATAAAAAATCTGTAGAGCCATTTGAATATCGATCGATGCTTATAATTGTAACAATAAATTTGTATTACTTATCGAAAATGGTCATTAAAAATAAAACATAAATACTTTTTTGAAAACACTTTCTCCATATTTGCAAATCATTGCATAAGATCCACAAGTGCTTGAAATCGAATCACTGTTCCTTTTCTTCATCTCTTCAAATTCGCAAATATTTCGCCTGCGATCAAGAAAACGGGGAAAATATGCATGTCTCCAAAACATCTCACAAGGATGCTGCATTTTGCATACCGAAAAGAACGACCCTCGTAAACACCTTAAATTCATACAAATTGTGTATGCAAGGAGGTTACGTCGATGAAACCTTTGATGCTGCCAGTGCACAGCTCATCACAGTTCTCATGTCATTTGTAATTTGTTTGCAAATTACCCGGGGCAGCAAGTAATGGCTGCATGTTACTTCATGTGTATATTCGTTTGTCAGAATCAAAAGAACTCACTTCCAATTCAACTTTTATAGTTTACACATATTCGAGGCAGTCCCCAACAAAGTTGGTAATTAATTTCGTTACTTTTAAATATCTACATAAAATGTATGTACATATGTATGAAATGTAGAAAATTTTAGAGTGTATGTCGAAAACTGCAGCTTATTGAGATGCATATTGGCATTAACAATTTATGAAAGTACAAATTGGGAGAGTATGCTACTTGCTAAAACAAAGTTGATGTTACAAATGTCGCATTCTGTACCTTAGTAATACTCTACGCATAACAAGTAGAAAACAGAACACAACAATGATCTGCCGTATGCACACGTTCCGATTTCTCAATAGGTAGTACGAAGTACTAGGCCTGAATGCCCTGATGGGCATTTTTTTGAGCCAATATTAAATCAGTCATGTGCCACAAGTCGACAGGCAGCCTATTAAATTTTAAAGGTTTCTGAAGGTAGCCACTCTTCATTCAGTCAGCCAGACTACATTAATTGCATGTTGGCCTTTGATGCGCCAGCTGAATTATTGTTTTCTGCTTTGCTTAAGTGATTCCTACCCCTGATGCTAACGGCCACTCGTCTGCTTTTGGGTGTTCACATCAAATATGAGAGAGAGAGAGAGAGAGCGGAATTCCGTGCTTTTCTTCGAGTTATTTCGCAGGGTGTACCAACCAACATCTTTCAGTTGTTGTTTTTAATTGCTGACATTGATTTGAGTTAATTATAATTGTTGGCAACAGTTTAAGGCAATTCGTAGACATTTATGGAGAGTATTTGTTTGGTACATACACAAATAATTCACATCTCATCGTATGCACTTTGATGAGGGTTTTTTTCGAAAACTATGTATGCTGGGAAAAATAGCTGTGGGCTGATTTTTATTATTACCTTTTGATTTCCTAAGACAACCCTTTTGTGCACTACTGGTTTTGTTATTATGAGATATGAATTAGATGATTTAACTAATTGCATTATAATGTGGCCATACGAAATTGGTTGGGCTATTATGATAGATAATCCATATAATCATGCAATGGAACAACATATACATGCGTATATAGATACTAACTTTATGTGAAAGGACTTCTAAAGTAAACTGCCTTTTAAAACAGAAGTACGTTTTTTGAAACTTGTTATCTCAATAAGAGTAAAACGATAATTGTTAATGCACTTATAAAAGAATTTTAGTGATAGATCATCTAAAAAAAGTTAGTTTTCTTAGCCTCTATTAACATCTGGATAGAGTTTGGTTCTCTAACTTGTTTGACTTTTTTAGCATAGCGTTTTCAATGTTTTATTTGCTTAGGAGGTGCGCCGCCCCTATGCTATAATCAGAGGCACTTTGTTGTTTTCTTCTCTCTAGAATCCTGTCCATTATGCGTCATATGTAAATGGCGTTTGACTTTGATCTAGTGAATCTTTATAGATCCGTAGCTGAAAACTTTGTTCGGAATAGAAACTTATCATTTGTGTAGCTCTTACATGGTCGAAAGTCATTTTCAAACTTCATACGTACTTAAGAACAAAATGAATATTGGAAACATTTAAGACCCCTGCCTGCCCTTCAACAAAAAAAGTGACATTGTCAAAAGTCATAAGGTTGGCATGCCGATAATTTAATTTAACTGGACTGATGTTCTTAGAGTCTAGAGGATAGACTTGCGGTAAGAAATTATATCGTTTGGGTACAGTATCAAATAAAGAAAGTGTACTATTCTATTTTATTAACCAGGGAGTAAAAATGTATATGACCTACTACATTGTGCAGATTAAGAAACCATCTACACCTCTAAGCTTAAAGCTTGCACAAAGATTTTGTTTGAATTTGATACTATCATATCTTTCAACGACGATGTGAAGCTATATTTGCCAGATCTTGTTCAAACCTAAGGATACATCCCTTTACACCAGAGTTGGTAAATCTATATGGAGGTCGTTCCAATCTTCAGACTTAAAAGGGCAGGGGCCCTTATTTCTTTTCAATACTTCAGTAAGAATTTTAATATTTTCTCCCTGAAATGTTAGGTAATGGGGATGATTAAAAAAATTAGCTTAAAAAGTTTCCGAATGTATAGACTTCACAAAACCCCGCAAAGTTCAGTTGAAGAGCAAAACAATTAAATAATCTTACTATTAAAAATTCCCAGGCCTCAAAAATATAAATTTTTGGAGGTTTCACCCACGAAGATAGCGATTTTGTATAAACTTGTGAATTACATTGAATAGAGAACAAAGCAGTCGTGCTAATTAACAAAATTTTCGCACAATAGTCCATACAAGGGAATGCCTTTGTTATTGCAATTTTGTAATTTTCTTAGAAAAAAAATACAATTATCTTTTGATTTCACGTTCTGTTCATGCTGAGAATCGAACCCAGGTTACCAGTGCATTTGTCGAGCGTGGTTGCCATTTGATTACTGAACATGTTTTATCCAAAACAAACTATAACTTATTTTTTTCGTTATCTGTTATAATGAAAATTTAAGGAAAAGAAACTAACAGTTCGATGAAGTTCAGCTCTTAATAATGACATTTGCTTTTTTGTCAAGGAATACAAAGATCATTTACTTAAATAAAAGCTTTTACAGAAACTGACTTGAAGAATAACCCCAAACGAAATCAAAACAAACAAAATATGCCCAATATTTTCGTTTGTGTTCTAAACCAAATTATGTTTATGAAAAATAACTTAAAATTCCAAACACACTTTGTCATCAAAATTATTACAGGGCACATATATACATAACTGCTCGTTCATGCAACAAATAAATGAATGAATAATGACAAATTTGTCAAAACGATTATCAACTTAAAAAAAAAGTCATTTTCATGAATGTCACAAAATCGCAGCTCCCACACGCACGCACAGACACAGTTTTAAATTGTCTGCATGCATGAATGTGTGCGTAGACATATGAGGGCATATAAATAAAACCCATTAGGATTGACTGCAGTTCGTGATGCATTTCGCCAGATAGTACTGCAGACGCTGTAAACATATCAATTGTATAAAAACAACAAAAACACAAAATAAATGGGAATTTAACTGATTGCGAAGAATCAAAAAAAAAAAAGCAGCAACAAAACAATAATAATAAAAAAAAAAATTAAGATTTTGAAAAGACAAGCTGAATTTCACTATCACAATAAATAATTTATAAAATGCAATGGCGAAAAAATGTGTGGCAACCAAAAAATACTTCATCATACATACAATGAGAAAAACATTCATGAACTTCAAATATTCTTTAACAATCAAAACAACACTAACAATAGCAAAACACACAACAAATGAAGTGCAGACAACCGGGAAGAATTTTAAGCGATTGAACATACTAACGAAACCAACGCAGTCAACACTGTCTGGGCTAATGCCCTGTGCCACTACTGTTCCCTACCAGTGTGCAAAAAGTCGTCGATAACAACAAATCAAAAAATTTCATTGCAAGAATTTTCACAGATTCGATAAGATTTTTTTTTTGCTGTTGTTATTGTTCCAAAGAATGCTATCATATTGACCAGAGATGCCAACTAGCTAGCTTGGACTGTAATTTATTTCGTTGAAAAATTAAACAAAAGAAATCCTACTATTAAAAATTCCCTGTGTGTCGGGGCAGTAACGACAGTGAATCCCGTCGCTCAAAAGAAAAATAAGTTCCACTCCCACTTCTGTGCAACACGCAATACTCTCCGTTTGAATGTAGGATACAAGAAAACAGTTTACTAAACAATGACTTCCTATAAAGCCTTCTTCAGGAAAACTATTAAAACCCTATTGGCACACTTACATAACGTTAGTGATCCAGAGAGTAAAGAAACCCAACGTGTGATCTGGAAGGAGCTTCTAAGGAGAGCAGGTTAGTGTGCTTCTTAGGAAGTATTTAATTCGAAATTTAATTTAACTTAAAAAAAAAACTTTTATACCGCATTCACTGAGGTTTGAACCTGAGCACTCCGTGTTGTTACTTGTACAGTTTAATTGCATCAGCCAAACCATTTTTTGCCAACTAAAACTATATTTGTAAAATTATCAAGTGACAACAACAGAAATAGAATTTTTTATTTTGACAGAAAAGAAATGTAGATTTAGTCTTACCGAAATTAGTATTAAGGCTCAGTTCTTAAGGTCTGCGCATCTGTGAAGACTGGCATACCGGAGAAAGCCTAAGCTCAAATCTGATCGGTGATAGATAAAAAAAATTAAGTTTCTCTTTTATTTAATTGTGTACTCGAAGCTTCTCCTCTTGGACTAAACATTAATCTTCCACGGAACTTAATAGATGTAGCCAAATATGCCATAAATGGTTGTTGAATTGAGTGAATTTTAAGCAAGCTTACTGTCTATTAGGCACTTGACTTCTGTTTTAAAGTTGACAAAATGCTCTCTGAGGTGAATTTCCTTTAGTTATGGCATCTTCCAATCCCCGGACTAGTTGATACCAGCACAGGCTTTCTTGGATTGGCGTAGTATGATTTCAGCTACTGAGTTCTGAAGATCAAGTATGTATATCCATTCAATCAATATACATATTTCCCAATTTCCGTTTAAGAAAAATAACATTAGTTATTTTGCTCATTTCTATCTTATTCAAAGTCTAGACAAGTAAAAGGTAACATTATCTTATGATTTTTATCTCATGCACCGTCATTAGCAAGTGACTTCAATATTAGCCGACATTTCCCCGATGCTAGAATTTTGTGTTCACTTGGCCACATTCTGTACCAAAAGTAAAAATTAATAAAATGTGATAAAGTTGGCAACCCTTCTGTTGCTACCATGCAATCAAGGAAGAAATTTCGATGACAGCGACACGCTGCTCCGCACACAACAACAGGAAGGATATATCAAATATTCAGTAAAAAATTGGAAAAACATCTTAGCACATCTCACACAGTCTGACTGTCTATGTGAAGTCTATCTTACATTTAGTGTGTGTGTGTGTGTGTGCATCATCGCCACAACGCTTAGCGCATATCTCATAGATTTATTGTGTTGCCATGACATTGACAAACTGCATCGCTCTGTTCCACCCTGCTTTTAATGATGATAACAACAATTCCATTATGCGAAGGAGTTAATTTTTCAGTTCCACCTATGGTAAGCGGACTACTTGTGCCATTGTTGTTGCATTGGAGAAAACATTTTCGAATTTCACATATGAAATGACGTTTGTTTTATTTTCTCGCACCCAAATTGATCGCTGTCAATCAGTCAATGCAAATGTGAGATTTTAATTGCAGTTAAATTGAGTTGTTAGCATTTAAAGTTTTTGTTTTTGCTGTCGATGGTGGAATGTCAGACTTTCGTTACTTAATTGGGTGCAACGACAGTAGCTGCTGCTGCCAGCGCCAGGAAGTAGCAATTGAAGGGTTAATAAATTTTATAATTACAATACTTTTAAATAGAGTTTTTTTTTTTGGTGTGTAAACGTATTTGATGTGACGTGGAAGTAAATTTATTGGCTTACTATTATTATGGCTAAGTTTATCCGATAAAGTTTGTTATTTTGGAATATTTTTTTTCATGAACTGTTGCAAGCATATTGAGAATAAATTTTGGACGCGTCTAAGGGATCTTACATATGTACTACTCATGATGCTCTATGTGGTTGTTTATTTCGCAAACAGCCCGTTTCACAAATGTCTCGTTTTTTACAACGCGTTTTTATGGATAGTTTTCACACTAGCATTAAAGCGTTTTTGTTGACATTAGCTTTTTATTTGACATTAGCTAACTCTCTTTTTATTTGACATTAACTTATCCTTTTCATTTGTCATATTAAAGCCAGATAGTCATATTTTCTCAAAAATCAGCCTCAGACGCCACTCAAGTACTGTATTTCTCTATAGGTACATAAAAAGCTAATTAGTTTACTTAAACTTCTAAGAGAATTCCTACATTCTGTTGGTTTTCAGTCATTTGTTGTTAAGAAAAAATCTGTGCGTTACATTTATTTGAATTTTATCACCTGTTGAACAAATTTCTGATTAATTTTCATTAAGTTGAAACTCCACTAATCCCCGTTAACTACATAACACATACTAACACTTAAGCACATACACAGAAAATGGTTTACAGACAGCTGCTATATTTGTAGCCGCTCCTTCAGTGGCTTTAACAGATGCACAATGGGACAATGCAGAATTGCACTTAATTTGCTTTAATCACTATAGTCGTCTACATACATTTAAGGCTCATCATATTAGCAAGCAAATTCATTTATCACAAAATAAAATCGCTTGGAAAAGACAGCTACGTGATCGAAGACTTGCCAGGTTTGCGTCGTATATAACGCCTCTGATAATATGTGATTTTATTATACATTATCACCTGAAGAAGACTTTAATGAAAGTGTATATGAAAAGGTTGAATCTACGGAATCGGACTGGGGTCACTCTATGTTTTCAGGATTGGCCGAACTAAAAGAGTAGTAGAAAAAGTTACATGAAAAGAAACAACCTAGCGAACAGCTGGAACATTGACGGCAGTCGCTTAAGAGTGGTACAATGTTCGGAATGTGTATTAACGAGCGGGCGATAACTACGCGTATAATGTTTGATTTAAATATATTCAAATGATCAAGTTCTTATCTTATAAAAAAAGATGAAAACATTTTAGCTCTATTGTAACTTGAACACTTTCATTTGTTGCAATGTGATATCAGCCTGCCATTGCTTAAGAATTCGTCCCACTGTGCTGCGGCTATGACGCCTTCCATCTTTCCTTCAATTGCTCTTTTGCAAAGCCCAACTCCAGACTGCGTCTATTCGGTGTAAAAGGTGCAAAGTGTAAACAACAAGCAACAACCACCACCAACAACAACTACAACAACAACAAGAATAAATGTTGCAGTTCGGTGCTATATTAGCCGTGGCCAACAAAAAGCGCCAAAGCATGGCAGAACGGCTGCTGCTGTTTTTGGTAGTGTTGCTGCTTCTGTTGCTGTTGTTGTTGTTGTTGTTACCAATGCCACATGCTACCAGCAATGTGTTGTTACTAGTCAAGTCAGCAACAATCCGAAAGTAGTAGAAAAAAAAAAACAGACAAACCAAATCACACAGATCGTGACCATTTCGTTATGGGTTCTTTTATAACCCCGTTTGTACTTTTGTCCGTCCATTTGTTTGTTAGGTTCGTGTCTCTTTGGCTTTTTCACTATTGTTTCGAATTCTTTGAAATTGTAACAGAAGCTCTGATTTTTTGTTACTTTTTACAAGTTGAACTTCTAAACTGTGCAACTTGTTGTTTTTTTGTTATTAATTTATGTTATACATCTTAGAGTGTACGTAAAAATATGTCCTTTTCAGATCTATGTATTTTATTTTATTTATCGAATACGTATTATATTATGCCATTTAGCATCTGAAAATGATTTCGCGCATATGAATCCCACAACTGGCCTAATGTAACGTAATCCATGGGTTGAAACCGACCTACTTTTGGAAACATCTGAAGCCGTATCTCGGTGATATGCCTTGATCCTTCATTGCCACTATATTAGTGCTTTTGAGACATTTTTCTGTAGAGAAATCTAACGTCGTCGAGATGTGTCATTTCATGGCCGTTCTGAGAATGAGATTTTTTTAAGAAGCTGGCTTTGAGCAGCTCAAAGGAAGAAACATTTATCCTTATGGCTTCCCAGTGAGAGTTACTTCAACCTCTTGCAAGTCATTGCTAATGCTTCGAGGGTATAATTTGGCATGAAAGAATTTTTCTTATATTTGACCGTTCAGATCAGCTATGGTAATTATGTTAAGGTTCAAGTTCAAAAGCTGGTATTAGGTCTAGTACGCAGTGTAAAGTCAAACTACGAATACTAATAAAAGTGCAACCCAATAGAAAATAAGAATTATCTATTTGAATTCTGACATGCCAAAACCGTATTCGAAACTAAAATAGATTTCAAGTTATATCATTCATAATTTATAAGTATTCTTTAAGTCTTTTGATATAGTTTATACCATATTTTTGTGATCCTAGCATTAAATAATCTGAATAGCCATTTTTTTTTTTTTTGTTATCTGCTAATTGCTAGCAGCTTACAAAAAATTTTTTACAAATGCATCGTTTTGAAAGTACTCAATTTGTTTGTTTTAATTTAAAACCAGTCAAATTTTAATCTGACTTGTTTTTGTATAAACAAGCCCCCTTTTTGAACCGAACAAATCCTCACTTAAATATTTAAATTTTATACATTATTTATATTATTAACTAAGACAACAAGTTGCTTTGTTAAAAGTTGATTGACATTTTTGGTATCACCTGATACTGATTGTTTTGATTTTGAAATCAAGTTATTTTGCTAATTAAGCATCATCTCTCTTAAAGCTATAAAAAAGTGCATTAATAATCCAATCATTGCATTTCATGGGTTACGAAGATTATATCAGTAATTTATTTCTATAAATCTATGGAAAAATTTCACAACACGTTCAGTGAAGGCCATTGGATGTTCTTCAGTAAAAAATAACAATTTAAATAAGTTGATAGTGATGAGCAAGGTTAGGGCAGTTTTATCAATAATATAATGACATGCTCGTCCAAGCTGCGTATGGGAGGTGATAGTTAAGCGAAAAGCTAATTTTCATAACCAACCTTGGGAGATTTTTTGTATAAAAGTTGTCGTGCCAACATTTTTTGTTACCTTCATAGAAGGCAAACTCCAACATGTCAAAGTTCACTGACTTTTTGACGACTTGGATATGTTTAAATGTATTTTTTTTTTTCTACGAGTATGGTAGGTGTAACATAATTTTTTGCAAAGTTTGTGAAATTAATCTCAATATAAACAGAATCAAAATTGAGCAAGCATCTGTCACTCAAACGCCATTGCGGTTCGAAAATTTAGCGCAACTTCTCTTGCACTCTACGACGAAAATGATTGAAAACGTTATAGTAAGAAATATGAAAACCATTTTTATAAAAAAAATAAAATTAAAATGTAAGATTTTCGTCTAAACTCTATCGAGCAAGTGGTGAAATACAGGCAGTGGCGTGCCTTGGGCAGTTTCCCACTGAACGAATATGGTATTTGGGATTTTTGGGAATGTATTTGATTAATGTATTTTTCCAAGCACATATACAGCAAAAGAGTCAAAGAAGATTCAATAAAGAATTCAAAAACTTTTCTTATAAAACGTCTTTTATTTATAGTACTTAATATTAAAATCTTAAAGTCTTACTGACACACTCTTCAAAATATAGCTAAAAACTGGAATTCTTTCGTAAAATTTTTAATTACGTACGCTTAGTAGTCAGTAATATCTTTAAAATAACAACGCCAACAAAGCAAACATTAAATTTAATTAAGCCAACTTAATTGTGTAACAACAATATTTCCAAGAATATTTGTATGTAAAAATAAATTCGATTGGCAGGAGATACACAAAATTCTGAGAACCGAGTTTTCATATAAAAACTGAAGATAAAACCTTAATATATAAATAGGCAATTTATAAGACTTAAATTAAACACGAATTAGGCGACTGAAATTAATCGCTACCGTAAATTAAAGAATTCAAACACACACTGTGTTATGGGCTTTAGAGCTCGAGCTGATTTCGATCGATTTGAAGTACGAATGCAAAAGAGAAAAAAGAACCTAGTCAACTTAAAAATACTGAACTTTACGGCTGTAAGTCATAAATTTCAAGCTGACCTTAATTTGAAGCTATCAATAACTTGAGATGGTATCGATATGACGAAAAAAAACAAATTTTAACACTATGAAAGTAACAGGTAGTTTCACTAACTTCAGTTAAGCGAACTGCCAAGTAACTTCTTAGCAAATGGCCTAAAATGGGCAACCACAACAAAAACTCATATGAAATGCATGAAACTAAATAAAAAGAAATAATCCCAAAAATATGTTAACAATCAAAAAGAAATCAAAAAAATAAAAATAAAGGTCAAAATGACCTAAGGCAGAGTGGGTACGAATTAATATTAAATCCAAGCAACAACAAATGTACTAACAATGTTTGTTTTTTGGTCGGTAGCTGGTTCATAGGATGTTGGTAGTTGTACAAGAAGTCATGTATGCGATGGACGAAGGCGACGATGATGGCAAGGAGAAGCACTGAACTAATCTGCCAAAATAATTTTTCAAAACACATTTAATCCCAGTTGACCATTAATAAAACAACATGAGCCAAAATTATACAAAATATGGACGTTTATTAATATGCGTCAACTTTGCAGCACTGCGATATGACCTAGTGTACATGCAAGAGGAAATAACCCAGTTGGAAGCAAGTCTTTTGATGTTAAGATATTTTCATTTTTAAAAAGAACTATGTTTCGAATTAAAAGGAGTCCAAAAATATTATTGTCTTGCCAAGGCCTACTTCGAGAAAAAGTCAATGATTTAATGCTTGATTTAACTATAAATTCAAGAGAAACATTTCTGGTTTCATATTCATATTCAATTACTCCTGTAATCTCTTTGATATCACACATTTCTTGACGAGCGCACCGTTGAAAGCTTTTTTGGCTTTGGCTTGAAATTAAAATGGCTCGTGGTAAAATTAAGCTCAAAAAATGTTATTTTTACTATTTCAACATGGAAGCTTTAAGTCAAAGTTTTTAAATTCTCCATTTTTTTCTGACAAAGATAACTTTCCTGATAACTGCAAATTTTAATTTACCAACATAAGAATAAGGCTAATAAAATTGTTAGGCTCTGTCAAATGATTAGTTGAAATTAGCTGAAAAAACACTCATAAAATTGAATGCAGAAATAGTTCGGGCTGTGATACATATTGACAATCAGAAGCATAAAGCAGAATAATAATCTTATTTCACAACTTAAGCTCAAAGCTTGGTTTCACTGTTTTTAAAGTCTAGTTAAAAAGATAAGCTTATTTTGAAAAGTTGCTATCACGGACCGCGAAAAATAGTTATTTTCAGTAATTGAGGTCAAAAAAAAATCTCTAAAAGAGGAAATGTGATTTTAAGTACATGTTCAGATGAGTTTCCTTTGACGGGAAGCATAGATACATACATACTTATGTTCATATATTTCAGATTTTATTTTTAATTTTGTGAGTTTTATTTAAAAAATCATAAGTAATCGTTATTTTGAATTGTTATTTTTTAACCAAATATCCGCCATTTTCTATTGCTATCAGAAAGAAACGATTTTGGTCATTAAATTTTTTTTGTATCAATTTTGCATTACTCTTCTTCTCATGCGAAGTCTTAGATACTCTTTGAATATTTCAACTGTTTTGAGCTTATCGATATTTTCATTGCATTTTCATAACTTCTGACATGAATCGATTTTTTCGATAAGTCCAACTGATCTCGATTTTTCGCAAAGTTTCAAGTTTTATCGTCATTTCCATGGCAATCACTGTTTTTAAAGGTTTTTGACTATACCGATGTTATAAAATTGTTCTTAATAGTCTTAAACCTTTTCGGTGCTATCCAATAAACTTCGATGTTTTTCTGCATTGTTCGATAATTTTTGACTGAGTCGCATTTGTCGTTGTTTTTTGGCAATTATCGAACTTTGATTTTTTTTAAGCTTATCGATATTCATCGTGAAAAGTTGTAATGAAAGCAGATTATCGAAAAAATCAATGAAAGTCAAAAACTTTCGAAATATATCGATTAAAGTCAAGAGTAATAAAAAAAAAAGTTCATCGATAAGTATGGTATGTGATAGAAATAATTAGAATCCAAAATGTCGGTAATTTTTTTTGATCGAAAAAAAAAATACAAAATTCTAAAATATCAATTATTTTCGGTGGAAATAATTAAAATAAAAATTACTTTCAAAAATAATACTAATTTCTTTAAGTCACTTAGTAAGCCATTTCCAATTGGGTCCTTCGCCTTAATGATTTTTCATGTTATTAGTATTTCGGACGACTATGAATGTTTGTTTCTGGTTCCGTTTGGTTGAATAAAAACAAATGCAGTGGCATTGTAATGTGGTACCCTATAATTTCTCATCATAAAAGACACCAGGTCGCACGCAGCAGAAGGCGTAATATGGGCGAACCTAGCTATTTTGGATCACATGAAAACAATGATTTCATGCATCAATTGTGCGAAAAAAAAAATACTATAAGAAAACATAGGAATAATTCAAATTACCACTTAGCGTCAACTTTTTTAATGAAGTTGGTGGGTCTTTGTAACACATACCGCATACGCTAATGAACTTTTGTGCCCATTTGCATAAGAAAGAAATAAAATTATAACTAATTGCTACATTTGACTTACCGGATACTTTAATTTAAATTAATTTGGTTTGGAGTTACGTAACAAAACCATTTGACTCGATTTGTATTGAATGCATTTAACCTCACTTTGAACCCAATCTTCATTAGGAACGAAAAGGCTTCAAATGTTCGACTGCAACCTCAGTGAAGGCTTTTTTTTTCAATCACTGCCTCTGTTAAAACTCAGCACAACTCATGCCTGTTTGAGGCTGCATTCATCAAAGCATTTGGTTTTATGTAAAAGCCTCCCAGGTTGAAAATAAGCTGTGATAAATCGATCCACACGCATCATCGTCGACGAGTCGGTGCCGCTCAGTGGAACTTTGGCTATAATGTTAACATTGATGATATATATACACTGAAAAAAATGTCAAAGAAATAATATTTGTTTTATTCGACATAGCTTAGCATTTTGTGACATAAGCGAAAGTTTTCAAGATACATCATTCTCTGATTTGCTTTATGTTTTGAACAAGACTTAGAAATTAGTATTACAGAGTTGTCCTATGAAGAAAAAATTAATAATGCTGCTTGACTCACACATAAATGCTAATGTTTTAGTGGCAAACTGTTTAAATTGAAATGAAATATTTGTGACAAACAGAAAAACAGACAAACAGACAAACAGTCAAACAGACAAACATACAAACAGACAAACAGACAAACAGTCAAACAGACAAAAAGACAAACAGACAAACAGACAAACAGACAAACAGACAAACAGACAAACAGACAAACAGACAGAAAGACAGAAAGACAGAAAGACAGAAAGACAGAAAGACAGAAAGACAGAAAGACAGAAAGACAGAAAGACAGACAGACAGACATACGGACATCGCTTAATCTACTCAAGTGGTAACGCTGATCAAGAATATATATATTCTTTTCCATATCTGCCACGCCTCCTTTTATGTGTTACATACGGAAGAGCACATTGAATATACCCTCGGTGCAGGGTATAATAAAATTTTCCGATATAATGAAACAAAATAAAGAATTTGTTCGGCTTCCACATCCTACAAAAGAGGAAGATTCTCCTAGGGATCCTAAAATTTACCCACCCCCAAGGATTTTTGGAATGTCTTTTAGTTTCTTAATTTATTTTATTTCATAATTAATTAGTTTTTTTTTTTTTAATTAAAAAAGAATCTTTAGATAAAGCTTAAATTGTTCACTCAGTTTTTACCATGTACTTAAGACTCTGCTCGCCATACTTAACATAACTTGCATGTTGCTGATAATTATTGAGCAGATTACACGCCAATGCATGTCAAAGAAATTGATGAGTCCGCCTACCAGGGAAAGGTACACAAAATGTAAAAGCCGAAAAAAAATCTCAGCAACATACGGCAAAAACAACAACGGGGCTAGCAGCAATTGCTTACAGCTGCAGAAGAGTTGCATCCATGTAATGCAGCCAATTTCGCTACCATCACCGGTAAATCGGGTACAACCACGCATTTTAACACCTCGCCTTACTGGCCGCTTCATTTGACGTGAAACCATGGGACCATGGAGTGCAGCTTGCAAATTGCAATTTTTTTTCTCTTTACCTTACGTAAGCAAGCCTTTACGGTGCGTATAAAATGCGTTTCCGTCGTTGGAGGTGTGAATAAAAAATTTGTTATGTCAAGAAATTTGCCAAGTTTTTGTATAATTTATGTTCATCACATTTGAGTTGAAGCAAAATAATTGAAGCCTTTTTTAAGAAAAAATAAATAAAATAGAAGCTGAACGAAACTGCACCACTTTTAGACAGTACGTTGAGCACTTAAGGCAAAAAGGTGATATTTGTCATTACTCTCGTGCACATGGCACTTGTATTAATTACGCAGGATTGCAATTTGTGTTTCCAAGAATAATTTTTGGCATTACTTTATATATAAAAGAGTGTTTTTTAGGCTGTCGTCGTTTTTTTCTTTCGTAGTTTTAAAAAACATTATCTGTCAGCTGTCAAATTGAAAGAAACTGAGGTGCCAATCTTAAAACCAAACCTATATGAATGATCTAGATTCAGGAGAGTAACGTGTTGAAGAAATGAACGAGTTCTCAAGGCGATTAAATAAATTATCTGTTTCATCAGACCAGGGTTACCAAGTGACCGGGATTGACCCGGCCCAGCGCGGAATTTCAAGTCAAAGCCAGTCAAAAGTTTCTGAAATCCCCGGGAATTGGTCGATTTTTGTGACATGCAACTTTTTACCACACAAAAATTTAAATTTTTACCATTATTTTATAAATTCAGATTTTAAGACTTCAATCATCAACTTTTTCCCAAAACAAATTTTATTTTTTGCCATATGAGGGAGAGGGAGAAATTTTTATCTTTTGAGAAGCGCTGGCTTAAAACTTGACATCTTAAGACTCACTGAATGCCTCCGGGCAGGATCAAAGACGAAAATATTTTGTACTCGAGATATGATAACTTCCGCATTAAAGACATAGTATATTCGCTGAATAAGAAAGCATCACAATAGTAAATATAGTAACACCAAATCTTTTTCAGAAGTGTGACAGCACGAAAAATCTTCAGGGTACGGAACATAATAATAGTTAAGGCATTTGACCCAACAAAAGTGCAGAGCCCGAGAAGACACACGAGCTCTACAGCAACCTAAACTATTGCTTTGACAGCTGATATTTATGCAGAGGGACAACTTTAATTCTGAAAAATCGACCACAAAAACATCGAGTTGTCATGGGCCACAACGTTCTTGGCCAATTAAACAAAGTGTCATCCTTCAAGTAGTAACATAGGATCCAATACGCCGCGTCTCTCAGGGATCCTATGTTACTGCGAACAGCTATACTTTCGAAGTTGTCAAGGAATTCACCTATCTTGGCACCGCCGTGAACACTCAAAACGATGTCAGCCTGGAGATATAGCGAAGACTAACTCTTGCCAATTGGTGTTACTATGGTCTCAGGAAGCAATTGAGTAGTAGAGACCTCTCTCGCCCGACAAAACTGACACTCTACAAGACGCTCATCTTACCCGTGCTACTTTACGGCGCAGAAGCATGGGTTGTGTCGCAGACTGATGCAGCCACGCTTGGGGTGTTTGAGAGAAAAATTCTCGCAAAATCTTCGGTCCTGTTCACGTCGGCGACGACTACCGTATTCAAATGAACCACGAACTGTACGAGCTCTACGCTGACATTGACTTAGTCAAGCGCATCACTATCCAACGTCTGCGCTGGCTGAGACATGTTGTGCGTATGGGCGAAGAAGCTCCGGCGAAAAAAGTGTTTGATGCGGAAGCCGCTGGGCTACGACGAAGAAGAGACCATGCCTCCGATGGAAAGACCAAGCCGAGGAAATCCTATCCACGCTTGGTGTGAATGATTGGAGAAGGCGCGCGCAAAGCAGAGACGCCTGGAGAGAGCTTTTGAGGTCGGCCGTAACCCGGTAACGGGTTGATATGGCCACCCAAGTAAGTAAGTAAGTCATCCTTTAAGTAGAATTAGATGATGCCCCCTATTCATTCACAAACCCAGACATAAACGTAAATGGCATTTACTCAGTGCACAGAGAAGCACATGGATCACTTTTACTCGTTGTTCGCATAAAGAAGCGCAGAAACCAACTTTGATCAGTCTTATGCTGTGGCTAATGTCAGACAGTGATGGCACTACTTAATGATTTTAGCCCATTACATAAGCGTTTTGTAGTGGAACTCTTAAAAGACCAAATCACTAAAAATATATTCGCTGAACCCATGAACAGTAATGCTTCAGACCTCAGGCCCACAGATACAGTCCCGTAGCGTGAATATTTGCCCGGAGAGAAGTTCTGCCTGACGAATTTAAACTATATTATTGAAGTATTATTGTAAATTTTCAACAAAAAATCTTTAAAAAAAAAAAAATATCCAAAAAATTTAATAAAATTTCAATTGAATATTACGAGGACCATTTTGCCACCCTCAAGCATTTGCGCCCGGTAGGATTGCATCCTTCGCCGCACCCTGGCTATATTACTGCACAGGTGATATGAACGAAATATGGGAAAATCTGAAGAACTTGATCTGCGATGCTTCCGGTGCTGCTATCGAATTCTGGCAAAAATAAAATTTGATCGAACGACTGGAGATGCAAAGTTCAAATTCAAACTGATAACATGACAGCTGTCATTCTAAAATACAAAGGTGATTTCCTCTTATTTTATGTAAACGATCTGATACGATTTGACTATGTTTTGCACCCAGAAAAGATATTGTGCAAAAATCTGTTATGTACAGCTGTTGTCAACTAAATGGAAACGAAATCTTTCGTGGTGTTATTAGTAGTTTTTTCATTTGTTGTTCTATCTGAACCAGAAAATTTATATATATTATAAATGTGGAACATATAAGCTCTAAAAAAGAGAACAAAATTGAAATCAAATTCATAGCATAAAAAGTTTTATGAGAGATTTTCTGCTCAAACCTCAGATTTGATTGAGTCAACTAATTGGAAACAAAAAAATGATTTGCAAAAAAAAAAAAAAAAATTTATTAAAAGATTCCAAAAACAATATTGAGATCTTGTCATTGCTTGTAAGAACACTTTTTGACCGAATTCGCTTATAAGCGTATCCTTAATCATGGGTTGTGGCCAAAAGTTGTACACCGGCCACGTGTAAGTCAATTATTGAGCTTCGAAAGACGGCCATGAGATATCAGGCAATGGCAACACAGCTAAATTACTCCATAAAGATGGTATTCAATGCACTTCATCATTTCTTTAAGTATGACACAACAAAAAATGATCCCGGCAAAAAGAGACCTCGTAAGACTTCTGGGTACAGGGATCGCCAGATTGTGCGCAAGGCAAAATTGGATCCTCGTAAGACTGCTGCAGACCTCCAACGCGAAATAATCGATCAATATGGTGCACAAATACCCAAGCAAACTTTCGCTTGTTGATTGGTTGAGGCTGGACTCTATGAACGAATTTCACGCAAGGAGCCATTGGTGACAGTTAAGCGGATGAATAGCTGCATACAGTTTGCCAAGACACATGCCGGTTGACCGCTCATTAAATGGAAGTATACCCCTTTTGGACGTTTAACATATCTTCCACCATCTAGGCCAAGGCGGTTGATCTTCAATTTGTTGCTCCAAAAATATGATTTGAATTCTTGCATGTTGATTATAATATCAAGAAGATGGTGTGTATTTATTAGGAATTACGTAGTAATCCCAACTTTATTACGCTTCAAGTTACTGAACAATACAATGTAAATCCAAGATTATATTTCCTGCAGAGTTTGGAAAACAAAAACAAAAACAAAAGCAATAAAAATAATTGAACTCGAATTATGCATTTCAATGTGTCAAACCACAAAGTTAAATTCTGACATTTTATGGTTGGAATAAAAGAAAAAAAACAGAAACACTAGTTAAACGAATGCATACCGTTCGTTGGTCAAGTGTCACTGCACACCTGAAAATGCATTCATCATCAACGCCATAAACATCAACGTCATTGCGTTTGTTGCAACGATTGCATGTGGTAAATGAGTGCGTTTTCCAGTTGCTCGCACTTGTCATTCAGGCTGTATTTTTATGCTGAGTTGGACTTAGCAGGACAGGCTAACCAACGGAGAGACAGCAATTCCCGGAAGTCAATTCATTTGTCATTTTAAATTAAAATCCCCAAAATAACTGTCACAGAAATGGGCTTCATTAACATTTTTTATGGGTCGTAACTACTGCCATTACAATGGTGTTGTAGGGAACAGTGCTACACTTCACTGTGGAGTTATGTGACGTTGTTATTAAACCATACTTTTTTATGTACTTATAATTAAATTGTGTGAAATTTTTGTCAGTTATTTTTTTGACTCAATTTATTAAAAATGTTGACGTAATTTCTTAACTTAAATATATCACTATGCTGTTGGCAGCATACAAGATTGTGTAGGTTTTGAGGATAAACTTACAAAGGCACTTTCAACCGAAGTAGAAGTCGAAAAAAACATGATATAGCAAGCATGCAAAACAATACTAAATTTGCAAGAATATATCATAATTTGACTTATAGTGCTAGCAAATCTACAATTTCTATCACAAACTCCGAAAGTGTGATAAAAAAAGAGCTACAACTTTCCAACTGTTGCGCGCTTCTACAAAGGCATTTTACATATATGTAGATAGCACACCTGCACCTGTGTTTCCTTCTCCATAACTATCATCTATCGCCGCAGGCTACGGTGTGCCTTTCAACTTTCCCGATTTTTCACACAGCTCATCGTTTCACCTTTAAGCCGCGTGCAATAATCAGATTTTTTTATTTTTCCATTGTTATCCGAAGAAATTCATTTTGACTCAAATCAAAACAACAATAAAATTAAATATTTAATGCGATAATGATGGCGACAGCGACATAAAATGCTATAAAATTAACGAACACCACACATGCACTACAACACATAGGTACAAATGTACGAGTGCGAGTACGTCTATCTTTGTATTTGCGCCGTTGTGGTTCTCGTGCGTTTTGTATCTGTTAATCGATTGGTGCGAGATACCTAGCATAAAGTGCGTGCTTGAGTGCGTGCATGGTATCGGTGATAAGAAATAAATTAATTTATCTAGATATGAGTTTTATGAGTGTGTTTTGTGATTTAAAACCCAAGACGGAATATGCCGAAGACATCATAAAGTTAGTCCAGAAGATTGAATGGATTCTTTTTTATTTGAATTTACTATTCAGTGCTCTTTTCTTTGATTCTGGAATGTTTTATAAGTACCAGTAAATTGATTGCACTCCGGGGCCCTACTATATAATTCTATTTTAAGCCAAATCATATCGCAATTGAATAAATGGATCTCTAATAGTGCTCTTAGACGATACAACTCTTCATACTACCGGTCGTACGACTAGGTCGTGTGAAAGTATCAAAATAGTTTGATTTTTTCTTACGACTTTCCCCTTAGAGAATATGACTTAGCCTTAAATGTATTGAATCGCATTCCTTCTGCATCGCATTACAGAGTAGGGTTCTCAGAAATTCCGTGGTCTTTAGCAACAATATAGTTGATTCCGTCTGGATTTTTAAGTCTTCGTCCAGTCAGTATTGCGAACCTCTACCACTGTCTTTATGTTCTTTTAGGTCCGTTCAATTTGTCCCAATCTTAATATACATATCTGTGAAAAGCAAAACAAAACTTTTCAATAAAATGTTTACTGATAGAGTTATAGAACTATGGCATATGAATATTGTAGCGGTATAAGCCGGAATGCATGAAAATATAGGAATACTTTTTTTTCATTGATTTTTGAATAACTTGTTTTGTCCGATTTGAGCAAATTTATATATATTTTATGATTTATCATAAATTTTAAAAATATGAAAGGGAAAGACTCTTGGATTTAAAGGAGTAATTGAAATTTAGTGAATTTAAAAAATGACCAAAAAATCACTTTTTTCGAACCTTGATCGCTTATACCTCCATCAGATCTTATCCGATTTTCAATAACAGTAAGCCGATACAAAGAAAACTAAGTTACTTTTTGAATGGTGTGCAATTTATTTAGATCGAAAAAAAATTGATGGAAATATGACCAAATAAATTAAAAAGTGCAAAAAACTGGTTTTTTGAGATGATCTCGAAAACGATTCTTAGGGGAAAAAAAAGTATGTGAGAAACCAGATTTTTTTTTTTTTTTTTGTTGTGAAATACATAATTAAAAGAAAATGGACTTAGGAACTTTAGATTTTTAGCTCTCACTAGCTCTCGTGCTTGAATTTTATCATTAGAACTAATAAATTTTCTTGCTGGGTTGGGAGTCCCCACATCTTCTTTCTATTACGCTCCTAACACACATGTACTTTCTGCTATCCTTTTCCACATCTAATTATCACATTAATGTAACTGCTGCTCCAACGTTGTCCACATTCAATGCCATATTCTTCTATGCGTTATATTTTCCATTCAAAAGGTGAAAAGTATCCATGGAGTTCGTGTTACTCTCTTGTGCCTGACAGCGTTACCTTTTACCCTAATTTATTTTGACTTTTGTTGTTATTAATTGAAAAGGTGCGACTGCTCGTCCGTCCAATCATCGGTCCTTCAGTTCAGTCTTTTACATTGCTCCACACATATGTACAATGTACATACACTATTATGCTCGTATAATAATGCCACACACAAATACATATTATTTATGTCGTTAGATACTTCATTCGTCTGTCATAACAAAGTTTTTCCTTTTTTTTCTATCAATTATATTATATTATTCCCAGTTTTTCTATTTTTTTCTATTTTTAGTTTTGTACCATTGGTCTTTGACTTTTTCATTTTCAAGCGTAATGACCTTTGTGTGAACAATATGTCCTTTTCTCTTTTTCTTTTTTTTTTTGCTTCTGCCTTTATTTAGTTTTTCTCTTTTTTTAATTTTATTTCAGTTATTAATTTACCAACCTCCTGTCGTTTTGTGGTTTAGTGAATAAGTTTTGTTTGCATTTGGATTTAAACGTTAGTCTGAAAAGGTATTAATTATAAAAGGTTACTTTGGTGACTGCTTATGACGAGCGGAGAGCATGGTAATTGTTATTAATAATCAAAAAATTGACATAGGCAAGAGTAGGTTGGGGCTTATCTACATATGGTTTATATGGCAGTGGCTAATATAATCTTGATGTTTTGAAATTCATGCAATCTAAAATATCCTTTTTGTTGGTGTGCACAATTCTTTCAATAATAACTAGAGTTTGCCCTGCTGCTCAGTACCCTTTCCCTTCTTCAGGGTTCAATCTACCTCCATACCATATTTCATCAGAATAAATCCATATCCGTGGAAACGTATTTTCCTGTTGGAGGTGTGGCACCGCCTTTAAAAAAAACTACATTTGGCACTGTCCTTCTTCACAACCTTTCCAATAAGAGAAACGTTAAAGGGATGGAACTGTTTTGCCCTCTTATATTTATATATTGATATTGTATCATACATATGTTCCAATAAGTCGACACTATCAATAATTTTATTGTATTTTCGTATAATTAGCTGTTTATTTTTTTTCATCATTATCTTCTTTTTAAAGTTTAAATCATAATATAATATTTATAATAATAATTTAATGCTGTTATCAAAAATATAGCTTTTAATGTTAAAATATAACAGCTTTATTTAACATACACAAGAATTCACAAGTCTTGTTAACACTATTTTAATAAATGTAAGCTAACAGCCTTAACGTCTTTCGCTACATATAATTAATTCTTAAAGCATTTAACGTCATCTTGAACGCCATGTGCTTCTTTAATTTACTTGCAAATCATATTCTACTTCTTAAACATTTGACCTACATTTTCATATCCCCACAAAGCCTTAGGCACATTCTCTTGGGAATTACTCTAGAGTTGGCGTAAGTCTTCGACATATTTTTTCTTTTTGTTGTTGCATGACAAAGTGAAATAATGAAAATCTTAATTTTCAACCAGAATTTAGGAAATTTTAAGCCATTAATTCTTTCATCTATCACAAGGTGCGAATAGGGTTGGCATCTTAATGAACACCCTCAAAGAATGCGATACTTTACCCGCATCGCATCTCGCTTTCAACTGTAGTCGCTAGCGTGAGCTGTCAAATAACCTATTGTGGCTGTCACTCAAGAAAAACGGTCGTTCAATTCGCCGTGCTGTTCTCTATGTTGTATTCCAAAGTTATTCCTAACAGATTCTTCTTAACACTTTTCAATTAAATATTTTCCTTGTTTTTATTTTTTGAATTTTGGATATTCAGCAGCGGCTTAAATTATGATGCGGCGTTATTCACCCGCACAACAACAACAACAAGAGAAATAATAACAATTATGCGTGCCGCGTGCGCACGTCAACAAACGCATCGTCCATGTTCTATTCAATCATTTGTTTATTCATCCAACCTTTAAAGAATTTTGTTGAAAATTTGACACTCTACAGTCGATAAGCAACGAATTCTTACAGCCGTTTCTGCTTACAACGAAAGCATTTATGATATGTGCAGGGTCTTCGAAAATCGCACTTGACCTATCATTTTTCTTTTCTTATTTATGGTGTTGTTGTATATAATTACAAAACAGCTTTTTGTTGCTTTCTAATGTTTTATTGTAATAATTTCTATCTGACGCCCAAGATTACTCAGCGAGTCACTTATGCGTACATCAGGTTCTTTTTGCTGGATGTCATGTAGCGCCCTGAGCTTATGCAGGCAACAAAAACAACAAAAGGTTTCCTAACTAAAATTAATGACAATCTCCAGTCAACACGACGACGCAACAGTGTAATGTTTTTTTTTTTTTAATTTAAAATAAAAACTTCAAAGTTTTCTTATTTTTCTTTTATTTCCGGAAATTCTTCGTTTTTAATTTAATAAAAAAATAGAACACAAGAACAACAAAAATACAAAACAAAAACTATTGTATGTACTGCGTACAATTTGATTAATTACACCAGCACCGCTGAGCCGTGAACGCGCGTAAAATGGGCGTGAAGTTGGATCTACCCAGAGAAACGTGCGACTTCACACTTCGCTTACCGTTTTTGAATGAAAACAACCATTCATACTTGTGCCTACATAAATACAGACAAACATATGTATGTATATGGTAATTAATAAACAAAATAAATAGAAAAAGGAAAATAAATTAAGCTTCTGAAGCAAAAAAAAATTAAATATTAAATATGGAACAGCCTACATTTGATCTTAATGATACGCATCGCATCTATATTTAAAATAGCGGCATGAAAAACTTTTCGCAGCATTAACCATGCTATATTTCTGACTCACACAGCACCGTTAGCGCAGAAAGTGAGGCGGGAAAGGGACGGATCTCCCGAAAATAGTATATGTGAAACAAAAATAATTAGTGTTTGCTTCTGTTTCTTCTATCTATCGAAGATTAAAAAATGTCGCACAACACCGTAATCCCACTTTTCGAAAGGCTGATAAGAATTTTAAAAAAATTGTGGTTATGGGGTTTTGTTGAGTTAAGCTTCTGGAAAACCATCATTGGAAGTAGCAATTTATCCCTTTTTGCCTTACATTCAATTTAACCAGGCAAAAGACATCTATGAAAAAATTGTTCTTTCGATCGCAAAAAAAAAAGTGCGATGAACCTGAAGATGAATATGATATATTCTACCATACTTTAAATTATCCGTACTGAGTAAAAAGTTTTTAAAATTGGTCATAGTATTAAGAAACAATTTTTTTTTAATAGAATACAAATCTGCTATAAAAAATATAGATTTGTAGATAAAAAATCACAGTTGATCTTGACTTAGCATTGAAAATTGGTTGGTGTAGACTTGCAATAATGCCAATATGCAAAGGCTATATCGAGCCACATAAGAGCTTTACAGTAAAACGTTTTGCAAATCAAAGTCTTAGAAATAGTTTCGCCGATTATATTCACAACTAGCATTACCCTGTGCGCATCGCTTCACCTCAACCGTGGTTAGATTCGATGTGCAGTCTGCGTGAAAATTCTATTTAAAAAATACTTTTGTATGAAGACCACCCTTAGTATACACATAAAATGTTTTTGACCTTATTTGTGCCTCTTGATATAAAAGCCATGTGGTGTGAATTTAAAAATATTTTCGTGTGAGGGCCACCCTAAATAAAAGTTTTGTATCCTTCGCTATGCCTCTTAACATAAGAGCTACGTGGTGTGAATTGACTTACCTGTCTTTGTGAAAATGATATTTGAAAATATATTTGTGTGAGGGCCACCCTAAGTATGCACCCTAAATAAAATTTTTACCATCGAATCTGTGCCTCTTAACATAAAAGCCATGCTGTGTAAATTTCATGAGAATCGATTTACCTGTCTTTGAGAAAATGTTATTTTTAAAATATTTTTGTATGAGGGCCACCCTAAATAAAAGTTTTACAGCCTATGACACCCGTCTGATTAATACTAACATACTGTAAAAATTTTATCACAATCGGATGGATAGTTTCCGCGTCCATAACGGACAGAGAGACAGACAAAAAATGAATTTTACATAATAGATAGATAACGCCCCAAACTCAGGCCAACAGATGTTATCAAACATAGATTGGCAGATCTGAAGAGCTTGGTTCACGATGTCTGCAGTACGTCTGTAAAATTCTGGTAAATGGCTTCTGCAACATTAAGAAAAAACTTCTATGAAAATTCATCAATCAATTTTTCACGTCAAATACAAAGCAAGAACGGCTAACAACTTACATCGAAATCCACGCAGTAAATAAATGAGAACTTTACAGCCTTTGACAAATAGTCTGTAGGATTACTCTTTTTAAAAACTATAGATTAATAGTAATTTTTTCAAAATCCGAAAAAAAAATTTGTCGCGTAATATTTATTATCATTCAATAGAACCATATTTTTTGAAGATAATTTATTGACGTGGCCATTAAGCACAAAATGGTCCTCGTCGCTGAACAAAATGTTTGTCGAGCACATTGGATCTTCTTCAAGCTTTTCAAGAGCTAGATAGACTGAAACGGTGCGTTTCGAAAGGTCAGCTGTCTTCAATTTTTGCGCGAGCTAAGTTTTGTGTGCTTTAAAGTCAAGATCATTAAGCCCTTAGGCTTAAAATTTTTTGATTCGAAACATATTTCTCGCAGAACGCTGATTTTCGTAATTCAGCTGAATAATTTGTAAACATTGTGCCGCTCTAAGTTTTTCCATGATAAAACGTCAAACAATACTGAACAAATATACCATGACATGGTACGACTCATGCATGATCTGTCATAAGATTCCTACTGAAAAAAGTACCTTTAAATCAATCATCCTTTTCTAACAAAATGTGTACTTAATCGCATTCAAAACGAAAACGACAGATCACCGGCGTAGACAGCAAACTTGTTTCCGTACAAATCGCTCATGTACTGATAAAATATGCGCTCTCCATATTATTCTGATTGTGAGACAAATGAGCGAACAGTATGAACCGTATTATTTGTTGACTAAGCTGCTGCCTTCGATTAGTTATATACGTAGAGAGTCGATTTGGAACGCAATGTTTCAGCACACCCCAAGTTAAGAACATTTGAATGAAATGTTCAATAAGTGCTGCTACACGATCTCTAATCACAATCTTCATTTAGCTACTAAGGAAACTCGACTGAGATTATAAAATGACGCTAGCGATGTATAGCCCATGCGAACAGAAAAGATGCTAGAGAAACTTTTCGATCAGCTGGGGCATGGAACTTTTTTTTTTGTTGCCTACTCTGCCGTTCTAAGCGAAAAAGATGTATCTCAAAAAAAAAATATCGGAGATTCTTATGGCATCGGATAGCTTAAGAAATTACGCGTCTAATGAAATACTCCAAATGTCGGCATCTTATATAAAATCTACTAAGAAAATTTCCTCTATCTCAATTTTACAGGTATTTCAACAAATTGACATAAACAAAACATCAATTATCTCGAAATGAATTTTTTTGAGATACGTCTTTTTCGTTTAGTACGGCAGTACTAGTCTTAGGAGGAGGTAACAAAATCTTATTTTCAAAACTATTTTCAGACTTGTGTCCATTGCGGCTTTTAATCAGGATAATAAAAACTATGTACCTACATCGTAAACAAAATTTCAACCGAGTTCACATCTATTTTCCATAGAAAATGTGCAGGGCTTTAGCCAATCTTTGAGATATCTTAAAAGTTAACTTCCATCACATAATAAATTGAAAGAAAATCCATTCCTTAATCCCGAAATTTGTGCTTATTTATTGAATGAATGATGCGTAATTATGGTAAACTCAGCAAATCTCTAAAATAATGGGATAATTAAAAGAAAAACGCTTTTAATCTGTACACTGTTTTAATTGTGCAAATACATTTGTAACTTACGAATACAGCACACAAATAATTAGGAAAATTTCAATTAATTTAAAATAATTGCACCATATTCGCACAGAGAATTGAAAGAATTTATAATAAAGAAAATAAAATAAGAAAAAATATTCCTCATCTGCAGATACGTACATAGAGATAGATACTATACGAAAAATAGTGCAAATTAAAAGATACAACACACATTTAGCACGAGCAGATTTATTAGATGTGCGCACACAGGGTAGAAACCACTGGCTCTAACTTGATAAAATATTTTTGGTAGATTTTTCATTCGACCCCCTTCTCCCCTATGTACATCACATAAAGTCCCCTGCGTGCGTAGAGCGCGAGCGTAATTAAATTGAGATCTCAACCACTAAAAGTGTGACAAACGCATCCGTTGTATGCATAGCAGTACGAGTTAAATGGGAAGCTCAAGAGATTCAAAATTACACAAAACAACAAAACTTCATAGTCCTTTTTTATCATTTGGCATTTCCTTTCGCTAGCAGCAATTTAACCTAATTGCGGACAGTCGAGCAGCAAGATACACATAAAGCACTGTGTTGTATCTGGTGGATACAATTTACACACGCAGAACACTCACTCACGGACGCAGCAGAATTGTTTTGGAAACAATTACAATTATATATGAAAAATAATCATGAAACGAAATTAATTTCCCTGCTTAACGGTACTGCTGGTTACTTGGTTGGTTAGCATTGTCGTGAACCGCTTCGCTTTTGGGAGCGTTTGGTATGGAAGAGTTGCCAGATAACATGACTCAAACTTGCATAACCAAAAGCAACTGATATTCGCAAGCGAAATCGTTCAAAGTAACATCTTTGTTGCAATAGTTTTTAAAATTTTTAATATTTAATACAAAAAAGCAGTTTCACAACTTAAGTTTTCAAATTTTAAAATTTTTATTTTTATATATAATTTTGTAATCCAAGTTTCTAATATATTTAGTTACACTTTTACCTTATTTTAATTTAAATTATTTTAATTCTTTATATTTAAGTAATGAAAGAAAAATGTTTGAAGCAACTTGTTGTTAGTGTATTAATATAAGATATTTGTCTTGTTACGCTAACAAATCAATGAACATATAAATATATAAATAAATAAATAAATAAATAAATAAATAAATAAATAATAGTTCAAGCATTATTTTATATGAAATATGGCTCAAAATTTGACTAAGAAAAAAGTGTTTCCATGGTCTAATTGACCCAAAAACGTATTTGAAAATTCATTAGATAACTTAACACTTTATTGGATGAATTTTTCTACATTTAGGAAATGAGTCCAAAATTTAAAAACCAATACCCAATTTTGATTACTGAAAAATGTTACTTTAAATAATTTGATGATACATCATCAACCAATGAAACCACAAAAAATCAGCAACACAGAATGCAAAAAGACCCAGCTCCTTTCGTTTTGACTTCTAAAGTTCCGTGTGTACAAGTAACCAGTTAGTAACCAGTCATTACTTTCATTTAATTATTTTCATTGACTTTCGGATCTCCGACTTAAATATCTCAAACATACCATTTGCCCACCAGAGCCACGTTATGGCCACCCCTGTTGTAATGTCACAGGACACAGAAAAGATATTCCGATGAAATTCGGTATAAGGCACTGGAAGGTGAACCTCACCAAAACAAAGTATTTTATCTTGATAAATAATGTCTTCCCTTCTAAATCCAGTTCGCTGGATTCATTCATTATTTTACTTCCATAAATTTTACTTTTAATTTTCATTTAACACCTTATCTTAGAATGTTGCTTTTTAAGAAACTAAAATTGATTTTATGATTAGCTGGCAACAAGGCTATCGCTACGCTATTCTAAAATTTATAACTAATTTTGTGTTTTGTTCTTTCCTCCGTTTGTTCTTAGAATCTGCAAGGAATTGCAAGCGATTTATTTTTGGTCGCTATAGATGCATCTTCCGCTGCATTTGCTTAATTTGTTCTTTTTGGGTGTATTCTGGAAGAATCATGAACGAAGATTTGCATCGTGGTCTCGCAATTTGTCACGTTCAGTTGCATTTGCAAATTCTTTTCTTTAAACTTTTTTTCAATCCATTTGTGTAATTGCATGGTTCTGCAACCTTATAACTGAGTGTCAGATATAAAAGAATTATTTTGGAGAAAAGAAACCATCATTGATTTAATACTACCGAAGAACTATAATTTTCTAAGTAATTTGTTTTATCTTGTCATACATGATTAAGAGAAAGTAATAAAATTGTTGTCAAAATAAACGCATCGTAATATCGTAACTAGTAGTGTATCGATTAAAAAAAAACTATAGTTTCGAAAAAAGACAATATAACAAAAAACCAAGTTATATTTTTGAAAACGATATTTCAAGTAGGGCCAAGAGAAGAATGGTATATAGAAAGGTGAGCGATTCTGGCGAAAACGGGAAGAGCTTAAAAGCCTTTGCCTGAAAACGAACAAGAAGGCTGAGACCTTTGTGAAGCAAGTGAAAAGAGATAGAACAACACGCAATCTACCCTTCCCATAAAGAATTGTTGGCATTGCACTCGGGATCTCATCTACAAAGTTTTTTGATTTATCATTTTAAAAGTAATGAAAAGTCACGCACTAAGTCCTATATACCTTCTGAGCAATAAAAGTCCCTTCCGGCAGCCCCCCTGTGGCCGTGGTATATTACCCTAAATTTACAATAAAATTTCGGGAGATTACTTTCGATAATATTCTCTAGATTCAAAAGTTATTGACAGTACATTTTCGTCACTCCTATTTGTTGTCAGAAAATGTTTAAAAGAGTTTTGGTCAAAATTTCAACAACATTTTCAGTAAGTTTTTCCCAATTTTTTCCTGAGTCCTTGAACTTCGCTACTCTTCTTGGACACCCTATACTTAAGTAGATTAGCACTTCGAAAAGCACAAAAAAGCATAATGGACTGAATTTTAGTACTTCAGCGTAAAGATAAAACAGCGCCATCACTGCAACAGAAATAACAAAAATAAAAAATCCGCTGTATACAAATCTTACTTAAAACTCAGCGTTGAGAAGTTGACAATCCACAAAAGGTCAAAGTACATTTTTTGTAAATAAATATTTATTATAGCTCCATTACAAGAGCAAATATTTTTTGAAAATCATTTCTCAAACTGCGTCTCCTCAACTGAAAACAATACGAGTAGGATGGTAGGTAGGTAGGTATGCGTAAATATCGTAAGTGGGTAAGAGTAATTGTTGAAATATTTAAAATTGTCAAACTAATTAAAACAAGCAAGTAATTCATCAAGTTGTGACAACAACCGCGAGTGTGTCAACATGCCACACGCTGTGCCAGCATTGATGGGCTGCACCAGCACCCTAAAGCACCAACAAAGAACCAGTCAGTCATGCCAAATTGAAAGTCATCAAGTGCCATGTCGTGCCGAAATAATTTACAAATACACATCACATCGATGCTCATTACGTAGCCGCATCACATAAGCAATTACGTTACTTGGGTCCATTGATGAGATGCGTGCAGGGCACACAAACGAAATTCCAATACGCAACAGCTCTTAGCAGCGTATTGCTGACATCTTGTAGAGTTGTTAACGCAATATTGGGGTGACACGGGACAACAAAAAATTCAAAAATAAGTGAATGTAAAAACTAAGAAAACGACACATTGAACTTATTGTTTTATTTGAAATGCTAATTTTGGGGCTTATGATTGATAGATCAGGGCCTGTCTTATTCTTTTTTGAAACTTAGGCAGAAAAATATTAACCGCTTTTCCGAGAAAAAAAAAAAACTTTACTCAACACTTTTCATTCATGTCATTGTAGGGAACAACCAATCGCCTATATGTTTAGATAGAAGACAGTGCATAGTAGTGCGTGGTTTGACTAATTATATCCAGCTCTCTGTTTGGTGCTTTATAACCTATGCTAGCATAGGAGTTTCCACACCCTCTTTTCGAAACTCGCCAACTATTTTTATTGATGATGGACCGATCCATTTCTTGTTCATATTTGTGTGCAATTTGGTTTCATTAATTTGAATAATTCTCTTAGTATAGCGTTTTAAACTTGCTTCGATGCAGGGTGCCACGCCCACTATTTGAAACTTTCTTTATTTTTGTCCAGAGCTTTTCCGAATCAACTGCTTGTGTGAAATTTAATTCCAATACCTGAACTAATTATTTCGGCATAGCGCTTTTGCTTGTATGGTAGGGACGCCCTCTTGATAAAATTCGCCAAATTTTTGTCTGATACTAGGCTGAACCATTTCTGGGCTGTAGGCGTATCCGCGAAGCCCATTTTCAATCGCACAAAGCTTGTTTCAAGGTGTAGCCTCGTGATTACCACCGACAGACAGTTGAATATGAATAAATCGACTCATGTGCTGACGCTTATCACGAATATATGTTATTTTCTATACCTGCCACACCCCATTCTATGCGTTAGAAACGGAGTAAGTTAAGTCCCTATGACCGTCGTACGAAGTTTTATTACTTGGAAAAGGTGCTGAGAGCAGCTAATTCAACCCGCAGAATCAAGCTTAAGGCTTGGACGTAGAGATTTAAATTGAGAAATCTTAAAGCTTAAAATATGTTTTAGAATGTGGTTTCAGGGAGAGATCCAATTGCCTAAGTAAGGCTAATAAATGCCAGAGGTTGCCAAGTATCTGGCATGCTCCGTTCGCTATTTGGTATTTTTCTAACTGATCTCCCAACCTAATCGATCCTCGGTGTATGTGTGTTTACTTCCTGATAAAGTAATTTAGTTTAATGAGAATTTTCCGAATTTACAACAATTGCAAGAAATATTAACAAAATCAAAGGGAATTGCAATTTGCTCTTCGAATAAAAATGCAAAAGAACTTTAATATAAGCAGCAGGGTAGCTACATAAACGCTATCCAGAAAAAAGACAGACAGCCTGACTGCACTGTTTTTTTGAAACAATAAAACCATGTGCTCGATTCCCAATAATTAAAAGCAACAACACAGCAGACATAATCCAAGTGCAAGTATCTACGCATTTAACGGATACAAATCGTAGCCTTCGCTTCTTTGAAATGTATCCATATCTTAAACATAATAAATTTACAGTATTTTTAGAAAAATTAAAGACATAACGTCACGTGGCACAATGTTTTTCTTCAGCTCGATCTGCTTTTCCTTTAGCTCAGCAGTTGCTTTGGATCAGCGCGTGCTTTTCAAGATCAATGTGGCAGATTTCATTGGAAAATTGCGTTGACGCTACAGCAATGTGTTGTATTTTTTAATCGCGTTTGATTTAAGACAACATTTTTACTAAATTTTCTTTGTTTTGTTTCCAATTTCTGAATGTGAATGCGTTAGTTCGCTTGTTCGTTTTTTAAGGAAGACATCTCAAATATTTCGAAAATTGTGCGTTAATTTGTAAGAATTTGGATTTTGATGTCAGTCCAATCAGATTGTTGCGAGTGAGTGATGGGTGCGAGTATCCCAAATTAACATGCAACGCACGGTAGTTGCCATCGAGCAACTAGAGATTCCTATCCCTTTGGCCATCATTGGCATCAGTCTGGCTGTCTGGCATTTCTTGCATGTTTTTATTTGAGTTGACAATAAATTTAGGATTTCGAAATCGTTGCGTTGTTGTTTCTGTCACGAATAATTACGAATATTTTTCCACATGTTGCCTCGTATTTTCAGCAACACTCGATGCAACACCAAAACGTATGAGGAACAATTCAATTCCAATGTTGCCGCCGCCACTGATGAGTCGTATGTTGTCAGCATCTAAACAACGAGTGTGAGTATCAGACATGTTTCGTGCATTATAATTTGTTGCTATTTTTGGTATCATCATTTGAACATCGCTCGGTGAATATTTCAGTTGTTTCCTGCTAATTATGACAGATTCATAAATTGTGAAGGAAAATCATGTTATAAATTAATTTTGCGTTAAGCTCCCTCATTAAAATCAAAAAAAAAAATGCTTTTGGCTTCTAATTTTGGGACTTAAATAGAGAAACATTCATATGAGAAGTAAGCTTATCAAAAATGATCTATAGGAAAATTATTTGCGTTTCATGAATAGAAATTTTCAGAATCAAGAAAACATGATTTTTTGGTTATCATTCTATTGAAAACGTCTTAGTTCTTCCTATTCACCGTTTAAAATTAAAGCACTCGAATATATATTAAAATATATCGATTACTAATTTTTAATTTAAGTATCTGCTCCAAAATATGGACATTTTTTTCATGTTAAACGGGACAGAAGTACACTTTTAAAGTGAAATAAAAGTCAAAGTAAAACACTTTTGTTTTTTTCTGTTACTTTAAAGAATAGCCCTTTGGTAGCACTATATTGAGTGGTAAAGTTGATGCCAGACGATAGAGGCAATAAAAAAGCCATTCGAACGGGACAAAAAACGGAAGTGTTTTTCATGGCCATCTATAGAATAGCAGAAGTCAGCGAAACCTGGCAACATTTTTTAATGCGACTAATTTTAAAATGTTATGGAATAATATAACTTTTTATAGATTTCGTTTGATACGAACGTGACATATTTTTCCATTTTGGTTCACTTGGGAAATTTTTCAATACGTCTTTAATATTTATATAAATAATAATATTAAAGATATATACAGTAATTAAAAAACAATTTTAATGTTTATATTTATCAAATTAATTAGTGAGATCAATTTTAACAAATAAAGAGGAATGAGTAGATATTTATCTTAAAAGAATATAAAACTTGTCTTTTTGCTGTTAAAACGTTTTTCCTGTAAGAGGCGTGGCACCGCCCACTAAAAAAATATATTTTTACTCAAGTTTCAATCTATCTACATAGCAAATTTCATTATTCATTTCATCAAAATCGGTGTAGTGGCACAGCCGTTATACCGTTTTTTCCCATTTGGAGCGATGCCACGCCCCCTTTAAAGAATCAGAGTTTCTAATAATCTTTCTTAGAATTCAATCTATCTGTAAGCAAAATTTCATCAACATCGGTCCATTTCTATCGTTTTTTCCCGTTAGGGGTGTGGCACCGCCTACTATTGAAAAAAAAGTATACATGACCCTCCATCTCTTCAGAAGCTTTCCAACAAAAAAAAATTATGCGATTATGTTGTGTTATGGCAGTTAATAACTGGTTTAACCGTTTTCAACTGTCTATTTATTAAGCTTATGTTTGCGAACATGACCAACTTCAAACAGCTCCAAAAATTTTAAATTTAATATTTTTTGCACTTGCTTTTTTTTTTTAATTATGTACATGAAACTCTGTTCGTGCAAAAATTTTGGCACACTAGCTGATGTTATCAATTTCGAACTGAGGACAAATGATGTTTTTCTATGTTATATGTGACTTTAGAACATGAACTTAAGCAAATTAAAGTTTTACAGTTAATGAGATTGGTTTGATGTTTTTGCATTGTTCTTAGCTAACTGACGTTGGAAGAGAGATTTTTCGGAAAGACTATCATCATGTATCACGTCTCTTACACACTTAAATATTTAAGGCAAGATACTATTCAATATTACAAAAAAAGAGAAACTGCATTTATGCAAGTTTGCAGGTGGTTTGCTCAATGTGATAAATGAATTCTGGTGTAAATTGTTTAAATTAACAAAATTTTAATATTTTCCTTAGATAATATCAGATAGTAACGTTTTTATAGTAACTTTGAATTTTTCTGTCACGGTTGGCCTGTTGGCGGAAATGCCCATATGACAAAAAAGAGTTATTGCAGATTTAAAAAAAATATTAAAGGAATCCATTTCTTTTTTAAATTTTTTAATACTCAGTCAAACTATTGTTTGATTTTAACTGAGGCTTCACCAAATTACTTTTACCAAATCCCTCTAGTGATATTCAGAGTAGAGTACTTCAAAACCTTTTTAAAAAAAATTGCATTAATAAAGCATTTTTCCCTTGCAACATTAACTAGAAGTGTGTTCCCGCAATTAAATACCCGCACTGTTTACAAAATGAGTAGTCTGCAGATAAAAGAGTCGTAACTATTTAATTAGGAATAAATTTTAGTGCATCGGACTCATTACGAGAAACACACATTTTTGTAATAAAAGTCATAATTGTTTTTTTGAAAAAAAAAACTAAATAAATACATAAAATAAAAGCAATTAATAACTAGATGAAACAACCGTCAACTGACTGAAACTAAGGCCGCAAAAAGACACCCGAACACGTGACAAACAACAGAGACCTAAAGTGAAGAAGCCACCAAAAAGATTATATATTAAAAGCAACAACAACAACAAAAACAATTTCAATTGACATCTGACATGTAATTATAAAACGCGGAAGAGAAATAGAAGAAGATGAATGAACAGTAGCTGCCTGCAGGGACGGTGTGGGGGCATTGATAATGAGAATGAGTTCCACCTGCCGTAGCCACATCAAAACAGATGAAACGCAAGAGTACACAATACGCGACGAAAAGACGACAAAGCGTCAAAAGTTTTATCACTCGAGCGCCCTCTAATGACGAGAATGCCAGAACATCAGAGCATAAAATCGTTGTTTATTGTTTTATGCGATTTGGGAAGCTGCTTGGCGCTGTCATAAAATGTTTTGATACCCATTTCCCCAACGCTCGCCTTCCCCACACTTGTGTGTGTGTGTGTACAAAAGGCGCGTAACAGCAACAACAACAACATAGAAGCAATCAAAAGAAGCTGTAGCAACGTCAGCCGCAACAACACAATAAAGTATCTGACGGATATGCTATGATTATGATGACGAGACACAATACCATGGAACGTGCACTTTGTTTCACACACATAAATCTAAATCCTAGCTATGATGAACAAATCCTCTGGCGACATATCATCATCACCGAAGAAAAATAAAGTGGAAGCCGAAGATGATGAAGAAAATGAAACAGCTGAAAAAACCGCCGCTATGAATGGCATTTAAGTTCCATTTAAGGTTGCCAGGTTAAGAGCGCAATATTCAGTTAAGTCAACGTTGGTACCTTAGCAGCCAGATTGACATCAAGTTTCATACAAAGTATATCGATACCAGATTTTTGAAAAGCTCGTCTAAAAATTTCCCAAAATATTTGGACTAAATTGAAAATTTGTTTGTAATCGGAATATCAGATTTGAGACGAAATTTCTGTAAGAGAGTCAACAAATGTATATCATATTCATTGATTTATTGTACAATTTTTCATTCGAAAATGTTGACTGTTTTTCTAAGAAAAAATCGCAATCAATCAAAAAAAAAGTTTAATTAATCGATCAAACATCAAGCCTATTCTAATGAAAATTGTATGAACATGTTCTGAGAGGATATGTAATTTTTTGATACAGACGACAATGCTAAGGAAACCCCGAATAAACACTCATTATTTCAGTAAAGCTGAAATTCAAATGTATTGATTTTGACTGGTCACCTTAAAGCTCAAGGTAAATAAATTTCTGAAAAGACAACGACAGACCAAACCAAAGATAAACACGAGTCAAACGTAACATAAAAATTCTACGCTGGATGTTGGTGATGATGAGGAAGAGCACGAAAAAAACAGTAGCTGCTGCTGTTGCTGCTGCAATTAAAATTAAATTGTTCTGGCTCTGTGGTGTCAAGCCGCGTGCCGCACTTTTAAACAGAAAACCATAAAAGAATTTTTCATCTGCCTCTTAAATTCCTCTTTATTGTTGTCATTAATTTGTTGATTTTACTATAAAAATATTAAAACCAGTCGGTTAGTGTGTTGTGCTGCCACCTTAACTGGCAGGAATATTTTTCATGTTGTTAGCAAAAAGTTCGGATCACAACTTTGAAATGATTTTTTGATAGAACTGAAAATTTTCCAAAGAAATATTTAATAATCAAGAGATTCCCAAGAGAAAATTTGTCAAAGAAAAAATCTTTTTTTTTTTTTGCAATACATGCTCTTTTACCAAATTATCAAAAACTCGAACTTTTCTAAAGCACAATAGCTTATTTTCAGATTCAACTTTTGCATGGAATTACTTTCGTCTGGAGAAACTACTACATGACGTGGTATGTTTCTAACCAGTAGCGTCATTTCACCAAAATTTTGGGGGGCCGAGAGTTTAAATAAAATATCGAATCGATGATATTTTGAATTAAATCAATGTAATTAATATCCTACCCAATTGACGTCTCTGTTTCTAACATAAAATAATTATTTTTTCTAATGAGTTTCCGATGTTCCGATAGGGACGCGCGCTTCTAGTGACTAAACTTTTCGATGTGTTTGACCCTTTTTTTATAACTGATTCAACTATTTTTTCGGTAGTTTTCGCTACCATTCGATACTTCTAAATTATTGCGATGCTTTTCGATACAGTTCGGTCTTATTTGCCTCATGCGAATATGATGGAATATGACAACTTTTAAGTATTTCTTATAAATTAGGAGTTTCACTTGTGCGTGTTTCGATTACACACTTCTTTTTATCGGACTAAAAAAAATATGTGTAGAACCTATGGCTTGCCAGATCCAAATTGTGTTTTACCTGGACATTTAAAAAAAAAAACAAAAAAAATCTGGATTTTTCTGGGCACTTGAAAAAAGAAATCTTAATTTTTCTGGACAATAAATAAAACTAAAACTTAGTTTCAGAAGAACATATATATTTTATTTAAACAAAATAAACATAAAAGAACATTACAATTCAGTAAAACAACACTTTCTGTGAGCGGTGAATTTGTGTGACTGTCCAGAAAGTTTCAACAGATTCATGAATGGCTCACATGCCGTGTGGCTGCAGAACTCTGATACATATGTACATATGTAAAGTAGGGTGATTCAAAAAAAAAAAACTTTAATTCAAACAGGATTAATAGCTGCAAGTACATCAAAGAAAAATGCTGGTGCAACGAGAGCTCACAATATTAATATCTGAATAACAGAATTTTTCCAACAGCGATAACAGTTTTTCGTTTGTATCAGCTGCGATTATGTTGCATAGCAAACATTTCTCCACAGCTACTTCAGCAAAAACTATATATCCAAATTTGTGTCTTGAGCAGTAGGACTGCCTGCCGCGCCTGATACTATTTGCCTTTTACTATAGCCACCCAAGCGCCTGCACCAAGCAAAATGTCACTATGCCTTGGAATATGAAAATCTGTGTCTTCCAATTGTACTGAAAGCATTTTCGGCAAATGATTCGCTAACGGTATAGTTGGCACGGTTGTTCGAATTTCATCTGGACATATTTCTGATTGTCTGACCTCTGGACTTGGGACTAAAAATCTGGACAATCCAGGCGAATTCAGACCATCTGGCAAACCTATATGGACATACTCTTTATCCTTTCGATTTAAATAAGGGTACAACTTAGTTTATTGTTATTTTGTGTACTTTTTATGTTCGTATCAAAATGTAAGGCTTCTATTACATATATATACAACTTAACAAGTGTACGGGTGTACACTCGAAAAAATTAAAGTTGGGAGCCGGCCACTGGCTCCATGTCCTTATCTGTAAAGATTCAAAACACCAAATTTATTTAAGGAGGATTTTATTACCAGTCTCGCTGGCTGCCAAACTAAAAGTAAAATCATTAATATCAAATAAATTAAAGCTAATCAAATAAAGCTAAGTAATTAGGCTAAGACTGTTGCGAAACTGCTGACTCGACGTTTCCCACGTTGTGGTGCGTTGACTTGGTTCCAACGACGTCGCTGTCGCGCGTGCAGGTCACGTTGCGCATAGTCAGCAGATTGCAATAAGAACTGCAGCCCGCTAATGTGTTAACTGTCCCCCCTTTAAAGATCTGCGTCCCGCAGATTTGCGTAGAAAGTTGCAGGATCCTTGAGGGCCTCCTTTACTTTGGGATTGTCTTGAGTTTTGGTAATATTCTGATGCAAATCAGGGATCCTGATATCGGCAGTTATTTTTCTCCAGGTAATGTAACAGGTTGTGGCAATGGCCAACAGAACTATAGCTTGCATGGCAGTGGAGACGTGAAAGTTTGCCCCGAGTTTGCTGAGGCGCTTGATGTTATCCAGGCTTAACCCATGAATATACTCAAGGTTTAGCTTAAGGCCTTCACTCGTTACATTAGTCAGGACTGAGGGTAACGCCTGCAACTTATTGGCAGTCTCGCTTGAAAAAGTTCGGTTACCAATGCTTACGGTTTCGTTGCTAAGTTGGATTAAAAACGTCCCGTTTAGGACTCTCGACTGCTTTTCACTTTGTATTGTTCCTCTAAAATTTGTCAGAAAGATGGTGTTATCGTTGACTAATTCTATTGTTTCACCGTTGTCGGCTTCAAAGTGACATCTTGCGTTTCCTCCTTTGACTAGTCTTGGTAGACATCCGTCTTCAGGTAACTTTTTCACCGAGTTTCCTTCGCAGATTGTTGTATTACTAATTGAAGTGCAGCCACTCACAATTCCGTATGTCTCGTCTTCGTTTATCAGCAATTCCTTATATTCAAGATTTACTCGCCTTCCATTTAACGAGGCAGCTCTGGCTAACAGTAGCCGATAGCCCTTAGGTTTAACTTTTGGTACAGAAAGTAGGTATATGAGAAGTGTTCCATTCGAATATATTGATGGCTTGGCGTATTCCATTGCCTCGACGAGGTTCTGGTATGGGAGAGTTTCTTCTTCAGATATTACACGTTCTACTTCAGACTGGTCCAAGAGGTTCGTGTTAACGATTCCTGTTTTCGCCAATTGAGATGCTCGTACAATTTCGGATATCTGTTCTTTCAGAACCAGGACTTTGCTAGACATCAAAATTTCTAAATTTGCTGCATTAATTCCCTTGTCAATGTGATTCGTGTAGCTGACCATATCATTGGCTTTTTGAACAGCTTCCCGTGTAGCATTGAAGAGTTTTCGGTTTATTAAGTACTGGTTGTTATTGTTATTTATCAATTCGTCTTGGCTTTGTAAAATGTGATCCCAGTCGGCTGCGTCCGGTGATCCCGCAATCCATTTCCATGCGGATCCAATCCAGTTTATGGAGCGACTTTTCCTTATTCTAGCCTTCTGCAACTCATCCAGGCGAAGTTTAGCTTGACTAAGGTGAAATTCAATGATGGACCTCATTGGGTTTTGGCTTAGGTCGTGCTCGACAGCGTCTGCTATTTCAGCTACAATCTTATTGAAGTAATCTAAATCGATAGTATGCACCAGTTTGAAGTGTCCGCTTGTAATCCAACCGCTTCCATGTTCGATGGTCACCAGTGGAGAGTCGTAATTGAATACGCTGAATCCATAGACTCCAGAAATTATAAGCAACCTAACTTACCATTACGGGAATAGGAAATCAATTATTAATAAGATATTTCATATAATGCAAAATTTTGAGTTTACTTGTAATTTTAAAGCATGTCCTTTCAATGAAAGCCTGCACTCTTATTGAGCCGTAACAGTGGCATCTTAAGATCTTAATTTTTTTTTTTGATTTAAGGGTAATTTTCCTTAAGAAAAGAATGGCTTTAACTTCATTATTTAGTCGTTTCCATTTGAATGAACGCTTTCCCCCTTTTTTTTTTTGAAAAACTCAGCTTCCTGCCGTAAAATTTATTTCTAACAATTATTTATTGAACCCACATAATTATTAATGTAATTAATTGCCATTTTTTCCTTTTTCCGTATCTTTTTACTCTTAATAATAATAACTATATCCTTATCTTTAGCTTCCTTTTTTTTTTGATAATAAAAAAAAACAAAAATATTTCAGTTAGCTAGAGTAACTGATAATTATTTATAAGTTTCGTGAATTTTTGCCACTTATATGTTTTGTCTTGTTGCAATAATTCTTGCATTTTTATAATTCAACATTTCTTTTTTAGATTTAAATATATTCCATACACTTTTTTGTGTAAGTTCTTATCCTACTTTTTCTTCTGAGTCCTGTCCTTTCCATTATTTCTGTTTATCTATTAACATTTTTTATTTGAGCTTTATGGATTCTTTTACCCCCATCTGTTGCTATAGTCACTCTATTGTCCTTACTTACAATTTCTTTCTTATAGAGTGGTTTCTGCTTAGCCTTTATCTGCTTATTCCTGACATACACTACATCCCCTTGATTGTATTTCTCTGGGCCCCGCCTTTTCTTATTCAAGCGTAAATTGCGTAACTCTTGATTTTGTTCGATTTGAGCCCTAACATCATTGAAGACTTTATCCCGGAAATTGGTTAAATTTTGATAATTTATTCGCTGCGTCCTGTTAAAAAAGAGATCGCTCGGCTTCAACTTAGTTATAGAGTGAACCGAGTTGTTATAACGATCTACCGCTATATACAATAATTCTTTAGGACACGTATTCTTTATTTCTTTCTGGAGACAGCGATATATTTCAATAATGGTAGAGTGAAGTCTTTCTATCTGCCCATTTACCTCACTCCTTTGAATAGGAGTCTGGTAGAGCTCCACGCCTAGATTTCTTATGTAGTTAGAGACCGTTTGGCTCATAAAGCCTTTTTCATTGTCTGTAACAATCATTCTTGGTACTGTAAAATAGTGTAGAACCTTCGCAAATTTGCTTCGCAGGTGCACCGCAGACTTATTTTTTATGTGGAAAAATTTTGCAAACTTAGAAAATTTGTCCACACAGCTTAGGAATTTGTTGCCCTGTAATTCAAAAATATCTACGTGTAAAATTTCACATGGGTTGTTAGGAGTAGGAGTGTTTTTTAACTCCGGAACGAAAGGATGTCTATCATACTTATTTAATTTACAAACCTCACAAGCGCTCGTGTAATTTTTTATACGACTGGACATTTTCGGAAAGTAATACTTCTCCAGGATTTGCTCTTTGTTCTCTACAGGGTTTCTGTGGGCTCTTTTATGTTCTTCTTCAATTATGCTGCAGATTTTTTCTTCATCAGTAACATCGTCAACCAACCTTTGAGTTATTCTTATCTTGTAGTAAAGGAAATGTTCGCAGTAGATATCCTGAAGCAACTGAATGTGTTGTTCAGGTATTTTTATCCCATTAATGACTGACGGGTTTAGCGTGGTTTTCAAGACTTGAATTAACCTATCCTTTTCGATTCTGTCTAGTTTTGCAAAATGACGAGTGTAACCGCCGTGTGGGCTGAAGCAACCTAACAGCTCTTTTCCTTCGCTAATGACGATCTGGTTTCTAAATACATTCAATGGTGCTTCAACGTGCGGTATAAGGTCGCTTGCATCTTGATCGGCGCTATGAATCGTGCCCTCGTTCGCAGAAATGGTCTCAGAGGTTGCTACATTCACTGCTGCCACACTAGAGTTTCCTTCTGATGCCGTATCTGTTACCGAATTCGAAAGGATATTTGCCTGAGTTTTAAGCCTCGAAAGAGCATCTGCCACCAAGTTTGATTTACCCGGTTTATAAATCAACTCGTGATTGTACTCTTCGATTCTGGCTTTCCACCGCTTCAACTTTGCGTTATAATTACGATTACCTAGCGCGAACGTCAATGGTTGGTGATCCGTATAGATACGGATTTTTCTAGCCCCGTAAAGATAAGAACGCAGGTTGTCCAGTGCCCACACAATGGCAAGCATCTCCTTCTCATTTGTAGCGTATCCTTCTTCTGTCTTACTAAGTGATCGCGATATGTATGAGATAGGCCTGTCTTTTCCATTTTCGCCCTGGGACAAAACTGCTCCTATTGCATAGTTTGAAGCGTCGGTGGTAAGATTGAATGGTTTTTCGAAGTCAGGGAAGGCTAAAACATCAGCTGAGACCAGCAATGTTTTCAATTCCTCAAAAGCTTTAATTGCATCCGCGTCAAGTACAATTGGGACTCGTTTGGAAGCGTTCGCCTTGACTTGAGCGTACTCACCCCTGGTTAGATTTGTCAGTGGTTTAGCTACCTTCGCGTAATCTTGAATAAACTTCCTATAGTATGAGGTCAACCCAAGAAAACTTTTTAACTCTTTTAGATTTTGCGGGGGCACAATGTTTCGAATAGCAAATACCTTTTTTTCATCAGGTTTTATGCCACTTGCAGTGATTAAATAGCCAAGGAATTCGACCTCAGTCTTCATGAAATGTGTTTTATCAAGATTCACCTTCAGATTGGCCTCCTGGAGCTTCGAGAAAATCATGTTAATGTTCCTAAGATGCTCATCTTCTTCAGCGCCGTATACAATGATGTCATCAATGTATACGTAGCATATCTTACCGATGAACTCTTTAAGAACGTCGTCTATCATTCGCTGAAAAATTGCAGGTGCATTCCTCAAGCCGAATGGGAGACGGAGAAACTCGTATTTTCCGTTCATGGTGGAAAAAGCAGTTTTCGGAACATCAGCCCTCTTCATGGCGATTTGGTGGAAACCGGATGTCAAATCAAGTGTCGTGAAAAACCTTGCCTTGCTAAGGCTGGCAAGGGTGGAGTTAATATCAGGTATGGGGTAAGTGTCGGGTATGGTGACAGCGTTCAGCCGCTTGAAGTCAATTACCATGCGGTACTGTTTTTCGCCGTTAGGTTTTGGCTTCTTAGGGACCACCCAGACTGGGGAATTGTAAGGGCTTTTTGATGGTTGGATGATACCCTCGTCCAAAAGTTCCTGTACTTGCCTCTCCACTTCGGTTCTCATACTGGCAGGATACGGATAGCTCTTGGTGTATATCGGCTCATCCGTTGTCGTCTTGATCTCAGCTCTGACGATCGTGCCCGCAATTTCTTTGCTATTAATCGGTCCGAAGAGAGGTTTGTACAGTCCTATCATGCGGTTTAACCTGTTTTGTGTCTCTTTGGAGAGACTAGCATCAAATATCGGGTAGACCTGTTTAGAAATTTTTTCAAGAAGGGGTATTTTAATATTGGGGCTAAGCATCAACAAATTTTGTTTCCTATCGATGACCGCCTCTAATTCTTTTAGGGTATCGTCACCTATGATCCCGTCAAAGGCAACGAGTCCTGGCAATACATAGAATGTTATAAGGGTATCGTTCCCAGCTTTTTGAAAAAACCTACCCTCGACTTTTTCTGATATTAAAACTTCACCCCCGGCGGACTGAACAGAGAAGGATTTGATTAGCTTGATGCTATTTTTTGAGAGATGTGGATTAATGAAATTTTTGTTAGCACCAGTGTCCACAAGGAATTTCCACACCGTGCCTTCGCTGCCTGCGTACTCTATGTAAGGTACGCTGGATAGGCCCCGTCCATAAAATTTAACTGGTCCACTTCTACGTTCTCCGCGACGCATTCAGCATACTGAATTTCTTCTCGAGCCCGCTCAGGATCAGGGTGACGGTGTTGATCATCAGTTGTTTGGATGTTAAACACCCTTTGATGTTTTTGTCGATAACTGTCGGAGCCATGTCTTCGGTAATTGTCGGAGCCATGTCTTCGCTTGAATGGATTCGTCCGTGGCCTGTTCATGTAGTTGACCTGCCGGGTTTGTCCTGAATCCACCTCCATTTTTACCGCTGGCCTAGGTGCATCTGGTCTTGGAGGGATAGGATGTTCGGTGTATCTTGGCCTTTGGCTTATCCAGCCACCTCTTCCAGTTTGGTCGGTTCCGCTAACCCTTCTTGGCATTAGAGGTGGGGGATCGTCCCTTCTTGACAGTTGGTTGACAGGTACTGTCACCAAACTGCGCATATTCACATTATGCACCGGATGACTCCTAAAGTTTAGGTTCTGAATGTCTAAGCATGCAGTGTAAGCCTCTGGTAGGCTCGTTGGTTTCTGAACGATGATCATTTTAGAGAGGTCTCCATTCAAGCCCCTCACAAAGACGTCCAAAGCCCTATTTCTATAAGTTTCAACTAATGCTTGCGTGGTTTCCGATGAATAATTATCGGTTCTTAGTTTGTTTATTATGAGCGAAAATTGGTGGTTTACCTTGGCATAAAATTCATCTAATCGGGACCCACCCTGTACCAGCTGCCCAAGCTGGTGCTCAAGGGTGCGGATGTCCCTTTTATCCGCATAGTGCAATGACAGGCACGACTTCATTGCCGACCAGTCATCATCAAAAATGTTGTGAGATATTAGGGCTGCATTGGCACCGCCCCTAATCTTTCCCCTTACACTTTTCAATATCGCTCTATATATCGGCTTGCCCCGGACAATCTTGTAGTCTTCTAAAATTCCTTCCACTGAATGGATCCACGACACGTATTGTGCCGCGTCTCCTTCGAAGGCTTGTAGTTCTTTAACCGCATCGGGGAGCCTACCTATTTCCTTTAATTCGTCCTCCGTGGACGGCCCACGCAACGGTATTTCTACTTCTACACTTAACTCGCGTGATTGGTTCATCGCTTCGAGCTGACGGATCCTTGTATCCGCTTTTTTAAGCTCTCGCAGGAGATGCCCTACTGAACCCGTCAACTCAGTCACCGATTGTGTTAAAGAATCCATAACTTGCTTGCAATTAGTCAAAAATGTAAATATAAAAAAGGAAAGGACTCACCGAAAAATTTTATAGATTGATGGGTAGATGTTTCTTTAGATGTTTTAATGAGAGTATATTTTGGATGTCTCAGATAGATTAGTTCGTCGACTCACAATAGTTTCATATCTGAAAAGAAAATACAAAAAAATTTAGGTTATTTGTATTTTTTATTAACCGTGTTCTTATGGTAACGGCGACATATAGTCTTAATTAAAACCGTGTTATCCTTTTTAGTCGTCAACAAATAAATTGTATTCAACCTACTAGGGCACGTACCGAAATTCGTATTTATCCTTAGCGATCTCCAACATGTGAATGTTGGAAAGTAGCGGAGGCAGGAATGTTGGCCATGTTCTCATGTAAACGACCAACTTCACCCAGAGGGCGTACCAAACCTCCATGAATGCTACTATCGCACGGAAAAAATACCTAAATTAAAATAAAATTATCAAGTTTTCCGCCGAGGACTCGAAACCTTTACAATTCACCATTTTGACGGAAGACTAGGTAATACCCCGTATGCAATGATCCTGTTACTCTCTTCTGTGTGTGGTGGCAAATAGTGAGAGGTGACAATTGTGACCTGTTATTTAGTTTTCCTGTTATAAACTGGAGGGTCCCATGGGATTCGCAGTTTGATTTTTTTCCTTTATTTCCATCGTGTACTTGTGGGTACAGTGGACAGTAAATATCGAGTTTAATTTATTTCTTATTTTGTTATAAACTGGAGGGTCCCGTAGGATTCGCAGTTTCGTTCACAATGATTATATAAACTGGAGGGTCCGTAGTTCGGAATCGCAGCTCGTTATTTTTTATTGTATTCCACAATCACTTCAATTAATCCTGTCATCAGGATAACACCACTTCACATTTATTTTTCACCACACACTAAACACAATTGGAGTCGTAGCTCACAAAGGATCTTGCACACACTTTTTTCTATTATTTTTCCAGTAATTCACTTTATTATTCTTATTATTTTTTGCACAGGAGGGTCTAGCGTTTAGATTCGCTGCACATTCCCACCCTATTTTTTCACTGTACAGGAGGGTCTAGCGTTTAGAATCGCTGTACTTTTTTTTTATAAAACTTTTCCGTATTTCACCAGGATTTCAGGGACCCCGCATTTTGAGGGAGTCCCTGCTCGGGCGCCACTTAACAAGTGTACGGGTGTACACTCGAAAAAATTAAAGTTGGGAGCCGGCCACTGGCTCCATGTCCTTATCTGTAAAGATTCAAAACACCAAATTTATTTAAGGAGGATTTTATTACCAGTCTCGCTGGCTGCCAAACTAAAAGTAAAATCATTAATATCAAATAAATTAAAGCTAATCAAATAAAGCTAAGTAATTAGGCTAAGACTGTTGCGAAACTGCTGACTCGACGTTTCCCACGTTGTGGTGCGTTGACTTGGTTCCAACGACGTCGCTGTCGCGCGTGCAGGTCACGTTGCGCATAGTCAGCAGATTGCAATAAGAACTGCAGCCCGCTAATGTGTTAACTTACATTATGGTGGTTCTTATTTAGTTTTTTTGCGAAAATAAAATGAGACGCCCCCTCAATCGGTTCAAAATAGGGTAAAAAAATTTTAAAATTAATCTAAAATTTTTATCTTTAACCCCTATGTTGCCAGATTTTTAAACTATTTTTTCTTGAGTGGCTTTTAATTTTAAGAAAGAATATATATGCCTTTTCTAAAAATCATTATAAGTTGAAAACTCCTGAACAGATTTTAAATAGGGCCCGTAGGGTTTAAATATAAAAATTTTAGATTATATTTAAAAATTATTTTACCCTGTTTCAAACCGATTGCGTGGGCGTCCCATTTGATTTTCGCAAATAAACCAAAAAAGAAAAATTGTAAATTATTTTTAATTTTTTTATCCTATTTCGAACCGATTGAGGGGGAGTCCTCAATTTATTTTGTAAAGCATGAAGATCATTCCCTTTAGTTTTATATTTTAGATAGAATTTCTAATCACTATAGGTAAAATTTAATCATTATTTATCTAAATCAAAAAAAAACTATTTTGATTTCTTGGTTTACTAATTTATACAATTTTTTTTTTTTTTTTTTTGCAATGAGGTAAAGGAAAATGCCTAACCATATGCTACTTTACAATGAGCTTACGAAATAGTTAAGTAATGAACTTCCTTTTATTATGTCGCCAAAAATTAGAAAAAAAAGATATAAAATTCTAAGTAAATGCAAATTATGTATCAGTTCAGTTCTACATTCATTTTTGTCTACAGCAAAATAGTCCTAAAACTGCAGTGTTCATTTAATTGTATACTGAATGCTGCACATACATATACAGAGAGGCAGTCGTAAGCAGTTTGCTCTGTAATGTGCACAATAATTTTAGCAATCGCCTGTCTAAGGTTAGCGAACAATTTTCACACTTAATAAAATTACGACGTACAAGCACAAGTATGTACTTACATCGGAGGACTTAACATTTTTATGCAGAATTGGAAATTTCATCCGTACAGAAGAGCGAATAACAGAAAACTTCCCTTTTCTTACAGCAGAGTTGGTTTATGGTATTTGTAGGTAACATTAGGGATGTTAAGTTAACTGAGAAAGTCGCATGCGATTTTTTACGATATTAGCTGTAACATCTGTTAAGAAAAGATGTAAGTTTTATGAAAGTCTACATTTACTCGTTTAATAACAGAACGTTTAATAACAGATGTTAACGATGTGAGTAAATATTGAATTCCATAAAATTTGCAGAGGCTTCTGTAGTTTAACTTTATTATTTTTTACGCTGAACTTTGTTTTATTTTTTATGTTCAAAAAACTGTTTTGATACAAATTTTAAATAGAAAAAATTCTGGAAATCAACTTATGAAAAATTGAGTTTACTTAATAGACACATATGATAGATTTTAGAATTCTTCCTATAGTTTGTCCTAGGACTTTTGTTATATTTTTAATTTTACAATGCTCAAGTGTTATAACGGAACAAATCCGCATCACAAACTCTTGAATTCCAAGACTCGAAGATGGAATACGTTTCTAGATCGTAGTCACATACATTTGTACCATAAAGCTAATCCTAAACAACAAATTTTCAATTTAAGGAAAAAAAATTGATTTATGCAAAACTTTTTACTCTTGTATTCTGAAAAACTGACATAATTCGTTAAGCTTATTGTTCAAACTGCGAACATTTCGGATCTACATATGTATATTTTTTTTATTGATGATGTTCAAAGTCGCCTTTCATCGAAAAAAAATAATTATAATGTCAGCCAAATGCAAAATGTTTTCTTTCTTAAATTTTTTATAGAAGTCAAATTAGAATATTCATGATTTGGCGAATTTTTATGGCTCGGAAACGTGAATAGCTTTAAAGTTTATAAAATATTTCCAGCTACACTTGTGAGGGTGGAAGTCACCTAGGCTTCGTTTCCACCCACATCTGCAAAAGCGGCGCACCGAAACGCGCAACATCGGAACACACATACTTATTTTATTTATTTTTATAAGCCATTTCTTCATTTTTTTTTATTTAACTGAAATTATTCCATGTCATTATTTATTTATCTATCATTTTTTTTTTAATCAGTTAAATACGATTAAAAAAATAATAAACCAACATGAATTACAATAATTAGTTAAAATAAGATTGAGACGGTACAACGCGGTGAAGCGTAGTTGTAGTAGAACAAATATTCTTAAGTCAAATTAATATATAAGAATCAACATGCGGTAGCCCTGCTCAACAGCTGTCACAGTGGAACTTAGCAAACAGCTGTTCAAGCTTTAATGTGAAAAAGCTACTTGGCAAAAGGAAAAGGTGACTTAGCCGAAAACATCATTTTAATGATTCATTCAACTGGAGACCACCGGCACCAGCGGACAAGCAGCTCAAGGACCAGCAGTAGTAAGACACACTAATAAATATTTTTCCCACTTAGGTTTGCTCACTCCAGTGCAAAGTCGGTAAACGTGGTACTCGAGTGCTAGTTGCAAAGCCTCAGCAGATTTGGTCGGCCGACACGTTGTACAGCCGCATATGAATACGAAGTCGTTAATACGTGGTGTTCATATGCAATTGTAAGACGCCGCCAACTCATAGTCCGGCCCCGCCGTCCCGTCGAGTTGTACAGCCGCATATGAATACGAAGTCGTTAATACGTGGTGTTCATATGCAATCTCATAGTCAGGCCCCGCCGTCCCGTCGAGTTGTACAGCCGCATATGAATACGAAGTCGTTAATACGTGGTGTTCATATGCAATTGTAAGACGCCGCCATCTCATAGTCAGGCCCCGCCGTCCCGTCGAGTTGTACAGCCGCATATGAATACGAAGTCGTTAATACGTGGTGTTCATATGCAATTGTAAGACGCCGCCACCTCATAGTCAGGCCCCGCCGTCCCGTCGAGTTGTACAGCCGCATATGAATACGAAGTCGTTAATACGTGGTGTTCATATGCAATTGTAAGACGCCGCCACCTCATAGTCAGGCCCCGCCGTCCCGTCGAGTTGTACAGCCGCATATGAATACGAAGTCGTTAATACGTGGTGTTCATATGCAATTGTAAGACGCCGCCACCTCATAGTCAGGCCCCGCCGTCCCGTCGAGTTGTACAGCCGCATATGAATACGAAGTCGTTAATACGTGGTGTTCATATGCAATTGTAAGACGCCTCCATCTCATAGTCAGGCCCCGCCGTCCCGTCGAGTTGTACAGCTGCATATGAATACGAAGTCGTTAATACGTGGTGTTCATATGCAATTGTAAAACGCCGCCATCTCATAGTCAGGCCCCGCCGTCCCGTCGAGTTGTACAGCCGCATATGAATACGAAGTCGTTAATACGTGGTGTTCATATGCAATTGTAAGACGCCGCCATCTCATAGTCAGGCCCCGCCGTCCCGTCGAGTTGTACAGCCGCATATGAATACGAAGTCGTTAATACGTGGTGTTCATATGCAATTGTAAGACGCCTCCATCTCATAGTCAGGCCCCGCCGTCCCGTCGAGTTGTACAGCCGCATATGAATACGAAGTCGTTAATACGTGGTGTTCATATGCAATTGTAAGACGCCGCCATCTCATAGTCAGGCCCCGCCGTCCCGTCGAGTTGTACAGCCGCATATGAATACGAAGTCGTTAATACGTGGTGTTCATATGCAATTGTAAGACGCCGCCATTTCATAGTCAGGCCCCGCTGACCCGTCGAGTTGAAGCATACGAATAAAAAGTCGTTAAAACGTGGTATTCGTATGCGGAAACGAGACGCCGCCACTCCAGGACAGAGGTGAGACGACTCACACCCAACTACCACAGCAGCACCAGAGAAGCCATATAGCGACCTAATGACCGCCGATTACTAAGTATTAAAACTCCGTATCATAGTTGTATTTCTTTTCCGCTATAATAAGCATAGTAATTCATATGTATATATAACGTTATCATCTAAAAGTGAATAAAGTGGATTGTAGCAAAATTAAAAATAAACAGGTTTCAATCAAACTCCCGTGCGTAAAAACTTTATACCAGTTAGCCACCTGCGAATATAAATTTTTGTGTACGAACCCTGGACGCCGACGAGCCGAGACCCTGGCTGAAAGGTTCGTTACAATGGCGCCCGAGCAGGGACACTTTGGCTAACATAATGAAATAATGTGAACGCGGCCGGAGGAGCTTTGATTTACAAATCCACTTTTTGACAATACTATACCTGTACCTAGTTTCCTTTCTAAAAACTTTTCTTTGAAAAATTTAAATAAATAATAACATTTCAAGGACCAGCAGTAGACCAGCAGTAGACCAGCAGTAAGTCAGCAGTATACTCAGCACAGCAGCCAGCGGACGCCGAGGTAAAGAAAAAAAAAAAACATCAAAAAGTGCGTGAAAAAAAATGAGTGCTCAGAAAATAAAAGAGGCCCAAATTAGTTACCCTTAGGCCCAACCCTCTAGCGGGAAAAAAAAAAAAAAAAAAAAAATAATATATATAATAAATAAAATCAAAATACTCAAATTGAAGTGAAACAAGGACAAGACCAAAGAAAACAAATTCAGAAACTAAAAAAAAAAAATATATATATAAACAAGAAAAATGGTGAATGTGTCGTGGTGCCATAATTTGAAAAAGGAAGAATTGATCGCGTATAGTGAGGAATTCGGCATCGAAATAACGGGAACCGTTGACGATCTGAGGAAGAGGTTCAAAGTCTTTTTAACTGAAGATCAACATACACCGGAAGTTGAGCAGCGATTACTTGAGCTACAGACACGCCACAAGAGAGCATCATCACCATATCCAGCAGCCGGAAAACCCCAGGCGTACAGCATGAATGAGTTAGCGGATTCAGACAGTAAAGCCGAGCCTCAGACGAAAACCGGTTATAGCGGAGAGCAAGCTTTGTCAACATCCGAGGCAGTGCAACCATCTGCCAATCATGAAGGAACCACGGCCAATCAAATTTCTAAACTATTCATTCCACCAAGTACTGGGACCGGCCCCTACAACCCTATCATAATGGAGCAAGTTCGAAAGTGGTCCCTGAAATACGACGGAGCCAAGGAGCCGCTGGCCTTTGTAGAAAGAGTAGAGGAACTGGCCGCAGCCTACGGAGTAGCCACCGCCCACCTTCCCCGGGCAATGCCAGAACTATTGAAGGATAAAGCGCTAGCATGGTACCGGAACAACCACCAACAAGAGACTTCGTCGACCAAATTCAAAAGGAATTTCTTGAAATTTTTCCTCCCCCCACGGTACTTCGAAACTTTGGATGATGAAATAAGGAAGCGCTGCCAACAACCACGAGAAAAATTCAAGGAATTTTTACTTTCATTACAAACCATGATGAGGCATGCGAATTTTACCGAGGAGCAGCGGTTGGAACGAATTTTCAGAAATTGTCGGCCGGAGTACCAATGGTATATTAAACGGAAAGATTTCTCGACGCTAGAGGAACTAATACAATTGGCAGAGGACTTGGAAGGAATACAACAACGAGAACCCGAACGACCAGCAGCAATTAGGAATCGCACCGAACTGCACCGGATGGTAGGCTCCACTCAAGGGGAAGAAATTATCAACGTTAGAACTGCTTGCCGACGCTGTGGCCGCGAGGGCCATTTCGCCGGGAGTTGCCAGAATCCTCAGCGTCTATTTTGTTGGATCTGTGGCAGAATCGGGACACGCACTATATCTTGCTGTCGCCCACCGGGAAACGACGACGGAGGCCGCCCAGAACGAGGGGGGGTGAGTACTCCAGAAGATCCCCCTCGACAAGCATAGAACAACTTCACTCCCAGCGCCCTTGTAGTCGAATTTTTGCCAACGTCATCATTGGTAAAAAGAATGTAGCCGCTACCATCGACACAGGGGCAACCATTAGCTTCGTTCGGGAGGCGTTTGCGGAGGAATTGGGTCACCGGGCTGAAAGGTTACTCTATGGCGGTGAAGTAGCACCAGCGGATGGCTCAACCAGGCCATTAGATCACGCGTTGGAAACAGAATTAGAGTTTAGAGACCTAAATGTAAAATTCCTGTTCGTAATTATGCCGGACGCTACCGAAGACGTCGTACTAGGATTAGATTTCCTCACGCAGTGTGGAGCGACGCTAAATATCAGAGGCGAAATAATTACGATGGGAAAAGACACGCGGTACCGAACGGAAAGGTGCATGGTCAGCTCGATACACAACAACAGATCCGGTGTAAAACAACAAGAAGGTCTGGGGACCGATCGTCAGCAACCACCCAGTCAACACCCGAATTGTCACTACCAAACAGAGCAAAGAGTTCAGCATCCTCAACAGTGTCACCAACAGAACCCACAGCAACGCCCATTGCCGCAGAGAAATCGGAAGAAACCGCACGTGAACCAACCGTACCCTCAACAAAAAAACCCAGCAAAGAGAAGCAGTATAGAGTCCAGGCTAGTTAACCCAGCGACAGGTCCACTTCCAGTCATCACGGCAGAGCCACCACTAGTCATCCCGGCAGAGCCACCACGAGTCATCACGGCAGAGTCCACACTTGAGTCATCGGCAGAGCCCACATCTACAGTACCGGCAGAGCCACCACTCGTCATCCCGGCAGAACCCCCACCAGTCATCACGGCAGAGCCCACACTTGAATCATCGGCAGAGCCCACATCTACAGTACCATCAGAGCCCACAACAGAGCCTACAGCAGAGCAGAAATCTTACTCAGAAGAGGTAATACATCAATTTTTAATCAAAGAACTTCCAAAATTTGATAGGTTACAAGGTGGCACTCATATCACCAAACATGCAATTATCATGGCGGACAACCGACCCATCAAGCAACGATATATCCCGCGGAATCCTGCAATGCAGGCAATCATCGACGAGGAAATCGAGAAATTATTAACCAAAGGGTGCATAGAGCCATCTCGCAGTCCATACAGCGCACCGATTGTATTAGTGCGCAAAAAGACGGGTGCCTGGCGACTCTGCATAGATTATCGCCAACTTAACGCTAGATCAGTGCCGGATGCGTATCCTCTTCCTAGGATCACGCACATTTTGGACCGATTGCGGAACGCAAAATTTATCAGTAGTCTGGACTTGAAAGATGGATATTGGCAAATACCAATGGAGGCCAGTAGCAAACAATTTACGGCCTTTACAGTACCTGGCCGAGGCCTTTACCAGTGGAAGGTAATGCCATTCGGACTCCATTCAGCACCGGCAACATTTCAGCGGGCCCTAGATCGGGTTATCGGAGCAGAAATGGAGCCGTATGCTTTTGCCTATCTAGACGATATAGTCGTTACGGGCTCCACCCTACATGAGCACATGCGAAACCTACAAGAAGTGTTCCGACGTCTAAGAGCAGCCAATCTTAGGATCAATCCGGAGAAGTGCGAGTTCTTCAGGACCAAGATAAAATATTTGGGGCACGTCGTCGGCAGCGAAGGCATTCAAACCGATCCAGAAAAGGTTGCAGCTATTAAGGACTTGGCAGCACCAGAGAACATCAGGGGAGTGCGTAGGTTTTTAGGCGTCGCATCATGGTATAGGCGATTTGTGCCAGATTTCGCAGCGATAGTGCAACCATTGACGGCTCTGTTGAAAAAGGGTAAGCACTGGAAATGGGGCGATGACCAGCAGTGGGCATTTGAAACGATGAAGGAAAAACTAACAAAGGCGCCTATACTGACCTGTCCAGACTTTAACCAGACATTCACTCTACAGACCGACGCCAGTGATTTTGGCCTAGGCGGAGTACTAACACAAGTCGTGAAAGGGGAAGAGCGTGTGATCGCTTACGCTAGCCGGAGCCTAAATAACGCTGAGAAAAATTACTCGCCAACAGAAAAGGAATGCCTGGCTATTGTATGGGGAATCAGAAAGATGCGCCCCTACCTGGAAGGATACCAATTCATAGTCGTCACGGATCATCTTTCGCTTAAATGGTTGAATTCGATCGAGAGCCCTACTGGACGAATAGCCCGATGGGCCCTGGAGCTCCAGCAGTATCAATTCACGATTCAATATAGGAAGGGAAAGAACAACGTTGTAGCTGACGCACTGTCTAGACAACCGAGGGAGACTATCCAAATGGCGACGACGAGTACCACAACCAACGAAATCTGCAAATGGTTGGAGAAGAAAAAGGCAGAGGTCCGTAGTGAACCCGGAAAATATCCAGATTTCTCTGAAGTAGCGGGACACCTGTACCGCCATCTGCCAGGCCATCCAGGCGACGAAGATTGTGCGCAATGGAAGCTTTGCGTAGCAACACCTCTCCGAAAACGTGTGATGGAAGAAAATCACGATAGCTCGAGCGCTGGTCATCTTGGAATCCGGAAAACCATCGCCCGCGTAGCCAACCGATATTACTGGCCGGGCATGTTTCGGGATATAAGTCGCTACGTGCGAAGCTGTGACTCTTGCCAGCGATATAAAGCGAGTCAGCAAGCACCAGCGGGCGAGATGTTGACAACAATTCCGGATGAGCCATGGTCAACCGTATGTGCAGACTTTGTCGGGCCGTTGCCCCGATCCAAGCACGGTAACACTATGTTGCTCGTTTTTTTCGACAGGTTTTCGAAATGAACGGAATTGATACCACTCAGGAGAGCGACTGCGGAAGGAGTAGTAAAAGCGTTCCGAGAGAGGATACTGGCGAGGTACGGAGCTCCAAAGATTTTCGTTACGGACAACGGAACCCCGTTCAAGAACAGGATCGTAAAAAAATATATGGATGAGATTGGAGTGCAGCAGCGGTTTACTGCACCCTACACGCCTCAGGAAAACCCAACGGAGCGAGTTAACCGGACAGTCAAAACTATGATGGCGCAACTGGTCGACAAGGACCACAGGATCTGGGACGACAACCTCCCAGAAATTTCACTAGCCATCAACACTAGCTCATCAGAATCGACCGGCTACACTCCAGCATTTCTAACGCAAGGACGGGAGCCCCGATTGCCAAAAGCCCTCTATGACGAGGTAACACAAGGTACTGGTATAGCATGCCAGGAACCGGAATCAAGAGCAGCACAACTCCGAGAAATCTTCGAGATCGTTAAACACAATTTAGCCAAAGCGTCGCAGAACCAAGCAAGGCACTACAATCTTAGGAGACGACAATGGAAACCCAAAGTCGGAGACCTGGTGTTAGTGAAACAGCACCCGCTGTCCAAAGCCATCGACAGCTTCGCAGCCAAACTCGCACCGAAATACGCGGGCCCTTATACGGTTGCAAGTTTCATCTCCCCTGTAATTTGCAATCTTAAAGGAGTCGGGGACAGAATTATCCGCACCGCTCACCTGAGCGAGATTAAAGCCTTCATTTTATAACATTTTATACCTCCGTTCCTTCCCAAAACTAATTCTTCCCTTTCTCTAATTTTCAGTCGCAACCCAAGCAAGGAAACAAAAAAAAAAGATGTCCCGAGCACCGAGGCGCAGCTTCGAAGACGAACTGTCTCGACCGGACAAACTGAAAATATGCCAAAAAGGGGGTAGCCGACCTTCCCCAACCATAGAAGAATTCCCTCGCTTCCGACAACGGATGCTGGAAGAAGACAAAAAGAGACCTCGCATTCAGACACTTGGTGAGGAGCACGTGGGATGGCTCACACGCAAGGGAAGAGGCGCAAACCAAAAAGGGGCCAGTACCTCAGCCTGCGATGCCTTCGCAACGGTATCTTGCGGGTGAAGCTCATTCCGCCCCGGGAGTAAGCGGGAAATGTGAGGGTGGAAGTCACCTAGGCTTCGTTTCCACCCACATCTGCAAAAGCGGCGCACCGAAACGCGCAACATCGGAACACACATACTTATTTTATTTATTTTTATAAGCCATTTCTTCATTTTTTTTTATTTAACTGAAATTATTCCATGTCATTATTTATTTATCTATCATTTTTTTTTTAATCAGTTAAATACGATTAAAAAAATAATAAACCAACATGAATTACAATAATTAGTTAAAATAAGATTGAGACGGTACAACGCGGTGAAGCGTAGTTGTAGTAGAACAAATATTCTTAAGTCAAATTAATATATAAGAATCAACATGCGGTAGCCCTGCTCAACAGCTGTCACAGTGGAACTTAGCAAACAGCTGTTCAAGCTTTAATGTGAAAAAGCTACTTGGCAAAAGGAAAAGGTGACTTAGCCGAAAACATCATTTTAATGATTCATTCAACTGGAGACCACCGGCACCAGCGGACAAGCAGCTCAAGGACCAGCAGTAGTAAGACACACTAATAAATATTTTTCCCACTTAGGTTTGCTCACTCCAGTGCAAAGTCGGTAAACGTGGTACTCGAGTGCTAGTTGCAAAGCCTCAGCAGATTTGGTCGGCCGACACGTTGTACAGCCGCATATGAATACGAAGTCGTTAATACGTGGTGTTCATATGCAATTGTAAGACGCCGCCAACTCATAGTCCGGCCCCGCCGTCCCGTCGAGTTGTACAGCCGCATATGAATACGAAGTCGTTAATACGTGGTGTTCATATGCAATCTCATAGTCAGGCCCCGCCGTCCCGTCGAGTTGTACAGCCGCATATGAATACGAAGTCGTTAATACGTGGTGTTCATATGCAATTGTAAGACGCCGCCATCTCATAGTCAGGCCCCGCCGTCCCGTCGAGTTGTACAGCCGCATATGAATACGAAGTCGTTAATACGTGGTGTTCATATGCAATTGTAAGACGCCGCCACCTCATAGTCAGGCCCCGCCGTCCCGTCGAGTTGTACAGCCGCATATGAATACGAAGTCGTTAATACGTGGTGTTCATATGCAATTGTAAGACGCCGCCACCTCATAGTCAGGCCCCGCCGTCCCGTCGAGTTGTACAGCCGCATATGAATACGAAGTCGTTAATACGTGGTGTTCATATGCAATTGTAAGACGCCGCCACCTCATAGTCAGGCCCCGCCGTCCCGTCGAGTTGTACAGCCGCATATGAATACGAAGTCGTTAATACGTGGTGTTCATATGCAATTGTAAGACGCCTCCATCTCATAGTCAGGCCCCGCCGTCCCGTCGAGTTGTACAGCTGCATATGAATACGAAGTCGTTAATACGTGGTGTTCATATGCAATTGTAAGACGCCGCCATCTCATAGTCAGGCCCCGCCGTCCCGTCGAGTTGTACAGCCGCATATGAATACGAAGTCGTTAATACGTGGTGTTCATATGCAATTGTAAGACGCCGCCATCTCATAGTCAGGCCCCGCCGTCCCGTCGAGTTGTACAGCCGCATATGAATACGAAGTCGTTAATACGTGGTGTTCATATGCAATTGTAAGACGCCTCCATCTCATAGTCAGGCCCCGCCGTCCCGTCGAGTTGTACAGCCGCATATGAATACGAAGTCGTTAATACGTGGTGTTCATATGCAATTGTAAGACGCCGCCATCTCATAGTCAGGCCCCGCCGTCCCGTCGAGTTGTACAGCCGCATATGAATACGAAGTCGTTAATACGTGGTGTTCATATGCAATTGTAAGACGCCGCCATTTCATAGTCAGGCCCCGCTGACCCGTCGAGTTGAAGCATACGAATAAAAAGTCGTTAAAACGTGGTATTCGTATGCGGAAACGAGACGCCGCCACTCCAGGACAGAGGTGAGACGACTCACACCCAACTACCACAGCAGCACCAGAGAAGCCATATAGCGACCTAATGACCGCCGATTACTAAGTATTAAAACTCCGTATCATAGTTGTATTTCTTTTCCGCTATAATAAGCATAGTAATTCATATGTATATATAACGTTATCATCTAAAAGTGAATAAAGTGGATTGTAGCAAAATTAAAAATAAACAGGTTTCAATCAAACTCCCGTGCGTAAAAACTTTATACCAGTTAGCCACCTGCGAATATAAATTTTTGTGTACGAACCCTGGACGCCGACGAGCCGAGACCCTGGCTGAAAGGTTCGTTACACACTTCAGTTTTAACCATTCTTTTTTATCTGGACAAAAAAATTTATTCAAGAATTACTATTTGAAAATACTTTTATTAGGGGTATGTCATGACTCAAAACTTTACATCTGCATTTAACTAGTATAACTCAAGAACACTTAAAGTTATTGCAATGAAATTGCGTACTTAGATTATGTCTGTTATAAAAAATATGGACGTAACTCTAAACTGGGCGTGTTCCTAAATTTCATGCCCATTTTTATGTCTCAAAAAAAAACAGTAGTTTCTATAAAACTTTTAAAACTGTTGGTTTTAGATGTAAAAGACGATTTAGATGGGTCTCAAGCTTTTAAAACTTTAATTAGAAGGCTTAGCAATCGCAAAAACTCTAATAGCCATTTTACTAAAATTTAGTGAAGTTTCTGTTATTTCAGTTTTATGTTGTTAAGAGAAAATGGGGAAATCGGCCCAGTATGTGTGACACTTAACATCCACTTGAGTACTCCTTATTGAATCAATACATTTTTTAACTTTTCTTTTAAACATAAACTCTTTCCAAGTTACTTACATCAAAACAGTCTAGAAGTTTCGAAAATAATCGGTTTTTTTTTAAGAAAAAAAAAACCGAGGTGGCCAAAAAATATTTCAAAAATTTTCCTTTATCCTCCTAAATTAAGTAAGCTTTTTTTCCTGGACATTAGTAGGATTTGTTTATTTTATGGGAGGGACCATACCAACCGCTTTATTTACGAGCTAAAGTGAAATCAAAAATGGGTCCAAAAATCGCGTTGAAAAAAGAGTAGGTCTTCGTCAAACAAATGTATTTGAGAGACTTCAAAAAAAATTTATTAACACAAAATAAATTTTAAAAGATGTTAACATGAACTTAATTGTATATTATTATATGTATATTAGACCAAATATGATAATAGTTAGAGAGGATTGAATTAATTTTGTTGTCTCACATATATATATTTTGTAATGTTCATTATAATATCAACATTAATTTATTCTAGACAAATTTGAGTAAAATGCTATTCAAGCACCTTCTCGTAGGTACACAATTAAAATATTTCAAATAGTGTAAACAACAACGACTTCCAATATAAGAATGTAAAATGTTGATATTTATGAATCGATATTTTGTAACATAGCTCATCGATTTTTACATGAGTCAATATTGATAAATGTAAGCATTTAAGGAAATGCCATATTTTTTCAGCTCAATACTTGAATTGCTTAAATTCAACGTCTTTATTTATAAAAATGAAAAAAAAAATTAGCTCTTCTTATATATTACGTCAAAAGACGAAGAAGTTGCACTGATAAATAAATATGCGACATAGCCACCCGCAGTGCACCTTATGCCAATTATGTCAAAATCATGAGAGTTACACAATAGTGAGCACATTATACATATAACATAAAATGAAGGGACAAAAATTTTTTTATATAAAATATCAATATACTGGGTGTTTTTTTAGAGGTTTGTTTTTCGAATAGAGATAAAACTGGCATTTTATGGTCAAATCTGGCAACTCTAATGTCATTTATGTTCAGTTTGGTTTGCCATTTCATCATGAACAGGTTGACAAAAGAACAACGCTTGCAAATCTTGCAAATTTATTTCGAAAATAATGGTTCAGCTCGCGAAGTTTACCGCAAGCTCCGTCCATTTTATGGTCGACATAATCGTCCATCAGAGCAATTAATTCGGTTAACCATGGGTCGTTTTCGCACTACGTTTACTCTATGTGATAATACGCATCCGCAGAGACGTCGAACAGTGCGCACCGAAGAAACAATTGCCGCTGTAGAGCAAAATGTTGAAGAGGACCCGAATGAATCGATTCGCCACCGTGCACAGCAATTGGAGCTTTGTCCATCAACTTTATGGAAGATTTTGCGCAAAGATCTTGGCTTGCAACCTTACAAGATCCAGCTTGTGCAAGAATTAAAGCCGCGAGACCATGCAATGCGTCGTGATTTTGGTGTATGGGCCGAAAATGAGATTGATCTCGATGCTGATTTTCATCGCAAAATTTTGTTCAGTGATGAGGCTCATTTTTGGTTGAATGGCTACGTCAACAAGAAAAATTGCCGCATTTGGAGTGAAGAGAATCCACATGAGACCCTTGAGACGCCATTACATCCACAAAAACTGACTGTTTGGTGTGCTCTATGGGCTGTTGGAGTCATTGAGCCATACTTCTTCCGAAATAATGCTGGAGAGTCAGTTACCGTTAATGGAGACCGGTATAGAGCCATAATAACCGACTATTTTGTTCCCGAATTGGATGGCATGAATGTGGATGAGTTGTGGTTCCAACAAGACGGCGCTACATGCCACACAGCGCACGTCACAATCAATTTATTGAAGGAAACATTCGATGAGCGCATAATTTCGCGGAATGGACCTGTCAATTGGCCACCAAGATCGTGTGACTTGACACCATTGGATTATTTTCTTTGGGGATATGTGAAGTCGCTCGTCTACGCCAACAAACCAGAAACGTTAGGGGACTTGGAAGCCAACATTCGTGGCGTTATTGCCGACATACGGCCCCATATGCTCGAAAAAGTGGTTCAAAATTGGACCTGCAGAATTGGCTTTATTCGAGCCAGCCGCGGCGGCCACATGCCCGAAATCATATTTAAACATTAATGGCATAAAATTATCCTTCCAATAAAGCCAAATTGATGGACATTAAAACGATTTTCTTGTGTTTTATTTCAATTCGAAGCTCTATACCTCTAAAAAAACACCCTGTACATTAAAAATAATAAGATACATATGTATATGTAAAAAATTACTTTAATTGTGAAGTGAAAAATTGAATTTTTTCAAAATCTAATGAAAGAATTAATGTAATGTTTTTTTGACCATACCGGCAAACAGACTAAAATGGCTGCCTCTGAATGTATGCTGAAGTGAATTTTATATGCTTATGTTTCTATTTAGCTTTCATGTGCCTCTCCTTAGCATTCAAGGAAGCGCATTTCATTGCTTCCAAAGATGTGCAACCCCGCAAGCCTTTTGCACGCGCTTCCGCTTCCCATTGGGGATATCCCATAATGAAATAATGGCTGTGACAGGTTATATTGCAAATCGCTCATAGATGAAAGCCCGGAAAAACACAAGAGCTGTGAGTAAACTTAGTCGCAGGCCTGTGTTATAAGTGTGTAATTCGAAATTGAACCCATCCAGAATGTCTGCTAAATATGAGTATGATCTTTTGAGACTATACTCCGTTCCAAACTATCAATGTTCCAGATCTTTGGAAAATTCAGAAATAAACCTCTAATATCAACCCGTATAGGCCCAGAACTAGATCGTATCAAAATTTACTAACGACAAATAGAGTAAAAAAAGAAGGCTAAGCAACAATCTTCCTCAAGGCTGTTCTATTGTCCCGGCACTATTTAATTTGTATATTCATGACCCCCAAAATCAGAGACTATCAAGTTCATCTATGTTGACGACATAACGTTTGCTTTACAACCTAGGAAGCCCAGTTTGGCTCAACAGCCATTACTAAAAGTTAGTCGGCATTCGGATCGAAATCTTTATAGTCTTGATCCTTCGTACCCTTGATGACTACGGGAGATAAAAGTATCGACAATTTTCAATCAAATTTTCCAAAATGTCACTGTGTGTGTGTAATCCCTGTTGTAATCAACTCAAATGACGGCGAGCCAAAATTATAGCGTATAATTCATCAACGCTATCCATTTTGAGTGCAAAGGGTGATGATGAGACACATGACATAGTGAAAAAAATGAGGTAGTTTCTAATTCTAAATGCAAATTCATGTTAAATTATTTAATGGTTCGATGTCAATTCAACACGCTGCAAATGAAGAATGGCTTTCATCTGCTCATCAAACCTAGCAGCTATTGACGATGTGAAGCGGTGCGGCACGACGCGTCAATGAGTGTTTTAATATTAGGAACCTCATTATTGTGGTTGCGCAATTATCTCCATGTGTGTGTCTGTATATACTTAGTATGTATGTCTGCATTCAGTTTTTGCGAGCGGAATACAACTCAGCCGAAACATCATTAACCACGAAATTTGGCGTGAAAAGGATTTATTGCGTCGCACCTCAAATGTCAATAATTACGCCCACCTACCGCATAGCACCGTGCTGCCCCTCACTTAATACTCATTTTGCGCTACGCATCCTTTTAACAAGTGTCAGTGGCTGAATGAGGAGAAGGAGTGTGCATGTGTATAGTATGTGAGCAACCCACACACGATTGCATAGTTTGGAGTTCGTTGTAAAGTCGCTTAGTATGCTTTGTTCACCTTAAGTTGCGTTGGCATCATTGACGCCATTGACTTCAAATGTCATTTCCTGACAATCGTAATAATTCAAATGCGAAATTTGAATTGTCTGAGAGTGAAAGAGGGAATGCGTGAGGGTTTGAACATTTTCGAAAAATCCTAGTAGGAATTATAGTGGTGTTTCAATGATCTATTGTCAAAACTTAGGTTCGCTTTGGGCATGACAGCAATTCGACACAATAGAACATTTTATCTTTATTTGGTTTTTTTTGTTTTAATGCTGACTTACTGACGCTATTAAAGCTAACAAAACATACAGATCGACGATGCTATCGCTTAAGTTTGTTCTGAGCTCAATAAAACATTACTTTAGCTTACTAATGTCCGTGACTTCATGCGCATCGCTTACTATATTAACAATTTGTTTTATTTCCTTGTTTCTCTTCCATAAATATTCTATTTCATTGCAATAATTTTAATTGTACAACACTGCTTTCCTTCTATACTTCTTTGTTTTGATTTTTTCAAAATAAATCCGAAATCCAAAACAACGATGAAGGTGAAGTCATAAGAAAATTTTCTCTCTCATCGGCAATTCCTCCATTCACATTGAATTTTATTAAACATATATTGAGTTTCGTTTTGAAAATCGATTTACTCTCACGCTCTCAAAATATATTTAATTATTCTCCCTAATGACTTCACCTTGATAATTACACCATGGACAAAAACAGAACGCACACACAGAAACACATTAACTTTCCCTAAAACAGTTTGTTATGTTAGCATGTAATTTTTTAACTTTAATAGCTAGATATTTAATAATAATATCGAGATAATATCTAGATAATTTTTATTGGAGATTGAGATCAAGCGTTGAAGGGATAAAACAAAACAAATTTTAGCTGTTGTTTCATTTATACATACAAGTTTTAGAGAAGGTGCTCAGGGTCAAGATTCCTTTATAATTTTTGCAAAGTGATTTTACCTGTTTTTGAAATTTTTATAAGTAACATATTGAGATCGCAGCCCTAGACTTTGCAGCAGAAAATAATACGGTCAAAGGTAACACAAAATTTCTCATCAATCACATCCACAACTTGAATATCATCTAGTGGTCAATCAGCCAACCAAGTCCATCATGTAGTCATTGCAGAGATCACTCATATAATTACCTATTTTCGTCCGTTTTAGAAGTCGCCTGTTTGACGAAGAATGACTGCGCTTTTTTCAATAAAGACAATTTAAGATTAGAAAATATAGTGGACCTGAGTTCTACCACTCATGAACTATGGGTGCACTGCCGCTACGTATGCTTATATTAAGGCCATCGGCCAGTTTCATGGAATTCTTTTTTTTATGAAGCTGTTGTGCGCAACATATTTCATAGAATGAAAGCGTTCCAATACTGATGTTATATATTTATTTGTTTTTCTATTTTAAAAGAAAAAGTCTCAAGAAGTTCACTTTAATCCCCAATTACATCTCAGGCAGAAATTTTGGCAACAAACTCTTCAGAAATTAATTATTTTAGAGTTTCTTGCTGGGTAGTTCATTTTGCGAACTTGCAAAGACAAAAGTGCGAAAGGAGTTTCCTACTTTCTTGCAATTATTGCCATACATCATCGACTTATGAGCTGCTGATGTCGCTAACGACGACGATGATGATTATGTTGTTGCAATTAACGTCAATGTTTGGTGCTGCGGAAACGTTGCGGTTAACATGAGTAGGTTGATGATGATTTCAGTTGCTTATCGCATTTGGTGAGAAATATCTTCAATTCCAAAGTAATTAAGTTCAATATTGTGTGAATAAATCCACTTAAAATCATATATTTTGGAAGTGTTAAATAATTTAGTAAATTTTGCACAAAATCAAATTTTCGCTTTTCCAATTTCACGCAAGCACTTCAAATTTAATATAGGTATGCAAAAAAAAACTTGTCGCATAATGTCCAAAATACTTGTGATTCCATTACTAAGATAAAACAAAAGAGTTCTGGTGCAATAGCAAAAGACCAACCCTTGGCTTTGACTAAATGTATGTACAATGGAGTGCTTTGTTGTGGGCCAATTTCAAAGATGGTCTTTCAAAATTGCAATTGCAAAATAAAAATGGGGGAAATGCATTAGAGTGCATTTTAAGGAGGACTGCACAATTATTTCAATCAGTAAAAACAGCAAAACAATGCAATGTCTCCTTGTGTGTGTAAAAAAAGAATGTGAGTTGAACAAGGCACATACCTTTATATTAAGAATAATAAAAGTAGGCATTTTTTATAGCATTCACTTCAAGAGCTCATGCGGCTTCATGCTAATTTAGGAAATTGCAGCCAATCCATGCGCGTATCGAATACCTTTGGTAAATAAAATAGGGGTAAGAAACAGCAGTTTAATTTTTCTTGCCATTGTTCTTCTTTGTCCGTCCGTGCAAAATACAAAGAAATATTTTTTCTTTTAAATTGACAAAGTACAGTGTTGAAAAAAGGTTTGCTAAAAATTGTGAATTAAGGCGGCACTAAAACAATGACAGCTGTCAAACAAAAAATGAATAAAATGGCGGGATGCAAAACTATCCGAGTAAATAATTTGGGTAGTCCTCAGCTAATAGGCAATGGTGCATCAGGACGATTTTTTCGTAGGAAAAAAAATTTAAAGTAAATTCTTTTAAGGCTTGATGAACATGGTATATAATACTACTTACATATTCTTAATAAGTACCTTATTTTTGCGAAATTACAATCCCTTACATCTTCTTTATCCCGTTATCATACTTCAATATTCTAGCTAATATTTAAACTATTTTGACAACTGATTAACGTATTAAAAATTTTGCCATCCCTATTCTAACCTAACTTTAAAATTAAATTTTTTCGTACTTTTTCTGAATGTTTTCTGCCATTTTAGTATTCGCAAACCATTAGGCTGTAGAAGGTTTGTTTTGGATTAGTGAAGGTTTCACTTCATAGGCAGATTTTAACTTTTAATTAGTTACTTCTCTGGAATGATATTTGAAGTAGGGGAGGGTGGGGCTAAACCGGACACTTTTTGTATTTTTGCAAAAATAATGTAAAAAAATTATTCGAAACCTGGGGTGTTATATATCATTCGATAGCTACATCATTTAGCTACAAATCGTTTATCGTTTGATGTTTTGATATGTATTCAGTTTGGCGTGAGCTCACTCAAACTATACCAACCTCGAAATCGAAATAGCAAAAAATGGTGGGGCTTAACCGGACAGGGGGTGGGGCTAATCCGGACAGTCGCGCCAAAATCAAAATCAATAACAAACATGAAGGCACATTATGTTTAAATATTATTTTGAATCTTTATTGATGTATTTCGATGTGTTTCGTACAAGAAAAGAATGTATTTGATTGAAAAAATTTCGATTTGAAGTGCTAAACGCAAAATGATGATGAAAAAAATTTTGGATGGAAAAATGAATATATTTTTTTCAACGAACATTTAACGGAAAATCGGAAAATATTGAAATTCATTCAAAATCTTCATCTGGTTTTCTTGATCCAATCTGCCAATGTTGCTCGCTTGATACCATGCAATTCTGATGCATCTCGAATCGACGTTTTATCACGAATCACCAAAATAACAGCTAATTTAATTTTTTCCTTATCAACTGCAGGAATTTTACGTTTGTAATTACGCACCATTTGCTGTGAATAACTTTAAATAGTTAATATCAATACTTATTGTGCTTTAGTTATGTCGTAGAAACATTCAGTGTGCTTCAGAAGTGTTTATGAATAACAAACACGAACTTAAAATGACAAATAAGGTGTCCGGTTTAGCCCCACCAAAAAGTGTCCGGTTTAGCCCCATCGTGTCATTTTTTTAACTCGATCGAAAAACATTGATGAAAAATATTTTATCATAAAAACCACTAACACCATTCGATTCAGCACATCTTAATTACCTAAAAATACTCACCGAATATTCTGCGCACTTGTATATTAATTTCACAATCCAAAAATTTTGAAAAAAAAATTTTTACTTTAAGCGAAAAAATACATGTGTCTGCACTCTTCGACGACTGACGCTAAACTGAATGATGAAATATCATCGACACTTCGGAAGTTAGTAGCTTATGACAGGGTGCGTTCATCGCGCATATGGCCGTTCCGATATTCAAAGTAGTGTTTGATTAATCGCGACTGTCCGGTTTAGCCCCACCCTCCCCTACTAAGACTATTTCACAAAATTCATCACTCCCATACACCATTACTTGTTATGGGAGATTAATACAATATTATTTAACAATGTCATCAAACGTGGGAAGCCAGTAGAAAGTTCTTAGATCAAATGTTTTTGTATATATATGCAGCCCCAATACGGGACGTGAGGAGCAATAGCGACAAATGTCTCAAGAAAAATAATAATTAAAGTATACATACTAAGTTGAAAAAAAAAATTTTAGAACGATATCAACACTCTGCTTTTTACAAAACAATAGACAAAATGAGTGTATAATAAAGCAAGCTTTCGTCCTGTGTGGGAGAAAATTTGGGCCGAAAAGCTTTGATAATCGCGCCAAGCCGCTATAATATGTGTTTACTTTTTAGCTTAATCGAAATTGTAGTTGCCGATGGTAGTATTTCTTCTCAAACGGTGAATTGATCATGATTTGCTATTATTCTCGTACAACATGTACTTGTTTTCGTCCTCTTTAATCACTCCTTTTATCATGTATTCAACTTCAAGATTTCTTAGGAAAAGCTTAGTGAGACAGTAACGATGTCAAAACATATTACCTGCTGGACAAGGAAGCTTATATATTTTAGCATGACGATATAAATTACCAGCTGATCATGTTACTAGCTACACTGGGAAAACGATTTCTTTCATATTAGAAAACGTATATTTGATATAAAGCAACCAAATATTTATTTGATTGATTCAAGTAAGAATGATGTCCTTTGAAGAGATTTCCACTCTACCTCCACCATAACGTTCTTGGGTTTTATTTAAAAACAACATTTAAAATTAGCTACGCAGGGTTTTCATAGCTTAACGTCTAATCGGAAGTATTTCTTGATATCCCTTAGTGGTTATAAATTAGTACGTAAGCACCACAAAGCAAAAATCGAATAAAGTCGTTTGTAGGTTTCCCTTCTTAATTCGTATTTCATTTGCCTGCTTAATTTCTGTTTGCCTTTTATGTCGTTTCCGTTTTCAATTCGATTTCTTATTTAATTCTCTCTGCTATTTTGCGTTGTGTGAAATTGATATCTCTGAAATGTGGAAGAAACGCCGAATTTCGGTTAATTACATTCGTAAGCATTACGACAACAATGACTACCTTTAGCGAACATGAATATCTTGAGTGTATTCAGTATAAACGGATTACGCTGGCGGTAGGACCCTAATACGCTTTTGATACGCCATTGAGAGAAACAGGAACTACCGATGGACACGAGTTCATTTTATACCCTAACTTGGTTGGTTTATGTTGTATTTTCTTTCTTCTTGTAATTGGGTAACTTGAGAATTTTTACCTGTTCAGTGTTTTTTGTATTGATGAAATCCTATTGAAATACCACTAAAGAACAATTTTAACCCTTCAATAAAGTTTTACTTTATTTACAGTAGCATTAAATCATGATGGTATTAATTTCATATTCGTAATTATCCGCCCAAGTGTTTAATAATTGGCTTCATTCGGTTTCGTATGTCAAAATTTCAAATTACCTGCTCCCCTCCAATAAATGACTTAAATTAATTAATAGTTACACAGTTCAGAATTGTCACAACAATTGCTACTGTTTACAAGAAACCCCGTCAAAATTTTTTTCTTGCTACCATTTTTTTGTTTTTTCTCTCTAAGTTCAATAGCTTAATAGTTAATTTGCTATTTGCAAATTGTTAATTGAAAATGTTAACTTGTTCCACTAGAAAAAATGCTACCATAAATCATTGGCAACAGCTTTTATCATTTTGTAGCCCAGCTGCTGCACCTTAAGAAAAACTGGCTTTAAAAATAAAAATACCAAAAAAAATGTAAGTGGCACAGAGCGCGTATCGTAACATTAAAATCCTATTAACCATGGGGAGAGCAAACATAAAACGCCAAATGTAGGCTACTTGGTGAATGAAGTTTGTACACTGCGCTAAAAACAGTTGTTGCAACATTTACTGCAACGCCACTTCAACTCTGAAGACCTCCGAGATTTCCAATGTCAATTCAAATTGCAATCGTTAATGGTTCGACAATCTGCAGTTCAACTGTGTGCGTTTCTGATTATTTAAAGTGGAGGTACTTAGCGTATTGTGTGGCTAGAACTTATGGAATTTGTGGTGTTATGTACAGGGCCGCATTCGCAATTTCTTGGCGAACTTTGTTGACTCAACTGAGGCTTAGATTTTTTAACTAGCAGTAGATCATTTCCAAACACTAAATGGGTATTTTATTTTACTTTCATCTTACTGTTTTTAAACGTCAAGCCAAGTTTTAAGCTTACCACGAAATAGTTAGTTTTCGTTTAATTTCAAAGCTCACAGTATAAAATTTTGCTAATGCAACTATTCTATAAGGACTGCGTTATTTCTAATGCTAAATTAATTTCTATATTATCCGGATATTAACTGATTAGAGCATTGACTTATATCTCAATTTTATATCTCATTTTATACAAAAAAGACTTAGGAAGGCATCCATCCACTAAATGATGAGGTTCACTTGCTAACATAACTGTCAGATTTATTTGTCCCTCTTTCAAGAAATCCACATTCTAATTTATAGCTCCGTTTCTTTGTATTAAATAAAAGTCCATCCCTGTGCAACAACTTGAAGTACATGCCCACAGCTTATTTCGAATAAATGTCAACTTTATCTTAAAGTCAGCATTTTTTGTTTGTTCTCAAAACGTTAAGCCTAGCAGTGGGCCGAATCAGGTTCATAGACATTGAGTTTACAACTTGGTTAGCAGTGTAATTCTGTTAATTACTTATGAACTTTAATCCGCTTCACAAGTGCAATTCGAAGGTTTGCCAACATTTCCGCAGTTTCAACAGCAGCTTCGCCACGCCAGCATTCACTCGACCCTACATTGGGGTTTCAGTTTAATGAACCTAACGAAGTATTTGGTACAAATGCACTCAAAAATATGGGTTTGAATGAGTAGTGGACGTGGAAGTGGAAGCTGTAAGGCAACAGCTGTCAAGTGCTAGTGTAAAATAGGTGAAACGTGCCACATTTTACAGCAATAGCAACACCAACGCCATCGTTGCCATCAACAACAGTAAAAGTGTTAACCCTTTGAAGCATGTTACAAATTTTAAATAATAATATTTAAATTTTATTTTCTTAAATCTTTGAAATATTGTCGTTCTAAGCTTTGAGACTTTAATAAATACAGTGTACAATTTGTTAAATAGATAGATTCTTCAGAATTTAATGCGAATTTTGAGTTTGGTAGGGATTCCTAGATTTCTATTTTATATTTTATTGCATGACTTAGTTTTGAATAAAATGTTTTTTTTTTAATGTATCTCTAATTCATCTTTGTTATTCGAACAATTCTATTTGAAGAAATCAACATCTGAACGTTTTATTTACACCAGCGATGGGCAAAATAGTAAAAATGAGCAAATTTTAGCTTTTTGCAACAGACACGTCGTTTTTCTTAAGAAAAATAACCAAAACACATGCACTCACCACTGCTACGCCCCCTTTTATCGTTATGGTTTTTTTTACGGGCTAAGCACGGGATTATTATTGTTGGCTTTTTGTTTATTGTAGAATTTTTCTTTTGCTATCGAGATCGAATTTATGGTAGGATTTTTTCATGTTGTTGTAATTGTTGCTTTTGTTGTAAGTAGCTCCTGCTTCCAAAATTTTGCCCATCTATGACTTACAATAATAATAAATCACTTACTGCAGTATAAATTTTTATTTCGTATCCTATACTACACCAAAAGGAATGTATTTTCTAATTTGAAGACTTTAATAGAGGACTTCGGTTTGATACAACGGTCAGATATGGAAATGTAACTTTTTAGTGTGATCACACGACATTTTTACAATATCCCCGGAATAGATTGTTCGATGCAATTCAATGATAGTTTCTGAGATTCAATGAAACATATGGGTGTTTGATGCCAAATGTCAAAAGCAAAAGCAGCAACAAAATGTAACTATTGAAACAATTATAATGGAAATGTTACGTTTTACTGCAAACTTAATTTTAAGTACATATTAATTTATGTACAATACTATTACTATGGTAGGTAGAGCCGCATTTTTAATTCGAAATTTTTTTGTCGTTTGTTTTTTTGGTTTGGACCTCCTCATAAATGTCAGTAAGGTTTTTCCTAAATGTATGGTTCCTTAATTTAATTTCTTACTACTGTAGTTCTTCTTGCCCGCAACATTTATGTCAACACGTTTAAGAAATTATGTTGTGCATGAAAGGGTTAACTATCATCGCAACATTAATGTGAAGATTTTGAGTTCAAGTGGGATAATCTGGCAAGTGCAATCCTGCCTTATTTCAATGCACTATAATTTGCAACCTCAATTGTCCTTAACCATGGAAGGGCATACAATATGCCATAGTATTTTGAGCACATTATTAAACTTAGTCGAGGTGTGGAGCTTCCGAATAAGTAGAGCAGTGTTTCTCGATTTGAACATGAATTTGGTTAAGTAGCTGTTGGTCAGCTTATCGATGTTATGTTAGCTTTTATAAAATTTTGTGTAATTATTTTGTGTTGAATAACAAATTTGTTAAGCCAAAACTTGAAACATTTAAAAATAAAATCATTTACTATGGGGTTTTCAATTTTTTGGAAAACAAGTATAGTAAAAACATGCATATTGGACTTATAGTAATAATGGCGGCGGTACATCTTACTAAGAAGTCTCTTTCATGCGGCAAAGTCTATTTCAGTAAAGCCTAAAAAACTTATGTACCCTGAATTCCACTTAATTCTTGATATATTTGCACGAACTTTGAAGATCATAGTTGAAAAATATTTATTACTAGCTGTTGTCCGTCGCTTTGCGTGCGGATTTTGTATCCAAAAAAATTGAATTGGCTTTTGTTCTTGTGTCGTATTGGCCCAAAGTTTAAATCATTACTATTATGTTATTTTAAAAGATTATATTTTATAAGAGGTGCAATACCAAATCCTTACACTTTTCATCTGGTCAATGCTTATGCCAATTAGTCTCCTTGTTTGGCCGCCCAAGCGGCACAGCCAAGGAGCGTCAAAATATGGTCTAAAGGAAATCGTGTAGTCCCTGATAAGTAGCACGTATGTAGAAGGATAATTTAAACCGTCTGTAAAAGCATGAAAATCATTCTATACATCTACTTCTTTACTTCTTGTTTTCAGTTTCAATTATAAAATTATAGCATCACAACCACAGAAGTTATATGGACAAAATTATGAAACGATAGAGTCATCCCTTGATGTAAACTAAATAAATACTTTTATTTCGCCTTGAACAACTATCGCTTAAGACTCTTCCGAACAGACAATAGCTTGACATTAGAATATGATCTCGCGCGCGATCGAAACCATAGAATTGGCTATTGAGATATTGGTGATATACCTTTTTTGCATTTCGTGTCCAAAAAATACCTTATCACCGTGGGATAAAATAAAAGTGAGTAACGAGCATTGTCACTATAAAGTGATAATTTTAGTATTTGTATACATAGCTATGAGCAATTATGTTGACTAGTGTAATGTTAAACCCTTTTTAATGTATACTTAAGTATAGTGCTATTAAGTTGTACTCATTAAGTTTGTTAAGTACTATGTCTGTATTTGAAGGTTATAAACCGTTGTACTAAGTTATGTTAAGGTATGCTTAGATCAAGTAAGTTTAGTACGTACACTATTGTCATATACGACAGTCATTCATAAGATAAAGATCATTTCGGAAAAAAGTGTTTGACATTATAACAGGCGCAATCTGACACGATCCTCAAAATAAAGATAATAAAATCTAAGATCATTTGTGCAATGTTGAACTTTAATTTAATCTTTAAATATTAGCAAAATAAAATTGAGAAAAACTTTCAAGTACTTAAGTTAAAAAATATTTCGATGACTTTTTAATTAAACAAATGTTTGTGAAACAACAAATATTTCCAGTAGAAATTTAGACTTTGAAAACCAACGTATAGTAAAATAAAGTCATTTTGAAAAACAAATAATAATCAGCTCCATAAATAAAAACATTAGTGCAAAATAAAAGCTCAAAAAACATATAATTAAATATAAAGATTGACAAAACTTGAAAAACTTTGTAAATATGTACATCTGAGTAGGTATGTATGTATATAAACTTTGATATGAGACAGTTTCGGAAACTATTCAAGAACAAGAAAGTTTAAAGCTTATCAAACTAATTGCTCGACAATGAATATGTAGTTCAAAATTCCGTCAAACATATGCATAATAAGAAGAGAGTTGGTGATAATTTGGTAAAACAACGGCTTGAAGACAGGAGAGCAGCGATCGAAAAGATAATGTCAGCGCATGCAGCTTAAAAATATAGCTATTAGACATTAATGTTATATTCGAGTTAGCAGTTTGTGCAATTATTTGTAGAATTTCTACACTGAGAAAATGATTTGATTGTATATAATTAATGTGTATTTGATCAAATGTTTATTTGAGCCAAACATTTTTTTTTTTTTTGGAGCAAATAAATATTTAATTTCTCTATATCAAATATAATTTGTTATATTTAATCAAATCATTTTCTCTAAAACTTTTAGAACGAATTGACTTTAAGGTAAATATAATGAATTCATTTCGTGCTAAATACAAAATTTTCCCAATGGGTAGCACTAAAATAAAATTATTGGAAATGCGAGGCGGTCATTATTGATTAATGGTAATGTTTCAACTTGTCTAAAATACATAAATTCTTATCGATAATCATGGCGAAAGAGGTTTAATTGATGAACTGGTTGATAAAAATTTCAATCAGGAGAAACCAGTACAAGAAAATAACTAATAAATAACAACAATAAGCCAATTATAAAAAATAGAACGAAGCATAAAATAGGTCATCAGTAAATGGTATCGTCAGATCAAAGTTTACCCTAATTTTGGAGCGAAGACTGCTTTTTCAGCAGAAAAAGACACTAAGAATTTTTAACCGCCCTTTGGTTTCAAAACAGCTACTGAAATGTTTCAGTAATCTCTTAAAGGAATACTTAATATATACATATGTAGTCTATCTGGACGATATTTTCAAATATTCTACCAGCATATTGACTCTATTAAATGGATATATACTGTAACGAAGTTTTTCGCCGGGGTATACGTCAGGCGGTGTCCAGGGTTATTTCCTTGGTGTTTCGTTACAAAAACATTTATTTTTCGTTTGATTATTTGATTTATTCGTTTCTTTTTTTGATCTCTTCCTTTCTTTTAAAAATAATTTGTCTATATATACATGTGTGCTTGAAAATATTTTCTAAACATACTACCGTTAGATAAAATAAACAAGTTTTGCAATAGCGTGTACTTAGTGATATTTTCTAAACATACTACCGTTAGATAAGATAAACAAGTTTGAAAGGTATGTTGGTTGTTCGCACTAATACGGCGAAGAAACGATGTCGGTTGTTCGACAGATAAGTTTAAGTTCGATGTCGCGGTGCTAGTATTAGAGTGGAGTGACCGAAACCTCTGCCAACGCACTAATACGGCGAAGAAACGATGTCGAATGTTCGACAGACAAGTTTAAGTTCGATGTCGCGTTGTCAGTATTAGAGCGGAGTGACCTAAATCTCTACCGACGTGCTAATATGACGAAAGAACGATGTCAGATGTTTGACGGACAAGTTTTGGTTCGATGTCGCGTTGTCAGTATTAGAGCGGAGTGACCTAAATCTCTGCCGACGTGCTAATATGACGAAAGAAACGATGTCGGATGTTCGACAGATAAGTTATGGTTCGATGTCGCGTTGTCAGTATTAGAGCGGAGTGACCTAAATCTCTGCCGACGTGCTAATATGACGAAAGAACGATGTCAGATGTTCGACGGATAAGTTTTGGTTCGATGTCGCGGTGTCAATATTAGAGCGGAGTGACCTAAATCTCTGCCGACGTACTAATATGACGAAAGAACGATGTCAGATATTTGACGGACAAGTTGTGGTTCGATGTCGCGGTGTAAATATTAGAGCGGAGTGACCTAAATCTCTGCCGACGTGCTAATATGACGAAAGAATCGGTGTCGAATGTTCGACGGACAAGTTGTGGTTCGATGTCGCGGTGTCAGTATTAGAGTGGAGTGACCGAAATCTCTACCAACGCACTAATACGGCGAAGAAACGATGTCGAATGTTCGGCAGACAAGTTTAAGTTCGATGTCGCGTTGTCAGTATTAGAGCGGAGTGACCTAAATCTCTGCCGACGTGCTAATATGACGAAAGAACGATGTCAGATGTTCGACGGATAAGTTTTGGTTCGATGTCGCGGTGTCAATATTAGAGCGGAGTGACCTAAATCTCTGCCGACGTACTAATATGACGAAAGAACGATGTCAGATGTTTGACGGACAAGTTGTGGTTCGATGTCGCGGTGTAAATATTAGAGCGGAGTGACCTAAATCTCTGCCGGCGTGCTAATACGACGAAAGAATCGGTGTCGAATGTTCGACGGACAAGTTGTGGTTCGATGTCGCGGTGTCAGTATTAGAGCGGAGCGACCTAAATCTCTGCCGACGTGCTAATATAACGAAAGAATCGATGTGCACAGTCTGAGTCCCCAACACAGACTAACTCTGAGTGCTTGCGCGTTGCCTTTATTAATGTGGAGTGACCTAAATCTCTGCCAGTGGATTAATAAGGCGAAAAGACGATGTTCACGGTCTGAGATCCCAACACAGACTAACTCTGAGTGCTTGCGCGAGTTATATCACCCAAACATACAGCTACAAACAGTGGCATTAAGAGTACCATATTGTAATATAATATAAAATAAACAACTTGCTCGTTTCATTGTACGACGCAGATAATAAAATGCTGCCTCAACAAATATGAAACAATCAAGTTGTTCATATGATGGGACAATATGTGCCAATTGTCTACATCTAGAATTTAAGTTTCAGTTGAAGTTTGCAGTTCAGATAATAAACGTTTCAATAAAAATAACCACAGTCTTTCGCTCCCTAACTTAAATATATATAAATACATATTTAACTGGCGCAGTCGGCGGAAGTGGTGAAAATTTTTTTTTTTTTTTGAAATAAATACGTATTTAATATATTAAAATATATACGTATATCAAAGAAAAAAGAACCAGAGAACACAAACATTTACATATGAACTAAAAGGAAGCTGTGAAAAAAAAAAAGAAAAAACGTGAAGCTGAACCAACTTTACTCAAAAAAAAAATATAGTAATAAAACTATTTAAAATGGCAAATCCAGCTGATGTAGCAAATATGCAGCAATGTATTGTGGCGTTGACAAACTTGATGGTACAACAACAGCAGCAGCAAGTTATCTCAACGAGATCGAGAATTGAAAGAGAAACGCGATTTTTACCAACTTTCACTGGACAGGAAGGAACGTTACATGGATTCATCGCAGCAGTTGATGTTGTTATGGAGGAATACCAAAATCAAGAAGAGGTATATAGTGTAGTGCTGAATACAAAAATACAAGGGCAAGCGAGGATGATCCTGAATGTGAATATACCACAAAGTTGGGCAGAATGCAAGGCCAAACTCAGACAACATTATCGCCCAAAACAGGACCAGCTAACATTGACTAGGAAGATAAACAACTTAAGAGTGAGTAGTATAAAAGATTTAGATGATAAGGTAAGGGAATTAGTGGAAGACATAAGTGAGATTGCGACATTTGAAGACAGTGCTCAATTGACGGATATTTTTGGGGGCATGTTAATTCAAAGAATTAAGGAATTATCGGCAGGGACTTTCGCTTTCGAAATCATGAAGAAAATGGCAGTGCCCCAAATAAGGGAAAGTATCTCACAATTTATTGGATTAGATTATGGAAACCTAAATTTGCGTTTAATTCTAAAGAAAAATGAGAGATTGGATAGTAATGCATTTAACAATAGGCAACAGTCAAGTCATAATAAGAATGGAAAAGGGCAACAACTAGATAGCACAAACGATGGTGGTAGTGGACAAAGGCAAAACAACTCTAACCAACAACAAAATTATAGACGATCAGGAAATACGAGACAATACTACAATCGTAACAATGACCAAATGCAAGGGAGCAGACAAAGTAGAAATCAAAACGTACAGCAACCTGAAGCAATGAGTGTGGACAACATGAGCCAAGGCAATAATGAAAATAATAATATAGATGTTTTTTTTCTCAATTAGCCTCGGACCCACATAAAATATTTATAAAGGGAACTGTAGAAGACGAACCATTTTTAATATTAGTGGATACGGGATCTACGATAAGCATATTAAACCAAAATAATGTACATTCATCAAAATATGAAATTTTAAGCGACTATTCAAAAAATATTTACACAATAAGTGGCGAAGTCAAAACAAAAAATGTACTTGCCATGACAAAACCTCCTATAGAGTTTCAATTCGCAGATAACAGCAGAATAAAATGGGTAGCAATGCCAATAAACAAACCGTACAACTTTTTGCTAGGTATGGATTTTATACATAAAAACATCAAAGAAATTAGTGTAGAAAAGAAAACCATAAAGTTGAAAAATGATATCGTCATTCCTTTCATATCACAATACTCAGAAGATGTGTGTGTACTTGAAGTAAGTGGATTGAATGATTTCAATTTTAATGAACTAAGTGATGAAGAAACAAAGATTGTTGAAGATTTAAAGAAAAAATACAGTAAATTGTTCTATAATGAAGGAGATGCATTAACAAATACTACTACTGTAGTACATAATATCAAAACAACTACTGACCGACCAATCAATTCCAAGTTGTACAGATACCCTCCAAAATATGAAGAGGAGGTTCGCAAACAAATGGAAGAAATGGAGAGGAGTGGTATTATACAAAAAAGTAGAAGTAAATACAGCTCGCCAATCATTGTAGTTCCAAAGAAAAAAGATCAAACCGGTGAACAAAAATTTAGAATTGTGGTAGACTATAGGCGTCTTAATCAAGTGACCGTCTCTGACAAATACCCAATGCCAATTATAGATTCAATTCTAGATAAGCTGGGTCGTGCTCAGTTTTTTAGTACCATAGACTTAGCTAAAGGCTACCATCAGATTCTGATGGCAAAAGAGGATAGGGAAAAAACCGCATTCATTGCACCCTGTGGTCTTTATGAGTTCATTCGAATGCCGTTCGGGCTAAAAAACGCTCCGGCGACGTTCCAGCGTCTCATGAATGAAATCTTACGAGACTACATTAACAAAATATGCGTTGTGTATTTGGATGATATTCTCATATTTTCCACTACACTAGAAGAGCATAAAAATTCCTTAAAAAAAATACTTAGTAAATTGCAGGAGCATAATTTGAAAATTCAGCCAGATAAATGCTCATTCATGAAACGAAATACACCTTTTTTGGGTCATATACTTACAAAGGAAGGTATTAAACCTAATCCTGAAAAGGTACAGGCTATAAGAGGAATTCCCCTTCCTAAAACAGAAAAACAATTGAAAGGGTTTTTAGGCATGACGGGGTTCTACCGGAAGTTTGTAAAAGATTATTCTCGAATAGCGCACCCCATGATAAGATATTTACAAAAAGGAAATAAAGTAAACCAGAATGATCCTCAGTATATAAGTGCTTTTGAACACTTGAAAACTTTAATTTCCACTCATCCCATTCTGAAATATCCAGAATTTGATAAACCTTTTGTAGTGACTACAGATGCCAGTGACTTTGCGATTGGTGCGGTTTTATCGCAGCAAGGGCAACCAATCTGCTATGCATCAAGGACTCTCAATAAGCATGAGAGAAACTACAGTACAATAGATAAAGAGTTTCTTTCAATAATATATGCTGTAAATTACTTTAGACATTTTCTTTGTGGTAACAAGTTTGAAATAATTACCGATCACGCCCCGATTAGATACCTAAATTCAAAATATAAAGGGAAACAATTAGGTGCTAGACACCAAAGATGGATATTACAACTTCAAGAATTTGATTACAATATAACTTATAGGCAAGGCAAGGAAAACCAAGTTGCCGATTTTTTAAGTAGGCAGGAAAATGCCCCATTAATAAATGCAAAGAATGAAAACGAATCGAATTTTAATTTATCTGAAACTGTGCATTCAGCTGAAGAAGAAGATGCTTTTTGCGTCTGTATAAAAAACGAAATAGTTAATAAATACAGAACGCAAATAATAGTTACCTTCGCAGCTCAAGATAATATTTTCACATCTCATGGAAGGAAAATCATTGAAATAAATCCGGCAGATCGAGAAGAATCCATTCAACAAAAACTCATAGAAAATGTTGAAAAGGGAAATGTTGGAATTTTTTCCGAAGTATCAGATAGAGATTATTATAAGATACAGTTAATAATAACTGCAATTTTTTCGTACAAATCTGACATCAAGTTCATAAAATGTACAATGAGAGCAAATGAAATAGAATCAGAGGAGGAACTCCATAAGCAAATTTCTTTGTACCACACTAACGAGTCATTACATAGTGGAATGAACGAATGTTACTATTCTCTTAAAAATAAAATATATTTCCCGAAACTGAGAAATCATATACAACTTATCATTACTAATTGTAAAAGGTGTCAAGAGATAAAATACGATAGGAAGCCTCTAACACCCAAGTTTAAATTGACAGAAACTCCCAAAGAGAAAAATGAAGTAATTCATCTTGATATATTTCATATGAAAAAAAGATCTTTTGTCACAGTGATTGATAGGTTAACAAAATTTGCTGTGGCTTATAATATAGAGGATAGGAACTGGAGAACAAAAAAACGTATAATAACAGAACACCTTGTTAAATTCGGCAAACCGAACAAAATAATTTTAGATAATGAATTTAAAGCAGAGCAAGTAATTTCATACCTAAACTCAGAAGGCATTGATATACATTTTACTACACCTAATTCACACACTGGCAACGCCGACATCGAGAGACTGCACTCGACTTTGATAGAAATAGTAAATGGAATTGACGAGGATGATTCAATAGAAGTAAAGATCCAAAAGGCAATCGGAATCTACAATAATAGATATCATACATCGCTAAAATGTACTCCAAAGTATGCAAAAGAGGTTGAGCAACCATCTACACTATATGATAGATTAGAAAACAAAAAAAGAAAAGTGATAGAAAACCGAAATAGAAACCGGGAGAATTATATAGAAGAAAGGGAAGAAGGCCCTATTAAAAACTATAAACGAGTTAGGCACAAAGACGAACCCTACTTCAGAATAACCAAACTAAGAAACGTACATCCAGCCAATATTAAAAGACCTCAAAGAATGTTAAGAATAAATAGCCAACAAGAAACCTAATCTCCAATCATCTTTCAGGTTATGTGGAAAATATTACTAATTATGATAATGATAATGTGTAATCAAAGTATCGCTTTCAACATTCAACCGATAACAGACGAAAATGGATACATGGAACTAAATACTGACTTGGAAATTATTGCGACAAAGTCCGACTTAATAGTACACAAGATAAACCCTTCCGAAATATTAGGAATACTGAATTTAATGAGTCTTAACTTAGAGCCATTGCGACAGAACCATAAAATGATCATACTAAAGGAAATAGAAATTTTGAGGAGCAAAGTAAAAACTTTAATACCAAAGCAGAATAGAAGCAAGAGAGGCCTGATCAATGCAGTTGGAAACGTTTATAAATTTCTTTTTGGTACTATGGATAATACAGACAGGGAGGATATAGAATTACATTTGAACACAGTAGACCTAAACTTACACAATTCGATAACAGCTCTTAATCAGCAGGTCAAAATAAATGACTATTTTAATAAATCATTAGAGGGAATAAGAGATGCGATAAATCAAGACAGAAAAAATCTAGTACAGTACTTAGACAAATTAGATGCTACTATAAAAGAAGTTATGCTACAAAATTTATATCAAGAACAATATTTAATGCTTACTATACTAAGAAATAAGATAGATCATATACAGAATAGTATAAGTAGTGCACAATTTGGAATTATAAGTCCGAATATTCTCATTAAAGACGAAATAAACGATTATGATATAGATTTAAATAAATTAAAATATATTCGAACATGTTTGATAGAATATAATGGGCAAGAATTATTGTTTATAATAAAAGTACCGAAAGAATTTGTAACAGTTAGGTTAAAATCAATTATTCCCATAACAAACTCTAAATGTAAAGAGATAGATTCGGAAATAGAAGTACAATTTGAATATGAGAACCAAACATACAAATTTGAAAATAAACATATACTTAATGAATGTAGAATATCAAAGCATTGTAGTATAAGAAAAAATTGTAAGCTTGTAACAAACAAGGCCGTTGAAATTATTGAACTAGACAAAGAAACAATAATACTAAAAAATATAAGAAATGTTCAGATAAATAGTACATGTCAATTTAAGAATATGGTATTATCAGGAAACTATATGATTCAATATAGAAACTGTTCTATAAAAATACTTGAGCATTTTTTTCAAAACTCCAAAACAACTTATAAAGAAAGATTTATTTATCCTAAGTCAAAAGTTGAAAATAATTTTACAGAAAAAATAACGTTTGAAGAGATAAAATTTGTTAATGAAAAAAATTTTGAAGAGATAAAAGAATTGAAATTTAACCGAAATGTATCCTCGGGTATAAATCTAACTTTTATTATAATTCTGATTATTATTGTGGTATTTATGAGTTGTCAATTTAAAAAGAATAATGTGAAAGTTAAAATACATGAAAAAAGAATTCAGGAGAATTCAAGAACTAGCGGTGGAGGAGTTATATCACCCAAACATACAGCTACAAACAGTGGCATTAAGAGTACCATATTGTAATATAATATAAAATAAACAACTTGCTCGTTTCATTGTACGACGCAGATAATAAAATGCTGCCTCAACAAATATGAAACAATCAAGTTGTTCATATGATGGGACAATATGTGCCAATTGTCTACATCTAGAATTTAAGTTTCAGTTGAAGTTTGCAGTTCAGATAATAAACGTTTCAATAAAAATAACCACAGTCTTTCGCTCCCTAACTTAAATATATATAAATACATATTTAACTCGCGTTGCCGTTATTAATGTGGAGTGACCTAAATCTCTGCCAGCGGATTAATAAGGCGAAAAGATGATGTTCACGGTCTGAGATCCCAACACAGACTAACTTCTGTGTACTTGCGCGTTGCCTTTATTAATGTGGAGTGACCTAAATCTCTGCCAGCGGATTAATAAGGCGAAAGGAGCGATGTGGACAGTCTGACTGCCCATGCAAGACTAACTCTATGTTCAATTTACATGTTTGTTAATACTGTCGGTTTGGTTGCGCGATAGGTTCGGCTTGTTTGCGTCGTTCGGCCGTCGTGCCTTTGCTGTGTCGTCGTCAATCGTGTTTTGTCTGCCACTTTCCCTTTTAATTAGTTTCTTAAACATTTGTAAATTCAAGTATTTTATTAATATAGAAATAAATCAATTACCTTTTCAATTTGTTAAAAATAAATCCATTATTTTTATAACGTAGAACTAAAAATAAATCCATTATTTTCTAGCTTAGACCTATTAAAATAAATCCATTATTTTAGAGAAATAAAAATACGCTTATATCTATTTATATATATGTATTTTTTTTAGTACGGCTATTATGTGCGATGATTTTTTTATGTGTTAACAAAAAATAGTCGTCACATCTCATCCCCTCTTCGGATTGCTCTGGCGAATTTACCTTTTCGGTTGAACACTAGAGTGTATTTGCTATTGCCGGTTTTTACTAGGTATTTGTAGCGTTCTGATGATATCGTAGGGTTGCTTTTGTTGGTTATTAATATTTATAAAATTTTTGATTTGAAGGCTTAGCTTTCTCTTGTCTATTGCGGGATGATTGGTGCCGCTATTTGCGTTAGATTTGATTGTGTTTCGTTGTTAGAATAAAACATTTTTAATTCTCTGATATGAGCGGAACGAGTTTTGTTGTGTCCTTTTAATTTTAGGGTGGCGATAACTGGTGAGGTAAAATTTAAAATTTCGTATGGACCGTCGTATTTTGGGGCTAACTTTGCTGCAAAATTATCTGCTGCTTTCGATAAATGATGTTGTTTCACTAGTACGAGCTGTCCAATTCCAGGCTTCCAGGTTCTTCTGCGTAAGTTGTAATGTCGAGCTTGATCTTTTGCTGCTTTCTCTAAATTTTGTCGCACTAATAAAAATATCTCCTGTAATTTCGTGGCCTTTTCTTGCGGACTTAAGCTGATGTTTCCTGTCCCATTCGTGTGTTTGTCATATACCGCCTTCGGTAGTCTTGGCTCATGTCCTTGTGTTAAATATGCTGGGGTGAATCCTGTCGTGTCCGATACGCTGGAGTTGATTGCTAGTGAAATTTCTGGAATATATTCATCCCATGTCTTCTGATCTCCCGTGGTGAACTGTGCAATCATTGTTTTTATCGTTCGATTTGCTCTTTCTGTAGGATTCTCTTGGGGTGTGTACGGCGCAGTGTATTGATGCTGTGTACCCATATCCTGCAGAAATTTTCGAAATATGTTGCTGGTAAATTGCGCTCCATTATCGGTGATTAAAACTTTTGGCACTCCATATCTGGCTAGTATCCTCTCCCGAAATGCTCGAATGACGGCGGCTGTTGTGGCTTGTCGTAGGGGTATAAGTTCTGTCCATTTAGAAAATTTATCGAAGAAAACTAGCAGGAATGTGTTCCCGTGTTTTGACCGAGGGAACGGTCCCATAAAATCAGCGCATAAAATGGACCATGGTTCTTCTGCGAGTTTCGTCAGCATATGCCCTGCCGGCTGTTGTTGGCTGGGTTTGAAACGTTGACATATTTCGCAATGGCGTACGTAGTGATTGGCGTCGCGAAACATGCCTGGCCGAAAATATCGTTGGCTTAGGCGGGCTATCGTCTTCCGTATTCCTAGGTGGCCGGCGCATGGACTATCATGGTTTTCCCATAGAACCTGTTTGCGTAGTGGTTTCGCTACGAGCCAGGAGCATAGTGGTTTCTGGTTTTCTTCTTTTTCGCTCAGCCGACACAAAGTTTCTACTGGCTGTCTGGATAATGCGTCCGCAACAACGTTGTGCTTACCTTTACGGTATTGAATATCGAAAGTATATTGTTGTAGCTCCAGTGCCCATCGCGCAATTCTTCCTGAAGGGCTTTCAATAGAATTTAGCCATTTTAATGAAAGGTGATCCGTCACCACTGTAAAGTGGTAACCTTCTAGATATGGTCTCATTTTCCTTATTCCCCAAATGATCGCTAGGCATTCCTTTTCCGTGGGTGAGTAATTTTGTTCAGCTTTGTTAAGATGTCGGCTCGCGTATGCAATCACTTTCTCAGCGCCATCTAGTTCTTGTGTGAGTACTACTCCCAGTCCATAGTTGCTGGCGTCTGTTTGCAGGGTGAATTTCATTGTGAAATCTGGACAAGCCAAGATGGGTGCTTCCGTCAGTTTTCTCTTTAGAGCTTCAAATGTTTGTTGTTGTGCTTCTTCCCACTTAAAATGTTTTCCTTTCTTGAGGAGTGTAGTAAGGGGTCGAACTACGTCTGAAAACTCCAGTACAAAACGACGGTACCAAGACGCAATACCTAAGCAGCTGCGTAGCTCACGGATGTTTTTTGGTGGTTTTAATTCCTGTATAGCAGCTATCTTGTCTGGGTCAGTATGAATTCCATGCTCACTGACGACGTGGCCTAAGTATTTTAGCTCTTTCTTGAAGAATTCACATTTATCAGAATTTATACGTAGTTTTGCTTCTCGCAGCCGTCGGAACACTTCTCGGAGATTTTGCAGATGTTCTTCGAAAGTTCTCCCAATCACGATGATGTCGTCTAGATATGCGAATGCATTCGATTCCATCTCCGGTCCTATCACTTGGTCAAGTGCCCTCTGACACGTTGCTGGAGCGGAATGTAAACCAAATGGCATCACACGCCACTCGAAAAGTCCGTATCCTGGTACTGTGAATGCTGTATACTGTCGGCTACCTTTTTCCATCGGGATTTGCCAATATCCGTTTTTGAGATCTAAACTGCTTATGTATTTTGCTTCGCGCAGGCGGTCCAGTATATGTTGAATCCTGGGAAGGGGATAGGCATCTGGAATTGATCTTGCGTTCAGTTGTCTGTAGTCTACGCAGAGCCTCCATTTACCCGTTTTCTTTTTTACCATCACGATTGGTGCGCTGTAAGGGCTGTGAGATGGAGTGATGCATCCTTGATTTATTAGCTCGTCGATTTCTTCCTTCATTATTTGTTGCATTGCTGGATTCTTAGGAAAATATCTCTGTTTTATTGGCCTATCATCCCTCATTACAATCTTGTGTGGAGTAATATTCGTAGTGCCTGAAATTTTATTGAATTTTGGTAGCTCTGTTTGTAGGAATTCGTCAATCGTTTTCTTTTCAATTTCATTTTGCCCGATTTCTTGTGGTTTAATATTTTGTTGGTTTTCCCCTAGAAGAATTTTATCGGTGTAGCTCTGTAGTGTTGAGGCTTCATTTAATGTGTTTTTTTCTTCCAATCTTAGAGTCTGCCCTCCACAGCTGATGGTTGCGCTGATTTTTGTCAGAAAATCCATTCCCAATAATAAATCGTCAATGGCGTCTGGGAAAACTAGTAGGGGCATCTGACATGTTTTATCACCTAAGCGTATGTCCATTCTTAATGCCTCGCGTATTCTGCGTTGGATGTTGTTGGCGAGTGTTATATCGATTTTTACCTTGATCAAATTCTCGGTGGTGCTCAGTTCGTTGGCCAGTAGCTCACTCAGAAAACTACGCGTAGCTCCTGTGTCGATGGTACCAGTGAATAGTTGTTCACCAAGGGCAACTGTAGCTAGGATTCGGTGGTTGTCGTGGCTTAGTGCGTTGTCTGGATAGGTGACGGCGGATTTGTAGGCAGCCTCGTCACTCCGCGATTTTGATGAGGCTGCTGGCGGTTTCCCGACTGGCAACAGTCGATTGTTCTAGTATTTCTTCGACCACAGTTCCAGCAAAATATAACTCGATGATTCCGGCAATCCCTCGAGAAGTGCCCATTTTGTCCGCATTTACGGCATGCCGTTCTAGTATCTATTCGGTCATCTGTCATTACCATTAAGTTTCGTTCGCCACTTCGTCGTGTTTGTGGTGCCAGTGGCTCTCGAGTCGCGCCTCGTATAGCTTCAAAATCATCGGCCATAGTAGTGAGCTCCGTAAGGGTTGTGAAATCCTTTCGTCGAATATATAGCTGATAATCCGGGTGGCAATTTCTAAATATCCTCTCTAATTTTTCTGCTTCAGTGTATCGAGCGTGTCTCATCATATTTTGTAAGGCGATTACGTAGTCTTTAAATGGCTCGCGGTGGCGTTGTTGACGATGTCGAATTTCATCTTCTAGCTGTTCAAAATAGCGGGCGGGGAGGAAAAAGTGACAGAAGTCTGTTTTAAAATGCTCCCAATGGGTCCAGCCGATATTGTTGTTTCGGAACCATGCCAAGGCTCGATCTCGTAGTAATTCGGGCATGGTACGTGGAAGTTGGTTTTTGTCTATATCATAGACCTCTGCCAGTTCCTCAATTCGCTCAATAAATGACAATGGGTCCTTGCCTCCACTGTATTTTTCAGACCATTTCCTCACCTTGTCTATGATGTTTGAATAGCTTGAGCTGAAATTGGTACTTGCAGCCATGATTGCATTAGTAGGGGCGCTGTTTGTCGTATCTGTTGGTTTGGTAGGTTCCGTTGAAGGCTCCTGGATATCGGGTTTTTGGGTCCCTGGCATTGGTGATGGACTTCTCCCGTGCTTAGTCTCTAGTTCCTTGAAGCGCTCTAAAACCCTTGGATCTGTTTCTTCGTTGATGACTGCCGCGAACCGCTTTCTTAACTCCTCTACTGATCCTGAAGGACTAAAATTAAACTCACTGGCATATGTAGTTAAATCGTCTTTCCGTAGCAGCCAAACCCAAGATGTTTTCACCATTTTGTTGTATATTTTATTTTTTTTTTTTTTTTATCTCGATTTAATTTATTTAAAGTTTTTTTTTTCACTCTAGTCTCTTTATTTTTCTTTTGATTCAATTTATTTAAGTTTTTTTTTTCACTGTAGTCTCTTTTTTTTTTTTGACTGTTCTAATTTCACTCTGAGCTTTGTTATTTTCTGGTACACAGTTTCCTTGTGACTCACCTCTTATTCTCACTCACTATGTTTATTTATAGTTTTCAATGTTTCTTTTTAGTTATGAAATTTGTTCCTTTTGATTTTTTTTTTTTTTTACTGTTAGCACTTTCACAGTACCTGCTCGGGCGCCATTTGTAACGAAGTTTTTCGCCGGGGTATACGTCAGGCGGTGTCCAGGGTTATTTCCTTGGTGTTTCGTTACAAAAACATTTATTTTTCGTTTGATTATTTGATTTATTCGTTTCTTTTTTTGATCTCTTCCTTTCTTTTAAAAATAATTTGTCTATATATACATGTGTGCTTGAAAATATTTTCTAAACATACTACCGTTAGATAAAATAAACAAGTTTTGCAATAGCGTGTACTTAGTGATATTTTCTAAACATACTACCGTTAGATAAGATAAACAAGTTTGAAAGGTATGTTGGTTGTTCGCACTAATACGGCGAAGAAACGATGTCGGTTGTTCGACAGATAAGTTTAAGTTCGATGTCGCGGTGCTAGTATTAGAGTGGAGTGACCGAAACCTCTGCCAACGCACTAATACGGCGAAGAAACGATGTCGAATGTTCGACAGACAAGTTTAAGTTCGATGTCGCGTTGTCAGTATTAGAGCGGAGTGACCTAAATCTCTACCGACGTGCTAATATGACAAAAGAACGATGTCAGATGTTTGACGGACAAGTTTTGGTTCGATGTCGCGTTGTCAGTATTAGAGCGGAGTGACCTAAATCTCTGCCGACGTGCTAATATGACGAAAGAAACGATGTCGGATGTTCGACAGATAAGTTATGGTTCGATGTCGCGTTGTCAGTATTAGAGCGGAGTGACCTAAATCTCTGCCGACGTGCTAATATGACGAAAGAACGATGTCAGATGATCGACGGATAAGTTTTGGTTCGATGTCGCGGTGTCAATATTAGAGCGGAGTGACCTAAATCTCTGCCGACGTACTAATATGACGAAAGAACGATGTCAGATGTTTGACGGACAAGTTGTGGTTCGATGTCGCGGTGTAAATATTAGAGCGGAGTGACCTAAATCTCTGCCGACGTGCTAATATGACGAAAGAATCGGTGTCGAATGTTCGACGGACAAGTTGTGGTTCGATGTCGCGGTGTCAGTATTAGAGTGGAGTGACCGAAATCTCTGCCAACGCACTAATACGGCGAAGAAACGATGTCGAATGTTCGGCAGACAAGTTTAAGTTCGATGTCGCGTTGTCAGTATTAGAGCGGAGTGACCTAAATCTCTGCCGACGTGCTAATATGACGAAAGAACGATGTCAGATGTTCGACGGATAAGTTTTGGTTCGATGTCGCGGTGTCAATATTAGAGCGGAGTGACCTAAATCTCTGCCGACGTACTAATGTGACGAAAGAACGATGTCAGATGTTTGACGGACAAGCTGTGGTTCGATGTCGCGGTGTAAATATTAGAGCGGAGTGACCTAAATCTCTGCCGGCGTGCTAATACGACGAAAGAATCGGTGTCGAATGTTCGACGGACAAGTTGTGGTTCGATGTCGCGGTGTCAGTATTAGAGCGGAGTGACCTAAATCTCTGCCGACGTGCTAATATAACGAAAGAATCGATGTGCACAGTCTGAGTCCCCAACACAGACTAACTCTGAGTGCTTGCGCGTTGCCTTTATTAATGTGGAGTGACCTAAATCTCTGCCAGTGGATTAATAAGGCGAAAAGACGATGTTCACGGTCTGAGATCCCAACACAGACTAACTCTGAGTGCTTGCGCGTTGCCGTTATTAATGTGGAGTGACCTAAATCTCTGCCAGCGGATTAATAAGGCGAAAAGATGATGTTCACGGTCTGAGATCCCAACACAGACTAACTTCTGTGTACTTGCGCGTTGCCTTTATTAATGTGGAGTGACCTAAATCTCTGCCAGCGGATTAATAAGGCGAAAAGAGCGATGTAGACAGTCTGACTGCCCATGCAAGACTAACTCTATGTTCAATTTACATGTTTGTTAATACTGTCGGTTTGGTTGCGCGATAGGTTCGGCTTGTTTGCGTCGTTCGGCCGTCGTGCCTTTGCTGTGACGTCGTCAATCGTGTTTTGTCTGCCACTTTCCCTTTTAATTAGTTTCTTAAACATTTGTAAATTCAAGTATTTTATTAATATAGAAATAAATCAATTACCTTTTCAATTTGTTAAAAATAAATCCATTATTTTTATAACGTAGAACTAAAAATAAATCCATTATTTTCTAGCTTAGACCTATTAAAATAAATCCATTATTTTAGAGAAATAAAAATACGCTTATATCTATTTATATATATGTATTTTTTTTAGTACGGCTATTATGTGCGATGATTTTTTTATGTGTTAACAAAAAACAGTCGTCACAATACCAAGGATAAAAACATAAATGTCGGAAGTTAAAGGTAACGCTTTTATTGAAGTTAATAAAAATGACACAGAGACTGCTAGAGTTACATTTAAATGAAAAAAAGGGCAATTTTGAAAGATTATCGTTATTAGTTTCTAAATTTTTTGTTTAAACTAGTGATGTCCAGCTTAACGGCACAAAATGATACTTGTGAGCCAAACAGTGGAAGGCGGGGGGTATTTTCAAATAAAACGTGAGAGAGGCTGCTATGATAGTACACTTACACAACACAAGCAAAGAATTGAGAACGTGAACTTAATATGAGAGAAGAAAACCTTATCTGTGTAGAAAATTATGTATCAAACAATGAGTTTATTTTGAAATTAATAATAAACATCTCTCAAAAATAAACAAGTCAACCGCACAAATGCTGTGAATCGGAACGATTACTTCCCCGCAAGCAGCCACTACACCCCGTAATTTTTGTTCAAATTACCATCACTTTGTGAGTTACGCTCTTCAGTATTTCGATGTTTGCTCTAGCTCTTAGTACCCGTTCGGAAAAGCTGTTTTATTAATAAAATCTAAGACAAGAATATATACACTTGTACTTTTTTCCGGTTTGGCATTCGTTTTCGTTTCAAAATCGAACACATACATACATATAAGACTCACTGAAGACTTCATACTCATTTCCTCTGCACATAAAAAATCCCCTCGTCAAATCCCACCGTGCTCACCTGAAATCATGCGTGCTCTTTTCCCATATGTGCTGAAATGGGCATCACTAGTTTAAGCTATAAAAAATATGTTAAAGATGATGGAGACATTTTTTTGAGTACCTTCAGCCGAATACCAAAAATTTATTAATAAAAAGGTCACGACTTAAAAACTTATCAGTTTATTGTTAATAGTTTGCACATATGATATGCTTGTCAAATGTTTAGATGTACTTGAAGTACAGATTATTAGAAATTTTTATATAAATTTAAAATAGTTTAGTTAACTTAAGTACCTTGTGGAGAGCAGGCGAAGCTTAATCAGTTTAACAATGAATTGTAAGTAGTAGTCATCCTTAAAAAGAATAAATTATTCAAATAAATTCTTTGATTCATTCATCCATTTGAAGTGCTAGTTTTTCATATAGCCTTGGCGCTGGGCCAATTGCAGTTAATTGTGTCAACTCCAACACATACTGCCGTTAGCCAAGCAACCTTCTCTACAAAACTTTTTAGTACAATCGCTCTTGAGGAACTCAAGAAGAATGTTGTCATCTCACCGGCCTCCATACAAACCTGCCTAGCGTTGGCATATATTGGGGCTGAAGGCACAACTGCTGACGAATTAAGACAGGGTCTTCACCTGGGAAATAATGACAGCAGTAAGGAACAGGTGGCACAACAATTTGGAAATCTACTGAGTAAAATGCAAAGTAACGATAAAGCTATAGTAAAAATGGCGAATCGTATCTATGTGAACCAAGGTTTTGAAATCGCATCCGAATTCAATGATGTAGCACAACGATATTTCAACTCCAGTGCAGAAATTGTCAATTTTTCAGATAAGGAAAAAACTGCTGAAATAATTAATAATTGGGTTGAACAGCAGACAGAACACAAAATTCGGGATTTGATTTCACCTAAAAGTCTTGAAGCTGGTACTGCCACCATATTGGTGAATGCTATTTATTTTAAAGCAAACTGGAGGAATACTTTTCATAAACTGAATACTGCTAAGAGAGATTTTCGTCTAAGTAACACAAACATAAGAAGCGTAGATATTATGTTGCAGCAGGATTATTTTGCCTATGGTGAATTATCAGATTTGGATGCTAAAGCTTTGGTAATGCAATACGATGGTACTGACATACAGATGTTAGTGCTGCTACCAAATCAGCTAGAGGGTCTTGGTCAGTTAGAGCAGCAATTGATAGATGTTGACTTGACCAAACTATTAGGTAAATTAAAAAGAGAGAAAGTGCTCGTATTACTTCCCAAATTTAAAATTGAGTACGAAATATCGTTGAAACATACTTTAAAAACTCTTGGTATGCATACGTTATTCAGTCCAACAGCTGATTTCAGTAGTCTATTTAAAAGTAAGATTCCAGTTTCTGTGTCGGAAGTCAAACATAAAGCTTTTATTGAAGTTAATGAAAGCGGCACTGAGGCTGCTGCAGCTACAGGTAAATACAGGTCTTAATATCTTATCATTATTAGTTTCTAACTTTTTTTATTTTGCTTTTATTTTAGCTGTAATAATGGGGATGACGTCAATGTGGATGAACGAAGTTATTTATAACTTCCACGTTGATCATCCGTTTTATTTTGCTCTCTTGGATAACGAGACAGTGTACTTTTCTGGACATGTTGCAGATTTATAAGTCATTCAAAAAATTGTAAATTCTGAAACCGTTAAGAAAATATAACCAAAAAAGCTTAAAATTAATTTTTCTTTTTAAGCTTTAATGCTCAAAGGTACTTTTAGCAAAAATAAAAAAATGTCCATATCTCAACAACAACAATTAAAAGATTTGATTCGAATTTCATAAGCATTTTAGAAATGATATCATTGAAAACAGTCATTAATTAAGCTGGCAAAACTCGTTGAAGGAAGTGGCACCGCCCACAGCAATAAATGTTGTAAACAGAGAACTAAACGTAACCGTTGGAAAATATAAATTTTTTATTAAAGGCGCGCACCGTCTATGTCATTCGACGACCATGCAACAAATTTCATTGAAATCTGCAATAGATGATACACTACCTAAGAGAATTAAAAAAAAAATTTCTTAAATGAAACTTTCATAATATGAGCATATGTGGACAATGTTTTTAAATTATTTTTAAAGATTTCTTCGAAAATAGCACTGTTTTGAGAATTGAACCAGTTTCTTGTGAAATAAATTTTTTACACCCTCCGGTAACCTCTGAACCAAAGCCAGATTGATGATCCTTAATGTTTTATAAACATTGGCCAACCAATGAATGAATTTCACAAGAAAAATTTTAATTTTTTGTGTCTGCTCAAAAGTGTTTTTAAAATGTTCACTTATGTATATGCATTGCAAATACTTATAATGGTGAAATAAATATTCCACATTTATAAGTCATAAAAAGAATTCCAATAAATATATTTATATGAAAAATCAAAAATTCAATATTATGGCAGTTCTTTCAAACAGTTGTCACATCATCATCATCATTTTGAAAATGTATACGAACATTTATGGTAACATTATTTTAAAAAAAAATCGTGCTTAATTAAACCCATAAAAAGTAAATGCAAATGAGTAGTGCAGACAGAATAACTTTAGCCAACAACATATGAGCAGATGCAGTTGCATTCTAATTTTTTTTTCTTCGTTGACATTTTACAAACTTGAATCTCATAATGATTCTGTGTCAATAACTCGTTGAAACTGCGTGTGAATGACTGCATTTTTGTATCGATGGCAGCCAGCAGCAGCAATTGCCAGCTGTTACTGTATCCGCAATTACATTCTTCTAAAAATGTATTTAAGTCTATACTAAATTCTGTTTATACTTAATTATAATTAATTATGTTTATTAAATTGTTATTCTAGTCTGTAAGAATTCTGTTCTATTAGACTGATAAATAAAAATGAAAAAATGAAAAGTACTGCTGACCCTACCCAGTCGTATTATTTGCGTAGATATGCTATATATATTAGAGACGGAATATCAAAAAAGAAAAATTTCCGATATCTTTATATTAACATTTTGCTTAGTTATTATACCCTACACCGAGGGTATATTCACTTTGTCTCTCCGTTTGTAACACATAGAAGGGGGCGTGACAGGTATGGAAAAGGGTATATATTCTTGATCAGCGTCACTACCTGAGTCGATTTAGCGATGTCCGTCTGTCTGTCCGTCTGTTGAATTCAGGTTTACGAGAAAACCAAAAAAGCTAATCGAATGAAACTTTCACACAAAGGTCACATCTTCTTGCAGGCATCTTGCTATTGAAAATGGACGTAGTCGGTTAACGGATACGCCAACCACCCATACTCTATGTAAATTTACCCAGGCCAATTTTGAAAAAAGTTGCAGCAATTTTGATGAAACTTGGTGATTTGGTGCACATGTGAACCAAATTAGGATTAGGCTGGGTTTCAAGTTTGAAAAGGATCGTATAGGGGCGTGGCACAGCCCTAAATTTTATCATTTATATTACCATATCTTGTAATCCGTTCAAGATATTGCAATGAAATTTGGTAAACAGATACATATCAAATATATCTTGAATTGAGATAAAAGTGGGCAGAATTGAAAAAGTGGGCGTGGCAATTTTCAACTGTTAAAAATTTTGATTCCGTATATCTCAAAATTGGCACTAACGATTTTCAGAAAAAATTTTGGAGATGATACCGCTGAAAGCAGTCATCAATACAAGCTCAGCCACTTTACTGAAAAAACTCATTGAAGGGCGTGGCACCGCCCACAGTATTTATAAACGTTATATTAAGAGAACTAACAACGTAATCGTTGTGAAATTTAATGAGGTAGATATAATTGCAATAAGGTATCTTATTACAAAAATTTGGTCCAATGGTACCTGTGGGCGTGGCATCTCTCATATAATCAGAAAACGTTTTTTGTTATAGATAGTGTACTATGAGAGTAATCTTCTTAAAATTTGGTGTGTAGATGTCAGTTACTATAAGCTTTAAAAATAAATTAACTTTGACGGGATTGCATCAGTGGGCGTGGCACCTCCCATATTAACATAAATTTTTAAATTTGTTTTAAGTGAACTATTGCAGCAATTGCTATGAAATTTAATGTAAGTGGTTCAGTTGCTATAGAGTATATCTGAATCAAAAGTGGCTGAAATAGCACCAGTGGGCGTGGCACCTCCTATACAAATAAAATACGGTAAGTGTAGGGCTACCAGATGGCCTTAGTACAAAAGTAGCACATATCAAAAAATTGGAATTTTGTAAATGAAAACCTTAATTTTTTTTTAATTTCATACAAATATTTTTGATGAGCAAAAAAAAAAAAAAAAAAGGTCATCAGTTCAGTTCAAATATTTTATTTTACACAGCAAACATGGAAAGTAGCAAAACCAAAAACAAGGTAGCAAAGCCTTGCAAAAGTAGCACTTTTGCTACTTTAGTATCGCATCTGGTAGCCCTAGGTAAGTGGCATATTTATCGAAATATTTGAGCAATCATACTAAAATTTGGTGTAAGGCGTTTGTTTATGGAAAGCTGTTTCTGAATCAAAACCGGGCTGGATTGTACCAGTGGGTGTGTCACAGCCCTAAATTTTAAATTTAACTGCGGCATATATCGCAAATTATACAAGCTATTGTGCTCAAATTTAATATGAGGATGTCTTTCACGAATATAATCTATTGAACCAAAAGTGAGCGGAATTGGAAAAGTGGGCGTGGCATATTTCAAATTTTTCATTTCTCTTCGATTTTTTCCAACATTTTCTATATTATTTCGACTTTTTCAATCTTTTAACTTTTTTCAATATATCCTATATGTATTTGTTCGACTTTTTCAACTTTTTTCAGAAGTTTCTTTATTTTTTCGACTTTTTCATCAATTTCGAATTGTTTCAAATTTTCTCAACTTCTTTCAACTTTTTTAGAGTTTTTCAACCTCTCTCAACTTTTTCCAACATTTTGCATATATTTTCGACCTTTTCAACATTTTTCAACCTCTGTCAAGTTTCTAACATTTCACATTTTTTTCGACTTATTCAACCTTTTCAACGTCTTTTTAACATTTATTTAAAAGGTGCTTTCAGTGCAGTGTAGGGTATGTGAGTTTCGGCCTGGCCGAAGATAGCACCTTAACTTGTTTTCTTTTATTTTGAATTTTCTGCGCTGTATAACAGACGATATGTGAAGAGAATAATATTGTTTTAAGCGCTTAGGCATTACAGTACTACATATAGTCTTTGAATAACCGTAGCTTATTTTCTATACTACGCTCATAAAAATCTAAAAGATAATTTAAAATTCTCTGTGAAAAAACATTGGACTTCGATTAGCTTGAGCTCCTCTGAAGCTTACACTTTACATAAGATATTATGAGCTTTGTGGTGTCTAGCTTCCATTTTTTTGACTTCAGAATATTAAATAAGTTTTCATTGCAACGTTGGTTTTATTTTTCTCTCAGTGTATGAAATCGTAAAGATGTAAAAACTTTGAAACATCATAGTTCAATGAAATCTTATCAAAGGAACTTTTTCTCCTGTAAAACTTTGATTGAGATATATTTTTGTTTAAGACATACTTTCCGAGTAAATTGACAAAAACTACGATTCTGTACGAACTCAGGTGGTCATATTCAATCGAAAATTTTATAATCAAAGAGTGTGCCAAGAATAAATATTCAGCGTTGGAGTACTTGTTCCCGGTAGCTATTTTTCATTTTAATATATGAGATGAATTTTTGATTTTTCTTCACTATCAGACTATCATACATTATTAGAAAAGTATGCAACTGTTATTTGTTATCTTCCCGGACTATAAGCACCAACCTGGAGATACGAACGATTGCCTGATGACTGCTCTTACGGCTGATTAAATTATCTATCAAATAATATCAATTTCATTAAATTCTATGCTATACTATCTGAGTAAATACTGCCATATGGTGTTCATGTTCATTATTTTGATACATTAACTAAGTACTATAAGATACTAAAAGTTCAATATAATTGAAAGCGTTATATTTTGTAATGTAAATGAGCTTCAGCTTCAAAACATCATAGCTCCGAAAAATTATTTAAAAAAAAAAAAATCTATTTTTATCTCATTTTCGATTCGAATAAGCGCATGTGAAGAAGCTTTTCGACAATGAAATTTTAAGGAACACATCGGATCTGTTAAGGTAATGCTTAAGTGCTTCATAGCTCAAAGTTTACTTTCTGTACAAAACATGCATGAGAAATTTACAGAAGTAAAACTCTTCGATTTCCCTCATTCATCCGATACATCAACTCTATTTTAAAATCACACTTGATTTTCAAACTGAATTTGATGCCAAGTCTGGTTTTGATTTTATTTTGCTAACTATGTTGTTTTAATATAGTATTATTACGTATAGTATGTACTACTTATATGTAGTTTTGAGGCTTAAATAAGATTTATCGCTTTTAAATTTTCCAATTCAATTGCATTTGCACTTGAATCTCAAATGAATTGAATTGAATGCAACTTCCCGTACATTTATCCCTGTCCATGACAATCTGTCTGTCTCCTTACTGGCTGTCCGTCTTTTTTTCTGTCGTTGCATTTATTTCTGCTACAGTTATTTGATCTGACTACAGCTTTCCGCGTTACAACGTTTCGGTGGCACTGACACCACGTACGTCATTTTATGAGTTTTTCCATTGCGGCTTTGAAAATCTGTCGTCAGTCGAATGCTGACAGGATAGAATTTTTGTTAAAACAGCAAGACAACAACTAAGGAATATGTTGTGTAATTTTGTTTTTTGTTGAGATTAAAAAGAAAATCTTTAATAATAAGTTTATAAATTAAAAAATAAATAACACTGGCAAACAAATTTTTGCGAAAATACGCTCAATGCGAAAGTAAACTTTGCTCATGTTAATGTATGGCTATGGAATAGTAAAAGCCGTCATCAAGTCGATTGTTTTGAAACCTTGTATCTATCATAAGTCTGATCGATGTTTGTACCACTTATAATTTTAAAGACCATATAAGGTATAAATTATAAAATTGAAGTTAGATGTTAAAAAACATCGACCTGGAACATAAAACGCATAATCGGATTTTATTTCATCCAATATTTCAACATTAAAAACCTTCTGTTGGCTTAAAATGCCTATCTGAAACGGAGATATCGTTTTTGAGTGATCGTCGAACTGAGTATTACACGAGTATCCTTTTAAAACTCAAGTATTTAATAGCAAATAGCAATAGCTTATTCAACTATATTTTCAAGACTCCCCAAACTCATAAATTCATTTAGCGGACAGAATAACTTGTTGAGAGCTGGAACTGATTAAATAAATTATGTTTTTCTATTTCATCGAGCAGTTATGTAAGGTGTGAATCATTTAGAGGTACTTTTATCAAAAACAAAAACTTTCAATTTTATCGGATAGTCTTTATTGTCACACATTTTACTTATATTTTTTGAAAATAATTTCTTTCAAGTGTTGGACGTAACGCGGCTAACATTGTCCATTCTGAAGCACCAATTTTCAACGAAGCGTTCGCGCATTTCGTATGGTATTTGATAAATGACGCGAGTAATGTTAAATTCCATTTTCTCAATCGTAGCCGGCTTTCATGGGTAAGCTTTGAACTTTACATAACCATGAAGGAAAAAGTCTAGAGGTATGATATTACTCGATCTAGGCGAACAATTCATCTCAAATGTTACATGATGATATGTCAAACAATATTGAACAAAAATAACATGACACTTTAACACTACTCACGCGTCATAAAATCCATATTGAAAAGATTACCTCTGAAAGAATCACCCTATAAAATGAAAACTTAACTTTTAAAACTCCAAATCTCCAAATAATAAAAAAAAATTACACTGACTATGATGTGAAAACCGACAAATAAAATCAATTTATAAAAGTAAAATGAAAAATAAAACAAAAATTTTGCACATTTCGCATTTCGAATGGAATAAGGCCAATACAACTTTACTACCTGTTGCAATAATTTAATTGTATTGGAACTTGATCTGGTGTAATGAAATTCCTCTAAATGATATCTTCTCGTGTTTGCTCATATTTCCGTTCTAAATCGCAATCAGACATAATTCAATGGTGGCTTTCATTTAGAAGCCAATTCGGTTGAGTGGCTGTCTGGTGCAGGAGGTTCATTTAGGGTTAGGCCTTGTCTTCATTGAGCCGCATTGATCAGAATTTGATTTGGTTTTGCTGTAGTTGCTTTTTTCACTTTATATTTCTAATGGAAAAAATAACTCAGCTGTGGGAAACAACAACAGATGCAATGGTTGCACCAACGTTGAGAATGCTGGCCGCCAATGAGGAAAACAATGATTACTGTACGAAAACCTTTAGTGGTGCTTTTGTTGTTGTCAATGGCAACAATTTAAGGAATTTCATTTTATTCGGATTTGGATGCTGTTGATTGAAAAAAAAAATAAATAAAAAGTTCTAAGGTAAAATTGTTAGTTGAGTTGAAATCGGAGGCTTTTTTTGAATTTACAATATTTCCTGTTTTATTTCTTCGATAGGGGAAATTAGAGTATTTGAGTGTTTAAAAGTATACAAGATCTCAGCTTAGTTAAGAAACTTTAAGTTACATTTCCATTACAAATGTTTTTGAAAAATGCTACTAGCGAAAATTCCTTTCCCATACCATTAATATTAATATCCTACCTTATACCATTTAATGTATAACATTGGGCTAATGTTAACTGATATGGTATCACTTCTCAACCATCTATGCGCTAAAGTTAACTGAAAGGGATTACTTGAATGAATCGTATCATCTAATTTAACCTAAGCGATGAAATCATTGTATGCGTATGGACATATCGATCCATCCTGAATAAAGATTCTGATGCTGATAATTACTCTGAACAGGCCGGTATCAGTAAAAGAGGTAAGCTTCAAAACTTAATCCTAACTGAAGTATTTGCTATTTAAGTAGCCATAATAAAGCTCCTTAGTGTAGTTGTTTCTTGGTAGGTATGTACATATGTGTATGTTACGAATGTATTCGAATGATTTCGAATTTATTTACATTTGAAAAATATTTCAATTTGCTACGATTTTTGTGATGTAGAGCAACTTCGGGTATTGTGATATGGTCGGGTAATGTGATATGCCATCATATTTCCTTAAATAAGCAATTCTCGACAAAAGTTTTTTGTCAACAGTAACGGAAAAAGATACGTCCTGCAAAGTTTTGTGCGTTCGCATTAACTGTTTTTGGCCTCAGTGTAGTGAAATTGATTTAGCCACAAGTCGAGATTTTATTTGTGTGCATTTAATGTGTGAATTAAGCCTAAAAGAAAGTAAGTATTATAGCCGAATTACTAAAATTTGCTAGTGGGTGAATATACTTTGTCATAAATAATATGAGTCCTTTATTTGCTAAATGGGTTTTAATAAAAATGACCCAAGTACGTATATTTAAACTGAAATTCAGGTAATGTGATATAGTCCAATTTACATACAATATACAGTGATTTTTATAAAGGCGCGCATCAGTCTAATTGTATGAATTGTATGCTATTTTCCATTTTATGTTGAAAAAACATGGTGCGCGTCATCAGTAAAAAATTCTAGTTTCCAAATTTATGGCAGAAATTTCGATATGAAAGCACATGCATTCTTAGGATTGATATAGGAATAACATATAAAAAAATCAAAACAAAAAAAATATGTTATATTGAATGATTTTTATCCTATCTACTATAGTTTTTGAGATATTTCGTTTCAAAAAATGTTCAAAAACGTCAAGAAAAACAAAGTGTGCAGTTATTAAAAGAATGACCGAAATACATGTACCATTACTTCATGAGCAGTAAATGATATCATCATGGCAGGCTTCAACAAAACCCGCATTTCCTCTATTTTGTTAGTTACGCAAGCAGCAAAACTGAAATTTTTAGGATTTCATGCCGATGCAGACAAACATTGCATTTACAGTGGCGGATCTATGGGGCAGTTTCAGGTAACCGCTCAATTTCATGAAATTCAGTGATACACAGAATCTTTTTTGTACAGTGAAACCACCCTAATGTACAAATCCTATAGCCGCCACTGATTATATACATATACATATGTACAGTGTATATAGAAATGAGCTTATCAAGTCCAAGAGATTCATCGAAATGAGTAGCCATAGCTTGAAATGTTAGATATTTTTGGTTCAGTGAATTTAATAATTTTGTTTTTATTTTTTTTTTTTTGGAGCTTAGGGAATGATGAGACTACAAAAAGATGGTATGAAAATTTTCTTTCCAAGACTTAGCAAACATTTTTAGTGTTGGTCTTGGTATCTTTGATGGTGGTACTGTAGCTAATGCTTTGCTTGATGGCCATCTGAATCATCTCGCCTGCAATGCCAAAAACCACGATATTAACGTACTGTTTTTTGCTGTCGGTCAAAATGCAACTCTTCTTCTTTTCCCTTTATTCAATGCCCCATGGTGGTGCAGTTAGTTTACCAACATGGTATGGTTACTTACTTGATTTTCGTTTGGCTAAAATTGAATTCGTGACTACAGTCGACTGTAAGTTCAATAAATAAATTTTCTATCGTTTTGCCATGGTATTTTTACGATTGCATTTCTATCTACTATTTGTATCTGGTATCTATCTGGTATCTCATTTGTTCATAATGCATTTTGCGCATCATATCAATGAGTTTAATTTCTAATCTACCGTAAAAAAAGGCACAAACAAAAAAGATTAAAAATAAATGAATACAAAAAAATGGCAACAGCAAAAACTCATCATTAAATTAAGCAAAAAACCGCAAGTTTATTACGGCATCAATTACAATTTTCGTAAATAAATTTTGCGGTTTCTGTCTTTCAATTCGAATAGACGGCATTTCATTGGCTTAAGCTCTTCAGAGCGCTGCTAGTGCACGTCCAATATACGACGAATCGTCCGACGACTGTGAATATCAAGACAAAAATAAAGATGAAGATGAAGACATAGACGTTTGCATGTTTGAGGGTCATTCTTTAATTTGGATTCCTTGAAGTCGCATTATTTTATTGTTGATCACTAACGTCGTTGTCGTCTTTAATACTCATGGATATAAATTTTTTTTTTGTTTTGTTTTAGCTTTCTAGGACTCATTGGAACAATTGAATTGAGTTATTCGCGGAGTGTAATAAAAAGAAATTAAATTACATGAAATTATGGCAGCGAGCTATCTCTTTATCAGTTTATGCATTCATGCTCATTACATAGAAAATATTTTAATTAAAAAAATGCAAGCGCAGCATAATAATTGCAGTTATAGTGAATTGTGACTCTTATAAATTAAGAAAATTTTCCCTATTTAAATAAATCATAAACACTGATATTGATTTCATACCAAGAATTTACATAGGCACTACAATAGAAAATGTGCAAAATGACTTTGTTGATGGTGGGTCGTCATTTTATTTAACGTTGAAGATCTGATGTGTTGATATTAAAACTTTTTTATAGACCAATGCAATTTTTGCTTAAAGGGACGTTCATTAATTATGTGAGGTATTTTTTTGAAAATTCTTAGAGAGATTTGGTGAAATCTGGGGAGGCCCGCCTTCTCTCACGTCAAATTTAAATATATAATTTGAAATAATTAAATTTATTTGTTGTTCATACATTTTGCTTTATTCCACTAATACTGATGTCTTTTACCCACTCGGCATGTAACGTTTCAAAAATGTACCAGATATGTTCCATTTGATATATATTGGAAACGGAACCTCACATAAATTTTTCTTATATATACACTACATATTTCATATGTAATGTTTCAAATGCAATCTAAACTATTTCTGAAAGTTTCTAGACTTAGCGCATCTTGAATTTTTCAAATTAAATCTTTTTAAAAGGTTATAAATGAAATTTTTTACATGTAATCATTCTGAAATGTTTCTGAAAGGTTCTAGACTCGATATTCACTGAAATTTTTTATTGAACTCTTAATGTTTAATAGTTGTCTATGTTAAGTATAGTTTATTATCAATTATAAATTAAGAATCGTCAAAAAACCGCTTATTAAACAATAATTAAAAGTTCCGATAATGTTATTGAATAACAGCAAATAATGTTTGTTTTTTTTTTCCTTAATCTTTCAAGATTTCTGTTACGTTTCAGAAACGTTTTCAGTTAAATCAAAAGGCGGTTATTGACACATTCTGGAAATTTTTCTGAAATAGAAATGAACGATTTTTGAAACGCAACTGAAACTTTGTAAAATTTTCGAAGATTAACGATTTTCTGTGAAATAGTAGAAAAAAATGCAAACTGTTCTGATGTGTAAGAAATTTAACACATGAATCGTGAAAAACGGAATTCAGTGAAATGCATAGCATTGCATAGTTAAATTGCCCACTGTTTAATACGTTTCACCAACCAGCATCCAAACAAATACTAAAAGAAACTTCGATTCAGAGCGAAGGAGTTTCACTTTCGTGACGAAATTCCGACGTCATCTTCTCTGATGAAAAAAATGTTCACCATTCAGCAATACGTTAACATGCAAGACAAGGGGGATCGTACGAGAGCTTTAACATTAGTTTAACCATCGTTTTTGAGCGAGGTTGAAATGATGTTGAAAGCTCGAATCCGGTGGGCTTCACTACCGGGCAATTTTTTTGATAGAGATCAAGATCAACGCTAAATAATACGTATGTATGTATGTTTCAACGATTATCAAGGTTAAAGGCATTGTCAAACAACGAACATACATTTCAAAGACGTATCACAAGCATATTTTTGCTTAGAACTAAATAAAAATGTTAAAAAATAAATTCTCCATAACGTTTGGAAATAATAACCGAACAGATTTTGTATAAATATTTTTTTTTTTTAATCGATATATTTTTATTTTAATTCAAGCAATTTATGTATAGGTACATCCAAGTCTAATATCAATAAAAAAAAGACTGTGTCTATTAAGAATCATAAAATGCTTTAACAGTAAATTTTTATCAAATCACACTTTGATGGATTTTTAATCCTATACTTGCGTTATTAAATAAAGTTAAAACCCATTGCATTTTTATTGCACCATCCATAAGACTGATATAATTATACCGTTATGCTAGACAACACTCTCAGACACCAAATTTATAAGTTGTTGTTTACATTTAATGTTCTGAAGTCGCCGGTACCTCTCACTTACTTACTTACTTGGGTGGCCATAACAACCCGTTACCGGGTTACGGCCGACCTCAAAAGCTCTCTCCAGGCGCCTCTGCTTTGCGCACGCCTTCTCCAATCATTCACACCAAGCGTGGATAGGGTTTCCTCGGCTTGGTCTTTCCATCGGAGGCATGGTCTTCCTCTTCGTCGTCGCCCAGCGGCTTCCGCATCAAACACCTTTTTCGCCGGAGCTTCTTCGTCCATACGCACAACATGTCCCAGCCAGCGCAGACGTTGAATAGTGATGCGCTTGACTATGTCAATGTCAGCGTAGAGCTCGTACAGTTCGTGGTTCATTCGAATACGGTAGTCGTCGCCGACGTGAACAGGACCGAAGATTTTGCGATTTTGCCGGTACCTCTCAACTTTCGGTAAATTCGATGATTTTATTGCTAAGCAAACAAACTGCAATAAAAACGATAAAGACTAACCACTTTCCACTATAGCTTCAGCCGTAGTTTGCTCAGCAACACCTTTTAACCCGTTTTTTAATATATTTAATATATTTTCCTGAATGCTTATTTTCAAAGATTTTTGAATTTTAAAAAATTAACACGGAAGACTCATCCTTTGGTATTTTATTAGTTTTTGAAAACTTCAATATTGGAAGACAATTTGTAATAATGTTAAGACATTTTCAAATTCCAGGAAGATCTGTGAGAAAGGTATTGGGAAAATTTAAAATTACAGATGTAAGGTAGCCAAATATCCTATCGCAAGTATTGCGAGAAATTCGAGTTTCACACTATAAAGATTGTAATGTCAATAAAGTCGAAAAAAGTATTCCACGTTTGAAAAACCCATACATACAAATCCATAACGACTAAAGGAATGTATTGAAATGAACGATAATTTTGTATATAATATAAAAAATTATGTATATGATATTAAAAATATGAATATTAAAGAAATTAAGTTAGAAATTTGAAAACAATTGAATGGCAAAGCCAAAATTGTTGAAAAAAAAACTATAGAAAATGGGTTAAGTCATAATGTAGCACAATATCAAGTGACAAGAAACTTAAGGAAAATAACTTTTAGCACTATGTACGGCAACCTTTGGCTGTTTATTTTTTATATCCAACACAAAAATTTTAATATTTAAGAAGGCAATAAATTTGCATTCAAAATATCTATACAGGAATTCACATTCAATTTTGTGTTTGTCATTTGAAAAAAAAAATTCTATCTCGTAGTGATATCTCATTTTAAAATTTAATTTTTTTGTTCATCAAGGTTGTTTGATTTTTGTCAGTGCACGATTTTAAATAAACTTCGTTTCTTTTTGTGCTCCAAAATATTAATGCGATTTGCAACTGATTTATTGCAGTGGAGCAAATTCGCATTAAAAATAACACGATGTTAAATTATTGCCTTTGTCACTTGAAAGTGGAATGAGTGAGGCTCTGACTAAGTGACTGAATGTCTGAAAGGAGTGAGTGAGTCGTGTTGCCGGTGTCAGTTTATTAGTGAACCTTATCACCTTTTTGTATTTTTATTTGTTTGCATTGGAGTTGCTGTTGTCAACGCTGTTGCTGGTGTTGCCATAAAAATTCAATTTGATTTACTGCATATCACTCCGCACAAGAATCGTAATAAATTAGTAGTTTCATGGTATTTTGTTGTTTTACTTATTTACACATTTGGGGGTCATGGGGTAAATACCAATGATTAGCTCAACTCTCCCAATATAACCCAATATTTATTGATTCGTTTATTTTGACTGAGACTTGCTGGCAAGAGTATCTTGCACAGGTGATTTCTTACTAATATTCCTCTCCAGCGGCAAATTATAGGTTTCAGTTAATTTACTAAAAAAAAGGTTTCAGTACTGCTTTTACTTAAAAACTTCATGTCTTTATTCGATACAAAAATGTAAAGTTCAAGTGTAATCTCTGATTTAGCCTCACGATTCCGCTTTTATATGCTCTTGTACAAAGTACAAAAATCGAGCAGTGAGGCATTTTTGAAAAGCATTTAGCAATACATGTCTCACTGTGCTCCTTTTATACAACACTTTGATCAGGTCATATCAATGTCGCTTACGCCCTAGCAGATCAACTACAAGGCACATATTTTCACTATACAACAAACTTTTTAAAAACCAACGATGTCATCGATTTTACTAACTGACTAAACTCATATAGGGCTATGGTGGAGTTCGGTATCCCGACAATATTAATTCATTGTCAAATATGCTGCACAACACTTGTACAGTGTGGTGATAATTTATATGTGCTCTTCCAAACCTACACCGAATCGGGTCAAGGTGAAGTACTTGCTTGTAAAATGCTTAGCCTCATGCTGGAACAGATAATGCGTAGTGCAATAATAAGCCCGGAAGATACTATGTACATGTATGTATATTGTACAAATCTTTCCAGCTGTTAGGATATATAGGTTATTTCGACATTATCGCTGTTTCTCAGCAAATTTACGGCGGAGTCTTTGTTGAGTTTGAAAATAAGGCGAAATGAGAGAGATTTTGCGATCAAAGAGGAAAAACCAAGTGTATGCTATCTAATATAATAACAAACCAACCGCCGTTTGGGACAAAATATTACCATCTGTAATCATAATTTCGAAGTGATTAAGAGACTTATTTACCAACGTTGGATGAAACATCAACTCCACAAATGATCCGAAAAAAAGGTTAATTTGACTAATAAAAATATATACATATATTTATAGATATTTTGCAGTTAACAAATATAATGGTAGGTATAGTTGAAATGTCGTTTTATTTTATATTGAAATACTTGAAGTTAATAGTTCCATGATAAATGTGACATTGTTATGATATTTTTTTCGAAAAAATGCTATAAAAAACCAAAAAAAAATTGTTATAACCTTGCAAGCCAACAAGAAATTAAAATGCAACTTTTAAGGTACAATGCGGAAACAAGAGGTAAATTCGTACTTGAGATCTAGTGTTTCACTTTCAGAATTTTGCTTATTAATAATATTCCATTTCTTCTTTTTTTTAATTCATTCGATAAATTGGAGTAATTCAACCCAATATTCAGCAATATTCTCATTTGTAACGCCCAATCATTTTACATAAGTACATAACAGTTAATCTCTTTTTGCACGGCTTATTATAATGGCTTATTTCTGCACCCCAAATCTAAATCATCCAAATCTCAAAAAAATGTTCACTAAACTGTCCCTCTTGCAATTCTGTGAACTTACATTTTTATTGGGTCTTTTATTTGAGAAACGTAGCAACTAACGCACGTGATTCAATTCTTAAATTTTTTTCTTTTTTTCTAATATTCCACTTTCTTTCTTTCAGTGAAAAGGGAAGTGAGAAAACTAAAGCAAACAGGCCGCAACAACAAGAATTTTCTGGCTAATTAAAGCTACTGAATAGAACCCTTTTTTACGTCATCTCTCAATTTTTATTTGAGTTCTTTTTGTCGAAAATACCGGAAGAACCCTCATGAATGCTTTTGCACTCGCCACTGTAATCAAATTTTATTCTTAACTGTTCTTTCACCCTATTTTTTTTTAATATTTTTATTTTGGTTGTAAAATTGCTAGTCCTGCGTTGTGTTATCATTTACATATGGCATCGTTACTATCACCAACATCACTAACATTATTATCGTCGTCATCGTCAACATCATCGAAATCATTTCAATATTTTACGATTTGCATTTGTAAGCAAATTCCATGCACTGGGGTTACAAATTCCAATATTATGAAAATGTGATGTGAAAATCTATCCGTTTCGCACTTCGTTGCTTGCTACCAAATCAAATTTCACTCACCCACAGTTTCTTACATCACTCATATGATATTTCTTTGGTACAACCCTTTAATGTGCCCCATTTTGTCACATGTTGCAATTGTATATTTTTCATTATCATTTGCTTTATTTCAATATGTTGTATATGTTGTCGATCTTGATGTCGCATAAGACATCAGCAGACCATAAAAAATTCCAATTCTGTTGTGTTTTTTATGATTTTTACAACTAATAAAAATAGCTGAAAATAATATTTGGTTATGTCTACTCTAGATATTCTATTTTATTAAATGGAAGTTATAGGAACTTTACTAAATTTATTATTTATTCATTGTGTTCTCACATTCACCAAAAGGTATCTTTAGTACATTTAAACAAATGAAAGCCATAACATCAGAGACAGCTGATCGGTTTCTTTGCAAAAAATGGTTACCAAATTTTACACAAAGAAAATCTTTACTACATAGGACTACAATGCTGAAGAATTTTAGACTAAGAAAAAAAATTTATTTCTCGAGTTTACATCACTTAAACCCAAATTTGAGCTGTTTTTTCGCTGTTTTCTGGAAGTTTTTCGATGCTACCAAGATACCCAACCACTGTATTGCACAACAACCATCACCATCGTGATCAGCAGACCCGAAAATATAAGAATCAATGCCAACAACCCGTATCTCATGCGGAATTGTCTTTTGGGAAGAGTTATGAATTTAATTCATAAATCGGACACTAGCGAGCTCTAAATATCCAAATTTTTTAATTAAATTTTCAGGGCTTCATTTTTTTTTACATAATACTAGTAGTTATAATTTTCATATAAGCAACATAGAAATCTAAAACTCGATTTTTTTTTGGTCACCCTAACATACATACATACATATGCCACACTTGGCTTGAATACTCCGAGTGAAGACGCACAATTGTATTATACTCCCACCGCTACTAAAAGGATTTCTTACAAATTTCATTAATATGCTTATTAATACTAATCGTACTAACACTTAGTAGTTAGGGAGCCGGTGAACATATTAGGGAACTATATGATTTGTATAGCATACAATTCATTCAATTAGACTGATGAGCGCCTTTATAAAAACTCATACATTCCAAAGTTACGGCGGGAATTTCGATTTGAATGCAGATACTACATACATTCTTAGGATTGATTATAAATAACACCACAAAAAAAATTTATTTCGAATTTTATGAGCGCGTCATCAGTAAAAAATTCGTAGTTTCCAAAGACATGGCGATAATTTCGATATGAAAGCACATGCATTCTTAGGATTCATTGAGGAATAACAGATAAAAAATGGAAGATGTCATATTGAAAATATTTTCAAAAAAATTGAGAATTGAAAAATTTTTTTAATTAAAAAAATTAGTGTTTTAACAAATTTATTTAAATTTTTTTAACTTTTTTTATAAATTTATAGTCTTTCTTAACAAATATAATTAGATGGTTTTTTTTATCCTTTCTACTATAGTTTTTGAGATATTTCGTTTCAAAAAATGTTCAAAAACGTCAAAAAAAAACAAAGTGTGAAGTTATTAAGAGAATTTATGTATATCATAAAATTTTGAGAAAAATTAAATTGCTCTTAAACGCAACAACAATAACGTTTGCCTCTTGCGTTTATCTGTTTTTGTGTATGGACACATTTTTTAATATTAAAGGCAGACGCAATAAAACTGTCTACGGTACCTTTTTTACAGTTTGTATTACTTAGAGCTTCACAGCCCCTAGTCCCTAGGCTGAACATTTGTAGCTACTGGGAGAGATGTTGGCTAAAAAATGCAAAGAAATTCTTTTGAATACAACAAAAATTAAAAATGTACAATTACATATACCAGCTTGATCAAAAAGTTTTAGGACTCGTCACCGTGTGGCGCTCTCGTTCGTCCGATTTCAATTCTCTTTTTTTTGTTGTGTTGGTAGAAGTGTCATGGACGTTATGTCAAATTTTCAGCTTGACAGCTTGACATTTCTTGAAGTGACGCCGTATTGTGTGCATCTACTTTTGTGTGTGGTTTCGATTTTTTACAATTTCATGCAAAAAAGGGACCGCGTTGATGACGCAAAAGACATGCTTTCCAAGGCTGAATCCGACCCAACATTCATCAAACGAATCATTACTGGTGACGAGACGTGGATTTACGAGTACGACACGCAATCCAGACATCAAGCGAGTGAATGGCGTTCACCCAATGAGCCGCGACCGAAAAAACCACGTCGTTTTCAATCGAAAAAGAAGGCGATGCTCACGGTTTTCATGGACTACAGAGGTGTTGTGCATCATGAATTCCTCCCAGAAGGTCAGACCGTCAACAAAGAATATTATTTGGGCGTTTTGAGACGTTTGCGTGAAGCAGTTCGCCAAAAAAGACCGGATTTGTGGGCAAACAACTCGTGGATTTTGCATCACGACAACGCGCCGTCGCACAATGCGATCATTATTCGTGAGTTTTTGGCCAAAAACTCCATGAATACCGTCCAACATCCACCGAATTCGCCTGATTTGGCTCCCTGCGACTTTTTCCTGTTCGGCCACCTGAAGAAACCGCTCCGCGGATCGCGTTACAGCAGCCGAGAAGAGGTCATCGAAAAATCGAAGATGGCCCTGATGGCCATACCGACGGTCGAGTATAAAAAGGCTTTTGAGGACTGGGTCAAGCGTTGGCGTAAGTGCATTGCAGTCGATGGGGAGTACTTTGAAGGAGACAATATCGATTTTGATGAATAAACTTGTATTTTTCATTTTAAAAATAAAGTCCTAAAACTTTTTGATCAAGGTAGTATTAACTGTAACATTGCTGACATGCTGCGGGCCCCCATTTATGATGCAGCCCCTTGGCTACAGCCTTTGCTTAAAAACGGCCCCGGAGCTTCATGATTTTCAACCTTTGCCGCACGATAAAATCATATAGAAATTTAGGCCACTAGCTCCCTAGCTATAGATAACACCTCTCCGATATACATACTAAGAATTCAATAAAAATTAAAAAGCTGCCCCTTAAAGTAAACTATTACCGAAAGCTGAATTTTCCGTCGGCCGTTGCGATTGTGTTAACTTCAACTGATTTTACGACGGATGCTACCGCTGATGATTTTCTGCCGTCTCTCGAAGTTGTGGTTAAGCTATAAATGTGTGCTTTGTCAGAGTTTTTGTCTTATTTTGTTTTGTTTAAGTTCTTAACAGAATTGGGACGAGCGTTGGTTATGAAAACAAAAAAAAGCTTTTTGACAAACGATTTTTTAAGCTCTTCATCTTGATGTTTGATGTATTGTCTTCTTTTTCTTATCAACCATATTACCAACCAATCCTGACCATGCAATTTCAATTCGTATCTTGCTCTAACTTATTGGAAAAATCATGTTGTCTCTTATTATTTTTACACCATTGCTATCGTCGCAGTTCTGTTTAGACATTTATTCTATTTTAGAAATCTGCTAATTGAGTATACGTTCAGTTTTGGCATGAGTCAATGCTAAGCAGTGTCAGGTTTCTACATTAAGTTACACGTCAAGGTTGATTAATTCGGTGGCATCCTAGCACTGTTGTTACGTCAAAATATGCAGAGGACAAGCACCTTAAACGCAAAGCGAAAAATACCCTGCACAATGTTGTGATCTCACCTTAAGTTGCTTACTGTCATCCAAAATAAAAATGACAACCACTGCAGTCAAAGCTAAAAACAGCTGTTCAAGAAAAGAAATCTAATTTCGTGAGAAGTTGTTTTATTTGTTTGCAGTCATTTTTTTATTTTGGGAAGTAATGGCTAACATAGATAAAGTTCGCATAATAATTGTCGGTGATTCAGGTAACAATCATTTTAAAGTTATTTTTTAGCCACAAATAAAAATAAACTATTTTCCAGGCGTAGGCAAAACATGTCTCAGTCACCTCATTGCACACAACGAATCTCTTGCACATCCCGGATGGACAGTTGGTTGCTCGATAGAAGTGAAGCTACATGAATACAAAGAGGGTACACCACAACAACAAACCTACTTTATTGAACTATTCGACATCGGTGGCTCCCTGAGTCACAAAAATGCACGCGGCGTCTTTTACACGCCGACACATGGCATAATTTTAGTGCACGATCTGACAAATCGGAAGTCTCATGAAAATCTACGTGAGTGGCTTTACGAGATACTTAACAAGGATGGCAAGGATACTTGCAAATCGAGCAACTCTGGTACATCAGCTGACTCCAGTGCCTTCGACCCGGAACAATTTATGGGAGCTACGCAAATACCAATTCTTGTGATGGGCACAAAATTGGACTTGCTCGATGAGAAAAGACAACCAAAGGCTGTGCAAAAAGCAGGCGGCATAGGTAAAAGTAAATACAATTGAAATCAGTTTATCATTATGGTTTTACAACAACAATGTTTGTCAATTTCTTTTTCGCTAGCTGAACAGTGTGGAGCAGAGGAAATTTGGTTGAATTGTCGCGATACCCGCAGCTTTGCGGCTGGCACTACAGATGCTGTGAAATTAACGCGTTTCTTTGATAAAGTCATCGAAAAAAAGTCACAAACGCGAGACTCCAGTCTTTATGGAGGCGCGGAAAGGCGAAAATACACAAATATAACTACGCTTCCTTCGCCATATACGAGTCCAGAGACATCACTGTTACTGAATTCAACGCCACCTGAGCTAAAATCAAGCACACCACGCTCAGTGAATACGCTGATGGATGTTGGCGGTTTTTAGTAAAGCAAAAAAAAAAGCATAAACTATATACTTATGAATTACTGTATATATTATAAAGTTAAAATATATTCCAATAAACTAATTTTAATATACGTTTTTGTGGATGCAGCAGGGCGCTTTGTTCCCTAAACTAATTGGCAAATGTATGGTAGAGAAATCTTTAGTGCAATAAGTTCGAAACTTTTCGAAACAAAAGTGATATTATTTTTAAAAGAAGTAGGAATAAACTTTTTTTCAAACAATAAACCAATTCGTATCCAGATCTCTATGGATCAGTATTTGGGGTTCACTTAAAATTCTCATTCAAAAATTCGGTGGTGTTTATTTAATGAAATATTCAAATCAATAAAAACAAAAATGTTAGGCATTCTGATATAAATTGTAAAAATGCAAAAAATAAATAGCTTACCAATGCGGCCTTGCACATTTTAAGAGCCACTGCTAAAACTCACTCCCAAAGCAATAAAAGTGTTAAAGCACTGAAATATAGCTTGGAATAGAACCATAGCGGTGGCTGCATTTAAGCAACACCTGCAATACATTTTGCCAGCAAACACAAACACTCACAACACTTAAGGATTTTTAATAAATTATTATTTTTTACAAATAAAACAAACACTTATAATGCACGTGTTGGTTTTTTTTAGCAATTACAAAGATTTTGAATTAAACTATTTTTGAATTAACGACAAAAACAACTTGGCATTTACACTGGCGGTTCTGCCGGCGGCACCGCTTTAAACGCGATTATTCATTTCCACGTAAATTTTTTAGAAAATATTTAATTGCTTTATGGCTCAAAGCTTATAAATAAATACATATTACTTTTCATAGCTTTATTATTAATAAATACATTTTTTTTCAAAATTTAATGTACGAAATTAAACGCGCTCGTTGCAAAGTAAATGAAAACTGCCAAAGTGTTGAGAATTTTGCTACACACTTTAAGCGGAGTTCAGACCATAAAATTTCAGGGTTGCCATATTTACAGTTTTCACTACAAATTACAGTTTTTAGACAGGCTTACAGTTTTTTAATACAAATTACTGATTTTTTTACGAAATATGAGCAAAAATAAATAACAAGGTAAAAAGTGAGAAACAAATTTGTTTTTTTTTAATATTGCTGAGCGAAAAAAAGTTTTCTTTGCTACAAATGTCTTCTTCCACATATAAAGTTGCGGTTTTCATACAATTTTTTTTTTGTGGAACTTACAGTCTTTTGCAAAAAAACCTGGACACACTATTTGTCATACAAAACAAACCAACAATATGAAAATGAAAACACAAAACACACAAAAAGTGGCCGGACAAAGTTCACATATTGCACTTACCAGAAAAAACCCCCGTTGGTTGAATTTTTGTTATGGCGTTTTAATTAATATTACAAAAATCCAGATGATAATGAGAATTTTTTGTTCAAAAAAATAGTTAGTGTCTTTATGAAATGTTTTTGGGGATATTTCATAAAAATATTTTATATTTGGCTAAAATACTTTATTTTAGGGCATTTTCAAAGTTTTTTGCTGTCAATTCCGCGTTTGTGTACGTTCTTTCATTGCACTCATCATTTGTGTGATAATGTGAACTGGGCTATTTGAAGGACATATTCTTTTTCTGTGTTGGTACCAGCTTTGGTTTAATTGACGGCTTCTGCTTTCGACTTTATTAGAAACCTATAATAACAAATAAATCATTTTCCTATCAAGTTATACCTTGGTAAATTTGTGGCATACTTTTCCATAACAGAAAAAATTACATCAATTATGTATATTTAAATACGCGCACAAGAAAAATTAATACAAGCGAAATTAGTCGTGTTCTAAAGGTATGAATCATAAACATGGCTGGGCAAAACGTACCTCGCGCGGTACTGCGGCAGAATGAGAACAACTTTTCATATACGTATATAAAGCAGAGAGCGTAAAATTTAATTCAGTTTGCTGTGAAAAGCGAACAAAGCACAAATACACATGCATTGAAGAACATTTAAGAGAAACACACGTGTAGTGGTGCCCAGCTCTGATCATAAATTATGAATCATAATTTATGATCGTTCATAGTTCAATTGTAAGGGTTGATGCGATGCTAAAATTTTTCTCCTTTCTCATAAATTTTTGAGCGACTAATGTCAAAATTAGTAAACCAAAATAATGAGCGATGATTTTGACACTTCGAGAATTAAATATTTCAGTTTCAGGGATGAGTATCATGGGTTAGTACAAATTGAGGGTTGGGTACTAGAGTAGTACGCGTGGCTGCAGGGTAGTACAAAAGCACTATTGTAGTACAAACGACAGCACTGGTTGGGAGTAAAGAATTGTTTTTTTTTTTCAAATTGCTTTTATTTTTTTTGACATTCTTTCATTGCACTATCTTTGTATACAGAAAAAAATCAACTAAATAAAGAAAAATTGGAAAAAAACTAAAACGCACCCACAAAGCAAAGGCGCACTTAACGCAACCATAGAAATGGAACTTGATTGGCAAAATAATTTTCACCAAATCAAGGATCGTGGCCAGCATCTGCTGCAGGCTGAGAAATGGTCCGATTGTCAATTTTTGGTGGGCACTGCTCCTAACCAGAAGTTAATCTTAGCACACAAACTGATATTGGCCATGGCATCGCCAGTGTTTGAACGAATGTTTTATGGCAACATGCCAGATGAAACCTACCCAATTGTCATCCCAGATGTTCAGCCGGATGCGTTTCAAGCTATGTTGGAATACATTTATTCGGACAGAATAAACATCAGCTCTTTTGACAAGGCTTGCGAACTATGTTATGTGGCCAAGAAATACCTGCTGCCACATGTTGTAGAACAGTGCACACACTTTTTGTGGGCTGACTTAAGTCCTAAAAATGCATGTCGCGCTTATGAATTTGCAAAGCTTTTTGATGAACCGCGGCTCATGCAAAGTAGTATGGAGGTAAGAAATCAACCAAAATTTATATTGTATGTATATGATTATAGAGATTTACTAGCAAAATTTTCTTTTCCTAGATTATCGCCTCCAATACACGCGAAGTACTCGCCGACTCCAGTTTTACTGACATTGACACAACAACTTTGCTCGCTATTCTAGAACAGGATAAACTAAACATCGACTCAGAATTAGACCTCTTCGACGGTCTTCTTAAGTTTGCTACCGACCGTGGCATGTTATCAGAGAGCGCGCCAACACGTGCAAAGCAACCAAAATTGGATGACGAACTACCAGTTGATGTAGAAGCCATGCAGGACTCTGACGCTGTTGAGGAAATCAAAATGGAACCAGATATTTCGGCACTAGTTCATGCCCACGATGATTCCTCACATGATGGTGATGCATACGCTCTGGACGATGTTGAACCACATATAGTGGATGATGTGGTTGTGGTTGACAGTGATGCATCTGGTGCTGACGTTAATGAAGCATCTGGCTCTGATGCTAATATTCATCACATTATGGATGCACAACGACGAATCATGGACGAAGCACTCATAAGGCAAGCTGTTAAGAAAATTCGGTTTCTCACGCTCAGTCCGCAACAGTTTGCGGAAGGTCCAGCACGTTCAAAGCTCTTGCAACAACATGAAGCGCTTTCAATTTTAATAAAAATTTCAAGTCCTTCGATTAACGACTGTCCAATGCCAGAAGGCTTCTGCACATCACGCAAAACACGCAACTATTATGAATCTCGTTGCCCGAAAGATATGTCATCATATCGTCATGCCGCAGGGCCACACACAGTCACTTCGTCTTGTTTTGCTCCGATTGAAGTGCAGCATGCTGCAGTTGCTGCTTCTACATCCACATCCACATTGCAACAGCCATTGCCTGTGGCTAATTTGAACAACTTCAATGGTAGTGACTCTGAATTGGCCACTAACGATACACGTCGATCGTATTGTGTACATACGGTTAATCAACAATTCGATTATCGCAACATGAGTGTTACCGATTGTGGACTGACATTCCAGGTGGATACCAATATATGGATAACCGGTAAGAGTAAATTTTTGTTTTGTTTTTGGTTATTACTTAAGCAAAACCTCTTGAGAACATATTCTGAAAAATTATCGGACATCGCGATTCTACATATAGTGAGCCGCGTCTAATATAATATTCTCGTTAAAAGAATACTCTCTCCTTCCAATCTTCATTTAAATTAATAGAACGAAATTCAATTTCAATAAATGTCTTGTTCTATGCATAATTATTAAATATATTTAGTTTACATATATGTCCTTATAGTTATATGTATCTCTATCCGACTATTAGAAAGTGAGGTATAAAAATCTGATTTTTCGACTCGCTTTATAAAACTTGGGTGTTCTCCTTGCTCATGATTTTTAGTTGTCATATTCAAAGTGAGGCCAATATAGGTAAAAATATCAGAATGCACCGTAGAAAACTTTACAATCATATAGATAAATACCAAAAGTTTATGTTTACATTCAGTTCTACTACAGTGAATTAGTTGCACATTTGCTAATATGAACTTCGATTGTGCCATAGGGCTTTCAGGACGAAGACATTAAGACAGAAAAAAAAACATTCGATTTTCTATAAAAAAATAATATCTGACCGTTTATTTTCTTTAGAAAACAAACTATGTGATAAATTATGGTTTAATGTATAAAGCTACAGTGTATTCACGTATTTACCCAACGCAATTGTTAATTGATAATTTTGATGCGAGATTGAAGAATTTTCTAAATTTTTGACCGATTTTTTAAAAAATCCGTTTTTTTTTAGATATTAAAATTTAAAAAAGCCTAATTTATTTCCTTGTATTTAATATGGAATTTGTCCTTCCTGCTTTTCCTGTACAAAAAGTACCCAAAAAAATGGGTAAACATTTTAGTAGATCATCTATAAAAACTAATTCAAAAGATTTCACATTAAAATATTCAAAGAAATAGCATCTTCAATACTTCAGTATAGCATTTTAATGTTTTTTCTAGAATGGCAGGTATCACGCCTTCTTGTCCAAAATCTGCCTATTGCTTGTCCGAACGATTCTTAGAATTTGTGTGAAATTTTGTTGCATTATTTTAAATAACTCTCGCAATTGGCTACGAGCCAACAGTAGTAAACATCAGTTGTTAGTCTTATCACCAGTCGTGGTACGTAGCCCTTGGTTGTTCTTAGTTGTCAATGGTAAAAAAGATCATCGGTAGTAAGTCGTAGAGAAAAGTGCCTCTTAATATAAAAACCACGTGGTGTAAGTTCCATGAGAATCGATTAAGCGGTCTTCGAGAAAATGATATTTAAAAATATTTTTGTATGAGGGCCACCCTAAATATGCACCCTAAATAAAAGTTTTATAGCTTATGACACCCGTCTGATCGATACTAACATACTGTAAAAATTTCATCAAGATCGGCAGGATAGTTTTCGCGTCCATAAAGGACATACAGACAGACAGACAAAAAATGAATTTTATATAGTAGATATTTGAATTAAACATAAATTATTTTCCATTTTTTACACAAACATTTCTTTTACAACCGCGCCCGTTCTATGTGTTACAAACGAAATGACAATGAAAATATGTGTAAGGGCATAAAAATTTCCCTAAAACAAAAAAAAAAAAATCACTAGCAATTAATCGAATCGAATGGTTCGAATATAAAATATAAAATCATCCCAAACTACATACCTTACATACCTACATGACACCTTCAAAAAATTTGTTCTTAAGTTTTTTAAAATGCCTATAATTTTTATAAAAAAAAAAAAAAAACATTTTGAAACTTTACACATATATTTTGACACAAAACAATATTTTTAAAAAAATTTTATTTAATTTTTTTATGAAATTTATGACCACTAGAATTTTTTAAAAAAAAACACCAAAAAATCACTGCGGGCATGATTGCAGCTCACTGGAACATCTGAAAGAGAAAAAAAATATGAGGTTTTAATCAGCATCAAAGCCGCCAGGGAATGAACTACAGGCCATAATTTTGGTCCAAAAATAACAAAATGGCGTCGTTTTTTCGAAAATTTTAAATTTTTCGGGTCAAAATCGTGCCAGAAATCAAAAACTATAATACCGATCTTTCTGTCCGTAGTTCATTCCCTGCATTAATATGTGCACAGCAACATATTAAAATTTCAGAAAGATCGGTCAAGTAGTTTTTTTGTTATCATGCCCGCGTTCAAAGTTTTTTAACTATAGCTTTTCCAGTACTATAACTTTAACATGATGTTACTAAAATGCTCGCTATATATTTTATAAGCCGAGTTTGAGGTTTATTTTATTAAAAACATATTTTTCAATATTTTTTAAACAAGACACAGTCAAAAAAAAAATTTTTGATTTCGTGAAAATTTGAAGGTGTCATGTCCCCTTAAAGCAATTTATCCTCCTTTACTTTCTTTAGGCTCATTTTATTTTATAAAAAATCAGTTACAAATAAATATTGATAAATTAATTAAAAATCTTAATCACATAATTAGGATTAATCAAATTTTTTGCTGAAACTAAATTCGTTACGCAAAAAGTAAGGAAACGCTAGTAATTATTTCTTTACAGGCGTGCAAGTACCAACCCAAGTACTATGTGGAGAGCTGATGAATTCAGCTGGATTTTCCGAACGTTACATGGAAATTCTTTATGCACATATACAAGACATGCAAGGATCTCGCCTCACCTATACTCACTGCACTTCACGCGTTCGTTATGACTCGTTGTTGGAAATTTCATTTGATCGTCCAGTTTATATATATCGCAATCAGATTTACAAAGTTTTTGTTGTCTTTAATAAGGTTGGATGGTATCCAATGTACTCTTGTGTTCCTAATGTTGTTTGCAATCGCGTCAAATTCATGTTTAACCTTGGTAATCCAAGTGAATCAGTACGCGATGGACTTATTAGAGCGATTGTCTTTTCTACGCCTCAAGAGCAGTCAAGAAATGTACTGGAATAAAGTACAGCAACAGTTTTGCAACATTTAAATTCTTAAAAAGCGTTATCCTTCAAACGTTTTCGATTAGCATGCTTTTAGTTCAGAATTTTAATTTATTTTTTATTTGTACTGGCTTAACATACATACCTAATTTTAAAATGATTATTTTTAAGTTCGAAAACCATAGTAATAAAATTTGAGTTTTTAACCAATAAATAAAAAAAAATAATTTTATTTGAATTTCTTTAGGAAATGAATAGCAAAACAGGAAAAATGAAGTTGCATTATAATTAAATATATGTACAAAACTATTAAAAAGCAAATATTTAAAAGACGGAAGAAGCATTTTAAAGAAACATCTTGGTTAGAAGTAGTATTTTGAATTCAGCTACACATCCGTTGAAGTTTACTTGCCAAAACCACCACACTTTGATGCTGCATATTCAGGGTCTTCACAGGTCAAGGTGTTCTCATCAAAAACTTTATCTTCACCACATGAAATGAGGCGTGGATACCCTTCAACACAGGTTATCAGACGATGACAATCGCCTGTCACAGCGAATCGTGGGAATGGCCAGAATCTTGCAGCCGGCGAGTCAGATTCAACTTTAGTGGGACACTTAAAACCAACAACAGCTGAAAAGTTTGAACAAATTTACTAACGATACATTATAGCTTAAAATTATTCTGCCTTACCTTCTGGATTGCAAATTTCCAATAGCTGGTCTGGCCAGTTGCAACCATGAATACGCTCATCATAGGCCAAACCCGCATCACAATCTTGCTCATGTGGTTCACCGTAAGCGCACTTCATATATGTTGTAGAGCACTCCTTTGATACTGGATATATACCAAATTGATATTCGCATCCGGGTGTAGAAATTGGAGTTGCTGCAGTTAGAGTTTTATTTATTTATTCTTATTCTACGAATTTTTATTATTTTGTTTTAAAATTAGTTTTCAACTTACGATCATATTGTCTCCCTTTACAATCAGCAGCCCAATTGTAATTGCAGTGATTGTGCACATTGCCTTTGCCATCGAATAACAAACCATTCTCACAAGTTTCCAATGTCAGAGTACCGTTCGTGCAGAGGAAGAACTGGTCACAGTTCTCTGTGTGAGCATATGCCTGAACACCGTCTTTCTCGGGACATTCTGGTGAACCAATGGCAACGGAATGAGCTGAAAAAATAAAAATAAATAGATGAAACTTTCAACGTACAGAAGATATTGCTTCGAAAATTATGAGATACAGTGTAGAAATATATTCTGTATCGACTAAAAAAAATCGATTCGGCGGAAAGATTTGATTCATAAGTGAAGTCAAAAGAAATTAATATTAATGAGTGAGTTCTGAACTTTGTCAAATGTTGGTTTTTGAAATTCGATGCAGCCTAGTTCTCACACAATTCACTATGACAACTTTCGTAATACAAGCATTTAACATTTTGAAAGACATTTTTCGTTCCGTTCTACTTGGTTATACTCATTGAGCGCAGTAAATATTTTTATTAAAATAGTAGCCAAACCATTAACATTTTCAAGACAGTAGAACCCAATAAGTACATACAAATATTTATTTGCCTATGAAGTGTGAAACGCGCATATGCACATGACTTCCTATTTATGGTCGAAAAAAGAAATTGCAAAAAAGTGTCATCAACAGCTTGTTCCGCAACGAAAGACAGACAATCTCTGTACATTTTCATTGTCAACATACAGGAAAAAAACAAGTGAATGAAAACTTCAATATACGTTTTTACCTTGGAACAATTGTAGATAAAATAAATCAATGATCAATGGCTTTTGTTGTGACTCCACTGAAATAAAATGAAAAGTAACTTTTTGGTACATATTTTGGGCGTTGGGTCTGACCTTTCTATGCAAAAATGTTTTACATTTATCATGATGTAAGTATTAATTTATCGTACATATTATTAATTTAGCAAGCCCATTAAAGTGACGGAAGCTTAATCTTATGTTAATTGTAAAAGTTTCAAACTTTTTTATTTGTTTACTTTTCTTTTTCAATATACAGCAGCCACCACAAAATTTTCTTCATTAAACTTGAATAACGAATGTTCGTATGATTGTTTGCCGCCTGGCAGACTGGTTTTTCAATTATCAACTGAAGCTTCTTCAGCAAAAGTTGTAGTTTTATCACCCAGCGTATGTTTGTAATTCGTAACTCCCTCAAATGATGTAACGAACTTGAGCGCGCATCCAAAAAGAAAAACTTTTTCATCATACAAAATTTTTGAAGAGGAATTTATTCTGTATTTGAAAAAATTTCGAGAAACTAAAACAGAGGTTTTCCCAATGACTATAATAGGAAAATGCAAAATTTTACATTCAAACCCAATAACGCGTGCATCATTGATATCATCAGTATTTTTAATATTTCAGCTTCAACTATTCAAAATGATTCTCTCTAAAATTCGTACATATGAAAAATATTTTCAGCTTGGACAACTTTTCATCCGAAACGTAAAAAATGAGCCCAACTATTTTTCATCTTTTTCGAAGCCTTTTGAATGGCTTAAAGGCTTTCTCTTACAATAGCAAAAAAGTGTGGTTCGTCCTTTGAAAAAAGGTAAAGGCCCTCTAAGATATTAAAAAAAAAGGAATCCTTAATCGCACCCAAAGCAAACTGATTTCTGTGCAAATCGCACATTTATGGATCACATGGAAGCCATTTTCAATATCCTGGAGCAAATACATGTCCTCGTACCAAACTAGATTTCATATATTAATAGTGATTTAATTTGGACCGTTCAGGAAACCAGAAATGGTACTAGAGTTTTAAATGTTGCTACATTTATATCAACTCTTATCGCCAATCGAACGAAACACTGGAGTCAAGCAGGGTTGCTTGATGTCCGCTTGTTGTTTTCAATTGTGCTTGATGATATACTATGCACCACTCTTACTGAGGATGATGGGTTTCAACGAGATTTCTGTGGTCATTTGGAAGAGCAGACTGTTTTACAAACCAATCTTCAACGACTCAGCCCTTAGGCAGACACTGTTTTTCTACGTATTCAAACTACAAAAACTGAAGCAATTTAAACAAAGACTGTTTAATCCCCTTTGAGATAAATATTGAGGACTTGGTTGCCCTCATACGACTTCCAACCATACTTCAATCTTAATTGGAACTAAGAAATACGCTGGCTATAAATCAGTTAAACGATCAGGAAAGTTAGTACAGAAACATGTCGAGCAGCGCTTTGGCGGAGCTCTACAGTCTGAGGTAGACTCATAACATTATGGCAACGAATGGTAGAAAATAATATAACGAAAAATGAAACGATCTGGTACAGGATTAAGTACCCTTGCCATCGAAAAATTATAGAACTTCTGTTCAGATCCTATGCTTTTAATGGAATTACAAATTATTATTAGTAGTTTTAAGTAGTAATTTGGGGTATTCAACAATTAGGTTTGTGAGAAGTTGGACCATTATGCAGAATTTGAGCTTCGAATATTACTGATTTTTTTATTATTGAATTTTTCGATACACTTCGACTTATTTATATCAACCTTTTCGATATTCTCTACAATATTCGATAACCGTAGACTTTTACCGACTTCTTCGAACTATTTAATATCTTATACCTTAAGCTTGTATCGTCTTTTTCCATCTGTCGATAGTTTTTAACATCTATCGATATTTTCGACACTTTTTTCAACGACTTTCGATATGGTTCAATATTTTTTGACTTCGATCGCACTTTCGGAATATTTAGTTTTTGATACAATTCTACATTTTTTGAAATTTTCGATACTATTCGATACTTCTCGACTTTTTCGATGTTATACTCGATATAATTTTATGGATTTTATTTATATTATTTGATATCTTAAGATTTCCAAAACTTTTTGATTACTATTCGTTATATTCAAATTTTTTCGATGTCAGGAATGCTTTGTTCTTATGCAAAGCAGTCGCTTATGTGAATCTTTCATTTTATGAAAGTGGAATTGATCAATTTAAATTTGAAAATACCAAATAAAAAGCACATATGTATGTAAATATGTATGGTTGAATTGTAGTTACTTCAGTGCTTTTGTTTATTTCTAGTCTAATGATCACAACTGCAGAGGTTGTAAAATAAAGGCCTTTTCAACTCCGATTATTTTACATCGCCTCGCTTCATTGCAATCATGGAATTTTAATTCAGTAATTGAATTAATTTAAAAAAAGGAAGATTGTTTTTAGTAATAGTGTAATTAGTTTGATTGAATTATTCTTTCAGTTATCACCGGGTGATAGCTTTAAAAAAATCTGATGAAATTCGTTATGAAAACAATCGGTACTATCATGTTTTTGAGTTTATCACCATTACTTCAGTTTTTTACGTTTTCCTTGTTGTATAACTACAATTTATGGTACCCAACAATTATCAAAGCAGACCACGTGTTTTGCCAATATTGGGACAAGTTTTTAAAACTTAAACCTAAATTCTTGTAAATAAAAAAGCAAATACAATAAAACTTTTAAGTTCTGTCTTTCATGGAAGCAATTCATTAAGCTTCAACAATGTCAAAATTATGTTTGCCAGTCGTTTAAACAGAAAGTAAAAATATTTTATGGTCAAAGCAGTGATATGTTAACTGAATGTTAATTTGATTATTAATATCGACATTGCTGTGAACTTCGGAATGCATTTAACAGAAAATATATAAAAATATTCTTTGAAAAGTAAGTAAATTCTATTATCGTTTGTGTGATTAAGTCGTGTTTGTCTGCCAGTTGATCCTTTTTAACAACACAAATATTTTGGTCTAAGTATTTTAGCAAACAAGAAATGACAATAAATATAACAGATGGCGCTGAATGTGCATATAAATGTGCACTTTGTACATGTCGTTCAGCAGAAGTTCCATGGCTCAAGTGTTAAGAGCGGCTGTCCACATATAATTCATGGAATGGTCGGGGTTCGAATCGCATTACAAATTAACCAAAAACTGGTCTGATGAGGCTATGTATATACATATGAATATGTGTATATATGTATGTGGTGATAGACGAAACATATGTCACCAATTACAAGGTTAAATTCTTCCATCTGTTATCTTTGTCATGTTTGTTTATAAAGCATAAACCAATTTGTGAAATTTCACAAGAATATCGGTTACTGCAATTGACTGTAAATTCGATTAAAATTCAATTAATATTTTGTTATATATTTTTTTAAAGAATTTTGTAAGCCTTGGAGAATTTAATATAGAACGATAGACAGCAGAGTAATGAACATAAATGTGGTGTATCGTCCGAAAGAAATATTAACTTATGTTAATTCGACAATGAAGCCAGACGATTTTGGAGAAATCTTTGAAGCCAGGCTGTACGATAGTGATTCCAAAAGGACAGAACAATAGAGTGTACTGTAAGCGATACAATGGCTCTGTGACAGAACATCTTTGACAAGCGCATTCTTTCGCGCACCGGACTTAACTGTTCCCGATTGCTGAGTATGTCAGTTAGCCAGCGGCCATACTCCACCTAAAAACTATTAATCGCAATGAAATCCATGCCATAACACCTAAAATTTTTGGAAAGTACTTGGAAAATATGTTGGAAAGAGTACGAATATGCGAAGCAGAAATTGGCCACCATATGTGCGACGTTATCTTTCAAGCTTAAGTCAATAAAATTTCTTATTTATATACTGAACTTTAAAGCATACAATATAATCAGAAATAAAAATAAATTATAGAGAATTCAAACCAAATGGGTCGTTTTTCGTCAACCTGTACTTTGAAACTTTATTTTATAGCAAAATATTCCTGTTCAAAAAGACAGAGGTCTCATTTATAAATATTGACTTTTGACAATTTAGTAATGAGCCAAAGCATACAATAAAAACTCACGAATGCTGAGGGCGTGTTCTGGAAGTCATGGCCCATCGCGATAATCGAAATTTTCTATAAAATTTATAATTTATGAAACGCATGAAATATATGTGAGAGAAGAAGAAAAGTATGGCCATAACTTCTCGCCCCTAGAAGGAATTATATGATAAAAACATCAACGCCTGATGAAAATCATTAAAAATAAATAGAAAGAAGGATTGGTTGTCCTTTCGCCAAATACTGTTCCAGAAAGGGTAGATTTTTTAAATGTAACTTCTTTAGGCACACTTAAGTAGTTGAACTTTTTTGTTCACATTTGAAACAGCAAATTGTAGAATGAAATACATTGGTTAAGGCATATAAAAACAAATAAAGCCTGATAGATTCTGTCTAAGATTCTGTCATGCAAAATATATTTAGTAACATTAATAAAGACATAAGCAAATTTATTTATTTTTCGGTATATATTTATGATAAAATTCAAATCAGATATGTATTAATATCCAACAGCCCCTATATTCAAATATCAACAATTTTTAATAGTTCAAGATCTTCAACTTTTTCATTAGAAGAAACAGATAAGATCTGAATGCTAAAGCAACAAATCCAGTTTAGCGCGAAGGTACTGGTTTTTTTCGAAGTATTTACCTACAATCTAATGGGTGCGACAACAAACGGTATTGCAGGTTTAGATGATTAAATCTAATAAAACCAGTAATCAACTCAATTACCAATGGTTAACGCTAAAACAAAAGCTTAACAAAACCACACACTTAATAAAACCAATAACGCCGCAACGACGAAGTGGACTTAAAATGGAGCAAGTTTTCAAATTGCCAACCAAAAATATCAAAATAAAAAAAGTTGAGGTCCAACGAGCGCTTATATAAGAGTTAAGAACAATAGCTAAGTGGTTAAGAGATTGTCTACTGTCTGCAAAGCGAGCTTTTTTATCTTTCAAAAAAGTGAGTTGGTTGCCTGGCATGACTAAGGCGGAGATTGTCTGCTCCACATATTGCAAAAGATATTTGTAGCGGCAATGCAAAAAATATTTGGACACAAATGAATTGGTTGGATGGTGGAAACACCTCCGTTTATGCAATAACAAAATAACATGAGAAATGAATAACTGAAAGTCTGCGTCTGCATTCGCTTATTTTGGATTTGGTAATTGGACGAATTACCAAATCAATACAGAAAATAAATTAAAAAAAATCAAAGTAAAACATGACCACTTCGTGCAGTCTATAATGAAAAAACAATTTTGTTTGAAAGGTACATTGCGAAGTAAAAGGAAATAAACTCCTTCCCATCGATATACATATGTATGTATTTCCGACTTACCACAGCTAACTAGAGCCAGGACTAGAACAATATTGCACTGGAATTTCTTCATATCGTTTACGGTATTAAAATTTAAGCACTTCACGTAGATTTCAAATATGAATATTTTCGAAATATAAAACTCTCAGTTTCGTTCGGCCTACAAACTTGCTATATAATACACGCCACGAAACTTCCGTTAATAACGTTTTGACGGTTACGCGTCCAAATATTAACTGAATTGTTAACTTAAAAGTTCGCAAAGCTCGTAGGTAGGTATGCTACTTATTTTTTATAAATTTTTTGAAATGCAAGAAACGTGATTGGTATTAAATTGATACGTGGATGTGAGCGCCATCTAAGCTTCGAACATGTTGCATAGCTTAGACTGTTGGCGATCGAAAGTAAAAGCTGTTGTCATACAACCGCAATGATAGTGAAAGCTTTTCGGATCTTGAGTTGTTTTGTGCAACAGTTGCTTTTGTGTAACATTTCGCGTGAATGACTAGGGGCAAAATCTTTTTGAATTGGGTTTTGTTTGTGTTTGGGATTTGAATTTCGTATTACGGGTGCTTTGTGTAATTTGAAGTTACAACCGCAAGCTGATTTGAGACTTATTGCAAAATGTTGTACCTACAGAGATACGATTGTTGATTGTTGTGATGATAAAGCTTTTTGCAACATGATTTTTTCTCTTGGCTCTTGATTGTCGTTTTGTTGTCTTTTTTGTCAAAATGACTTTTAATAAACTCAAACAAAGAGGAAAAAAAGACTTTCGAGTGCTGCAGCAGGGGTATTGCGTAACATGTATGTAGGTAATACAAACATGCATTCATTAAATCATTGATTTGTGAATGAACCGATTACACTAGGAGCGTTCAGTTTACGTACCAACTTAAAATAAATCAATGTTGAACATGATCAAGAGAACTTCTTAAGCCTTGAGATCAATTTAAAAGTCACTTTTGGGCTCACATGTTAGACTTTTCTACGTTTTGACCGTTCCTTGATCAAAATAATGACATAAAACATGCTTTCAGATCCAAAATGGTAAATGAATTTAGGTCAGAACATTACGAAATAGACTGATCTACCATCTTTTATCTCGCTCTAAGTACATTTGCTTATATGCACATACTATGTATATTGAGTACAGGCGATTGAAATCACAGCTATGCAATATGTGTCGATGTTAAATATATTAGTATGTCTCAAATTGACAGTAAATATATGGTCAAAAATTCATCGTGACCGGAGATGACCACAATAATAGCACTTTTAAGGCTATGTTAATTTTTATTCTGTTTATATCCGGTCGATATTTTTTTTTTCGAAGAGATCTTTTTAGATGCCGTTAGCATAAGTGCTTTCAATCCGTTCTGAACCTTATTGATTCTAGAACAATTTTTTTTCAATTCAGTGCTTATAAACTTGTGAATAATATCAAGTTGTTTGGGACATATGTATGTATGTATATAGATAAGAAATAATTGTAAGCCAAATCTGTCCTGGTGTGGGCAACTGTCGAAAAATTGCACCTACTCATAACTTCACATACACAAATAGCACAATTCTTATAGCACTGAAAATTTTGTTCTGAAAGATAAAATCAACCTCATTTCATTTCAATTTCATTATCTCTGAATCCTCACTATCTAAGGTATTCGTCAACCTTACTTTCCTACCGTTATACATTTGAATCACGGTCGCCACATTTGATCCTTTGGAACCATAGTAGGTCCATTATTTATTCATTGGTCCCTCGGTCCGACTTTGTACAAAACGGTCCTTCTTCTTATTATTTAAAAAAAAAAAGGTGAAAGTGTTCAAATTGGTTTTGTTTAGCACTTTTTCATGAGTAAAATTAAAAATAATCGGAAGCAATCAATATGAAATGCGAATCGTTACGAATGTTTGATATTTTGTTAAGAGTTAATTCCTTTTAAATGGCGGCAGTTAGATAAATACTTATTGTAAACTTAGAAAGAGATACTCACTTTTATTGAAGAAAAACATTTATAAAAAAATTTTACTACTTTTCTTGCTTTAAGAATTAATAATTTTTTTTTTTGTTTAGTTTTATAATTTTACACATGGAAATAAATGTGTTGGTCTTTTTTTTTGGTTGAAATCGGTCCTTTTTTCCAGCATTTTAGGTTTCAATACGCAAAAAGCGGAAACTATATAAATATTTTTTTAAATTTTTAAAAGTTTATCGATCGCTAGCCTTATTTTGAGACCAAACGCTAAGTTTATATATCCCTACAATAACGAAAACTGAGTTATTTAGACAGAAATTTGTCGTTGTGTAAGTACAATTAAACGTGTTGAAGATAGCGAACCCTTTAATCCTTAATCGAGTCCATTGGAGACTTATGGCAAACGAAAGAGATGATTGATACTTATGGAGAAACAGCTAACTTCAAATGCACAAAATACTTCTTTTGTGAGCTTAAAATCCAGAATAAAATACTAGACATAACAGCATTTATTATTTGGAAACAACTGATTAAAAAAAAATTAGCCCGTATGTTTGCTATAGCGGTCGACAAAATTATGGATTTCTCAAGCGCTGAGCAAGTACATATTATTTTATTCAAGATCTGTATTTGAAGTCAACGCAAAACTTATTATTTATGAGTGTTCTGTTTCTTTTGCGCCAGCGTTTTATAAGACAGCTGAAAATCTATTCAACCTAATTCTTAAATAATGCAAAAAAATAAATATAGACATGACCAGATGTTTGGGCCAGAGGTACGATGGCTCTCGAGTTCGAGAGACGTTAGGAACACGGCGAGAGATTTAACGA